>CM054060.1:68380789-68980789 GCA_028641055.1 Alopecurus myosuroides
CAAACCATAAGTTCACAAAGCATACGCAAACATGGACCGTTACCAACCTGAGCCGCAAGGAGCAGTAGAGCAGAGCAGAGCAGACTCTAGAGGATGGACAAGCAGCCAGGACTGACATCGACTCTAGAGGATGAACAAGCCACCCTACTTCTACTATGAAAATGAGGCCCTAGCTCCAAAAAGTGTATGGGTGGAAATTTCCAGAAATTTATATGACATAGAGCCGGAGTTTGTGGATTCTAAGCACTTCTGTGCAACTGCTCAAGAAAGAGGCTACATCCATAATTTGCCAATTGAGAATAGGTCACGTCTCCTTCCTCTCGCTCCAAAGACCATTTTGAGGCATTCCCTCATTATGAGAACTGGTGGCCTTCCTGGGATCCTAGAAAGCAGCTCGATTGCTTGCAAACCCGTGTGGCAAGTCCAATTCTGATAAAACAGATCGAACGTACTCTTGCATTCTCAAGTAATCCACCACCTCTAACTGTTCAGAGGTATGTTATGGACGAGTGCTGAAGATGGAACCTTGTTTGGGTTGGAAAGAACAAGGTTGCCCCTCTAGAGCCAGATGAGATGGAATTTTTACTCGGTCTCCCAAGAAACCACACAAGGGGAGTCGCGAAGAGAGAGAGGTACAAATCTCTTGGCAATTCATTCCGAATTGATACTGTGGGTTGCCACTTGTCGGTGTTGAAGAACATGTTTCCCAATGGTGTTAATGTGGTGTCCTTATTCTCCGGTATTGGAGGAGGAGAGATAGCTTTGCACAGGCTTGGCATCCACATGAAGACAACGATTTCAGTTGAGATAGGTGAAGTTAATAGGAGGATTCTGAGGGGTTGGTGGGATCAGACACAAACTGGCACTTTAATTTAGATTGCCGACGTGAAGTCTCTCACTAATGATAGCGTACACGGAAGTTACTATGTTTTCATGCGGGGGTCGGGATAAAGGGAAAATACGTGTGAATAGTTAGAATAATTAGGAAGATCACGAGAGAAATCAAAAATTGTAACATTTTTATATTCAAATTATATACAAATGAAAAAATAATTAATAGTTTCAATAGTTAGAATAATTATTTAGTTAAACGAAAAATGGATTTAAATTAGTTTTGCAAATTCTAGCATTTTTCATGTTGGAATTTTTGTCAAATTTGAAAGTATATAGAAGTTGTTAATGTGCAAACTTAACCCTTTTCAAATTTTGGCGCTAAAAATTTTTGGGCGCGCAGGGGTGCCACCGAAATTCGAAATTTGTTTTTGGTCCCGGGCCGTGGTACCAACCGGGACCAAAGGGGCGCTAGTCCCGGTTGGTGGTACGGGCCGAGACTAGAGGCCCATGTGTATAAAAATCGCTGCCCTCTCTCCAGGCCGAGCGAACACCCCAGGGGCGGGTACGAGTGGACATGGCTGGGCGAAGCCCTGCCGGCGGCGGGAACGAGTAGACAGATCCCGCCGGCGGACCGCCGGCGGGGATGGGCTAGGGACACGGTAGACTAGGGGGGCGCACAACTTATATTAAAAAAAGTCCAGGGGCCTTGCTTACATAGATAGGGGCGCGGCGCGGCCACAGACGGCCGGCCGTACTTGCATAAAGGGGCAGCGGCGCGGCCACAGGCGGCCGGCCGTTTTCTTGGGGGGTAGCTAGGGGGCTTACATAGCATAGGGGGCGGCGGCGCGGCCACAGGCGGCCGGCGCCGATCTAGTCGTCCTCGTCGTCGGAGATGCAATGGTAGGCGGGTGGCTGCCACAGGTGGGCAGGCGGCTGGGCCGGGCTCGCCGGGGGTGGAGGCATCGGGGGCGGGTACGGCGGCGGCGGGGGCAGCACCTCCTGCGGCGGCGACGGCGGAGGGGGCAGCTCCTGCTCCGGCGACTCCGGCGCCCAAACGCCGCCGGTCCAGGCCCAGGACATGCCGTACTCCAGCCCGGGGGGGAGCGGCTGCGGCGGCGGCTGGTCCTCGGACGCCTCATACTCGGCGTAGAGCGCGTGCCACCAGGGGGTAGGCTCGGGGGGCGGCGTCGGGGGCAGCACCTCCTGCGGCGGCGTCGGCGGCGGCGGCGGCCACGACCCGCTCCCACCGCTTGATCTCGTCCTCGACGAGTGAGCGGCGGGACGCCTCGCAGGCCTCCTCCATTGCGGCCCGGAGCACGGGGTCCTCCTCCCCGGAGAAGTCCTCCGGGATGTCCTCGAGGAACCACAGCTCCCTCTCCCGGCCGGGCGGTGGCGGCGGGTAGTCCGCGACGTCCACATCGTGGGGGGCGGGGATGAAGGAGCGCCGGCGCTGCTCGTGCTCCTGCTCGAGCCAGGCGGCCCAGTAGGGGGAGCCGCGCGCGTACATCCGCTCCCTGCGGGCGGTGGCCGGCAGGAGCTCGCGCCGGCGGTCGACCTCCTCCAGCAGCGCCTGGCCGGTCGGGACCGGCGGCACAGGGATCCGCTGGGGGTTCAGGTGCCAGCCGTCCGGGAGGTGGAAGTCGGCATAGAACACCGGCGTGGCGTTGTTCCAGTGCCACTCGGCCTCCACCACCCGGACGTACCGGCGGAACCGCTTGCCCTTGGGCGCGGCGTTGGGCGGCGGGCGTGCCACCGGAGGTGGCGCGGGGACGCGCGGCGTCCCGCCGAGGCGGACACCTCCAGGGCCGTAGCCGAAGGCCTCCGCCGGCGGGGGTGGGATGCGGCCGCCGCTCGAGGAGCCTTCGTTGTCGTTCCTTGGGCGCTTGCCGGAGTTCGAGAACCAGCGGGACATGGTGGCGGCTAGGGTTGTGCCAGGGACGCGGCCGGGGTGGGTGGGTTGTACGGGCGGCGGGGGGCCTTTAAAAAGGACCCGGGGAGGGCTGGCATGCCAACCGGCGGCCTGAACGTGGCGGCGGTTGCAGGAGGCCATGAATGCGTGACGGGAGCCGAGGCGTGGCGCGTGGGGAAGTGGGGGGCGCGGGAAGCCGAGGCGGGGCGGGAAGACGAGGCGAACCAGCCACCAGCCCTTTGACCGTCCTTCGAACCAGCCACCAGGCCGCTGGCCAGTGGCCCCTGTTGACTGACCGTAATAAAAGACGCGGGCCAGTGGGCCCTTCGAACCATTGACTGTCCATAATAAAAGACGCGGGCCAGTGGGCCCTTTTGACAAAAAAATGTGGCCAGTGGGCTTAAATAAAAGACGTGGGCCTGGACGCGGTTGGGGAAGGGGAGGCCGGCTCGGGATTGGGAGACAGGAGCCCAAATTGACGATTATATATATTTTTTTCGAAAAGTATCCATCCCGTTCCGTTGAACGAACCGGGACGAACTCCCTGGCCCAGGTTCGCCACGTGGCCTACCCTTACCATCCCGGGTCCTGGCACAACCGGGACCAATGGGGGAGGGCCATTTGTCCCGGCTAGCCCATCCCGGTTGCGCAACCGGGACAAATGGCCCTTACGACCCGGGACAAAAGGCCCTGTTTCCACTAGTGAACATCAGAAATTATAGATACGTTGGAGACGTATCAAGCATATGCAAGCTTAGTTCCTACTCTTCCTCGAGTACGTAAATGATAAAACAAAATAATTTCTGAGGTGACATGCTAACACACAATCTTGATCATAATATGTAAATCAGAGCATGTAAACTAGGACCAAATGAACTAAAGTTGTGATCTATATTTGATATCAATAAGTAATGCATAAAAAAATAAGAAAGAAGCAAAACTTTTAATGAATCAATACTAAAAGACTATCAACCGTGCAAAGTTTATTAGAGATGATTTAAGCTTTCAAGAACAACAATATCATGCACGTCAAACGATCTTGACAACCCCTGTTAGGATCAAGTCAAGCTTTCCACACGATGCAATGCTTGAATCTTAAACTATTTGTGCACTAAAAATAAGAAAGTGTTCTATTTGGGTCCCTGGCACCGAGATGTTATGGCAAATAGAACATTATGGGGGAGGGGGGTTTGGAAAGGTCAATGGAAGAAAGGCTCACAAAGCTGAATGGGGTCATTAGACAAGAGAAAGTCTTACAACTGAAGCTATGCAAGGAGTAGGGATTGCCACACAACGGATGCACATAGAGCTATAAGTGTATGAAAGCTCTCCAATGGAACTAGTGGGGGTGCATCCAACTTGCTTGCTCATGAATACCTAGAGCTCATTTGAGGAGGCTCATGATTGGAATATACAAGCCAAGTTCTATAATGTAAAGTTCCCCACATAGTTATGAATGAATGATAATATGAAAACTTTCTCCAAACTGAAGAATTGGTGCTAAACATGAAGCACAAGTGTGTTATAAAGGATAGTTATGTGCCCCCCTCTCTCTTTATTCTCTCTTTGGCCTTTTTTCTTGTCTTTTTGGGCTTTTTCAAAAAAAAAAATCCTCACCGGTAGGGGAAACATCCTATATTACAATGAATCATCACAATTTTAGTACTCATAACTCATAATGGAATATCTCTGATGTATCAAACTTCATGCTCCTGCCAGTGTAGCAGTATGCATAAATAACCATGAAGCTCTCATCATCAAGTAACATAATGGAGGTGTATGTTGTGCAGCAATATATCTCGGAATGGATATGGAAATGCCATGATAGATAGGTATGGCGGTTGTCTTGAGGAAGAATATATTGGCTTACGTTTAGGAGAACAAAGTCCTCCCATGGGATTTGGATGCACTGGTGGACTTTGCACCAACTCTCAATGTGAGAAAGGGCAATGCACAGTAACGAAGAGGCTAGCAAATATGGATGATGGAAGTGCCAGGAACCACAACATAGACACACGAGTTAAAATGTTGCAGCAAGAAAATCATCTTTACAAGTCACAATTCAAATCACTCCAAGAGGGTCCGTGGCAGTGACAAGTCACTGTTAGCTACCCCGACCGTAGCGCGTAACAAAATGCCGATAAAAATGTATCACTCATAGCAATCATATACCATTGTTTCTATCAACTGGTAATTTAAGTGTGGCACAGTTTCAAGTTTCTTAGACCAACCATTAAAAGTTTATACTTACTACTCCTTCCTGTTTATCCATTAAGCAAATTAATATCTCAAAATAACAGCAGTAATTCAAGTAAAGCAGTTTAGTGATCTACAAGACCATGCGAATTTTTCCACTATACCAACTATCACATAAGAATTTCTATTCCCAACCAAGCACATATATATGACAACAAAAACTCTCTCTGAGCATATAGCAATGAAAACTAGAGAGTACTTACAGTTCTAAATAAGAGATGAATGCAAAACAGGAGCTAAATAAATGCAGCAGCCAGACAAAGATTAAGAATACAAAGTATTCCCATGAAAAAGCGGAGCGTGTCACTCTCCAATAAAGTAATTCTGGGGTCCAACCAAGATTATTGCAAAAGTAAAAACAAACAGAAAGCAAAAATAAAAGACGATCCAAGTAAAGCACATAAGATGTGACCGAATAAAAATATAGTTTCACTAGAAGTGACCGGATAATTTGTCGACGAAGAAGGGGATGCCTTGGGCATCCCCAAGCTTAGATGCTTGAGTCTTATTGGAATTTGCTAGGATGTACCTCCGGGGAATCCACAAGCTTAGGCTCTTCACTCTTCTTGATCACGTCATATCATCCTCTTCTCTTGACCCTTGAAAACTTCCTTCACACCAAACTTCTCACAATCTTCATTAGCAACGTTAGTGCAATGGAAATAATAAATTCACATGGTTCAGTCTCAACACAAGCCTAACACTCATAAACATATTAGCTACTTTCAGAACTTATTTTAAAACTCTTTTTCTCAAAAGAACACCAAAAGAAAGAGATTAAGATGCAAATGCAATTATTGGCAAAAATCTGTCAAAACGGACAAGAGGTAAAGATGATTTTTTTTAGAACATCTTATGTTTCTCAAATAAAAAAGTGTTCAACTAAGAAAATTTACGTATATAGTCCAGGATCACGCACAAAAAATCTCAGGTCATTTTTTTCCAGTGATTTTATACGAATTTAATAGTGGACAACAGAAATCTGTTTCCAGCGCAGAAATCCGAAATATAGTCTCAATTTTCCACTAGAGGCTTTACTTGGCTCAACGCAGACAAAAAAGAAAAGATACATCAGGGTTGCTAAGGAAATAGACACCACCCAGGTTCAAAGCACACAAAAAGAAAAGATGGAAAACGGGTTGAAAACGGAGAAATAAAGCGGTTTGTCTCCCGGTAGCGCTTTTCTTTAAAGCCTTTCAGCTAGGCATAGAAAGCAACTCAAGTATTTTCAAGTGAAGAAGCATCAAAATTAATCTTAGAAATCTCCTCAACAATTAATTTTATTTCATACATAGAATTTTTAGATGTCCCTTTATCAGCACTTTTAGGCACACTACTTTCATCAAATGGGTTTGCAGGAACAATCCAATCAAAATTCTTTTCTAGAGCTTCATGCATTCCTACCAATTTAAAGGGTATTGGTGTTTTAATTTCCTTATCATTGTCTTTACCCGGTGTGCTATTAACATCTACACATGAGCCTGACATCTCAAATCGGTTAAAAACTTTTCTATCCTTAATGGCAACATCACCAAATTGTTTAAACAAAGTTTCTAGAATAAACTCTGCTTTTTCGCTATCCTTAATGTTATCAAGGCTGAGGAACATTTTTTGTATTATGGGATTCAGGTTAACAAACCTAGCTTCCAGCATACGAACTAGAGATGCTGCGGCGGTTTCATAATCTGGAGCAAGTTCAACTAAGGATCTATCCTCAAATTCTTTGTGCTTACTAACATAATTAAAGAGCTCTCCAATATTATCTTTACCAATTATATCACCGCTATCTATTGGTATGTCTTTCAAGGTAAACTTGGGTAGAATCATGTAGCGTTCCCACATTTAAATAATGTAAGGACACATGTGTTATTGTGCTAGTCCCTGGATCAATTGGTAGCACCACAGTACAAAATGAAATATCATGCAAATGCATCAAATTCTATTACACCGCATGATCCAGTCTTTACAAAATAGTATTACAACTTGCATAGTCTTAGAAGACTAACAGAAAACAAAGAAATACAACGGAAAACATAGAAAAACATTGAGCCCATCTTCTTCATGGCCACAGGAAAAACATGTTGGCGATAGTCTCGAGATCCTAAACGAAATCCTCACTCGTCTTCAGAAACATCTGCAATATGGAATATGCAGCCACAAGGGAGTCAATACAATTTAATGTATTGGCAAGTAACACTATGGTGGATATAAATGGCAAGACTAATACTACATGCTTATTTGGCTGAGTGGAGTTTAGGCTAAGTTTGCATAAAGCCAGTTTTGTCCTATCTCTTTTGTAAAACAAACTTTTATTTTCAAAGGGGTGGAAACATTGGATTAAGATCCAAGCACCACAATACTCTTCACTTGGTAAAAATTTTACTTATTGAAATTGATGATGAGATTCTTCCGTCATTCCTTGTCCAGCTGCTCATAGTTGTCCATAACCGGGGACACGGCTAAGATCTTAGTTTGTTGACTCTATAGAGGTTGTGCACTTTCACCCTTTGTCTTCAATTAGCCCAAACATCCTATACACCCGTAGTGCATCATGGAGAGGAGATAATTTAGACGAGATCTTTCAGAAGAAGGAGTTCAACCCAACGGCAAGACCCGTTCCACCTATAATTATGCTACATGTGTTTGTCAAAAGGCTACACGGGAAGCTACTAAACTTAGAGGTACGTTGATGGAGGGATAACCCGGTAGGCTAACGCCAAGGTGTAATCCGGCCCAAAGGGAACCGCGCAAGACCCGGCTCAAGGAAGGGGAGCTTCTAGAAGGTCCAAGAAGTAGCGTAGGCCTCGTAACCCGGCTTTGGGGGTTGCTTTTAGGAAAAGGGTTTGTATGCGGTTACCGAGTAGGACTCCGAGTGTGCCTTGGATAGGAAGCCAGGGGGCCGGGTAAGATATAAGCCGGCTCCTAGGGTTAGGAAAAGGGAGCTTGACCAGATATTCGAGTATCCCTGTAATACGAAAGTTGATATTGTAACCATAGATCGGAGACTCGGCGACTTGATTGCCAGAGCTACCAGATCGATTGATAGCATGATTTCCCCTGAGCTAAACCCTCTCCCAAACACCAGAGTCGAATTGCCCCAAGATAAGTTAGCCCAGGTAACGTCTGCCGTGATTATCACACGACAGTTGGCGCCCACCGTGGGGCCTACGTCCAAAGGTGTTTACATCACGGGAGAAGCTCGGGAGAGCATGAAGAACCTCGTGATCGGCGAGATCTACACCAACCCCGAAGGAGAGAAGATGGTGGACGACTTTGGCTGGGGACCAGAGTCAGATCTGCTGGAAGCCGGGTCTATCGTCACAATCGGCCGAGTCAACATCTTCGTCGGCATGGTACGTACGTCCGGTTCAATCCCTGATGATTTTGGGTATGATTCTGTGTCAGGAGAAGCGTCAGTCGGACGAAGAAGAATCGGTCGGGACGATCGATCCGATAGAAGAGCCCACCACGAAGAGGGAATAGCCGGAGGAGCCGGCATGGACCCCGCGTGGCCGGGTCATGAGAGAAGATGATACCGAGTCTATCCTGCATCTGCTAGAGGACCGGTACGAAAGAGGATAGTTGTGAAGAGGAAGAATACGAGTCCTCACCAGGCATCGCGCGCCAGGTCGCGGTCTACACGGCCCCTGCAACCAATCTCAATCAGGGGGACGTGACGATGGTCGCGGTCGGAGCGGCACGAGCGCTAGCCCAGCAGCAAAATCCGGTTGATGGAAACCCGGTTATAGCCCGGGTCGACGGAGAGTCGGCTTCAGTCACCAGCCGTACGGCAGAGAGCGAGATGCGGAGAAATATGTTTGGGTTTATGGCGAACAGAACGCCAGGTGTGGGTCCTTCAAACCCACCAAATCCGGCTCTGTTCAACAACAACCTGATCTTGGATCCCACGGTGTTAGCTACGGTGATAACCCCGGAAAACACAGCGGCACGTGCTGCAGATCTGGATGTGGCCCGCCGTGCATTGGATCAACAGAGGAGAGATGTGGAATCTGAGAGGCAAGGGATAGCCACGCGCCAGCGCGAGCTGGAAGCATTGGAGAACCGGCTCCAGGTTCAGTCGACCAGGATGCACCATCAGAGATACCAAACAAGATTACCGGCAACGGGTGGGACTATACACCCGGTCGCGCTATTCATCACACCTCAGGATCAACAAATTCCGGCTGTGAATCAGGAAACCGGACATCAGCCTGCGACCGCGGGAGGACAGCCGGCAAACATACAAGCCGGGTTACCCACGTTGCAGACAGGGATCGCTGTTGGCAATACAGTACCGCCACCACCACCACCATCACGGTTTCATACGCCACCAGGTCACTTTAACAACCCCATGGATAATCTATATGCGGCAACATTGGCATTGGATCGCATCCCCGTAAGAGAGTCACCCCATGCGGAGGAGACCCGGCGGGCGATAGATCTATTGCACACAGCAGTGGCTCAGCAGGCCAATTACCCGGATAACAGGAGTGGAATGCACGGAACACCATATGTTAGTCGGCAGAACGGTAATACCGGCAATATTTAGACAAGTTTGGCGCGACGGAGGGAAGAGTAGCAGCAAATGCCGCCTCCTCCCCGTGGCCCAGTAGCACCAGTAGCATCAGCAGCACAAGCTATCATGGACAGGTCTCGAGCCAGGCGTGCAGCGGCCGGGTCTGCGGTACGAGGGCCGGTAGCGGTTGCACACCCCGCCGTGCCGGCCGCAGGATCGCACGTTTCCCCGGTAAGGCCAGTACCGGCGAATCTTGCCGGACCTAAGTGTTTGTCGGATATCATCAGAGCTGAGCCTTACTCGGATAAATTCAAGGTACCGGGTAAAGTGGTTAACTATGAGCCGACCATGGATCCAGAAACCTGGTTGAGCAGCTATGAGATGGCCATGTCGATTCGTAACGCATCTGAAAATCTTCAAGCCAAGTTTATGTACAAAATGATGTCAGAGGGAGCGGCAAAGTTGTCGTTCAATAATTTACCCGAAACGTCCGTCAATTCATGGAGTGATTTGAAAACTGCATTCATCAAGCACTTTCATGGAACGTGCATGAAGTTATTTACGATAGATGATCTAGAACGATGTGTCCAAAAGAAGGGAGAATCAGCGCGCAGTTGGGTGCGCCGGGTTATGGAAATACTCCACTCGTCCACGGATATTCAACCAAAGGATGCATTACAAGCTATGGCAAAAACGTGCAAGTATATACCCTTAGTTCAAAAGCTGACGCTCATGAAATCTAGTCGGAATGCTTCAGAGGTTACAATGGGAGAGTTGATGGACGCGTGCAACAAGCACGCCGCCACAGATACCACAGAGGAGGATGTTGATGATAAGAAAGCAAAAGCCAACGCGAGCAACAGTGGAAGACCCGGCAATGGAACTGCGTCGGGTAACAATGGAGGAAATAATGGAAACAACTAGAACAAGCGCCCGTATGAGGGAAGTTCCGAGTTTGTCGCCAATACAGAAGCCGGGTTTGCAAGACCCAGAGCAGAGGGAAATTTCAACAGAGGAAACTTTAATGGAGGAAATTACCAAGGACCACCAAGGCCGGCTAATCATCTAGAGGCCTTCAGGATGCCGTGTCCGCGACACAGTAGGAACGGTAGGCCGGCTAATCATTCATTGGAGCAGTGCGTGGATCTACAAAGATGGAAAAATGAGGAAATAAGTAAGGCCATGCGAGGTGCAGGCCGGGGAGGAGGACCGGGTCCGGGTGGAAACCCGGGCAACGGCCCACCCCCAGCAGGCAACCCAGGAGGTGGTAATCCGGGTAATAATCAGGGAGGTGCTGGAGGTTTCCAAGCCAACCCCAAGCAGCTGGGGCAGTACCACGTGCATACTACAGGAACTTCCAACAAAGACAGAAAGATACTTAAACGAGCAGTAAACTCGGTTTCTTCAGCTGTTCCGAGATATCTGAGATGGTCGGATCAAGAGGTAACATGGAGCAGAAGGGATCACCCGGAAACGATAGAGCATCCGGGTGTGTTAGCATTGGTGGTTGCGCCACAGGTCAATGGTTACGAGCTGAAAAAGGTTCTGATGGATGGTGGAAGTAGCATCAATATCTTATATTGGGAAACTTTCTTACGCATGGGTCTCAAGGAGTCCCAGTTACAGAAAATTTCTACAATTTTTCATGGGATTGTGCCGGGTCACTCGGCGTGCCCCGAAGGAAACATTACACTGGAGGTTGCTTTTGGAGAATCAAAGGACAATTTCCGAGTGGAGTGGCTCACGTTCGAGGTGGTAAAATTGCACAGCCCTTATCACACGCTGTTTGGAAGGCCGGCTTACACCAAGTTCATGGCCAGGCCGTGTTACGTATACCTACAGCTAAAGATCCCGGGTCCCAAGAAAACCATTACTATACATGGCAACCGGGTTATAGCAGCTGAGTGTGACGAAGGAGACGCGGTAATGGCAGAACAGGCTTGCAGGAAGGAAGAGCTCAAGTATTACCGGTCCCAAGTAGACCCGGATGATAGAACAACGATAAAAAGGGCGAATACGGAGGATGAGAGAGCAAAATTCAAAGCAGCGCAGGATACCAAGATGGTGGCTTTTGTCGAAGGTGATCCCTCCAAGCAATTTTCTATAGGATCTAACCTAGACAATAAGCAGGAAGAAGCACTCGTAGAGTTCATTCGTGCAAATCAAGACGTTTTTGCTTGGACGCCTAGTGATATGCCGGGTATCCCTACTGAGTTAGCTGAGCATAGCTTGCACGTTGATCCCAAGTCTCGTCCCGTGAAGCAGGGCCTGAGAAAAATGAATGAGGAAAGAAGAAAAGCTATAGGAGCAGAGATAGCTCGGCTGCTGGAAGCCGGCTTTATCATGGAGGTTTTTCACCCGGATTGGTTGGCAAATCTGGGTCTAGTGATAAAAAATAGTAACGAGTGGAGGGTGTGCATAGATTACACGAGTATCAACAAACATTGCCCAAAGGATCCGTTTGCCCTTCCAAGGATAGACCAGATCATAGATGCAGTGGCTGGAAGTGACCTATTATGTTTCCTGGATGCATATTCCGGGTATCACCAAATCAAGCTCAAGAAGGAAGACTGGGAGAAAACATCGTTCATAACCCCCTTTGGAGCTTTCTGTTACAAAACCATGACTTTTGGACTAAAGAACGCTACCTACCAGTGGTGCATTAAGAAGTGTTTTGAGGATCAGATTGGACGCAACGTCCATGCCTATGTCGATGACGTGGTGATCAAAACAAGGAAGGCAGAAACATTCATTGATGACCTAAAGGAAACATTCAGGAACCTGAGAAGATATCAGATGAAGCTTAACCCCACAAAGTGTGTATTTGGAGTCCAGCAGGAAAGTTACTCGGTTTTATTGCTTCCGAGAGAGGAAATTGAGGCAAACCCGAACAAAATTAAAGCTATTCAGGGTCTGAAAAAGCCGGAAAGCCTGAAGCATGTTTAAAAACTTACAGGGTGTGTAGCAGCATTCAGCCGGTTTATATCCAGGCTCGGAGAGAAAGCGATACCCTTATACCGGCTCTTGAGGAAAACCGACAAATTCGTTTGGGACCAAGTGGCGGATGAGGCGTTCGAAGCACTAAAAAGCAGTTATCTGAGGCACCGGTCTTAGCAGCTCCGGGTCCTAAAGAACCCATGTTACTATACGTTGCGGCCGGGCCCCGGGCGGTCAGTGCAGTGGTTGTTGTTGAGCGCAAAGAGGATGGAAAGGATCACCCGGTACAGAGGCCGGTTTATTATGTGAGCAAGGTACTGTCGGAAGCAAAGCAGCGTTACCCACATTGGCAGAAGTTGGTTTTCAGGGTCTTTATGGCCAGCCGGAAATTGAAACCATATTTTCAGGAACACCCCATAACAGTGGTTAGCTCTATACCAATGGCGGATATTATCAGAAATTCAGATGCGATAGGTAGAATAGCCAAGTGGGCCATTGAGATGGGAGATTATCACATCAACTACGAGCCCAGGTCCGCAATCAAATCTCAAGCCTTAGTTGATTTTCTCAATGATTGGACTCACACAAGCATGCCCACAATGACACCAAGTTCCGAGTCTTGGGTGATGCACTTTGATGGTTCTAAGCAGTACGAGGGATCAGGAGCTGGGGTAGTACTTACGTCACCCAAAGGAGACAAACTGAGCTACGTGTTGCAAATCCACTTCGATTGCTCCAACAACGTGGCCGAGTATGAGGCATTATTGCATGTATTGAAAGTAGCCAAGGAGATGAACATCAAGCGAATACGGTGCTATGGAGATTCAGATCTTGTGGTACAGCAGGTCTCAGGAACTTGGGATAGAAAAGATGCAACTATGGCAGCATATCGCAGAGAGGTGGACATGGTTGCCGGGTGTTTTTCCGGGTATGAGGTGGAGCATATTGACATGCGAAAGAACGAGGCAGCAGATGCGCTCGCAAGACTCGGCTCGTGCAGAGAGCCGGTTCCACCCAACGTTTTCCTGGACGAGTTATGGCGGCCATCTGTTAAAACCGAGTCTGAGGAAGAGGTGGCTAACCAAGACCCGGATTTGGAGCTCGTGGCCACAATACGTGCTGTTCCCGAGTGGACAGAGCCGTTTTTGGCTTACCTATCACGGGGTGAGTTACCACCACAGGAAGTATTAGCAAGGCAAATTCTGAGGCGAGCAAAGGGCTATTCTATTATCAATGGGGAGTTGTATAAAAGAAGTGCAGCAGGAGTCTTCTTGCGCTGTGTAGCACCAGAAGAAGGGCGACAGATTCTGAAGGAGATCCATGAAGGTGATTGTGGGCATCATGCCTCCACAAGACCCCTTGTGGCCAAAGCATATCGGCACGGTTTCTTCTGGCTCACAGCCTTAGCAGACGCGGAGCGCTTGGTGGCAAGGTGCGATGGATGTCAAAGGTACGCTCGCCAAACCCATGTGCCGGCTATGGACTTGCGAACAATCCCGCTAACCTGGCCGTTTGCTGTTTGGGGTATGGATATGGTGGGCCCCTTTCACATGTCACCTTGCAAAAAGACTCATCTCTTGGTGGCTATTGATAAGTTTACCAAGTGGGTTGAAGTTATGCCAGTTACCAATTGTGAAGCAGTCACAGCTGTCAAATTCCTGAAAAGGATTATCTATCGGTTTGGGTATCCTCACAGCATAATAACATACAATGGAACCAATATGTCCTTAGGTGAGATGGAGAAATTCTGTGGAAACAATGGCATCCGTCTGGATATAGCCTCAGTGGCCCATCCACAAGCTAATGGACAGGTGGAGAGGGCGAATCAGGAGTTACTCCGTGGGTTAAAACCACGGCTGTGAGTCCCGTGCATCAGAGCTGCTGGAGCATGGGTTGAGGAGTTACCATCAGTGGTTTGGGGAATCAACACTACACCTAACAGATCTACTCAGATGACCCCGTTTTTCATGCTTTATGGTGCAGAGGGAGTATTGCCGAGTGATATTATTCATGACTCGCCCAGAGTGTCGGCTTAGGTTGAGGTAGAGAACGAGAAGACCCGGCAGGATGCCGTGGACATGCTAGAAGAACACAGAGAACAAGCCTTGGAGAGATCAGCCATATATCAGCAGGATCTCAGGAGATACCATAGTCGGCGAGTCAAAACCCGAGTCTTCCAGGAAGGAGACATGGTCTTGCGCTTGGTACAGTCAAAGGAAGGAAAACATAAGTTATCTCCACCATGGGAAGGACCGTTCATCATAAGCCGGAATTTGCACAATGGATCATATTACTTGATAGATGCAAGGGAAGAGTCGGATACTGTCAATGACACCGCTCACACCACTTCATCTATGCAAGAAAGGGAAAGACCATGGAACGTGGCTCAGCTACGTCCCTACTACACCTAGAATAGACTAGGCTTACAAGTGGAACTACAAGATGTAACAGGCAGCAGGTTTCAGACGCACTCTTTTCCTATCCAGGGTACCTAAGGGGACTGGAGGGTTTTTAATGAGGCGGCTTGCTGACCTAACATTTCTCACATCAATAAAGAGATGGTTAAACTATGATATTGTTTCTTTCTTGTGTGTGTTTGTTAAGTTTTTATATTCCTGTCTTTACTTTCTGGTTCGTATTTTATCAGGTAGGTATTATTTGTTTGCTTGTAGTACATTAGTTTGTCTAAGAATTACATATATAGGTCTTGGGGGCTGATTGCTTGAATAGCACAGTTGCAAACTCAAAGACCCGGCCACGATGCCATTAAGTTATAAGGACTGATTACTTGCAATAAGTACGGTTACAATCTTAAAACCGGCAATAGAGCCAAATTTTCTTGATTTCTCCTGTTTAAGCTTGATGTGACTCGCAAAAATGTGGCATGCTTTGCTAATGTATAATTACAATCAGTCATGATGCCCAATGGTACTTGCCTGACCCTGTTTTTATAAAGTTATAGCAGCATTGAATATCCACGCGAAAGCCGGCTTACAACAAAGAGGATCAAAAGGGTCATCCAAACCACAACTTATGCAGAGTACAAGGTTAACAGCCGGAAACTCGCAAATATATTAAGCATAACTTCAAACCTATGTGAGTAACTCTATGTTTTGGGCCTTAGCAGAAACAATTTGCTCTCTTGAAAACTCCAAACCCCTAGACTCGGAAATTCGGGCCTTGGGGACTTGGGAATTTGAGAAAAGCAACAAATTGTCTATCTATTAAGCTCAAAAACCCAAAAATCCGAGTCTTGGGGACTTGGGGACTTAGGAAAAAAGTCCACTTGTCAAAGTCTCCGAAACCCAGAAACCGAGTCTCACAAAAGGAAAAATAGCGAAAGTCGGAAAACCAGCAACAAAAAGTTCAAGACTAGGAAATAACATATCTATGCGAGAGGCCAGGAGGGCCACAAAAGCTATTAAGGTTTTAACGTATTACAAATCGAGGAAGTTGTATCGAGAAGTGCACAGGCGCACTATTAAAAGAATAATTGTATCAGGCATATTACAAAATGCCCATTGGCCGAATAAGTGTTTGAGGCGAGAAAAGGCGAAACTTTACTCGGCATCCTTGGCCGAGTCATCGACGTTGTCCTTGGCAGCCGGGTCTTTGACTTGCTCGTCGGTGGTCTTCCCAGCTCCTGTATCCGGGTTTGCAGCAGAGTCGGCGCGAGCTGGAGGAGGAACAACCGGAGTAGAGGTGGAAGGCACAGTATCGGCCGCAGCTTTCTTCTTGGTAGCTTCCTCCTTGTACCGTTCCAGCATATCAAAAGGCTTGGGGAGGTCCGAGGGCACTGGCTTGTCATTAGCATCATACGGCAGAGTCATCTGGCTCACATCCAATTTATCGGCAATTAAGCTGGCCGGGTGACGCACCTGAGCGTGGATGGACTTATAATCCTTACCAGAGAACTTGGAGCCATCATTGTTGAACTCGGGAAACCCGCCCACGAGCTTTGCCGGCTCAAGCCTAGGAAAATAGGCCTTGGCCAAAGCAAGCCCGCGGGTTACCCCAATCCGGCATGCTGAGCGCTTCCAGTGCTCGATCCAGGCAGGGATGGTTGAACATGCATCAAGCATATCGTTCAAACCACAATGACCCTGACCCGGCCACTTCAGCGCCTCCAAGGTCCACTTGGTGCCGACTGTGAATTGCCGGACTACAGCCTTCAACGTCTTCAGTTTTTCAATATCATTTTCATCCGGGGCTTCCTCACCCGGACCTGTAGTATAACAGAAAAAGTTAAAGCAATAACATCCGGGTATCTTACGGAATGGAAAACCCGGGTTATAATTGGCAAGTTATAGATTTTTACCAAGTAGAGTGCGATAAGTATCGGCAATCTGAGTTGAGATCTTCTTCACCGTACTTTCAGCAGTGTGGTATCTCTTCACTTTTTTACATCCTTGTCGAGATTCTGCACTTCAAGTTCCAGCTCTTCACGCAATTTTGTCTCGGCCTGGAGGAGCTGATTGGTTTTGGCTAACACCTCCTCAGACCGGGTTACGTGGGCCTGTGAAAGAAGAAAAAAGGCAAAATCAGTCGGCTGTAAGCAAAAGACGGGTATGAGAAGTTAATGCAGTTATGAAAGTACCGAGTAAACTTTGCATAGTTAACTCGGAACTTGGGGACTAGGTGAATATATACACAACATTGATCAAGATTACCTGGTGCTCAGCAGCCATGGCCTCAAGGATATCTCTCTCGGTGGTCTTCAGGGCGAAGAGCTCATCTAGCATTCCTTCGTAGGAGAGATCGCCGAGCTTTGGCCTGGAAGAGCCGGGGTTCTGGTTACCCGGAGGCGGGGTCCTTTCCTGCTTGGGGGTGGACACCCCGGTCGCCTGGGTGTTGGGAGTGGGATCACCCCTCCCCGTGCCCAGGATCTCGACGTCATCATCCCCGGGTGTTGCGAGGGAATAGGATACTCGGCCTCCTGCTCGGCCGAGTCTTTCAGCAGGTCTTCTTCTTTTTCTTCTTCTTCTTCAATGCCGCCAGCCGCGGCCTTCACAGTGTCTTCCGGGTCCTCCATCGCCGGGTTATCCACATCCATATCGTCCGGGTCACTGTTCGTGACCTTGGCTCTGAGAAAAATCAAAGGAACAGTTAGTACATGATGAATGAAAATTGTGAAAAGAACTAGTGTATCGAGTAGCAAGAAAAGTAACTTACCCGGTATTCACAACGAAATCTGGTGGAAGATCGTTGCTAGACCCGGAGGAAGCTGATAAAGGGTCGGAAAGTGAGACCCGGAACTGCCCAGCTAGTGGATGATTTGGAGAAGGATATCTTTGGGGAGAGTTGGAAGAATGGGTTTGGGGAATACCGGCTCGGCGAGCGGGGGACGAAGGGATACCCGGGTGAAGAGGATTGTCACCCGGAGAATTCTGGGTTACCCTACGCTTGACTGGTGCGGGTTCCTTCAAGTGTGACGAATCGATCAAATGTTGGTTAAGCTCGCACATGTTAGTGTACGAATATGGTTTGGAGGCAATAGAGAAGTAAGGCACCTTTGAACACAACTCCCTGGGCCTTCCTCTTCGTCCCAACGTCTATTTCCGGCTCGGCCTCGCCCTCGTCGGATTGGGTATCCTCCTTATCCTCTGGCCCTGGTAAGCATAGCATATAGTCGGAAAAAGGGAAAAAAGTTGGTCGGAATAAGTTAACAGAAAAGGAAATGAGCAAGACTCGGTTTTACCTTCATCGGAGTCAACCGGCTCCTCGTCCTCTTCCGAGTTTTCGGAAGGAGGAGGGTGACTATCTTCCAGAAAGCATCGTCCTCCTAAGGGAGAAACACAGTGACAAAGGTTAGTAATTGTGCGAAAGAAAACATTAGTCGGATAAAGGGTGATAACCGGTTCTTACTGCTGGAGCCGGGTTATCGCGTGTGAAGGGGTCCAGGCCGGCTATGTTCCGGATCACCTCCAATTTCTCGGCCAAGAAGTTTTTCATGATCTTGTTCGCGTCCGAGGCCGGGTAATTTCTCAACGAGTAACGAAGAGAATCGGTGACATGCCCGGAATAGCTAGACATAAGTTTAGGCCGGACACTATTGGGTTGAATCCGGAAAGTTACCCAAGTTTTGATTAGATTAAGCCCAAGAAGACCTTGGGCCGACAATACAGCTAACTTATGGAGGAGGGGCTGGAGAGATTGCCTCTCGGCCTCAGGAGCAAAGGAATTAAAACTGTCAGATAGATTGAGGAGGTCGTCGGTGAAACCCGGAAGCGGCTTCTCGCCGGCTGAGGAGGTATCCTGGCAGTAGAAGTAAGATTTCTGCCAATGTTTGACGTGAGAGCTGAGACCCAGAGTCGGCATGAGGGAGTTTTTCCGGCTCTGGATGGATACCCCTCCACAAACTAGGAGGGCCCCATCGCCGCTCTCTCAGAGGAATGCATAGATACGACTCACACAAGACGATAAAATGAGTGATATTGAGCATGGAGTTGGGACCAATGTCAAATACCCGGAGCTTGTAGTGATCTACCAGCTCGCAGAAGAAAGGGTGACCCGGGGGGCGGAAACCCCGGATCACATGTTCGACGAAGACTACCACCTCGTCTAGACCCGGAGAGGGCCAGGTCTCCTCCCCAGGTACCCTCCAGTGGATATCCTCCCGCGCGGGCAGAACACCCGACTCTGCGAGCTCGTCTAGCTTAGCCTTGGTCACGGTCGATCTCGCCCAGTTGGCGGAGATCGATTGACTCGGCTTTGGCTTGCCGGCCGGGTGTTTCCCCTTCATCTTGGCGCTGGCCTTAGGTGCCATGTGTGTGATCTAAAAAGAAGGCAAATGCAGATTATGAACAACTTGAAACCCGTAAATTGCGGTTATCCGACTTAGTGAGAAGTACATGCAAAAAATTCAGTAGATTGGATCTAGCTGAGAACACATACGGAAAAATTTGCGATTGCCCGTATTGAGGATGTGCTGTGGGGTGCGCAATTAAACCTAGACCAAGCATTGGCCATGGAAGTGCAGGGTGTGGCGTGTTCAACTAATGAGAAACAAGAAAAGCATCTAGAGGCGAAACTAGATCCCATCTACCCGTGTAAAATCGAAGATGAAATCCAAGGAATTGAAGTGGCTTACCGGCGGGATTGATATGGGGACGCAGCGGCGGCGGATGGCCCGGCGGCGGCGGCTCCTAGGGATCTCCGGAGAGCTGCTCGAGGGCGCGGCAACGGAAATCGACGGCGGCTTCCGGTGATGTGCTCGCGGGTGGCGCGGTGGTGCGAGCTTGAGCTCGAGGTTGCGGGCGCCGAGAGGAGGTGGAGACGAAAAGGCAGGGGAAATGATGAGTGGATCTGAAAAATGACGTTTGGGTGCTTATTTATAGGCACAGAGCGGGAAAGTGCCCTAGGTCTAGGCAGCGGAAGCTGTCGGGGGGTTACCCCCGAGTAGGGTAAAGGCAAGTGCTAAAGGCAAGATCAGAAGGGATGTTTGGCCGAGTAGCCGGCTACCCGGTACTTGCTACCCGGTCGACTGGTACTCGGTCCTACACATAGATGGCCAGAAGGACGAATCAAGAAAGTTATGTCCCTCCGAGTAGAAGAGTTGGCCCGAGTAGAAATGGCGGGATCCTACTCGGGCCAGAAGTCAAAGGAGCCGTTCTGACACAGGATCCCGCGTATCCCGGGTCCGTACTTTGGCACTGTTCACGGCACTGTTCATCTGAGGACGGCGTGCCTGACAGCGACAGTGTGTCAGCAGGGCGTCGCAGGATAGGGGGGACCTACTCTGTGTTTGTGGCAGTGATAACAGATTGGTTACTTGGTTTTGCCCAACGACTTTCCGCACCGGACAAACTTAGAAGCCAAAGCTGTCAGCGGGAGCTCGGAAGAAGGACGGTGTGCACACTATGTCGACATCTGTTTGTATTTGGCTGTATCCGGCTGGGCACCGAGTATATAAGGTGCCCTGCCCCCTCCTGCGCGAGGGATCCCAGACTTGGTTCGGATTCTGGATCTAGTTCATCACGTAGAGAGAAGAGTGGCTACTCGGTAGCAAGAACATTTGTACTGTGGCTACTCGGTGAGACCCGAATATACAGAAAGAAAGGCAGGAGTAGGGGTTTTACCTCCTCACGAGGGCCCTGAACCTGGGTAGATCGTGTTGTTTGCAGTGCTTGTTTCATACTTCACGCGGCTACTCGTCGCGTGATCCCTCCCCGAACGCCTCCAGCGTCCATCGTCCCCACAACTTTAGCCATCCTATGGCATCTGCCGTGACACCACCACGACAGTTGGCGCCCACCGTGGGGCAACCAGCGGCGCTGGCTGGAGTTTCCGTTCGGACGGGATCGATTTCTGCTACCGGAGAGCGCATGGTCTGTGGCCTTGTCCACAGATTCGGCTCCTTCGACTTCGTCACCGACAACGCCGGCGATTTCGGCGGCAGGGCCATGCCGGAGGACGGCTCGGTGCTTTCTTTCGGCGCGCACCTCGTCTACGTCGCCACCGTCATCGACCGCGAGTACCCCGAGCTGGTGCACGTCGCGGAAGATCCACCTGTCGTCATCGTTGCACGCGGGAGGCCTATGGGCCGCTCTATGGACGTCGCGGAGGTGATGGTGGCTGGCCTGGCTGAGGACGCCGGAAAGGGCGCGGCTGCCGCCGCGGTCGTCGTCGAGGATCTCGCTGGCTCGAGTGCTGGCGGGAAGACGCACAAGCCTTACGAGAAGGAGTGCAACCTTCCCCTCTCCACTACTCCGACAATCCCTGCGTCTGCTGCGCGGACGGGTATGCCGCCTCCCACTGATCTCGAGCTCCTGACCATGAAGGCGCAGCTCGACCGGCAGCGCCAGGAGCTGCTCGCTGAGCAGGCGGAGTTGGAGAAGATTAGGCTAGAGCTTAGCCTAGATCAGATCGAGTACAACAAGGCTCACGGTTTTACACCGGTTGTTAGGAGAGCTAGCAAAGTAGGTGCTACGCGTCGCAACCTAGGCGCCGAGATGGCAACGGTTGTAGAGGCTCCCAGTCAGTCCGCCACCGCAAACACTTCCACTAGACCCAGATACAACACACCCGCCAAAACACTTAGAGCTGCTGAGGCCGTAGCTGCCGAGTTGCCGCATCTAGCTAGCGACGCGCGCGTTAGGCAGCAGGAGAGGCTGAACAAGCTGGTGCTAGAGGCTGCTAGGCAGAACGAGGAGTTCGGGAAAGCCAACCCGGGTGCTGGAGCTTCTCCGGTGGTGCACTCGCACGTGGCTAGATCTAACGATCAGGCTTCATCACCGCATCCTAGCCGTGAGAGAAGCCGGAGTGGGCATTCCGGCAAGGGTAGGCAGATGCAGGTGTACGACCCGGCTGTCGCCGCGAAACAGCTCGATGTGCCGCGACAGTCCGGTCAGAAACACAACACTGCAGGAGCAGGCTTTCAAGCCCATAAATCTCAAAGCCAGGCCCGAGATGGAGAGCGCCCAGGCCCTTCTCAGCATCCAGTTGCTCAGCCTACTCGGCAGAGGCAGCAGCCGCGTGCGGTGGCGCCAGCCGCCAACCCGGTGGAGCAGCCTGCAGCTGTGCAGGTGGACAGATATGATGATGGCGACTCGGCCATCGGATTGGCTGGTTATGACATCCTGGATCGTGTGGGCGAGCGCGTGCTGGCGCCTGGGGATGCAAGGCACCAGCTGGACCGGATCAGCTTGTCGGCACGACTCGAGAACACGGGACCTCCCGGCCCTGATTGCTTTGGCCCGCGCATCATGAACGAGCCTTCCGTGAAGAACTTCCAGCTCGCAAGGGGCACCAAGAGCTACAATGGTAGCACCAAGCCGGAGGATTAGCTCAATGACTATGTCACCGCGGTTCATATCGCGAACGGCAACCGGAGATGGGCAGTGCGGTACGTTCCGCAGATGCTAGAGGGTCCAGCTCGCACTTTGCTCAACAACTTGCCCAGGAACAGCATCAATTGCTGGCTGGACTTCTCGGAGGCCTTCATTAGCAACTTCACCAGCACTTACAAGAGGCCGAATAGGCCACAGTAGCTGTCCGCTTGCAGGCAGCGGGAAGACGATACGGACCGCGAGTACCTTACTCGGTGCAGCACATTGCGGAACACCTGTGAAGGTGTGAATGAAGCTCAGGCCATCACTTGGTTCGCACAGGATTGCAGGCATGGCAGTATGTTGTGGCAAAGGTTGCAGAGGGAGATGCCAAACACTCTGGCGGAGACCATCAAGATTGCGGATCAGTACGCACTCGGTGACCCTACTCAGCCCCTGATGGATTCCTCCGAGCCAAGAAGAAACTTCAACAGCAACAAGCGCAACGAGTTCCGCAATAAGCGCAGGGGTGACCGAATAGATACTCGGTACGACCCTGAGGAAGTGAATGCAGTGGCTGTTGGAGCTGGGGGCAGCCAAAGGCAAAAACCTGCTGGAGCCTACGGGCAGAACCAGAACCAGGGCCAAGGCAACAAGAAACCATACTGCGCTCCTCAGTCGGGTAGCGGGAACTCGGAACCGACAAGGAAGTTCGTCTTCGACGACATGAGGGATGGCCCATGCAGTTTCTATACTCAGCACCCCTCGAGGCCTGCTAACCACACTACCCGACAGTGCGAGTGGTGGGATCTGATCAGGAATGAAGGCTTGCCTCCTCCTCCTCCTCTGCCAGCTGCAAATGCCAATGTGCAGCCTGCTCGTGCGCCCGCAGCTCGGCCTCCAGTGTTTCCGAGAAGAGAAAATGTGAACCAAGTGGCTTTAGGAGCCAATCGCCACTTCAACAATGAGGGCTACCGCAACAACAACAACAACCACAACCGCAACAACAACAGAGGCAACAACAACAACTACCAGGGCAACAACAACGGCAACAATGAGGGCGGAGGCCGCAACCAGTACCAAGAACACCACGAGAGCTACATGATCTTCACTTCTGAGCCCGTCGACAAGCAATCACAGCACAGGCGAGCCATGGAGGTCAATGCTGTTATCCCTGCTGTTCCTCACTATATGCATTGGTGCAACCAAGAGATCACGTGGTCCCGAGTAGATCATCCCAAGGTGATGCCCAACCCGGGTAGCTACGCTTTGGTGCTGGATCCTACCTTCTTGGGTCCCGAGAAGAATTGAGGTTCAGTAAGGTACTGATCGACAATGGCAGCAGCATCAACATTGTGTACAGAGACACACTCGAGAAGCTTGGTCTGGCCGAGAACATGCTGCTACCTAGCAAGACCACTTTCCATGGCATTGTGCCGGGAGTCTCGTGCAACCCGATTGGCCGAGTGTGGATAGATGTGCTATTCGGCACCAGGGAGAACTGCCGCACAGAGAGCCTGCAGTTGGAGGTGGTTGATCACCAGAGCCCCTACCATGCCCTACTCGGCAGGCCTGCTCTGAGCAAGTTCATGGCATCTACCCACACTGCGTATCTGAAGATGAAGATCCCTGGTCCCAATGGCGTGATTACCATCTCTGGTGATTACAAGAAGTCCATGGAGTGTGCCTCTGCTGGTTCTCAGTTGGCGGAGTCCATGGTGATTGCTGCCGAGAAGAAAAAGATGTACGAGGTGGTGGCTATGGCGCAATCCGCGCAAGCTGGTGCGCAGGGCGTGCCGAGTACCCAGCACGGGACCGCGTTCCAGGCATCTCAAGAGACAAAGAAGGTCCAGGTCGACCCTGAGTTCCCCGACCACGTAGCCATCATTGGCTCCGGGTTGGTGGAGAAATAGGAAAGCGAGCTCATCCACTTCCTCCGTGAGAATCGGGACGTGTTCGCCTGGTCCAATGAAGATTTACCAGGAGTCCCGAGGGAGTTGGTTGAGCACTCGTTACATGTGCGTCCTGACGCCAAACCAGTAAAGCAGGCTATGCGCCGTTTCGGAGATGAGAGAAGGAAGGCCATTGGTGACCAGATCACCAAGCTGCTGATAAGCAATTTCATCATGGAGGTGCTGCACCCGGATTGGCTAGCCAACCCGGTCATGGTCGAGAAGAAGAAGGAGGACCCCAAGGCTGCTACTGCATGGCGCATGTGTGTCGACTACACCGACTTGAACAAAGCATGCCCCAAGGATCCTTTCCCGCTACCTCGCATCGATTAGGTGATCGATTCCACTGCTGGTTGTGAACTGTTGTCTTTCATAGATGCCTACTCTGGTTTTCACCAGATAGCTCTCAATCCTGCTGATCAAATAAAGACTGCCTTCATTACCCCGTACGGGGCTTATTGCTATCGTGTCATGTGTTTCGGGTTGCGGAATGCGGGTGCTACTTATCAGCGGTGCATGCAGAAATGCTTGCACAACCAGCTCGGCAAGAATGTGCAGGTGTACGTAGATGACATTGTCATCAAAACGAATAAAACACAAACTCTGCTTGCCGACCTTGAGGAAACCTTTGCCAATTTGCGCAAATATAAGATGAAGCTGAACCCGAGTAAATGCACCTTTGGCGTCCCGGCTGGCAAGCTACTCGGCTTCCTGGTGTCTAGTCGGGGCATTGAAGCCAATCCCTCAAAGATAAAAGCTATTGAGAGCATGTCTTTGACGAGATCCCTGAAGGATGTGCAGAAGTTCACTGGTTGTTTGGCATCTCTAAGTCGTTTCCTGGGCCGAATGGGCGAGAAGGCCCTGCCTCTGTACCAGTTGATGAAGAAAAGTGACAAGTTTGTCTGGACTCCGCAAGCGGACGTGGCATTCAATGAGCTGATGGCAATGCTGGGTAGCGCTCCCATCTTGGCTAGTCCGCTACCCAAGGAGCCAATGCTGCTGTACATTGCTGCTACCAACCGAGTGGTCAGCGTGGTGATTGTGGTGGAACGAGAAGAGGAAGGCAAAAGTGTGCAGCGCCCAGTATACTACCTCAGTGAAGTGATGTCCAGCTCCAAGCAGAACTACCCGCATTACCAGAAGATGACCTATGGCGTGTACCTGGGCGCCAAGAAGCTGAAGCATTATTTCCAAGAGCATCCTATCACTGTTGTGAGCTCTGCTCCCATCTCGGATATCATGGGCAACAAGGAGGCGAGTGGCAGAGTAGCCAAATGGGAAATTGAGCTGGCCGCGTACGCTCCCGCGTATGCGAGAAGAGAAGCCATCGAGTCTCAAATCCTGGCAGAATTTCTGGTGGACTGGGCTGAGGTGCAGTACGAACCTCCTGCTCCAGTTTTCCAATTACTGGAAGATGCACTTTGATGGCTCGAAGGTGAAGGAAGGCCTTGGCGCTGGCGTAGTGCTTACGTCACCCAAGCGAGATCAACTCAAGTACGTGCTGCAGATTCATTTCACAGCGTCCAACAATGTTGCAGAGTACGAGGCCGTGGTGCACGACTTGCGAGTAGCCAAGGAGGTTGGCGTGCAGCGCATCATATGCTATGGCGATTCAGATCTGGTGGTGCAGCAAGTCTCTGGCACTTGGGATGCTCTGGATGCCAACATGGCATCATACCGCTTCCTGGTACAGTCTATGACTGGATTCTTCGAAGGCTGCGAGTTCCAGCATATTCACCGAGCAGAGAATGAAGCAGCAGACGAGCTGTCCAAGTTGGGGTCTTCTCGGCAATCCATCCCGGCGGGGGTTGCCTTGGAACATTTGAGGAAGCCATCCATCAAACCATCCCCCAACTCGGAGTCTATATTTGTTCCTTCTCTGCCAAGTGAAGAATCTGTTCCCATGGAGATTGACTCGGAGAATGCAACAGAGAACCCGGTGACTGCTGCTCCCTACCCGGGGACTGCCGCTCCTTACTCGGGGACTGCCACTCCCTACTCGGGGACTGCCACTCCTTACGCGGGGACTGCCACTCCTTACTCGGGGACTGCCATTCCATACTCGGGGACTGCTGTCCTCAACCCGGGGACTGTCGCATTCATTGAGGAGGTTCTTGCCAATCGTTCAGGGCTTCAGAGAAGTGCTCCCAACCCTAAAGAGCAGCCAGAGGTGCCTATCCCGATGGAAGTGGACGAACCAGTGTTTTCTACACGGGAGACACCGAGTTGGGCCATGCCCATATTATCCTTTCTAAAGGACGGCACTCTGCCAGAAGATGAGGTGATCGCAAGGCAGATTCAGAGAAGATCCAAGGGCTACACCATATTCAGAGATGTGTTGCACAAGAGAAGTGCCACCGGCGTGCTGCAACGCTGTGTGGACCCGGAAGAAGGAGGAGAAATTCTGTTGGAGATACATCAAGGAGAATGCGGGCACCACGCCTCTTCTCGGGCATTGGTCAAAAAGGCTTTTCGGCATGGCTTCTACTGGCTCACAGCTCTGCAACAAGCTGAAGACATCGTGAGGAAGTGCAACGGCTGTCAGATGTTCGCGAGTAAGATCCACATGCCGGCTTCCGAGTTGAAAACCATTCCCATCACTTGGCCGTTTGCTGTATGGTGTTTGGACATGGTTGGCCCCTTCAAGCCGGCTAGAGGCAACATGACACACATCTTAGTCATGGTGGACAAGTTCACCAAATGGATTGAAGTGAAGCCTATTCGGAAGTGCGATGGAGCTACAGCCGTGAAATTCTTAAAGGATGTGATCCTGAGATACGGCTACCCGCACAGCATCATCAAGGACAACGGTACAAATTTTGCTGAAGGAGCAATGGTGCGGTTCTGCAAAGATAAGCACATCTGACTAGATGTCGCATCCGTTGCGCATCCCGCCTCCAATGGGCAAGTGGAAAGAGGAAACGGCATGGTGCTAGCAGGCATAAAGCCGAGGCTGATTGAGCCGTTGCTGAAAACACCTGGGTGTTGGTTAGACGAGTTGCCAGCGGTGTTGTGGAGTCTAAGGGCTACCCCTAACCGGTCAACCGGCTACACGCCATTCTTCTTGGTATACGGGGCTGAGGCCGTGTTGCCAATAGACCTAGAGCATGACTCCCCCCCGAGTAACCCTCTACACTGAGGTGGAGGCGAGAGAAGCTCGAGAAGATGACGTTGACCTGCTCGAAGAAGCAAGAGAGCTTACTCTGTCACGTTCAGCTATCTACCAGCAAAACCTGCGGCGTTATCATAGCCGAAAGGTGAACCCAAGGGTTTTCCGAGAAGGAGACATGGTCCTTAGGCTTGTGCAACGCACAGCCGGGATGCACAAGTTGTCTCCTCCATGGGAAGGGCCTTTCATTGTGAGCAAAGCGCTGCACAATGATGCCTATTATCTCGTGGACGTGCGTCCATCACAGGAGAACAGGGCAGATAAAGCTGGAGAGGAATCCAAGCGCCCCTGGAATGTAGCCCTACTTCGTCGCTTTCATTCGTGAGCAAAGATGTGTATGTACTCTCTTATCCGAGTTAAAATTCTACTCTACAATCTGAAATTGAGCGCGGGGACTGCCCTCGTCCAAAATTGCTTTGTGTGTTTCTACCCGGCTCCACTTTTGTCCACTCGGTTGCTCTGCTTAAATTTCACGAGTACATTTAGTATTGTGTTTAAACCTACATGCCAACTCTTCGACTCTGCTGCTGTCCGAAACTCGGCTTCATGGCAAGCAAGAGAACAAGCAAAAGGTCAATGAGCACAAGAAAAATTACTAAGGAAAGAAAGAGCGCAGGAACCGAGTAGGGAGTCTTTTTACTATTGTTTTTTGTTAACTCCTTTTCGGCTAAGTGGTGGGCTGCGTTACTATGATTGTTTCTAAGTGGCTAAGTATTTGCAACTCCAACTTTGAATTCTTGTGACTCGAATACCAAAAAAGCAACAAGTTGCGGGTAAGAGCTGAGATAAAAAAGGAAGAGCGAATAAGAAATGCAACTCGGGGACTTGCATGATAACGCAACCCGGCATCGAGCCAAGGCTGCTCAAATTGACTAAGTTAAAAATATCGAACGTGAATAAAACTGAGTAGCAAGCGACACACATAATTGTTTCGATACATCTGCACCCGGCATCCCGGGGATCTGATAAAAGTTTTAAGGACAAAGTTGCAGGAGGTGATCAGGTGGAGGTAGCAGCATCCTCGATGTTGGCCTTGGCGACATCAGCTTCGGTGTTGGTCCTGGCGGCATCAGTCTCGGAGGTGGCCTTGGCAGTGTCAGCTTCCGAGTTGGTGGCGTCAGTTTTCGCCGCATCAGCTTCTGGCTTGGTGGCAGCCTGATCGGAGGTGGCCGTGGCCACCGAGATGATGTTCGTTGCCGAGGTGGAGGCGGCAGTTTGGGTGCGGAGTAGCGTCGTGTCGTCGAGGGCAGCACCTGATGAAGTGCCGAATTCGAGCGCCGCGGTGTCGATAGTCATCTTCTCGCTCTCAGCCTCATCTTCGCTATCCGCGACGACCGCGGCCTTCCCCTTCCCGGTCTTCTCGCTAGCACTGTTGAAGCAGCTCAGGCCTTCGCACTCAGTGGCTTCCTCGTCGTCATCCTCATCCTTGTCGTCACCCTCGCCCTCCACTTTCGTGTCGGGCTCGGTGACGCCTTCGATGTAGCCCGCGGTATCCGCGTAGGATGCGATCTCGTACACAACCAGCTGGCGGAGACCCACGCAGTCGGTATCCTTCTCCCACCTTGAATCCTGGCGCATCTCGAGGATGAGGTTGAGATCAAGATTGTCGTACCAGCTGCAGACGAAGAGGAGCAGCATATCAGCGCCTGCCCGAGCTCCGGATGCTCGCCACTTCTTCAGCTCGGCCTTGACGCCATTCAGCTTCTCGGCAAGTCCGCGAATGGTTGCTGGCGCAGAGTCCCGAGGCCAGAACAAGTCATGGAGCTTGAAGGCGGTGCGCACCAGGTCGGTGCCCACACCCCTCAGACGCTGGAGCTGCCCCTGCATGTTGGTGAAGCAGTCTTCAATTGAAGCTTTAGTATCCATGGGCTGCCCCTTCTCGGTGTGAGCTGCTTGGGCCTTTGAAAGAGCAGGTTTGCAGGCCGAGCAAAGGTCGGGGAAGATTTCTCAAAAAGCTATCAAAAAGATTAGAAACAGAGACAGAGAAGAGAAGCAAATCAGGCAGCAGAGAAGCAAAAGGAACAGCGACGCGCAGGGAAGCAGGTACTTACTGTTCAGCTCGCAAAGTAGCGACTGCAGCGTCTTCTCCCAGGACTCCTCGTCAGCAATGTGCCTTTCTTCCACCCTCCGGAACTGGGCCAGTTGGAGCATGAGATCCGAGTTGCTCTTCCTCAGCGTGTCGCACTCCAGCTCGAGAGCCCTTTTCTCAGCCTTGGCAGTCGCTTCAAACTTTTTCTTCTCGGCTGCTTCTTGTTCTTCTCGGCAGCTATATCAACGGCTTTTTGGAGAGCGGTTCGCAGCTGGAGTTGGAGAGGTTCCAACTCGGTGGTGTATTCTTTCTTCAGCTCCACAGCCTGGCTCGCCAACTGCTGCTGCACCTCGGCGGGTTTGAGGCAGTCGAGATGCTCCTCGACAAATTTCTTGTGGTCTTCTGTGAAGAGCAAAACACGGTCAGCAGCGTAGCAAAGATGGGAGGAAGGAAAACAAGCCAAGAAAAACACCAACTCACCTTCCAGCCTTTTAATCATAGTCTGACCGCTCTCAATAAAAGCGCGGCAGTTCGCATGCTCCTCTGCAAGGGTCTTAAACTTGCCTGCAGAAAGGGATCGATTAAAGCAGAAAGCAAAAGCGGGCGTACACACAAAACGCAGGAACCGCGTAGCTAAAAGCTTACTTTTGATCTCGGAAATCTGGAGGGTGCGATCCATGACCTCCTTTTCCGTCGCTTCATCAGTCTTGCGTTCCATTTCGAGGGCCTCAAGGCGCCTTCTAGCGATGCTGTGGTTCCAGAGCAATCGCCGAAACAAGTTTGTTCTCTTCAAAAGACTATTCTGAGAAGCAGAAAGAAAACGAATCAGACACAAATCGTGAAGATTCAACCCGAGAAGACGGCAACTCGGTTGAGTATCCGCCTACTCGGCCAGAATCTCGGGGACTGGGTGATGGATAAGAAGAAGGAGAAGAGTAGAAGAGAAGAAAAATGCAACTCGAATTGGGTGAGCGAAACTTACTGCATAAGCTTGTTCGATATCCTCTGCGGCCTTGCGGTGGACGAACAGCTTGGCGGTAAGCGTGCTGGTCTTGGACGAGATGGCCATGGGATTGTAGCCCATGTCCGCCTTGTTCCAGTCTATGCGCATATGATCCAGATCGCCCAAAGCCAAGCCGTGCCAGGTTTTGTTGCCAAGGATGTCGCTGTTCCATTCGGCGTCGATGAAGCCTACCCGGTCAATCATCTCCTCGAGCCCCCTGGACGTCACCTCGGCCTCCTGGACCTCGCGCGAGTAAATCGAGAGGGGTCTATCCTTGTTCCTGGCTGGCGGCTTGGAATCCACAGCCGTGGCCTGCTTGCCCTTCCTAATAGCAAGTTTCTTCTCGGCCGCGGTTATCGGGATGTTGTGCTGTTTGCTCATTTTCACCAAGTAAGGAGGATAGGAAGGCGGGTCTGGCAAACTTGATCCAGCGGCTGCGTCAGCGGCCGCGCCGGAATCGCCAATGATGAGCTGCCCGGCCTTGGCAATAGGTTTTACAGTCGGTTGGGGCGGGGGCATCGTGGCAGAGTCTTGCGCAGCGCCACGAGGAGGATTCCTGCGGACGTTGGCGTCAGGCTGGCCAGTTTGCTTCTCAGAGGCCTGCTTCTCGGAAGCCTTCTTCTCAACGGTTTTCTTCTCGGCGGCCTTCTTCTCGGCAGCCTCCTTCTTGGATGGAGGGCTCGCTGTAATCTTGGCCTTCTTCTCGGCAGCCTCCTTCTTGACTGGAAGGCTCGCTGTAATCTTGGTCTTCTTCACCGGCGGGGAGCTCGGTGCGGTACGGATGAAGTGCCCTGCTGGGTAGGCGGCACCAAGGGCGCGCTACCCTGCGCAGCGTCCGGCCGCGCGTGGCTCTGCAGGTCTTGCTCCATCTCGTCAACTATCTCAACCCGCTGCTCGGCAGCGAGACCTTGCTGTGTTCCTTCTGGTCTCTCTACCCGCGGCTGGGCCGCGGGGTCAGTTTGGTCAGCAACCCCTATTGCTGGCTGCTCTTGGTTCTCCTCCTGCCGCTCAAGGGCGGCCTGGTCGTGCTTCTCGGGGTCTTGTTCTGAGTTCTCCCCGGCTGTGGTAGCTGGGGGAGAAAGTGGTCTCTCGTTGCGAGCAGCATCCTGCGCTTCTTGTTCTGCGCGGGCCTGCTGCTCCTGCTCGGCGTCACGGGCATCAGTGTACATGTACTGGAACTCGTCCTCATCTTCTCCTTTCACAGGAGAGGGCGCACGCGCCCTGTCCCGTGCCGCGATCTCATCCTCGTCAGAAAGCTCGATGAGCGCATCTACATCGATGGCGGATCTCTTTTTGGACTTGGATTTGGTGGGTGCGGCAGCAGCGTTAGCATCCAAGGGGGCGATGAAGAGAAGAGAAAATTCAGAAAAGGAAGAAAGGCAGAAGGAACCAAAAAGCAGCAACAGTGAGGCGCAACTCGGGAGAAACTTACTTACCCTGCACGGGAAGGGGGTAGCCGTCTCCCCCGCTTGACTTTCGTCACAGCTTGCTTGGGCTTCTTGCTGGGGGGGGGGGGGGGCTCTTGAGCACCGCTACCCGCCCTCTTGCGAGTAGCGGGAGCAGCAACCGCGAGCGGATCGGCGTCAAGGGCCTCCTCATCCTCGTCCTCGCCCTCCTCTTCAGCACCAGTGTCAACGTCGGCATCTTCTGTAAAGTTGAGAAGAAGAGAACAGTTAAGAAACAGGAGGAAGTTGGGTTGCGCTACTCGCAACCATGAAGGTGAGCTGAATCACCTTCGTTGTTGTCCTCGGACTAGTCCCGAACGGACGCGTCCACATGATGCTTCTCCGTCTGAACGGCATGAGAGATATTGAGCTTGTCAGCGGCGTCGTAGGAGACCTCATCGTCCTCCTTTCGGTCTTCTTCCCAGTTAGCCTCGAAGAGCTCCTGGCTTTCAGCGATCTGGCGAGCAAGGACCTGGAAAATAGGCAAGCACCACAAATCAGTCGAGTAGCATAACGGCATCATACGCAGCAGGGCGTGCAAACACAAAGCACATGAAGCCTAAGCAAAGCTGCTAAGTGTGCTACTCGGCTGGGCGTGCAAACACAAAGCACATGAAGCCTAAGCAAAACTGCTAAGTGCGCTACTCGGCTGGGCGTGCAAACACAAAGCACATGAAGCCTAAGCAATACTGCTAAGTGTGCTACTCGGCTGGGCGTGCAAACACAAAGCACATGAAGCCTAAGCAAAACTGCCAAGTATTCTACTCGGCACAGAGTGCGGATACTAGGCACAGCAAGCTAAGAGAAGTATCTACTCGGTATCAGTACGCAGGAAACAAGAGGGGAAAGACTAACCCGTTTGATTGGTTTCGTGCGGCTGAACGGCACGAAGCCGTACTGCCAGTTGTCCTTGAGGCCGGTGGTCATGATGGAGCGCGCCCAGACGGCAACGTCCGCGTTGCTGAGCGCGAACGTGGTCGTCCGAGTGCAGTCCCGGTGGCCACCCATGTAGAACATGAGGTGTTCGCGGCGCTGGAGCGGAAGCACCCGTCTGGAGATCCAGCAAGCAATAGGGTCGTCACTTTTGAGCCCCTTCTCGATCAGCTTGGCAAGGCGCTCGTCCATCTGCTTGAGGTCGCTATCCATTGGCGGCTTGGTCCTCCAGTTCTGCCCGGTGGGAGCAGTGTTGGCCCACCTGGGCAGATTGATCTGATCCACCACGGCAGCTCCCTTCTCGACAGGGATGTTCTTCACGTAAAGGAAGGTTCTCTGCCACTTGCGGACAGAGTCCAAACCTTTGATCCGCGGGTGGTTGGTCCCGCCGCGCTGCACCATCATGGCGCTGCCAGTCTCCGTCATCCCGCGGCTGCTCTCCGCGCCATCTTTCCTGGCCTTGCTTTGCTTCCTAAAGAAGAAGTACCGGGACCAGGTCGTCGGAGTGGGCCGTACGCCCAGGAATGCCTCGCATATCACGGCATGGTATGAGAGCATGACGATGGCGTTTGGCGGGAGGTGGTGCGGCTGGAGGCCGTAGTGGTTGAGAAAGGCGCGGAAGAAATCTGAGGCCGGGAACCCGAATCCTCGCGCGAAGTGCGCGAGGAAGACGACGTGCTCGCCCTCCTGCGGAGTGGGGACGAGCTCGCTGCCAGGATGCCGGCAGCGAACACCGGGAGGAACTCGCCGGGTGTTCACCAGCCATTGGCAATCCTCGGCGGTGACCTCAGATCCGGCCTAGCCGGCGCAGGCATCGTCGTCACGAGCCATCACGGTGGAGGAGGAATTAGCTGAGAGATTGGTGCTTTTGGGTGGAGAAACTCACAGCAGCGCGGTGAGATGCGCGGCGGCGAGGTGCTCTGCGGCGGCGGAGAAACGAGGAGGCGAGGGGAAAGTGAAAGCAGAAGAGGAAGAAGGAGTTGCCGAGGGGGTATTTATACCGCCCCTCGGGTTGCCGTTACGAGTTGAGGTAGTGGGATCGATCGTGGCCAAGATCGTGCGGCGTGGGGAGTGTGGGCCGGTTAGAAACGCACACAGCGCGGAATGCGCGCGTAACGGCCGCATTTGATCCCACGACGCGATCGTGGGCAATTACTGTGCTTGATGGGACATAACGGGCTAGTGGGCCCAGGCCGTAAAAACTGGGCGCGTGGCCTGTCAGATCCCGGGCACCGAGGCGTCGGGGTCGTGGATGCGTGACACGTGCCCAGTCGCAGTGTGGAAAGCCGGATTGTGCTCTGCCACGCAGAGACTCTGATGGGAAATTTCACCAAGTCATCTTACTCGGCTACAGAGAAGAAAAGTGGTTCTATTCGGGAGAGAAGAAACTCAAAACAATATCAAGGGCTACTCGGAGGTTCTACTCGGTATCCTAAGGTTCAATGGCGATATTGACAAGGTTGGTTTTAAGCTGGCAGGACCCAGTGAACAAGTTCGCAGGACTCTACCAGCTTCGGGGACTGCTGTCGGGGGGTTACCCCCGAGTAGGGTAAAGGCAAGTGCTAAAGGCAAGATCAGAAGGGATGTTTGGCCGAGTAGCCGGCTACCCGGTACTTGCTACCCGGTCGACTGGTACTCGGTCCTACACATAGATGGCCAGAAGGACAAATCAAGAAAGTTATGTCCCTCCGAGTAGAAGAGTTGGCTCGAGTAGAAATGGCGGGATCCTACTCGGGCCAGAAGTCAAAGGAGCCGTTCTGACACAGGATCCCGCGTATCCCGGGTCCGTACTTTGGCACTGTTCACGACACTGTTCATCTGAGGAAGGCGTGCCTGACAGCGACAGTGTGTCAGCAGGGCGTCGCAGGATAGGGGGGACCTACTCTGTGTTTGTGGCAGTGATAACAGATTGGTTACTTGGTTTTGCCCAACGACTTTCCGCACCGGACAAACTTAGAAGCCAAAGCTGTCAGCGGGAGCTCGGAAGAAGGACGGTGTGCACACTATGTCAACATCTGTTTGTATTTGGTTGTATCCGGCTGGGCACCGAGTATATAAGGTGCCCTGCCCCCTCCTGCGCGAGGGATCCCAGACTTGGTTCGGATTCTGGATCTAGTTCATCACGTAGAGAGAAGAGTGGCTACTCGGTAGCAAGAACATTTGTACTGTGGCTACTCGGTGAGACCCGAATATACAGAAAGAAAGGCAGGAGTAGGGGTTTTACCTCCTCACGAGGGCCCTGAACCTGGGTAGATCGTGTTGTTTGCAGTGCTTGTTTCATACTTCACGCGGCTACTCGTCGCGTGATCCCTCCCCGAACGCCTCCAGCGTCCATCGTCACCACAACTTTAGCCATCCTATGGCATCTTCCGTGACACCACCACGACAGAAGCCAAATTTTCGGAAGGGTACACTACAAGAAATATGTTGATACATGACGCTCTATTTTCGTCACCAAATCGTCATCATATATCATCCATGACGATCCTATGACGAAAAAAAAATCGTTGAAAACCGAGCGTCGGTAATGATCCGTAACGACCATTTTTTGGAAATCGTCATGGACATCCACGACGATTTAAGAACGTCATGGAACTATGACGATCCAAAATCGTCGTGAGCAGTCCGGGCAGGACACATCAGCTCCGACGTGGCTAGTCCTACGTGGCAAAATCATGACGATTTGAAAACGTCGTGGATCAAAATCAGCCCGGTCCATTTCGGTGATTGTCATGGGCTTAGCCCAATAATGTTGACCTGTTTTTTTGGTATTTGGCCTTTTTTGGTACATTTTCCTTTTGGGACTTAGCCTCTTTAAGGCCTTTTCCATTTTGGGCATGGGCCTTTTTGCTATTTTTATTTTTCACCCGATTATGTGCTAGCATACTTTGGGCCGTGGACTTTTTAGGTCAATTTTTTGCTCGGTAATTCTTTTTGGTGCTGTTGTCAAATATTCATAATTCGAGTTGCAACATTATTCGGGTCAAGCTGACTATTTTTCACAGTATATTACTATTATTAATAGCAGCATTTACACACGTATACATCATTTACACAATTTGCTTCTATTTACACAGAGGAATAAATCATTTACACAGTTTGCCTTTTCCTTCGAGGGTGCACAGTTTGCCTTAACTTACACAAGAATACAATCATCTCACAAAATGGCCCTGACTTGTAGAAGACCATCAATGGAACATCCCCAGAGTGAAGTCTGATCTTCATGTAGCATGTTCCTCATCATTTTGAGACCAAATATTACCTGTGTAGCAAGGAGACACATACTGGTTGATCTATTAACTTTTTAAAACGAGCACAACACAATCCACACATCAAATATACCAAAGAGGGACGAGACAAGGTTGATGAGAGCACACCTTTGTAACCTGCGCCCTGGACACTAGGAACCAAGTCCCTCTGATGAGCAAGTTCTCCACTCCAGCTGAGACAACTTGTCATCCTTCAGAACATCACATTGCAAAAATAGATCAATCCAGGAGGAAAGAAAACAAGCTCAAATCATCGTGCATACACAAAATAACAGTGTACATAAATAACTGATAACAAGATGTTCATGTCTACAATGTAGACTCTACATGAATATGAAGGTAAAAAAAGACATAAAAAGAAGTGATGTTTTGGTGTAAGAATTTAATGCTAGTACACAACACATAAAAAGGCACCAGCTATCCTTAGTGATCAGAAGCAGCAGCACAAAAAATTCACACAGATAGTGCATGCTTTAGAAAACCATCTAGTTAACTAGTTCCTGATATTATCGGGTTAACTAGTTGTCAAAAACCAGCATGCTTTAGCAAACCATCACATCTTTAAATAGTTTACTTCCATGTGTGTATTACATCAGGGGAAAACTAATAGAAAATTAAATCAGTGTTTTATCAGGTTCATGTGTATGGCCTTACATGGAAAATGGAGTAAAATACACTTCATCGACAGGTCTATGTGTAATTATAACATAGCATCTCAAGTTATGTTGTTGTTTGCAAATTACACCAGTAAAGTAGTTGTAGAAACCATTACACATGAACAATTCTTGAGATACAATCAGAATGTACAAAGCATGCTTCTAGTATTGTCAGATTATTTGCGAGTGACTTCAGACACAAAATATCGCAGAAACAAGCATCGACCGTCAGGTGCTAAACTGCTATTATAAACCAGGTACCTCGCATCAGTACTTATTGAGAGGAACGGTGAAGGCACGGCTAAGCCCAATGTCAGCAATCTTGAGCGTCATGGTCTTGCGGTCCAGGAGCAGGTTGTGTGTGGCTTGAGGTCATGGTGCAGATCCGTGAAGGCACGGCTAAGCCCAAGGTCTTCTAGCTTTGATCTTCTTCAGATTGCTTCAGCCAGAACTCCTAGAGCAGAGAGGAAAATAAACATATATATTTTGAGTCCCAATATAGGAAATAGCTGCTAACTTGTAAAGGTCTAGGTTTTAGTATCATTTTGGCACCTAAAGTAACAACGCAACACCTATTTGTTGATGTAACATAAATAGCAACAGATTTGCATTATACATGAATTTAGGCAATGATGAAAGGAGAACATAGATCACAGCAAGAGACTAGGTGCACAAAGAAGATCTGCTGATCCGGCTTCAAACTTTCTACACACATCCACTGCCTACATTTTTCGGAACATATGATATTATTGTGCACTATATTGTATCTAGTGCAAAGTCAATATCAGGAAATAATACATTCATTTAGAGCCATTTATTGGTATCATGACAGACATATTTAGAGTGAAAAGGTATAATTAACAATTCCATAATATAAAGATAGGCACCGATCATTTAGTTTGCTAAATAAGTTGCAATAGTACTGCTATTTGATAAAGTTCATCACATTTCACAATACATGTGGTCATTGTTGCTTCCCTGCTTTGAGAAAAGATATGAGAACATGGCGAAAGTGAAACAGTAAATGTACTGCTAGTGAACGGTGCAAAACATTTAGAGAATGTTACTGATCTAGCTAGCATATATTGGAGGAACGATTATCATGCAGCAAAATATTTACCGTCCTCCAGATAAATACACAGAACATGAGGTATCAAAAGTGTAAACTCAATATTCAAATACACAGAACATGAACAATATACACAAGATGAACATTGGTATGCTCTGGAAACAAATCCAGATCTAGGAATGTAGAAGTCTCAAAGCAGTAATACACAGAAGATGAGCACAAAGGCCCAAACATTTCGCTAGAGCAGTAGTGACGAGGCGAACCTGGAACTAGACTAGATAGTTTCTTCGGGAGGAGGTCGTCCTCGTCACAGAACCTGGCCGCGGCCCTCGTGGGCAACTGCAACCGTCGCCACTAGACCACATCAACGAGACGCGGCGGCTCCAATCTGCAAGGAAGGAAAGGCGAATTAGAGAGGAGGAACCGAGAGAGAAGGGAAAGAGAGAGATCGAAGACGAATTAGAGAGGAGGGGATGGCCGCAGATGCCCGCGGTCGACCGTGCTGGTGAAGAACCCAGAGCCTGGCTCTCCCGTCACCATGAACCGCGCCTGCAGTGGGAAAACGGAGCATCAGAGAGAGGGATCTCGGGATTCGGAAAGAAAGGGATCTTGTCGAAGTGAACGGCCTCCTGCCGCAAGCGAGGGAAGGGGGCGAGGATGCGGAGGTGGAGGCCACCCTGTGGCGGCGTTGGCGAGGGCGGGCGGTTTGGAGAGGCAGGGCGAAGGCGACTTGGAGAGGCAGGGCGAGGATGCAGAGAAGGTGGCGAACCCGAGGTCGGTACTGGAGAAGGTGGCGGATCCAGAGCCGGGAGAGCGCGTGGAAGCGGAGACGGAGGCGGGGAGGCAGAGAAGGTGGGGCGGCGGGTTTGGTCGATCTTTCTTACCGTGGTCGTGGCAGTAGTCGAACAAGAAGGAGCTAGGTGGGGATCTGGCTCGGGGTGGCTCCGCGGTGGTGGTAGGGATCTGGCTAGGGATGGCTCGGCGGTGGTGGTGGGGATATTGCTCCGCCGGTGGTTATGGGGATCTGGCTCGGGTGTGGATCTCGCTCGGTGTTATGCCTAGGGCTTTCGCTGGAAGGAAAGAGGAGGGAGGTTGTGGTGGCGGCGGTGGGGGGAAAGGATGTTATGCCTAGGGTTTCTGAGAGTTAGCCTCTTTCGGCGTTGCACCGAAAATATTGGGATCCAAAGTGATAAGGAGGGAAAATGCGGCGGGAAACTAAAATGCACCCGAATTTTTTCTACGACCATTTGCACATTTCGATGGTATTTTGAAATCGGCTTTTAAAAACAACTAACAATAATAAAAGGAAAAAAAACTCTCCCGGCGGTGAAAGGAGTGCTAGTGTTTGTGGCTTTGTGCCGATCGCGAGGGTGGGGATTGGGGAGTGACTGAGTGGGCGGGGTAAATTAACTCTCCCCGCGGGAGATATATTTGGTTCAATGAAAACATATATTAACTCAGAATATAATAAATTTAGATAGTATCTTAACCCTACTAGGCGTACGACGGTATCGGACAAGTATCGGACACAAGTATCGGACCAAATGATGGGTGTTGTGGAAAATACCATGGCCTAGTTTGTTGAAATGTTCCCATATTACACGCAAACATACATCTTGGAAGCACGGACAATGTTTCCGGAGAAACTTTTATTTTTCGTTGAATAAAAATACCATTTTTCATTTCCAGAGTGTCAAAACTGGCTTTTTGTGAAGCACATACACAAAATATGTTGCAAAAATGTACAAAGTAAAATTCTAAATATATTATATCATATTTTATCTACAAATAACAAACTTACTACCTCTCAATAGCTTAAAATACACCTCTTTCGAAAAAGACAAATTTCTGCCGATTCCGCTGAAACCGGGACAAATTTGAACTACAGGTGCCTCATATGTTGTTCATGATTTTTTGTAAAAAATCATTTTTAGATACACAACTACCTATTTCAATAGAGATGTACCAAGAGTTCATCAATATTCAACACCTAGGTACGAACGGTCATGTCCCCCGTTCTGACCGTTTTCCGAAACCGGCTTTGAAAATTTCAGAAAATTCAAAAAAACTCGAAACGATGCAAGATCTTCGCATGGTATTGTTATATATGTCCTAGTATCCACCAAAAATAATAAACTTCGAATAAGACAATTTGGTGGAAAATGTGTTCACAAAAATGAGCTATCTCGTACGAAGATTCATGGCTTTCGGGCGAAATGACGGATGTTTTGGCCACATCCATGGCATAGTTTGTTTAAATGTGACCATATTCCACACAAAGATGCATATTGGTACAACTAACAATGTTCACGAAGAAACTTTTATTTTTCGTTGAATAAAAATACCATTTTTCATTTCTGGAGTGTCAAAACTGGGTTTTTTTGTGAAGCACATACACCAAATATGTTGCAAAAATGTACAAAGTAAAATTCTAAATATATTATGTCATATTTTATCTACAAATAACAAACTTACTACCTCTCAATATCTCAAAATACACCTCTTTCGAAAAAGACAAATTTCTGCCGATTCCGCTGAAACCGGGCCAAATTTGAACTACATGTGCCTCATATGTTGCTCATGATTTTTTGTAAAAAACATTTTTAGATACACAAGTACCTATTTAAATAGAGATGTACCAAGAGTTCATCAAGATTCAACACCTAGGTACGAACGGTCATGTCCCCCGTTCTGACCGTTTTCCGAAACCGGCTTTGAAAATTCCAGAAAATTCAAAAAAAATCGAAACGATGCAAGATCTTCGCGTGGTGTTGTTATATATGTCCTAGTATCCACCAAAAATAATAAACTTGGAATAAGACAATTTGGTGGAAAATGTGTTCACAAAAATGAGCTATCTCGTACGAAGATTCATGGCTTTCGGGCGAAATGACGGATGTTTTGGCCACATCCATGGCATAGTTTGTTTAAATGTGACCATATTCCACACAAAGATGCATATTGGTACAACTAACAATGTTCACGAAGAAACTTTTATTTTTCGTTGAATAAAAATACCATTTTCCATCTCTGGAGTGTCAAAACTGGGTTTTTTTGTGAAGCACATACACAAAATATGTTGCAAAAATGTACAAAGTAAAATTCTAAATATATTATGTCATATTTTATCTACAAATAACAAACTTACTACCTCTCAATAGCTCAAAATACACCTCTTTCGAAAAAGACAAATTTCTGCCGATTCCGCTGAAATCGGGCCAAATTTGAACTACAGGTGCCTCATATGTTGCTCATGATTTTTTGTAAAAATCATTTTTAGATACACAACTACCTATTTCAATAGAGATGTACCAATAGTTCATCAATATTTAACACCTAGGTACGAACGGTCATGTCCCCTGTTCTGACCGTTTTCCGAAACCGGCTTTGAAAATTCCAGAAAATTCAAAAAAACTCGAAACGATGCAAGATCTTCGCGTGGTGTTGTTATATATGTCCTAGTATCCACCAAAAATAATAAACTTGTAATACGACAATTTGGTGGAAAATGTGTTCACAAAAATGAGCTATCTCGTACGAAGATTCATGGCTTTCGGGCGAAATGACGGATGTTTTGGCCACATCCATGGCATAGTTTGTTGAAATGTGACCATATTCCACACAGAGATGCATATTGGTGCAAATAACAATGTTCACGAAGAAATTTTTATTTTTCGTTGAATAAAAATACCATTTTCCATCTCCGGAGTGTCAAAACTGGGTTTTTTTGTGAAGCACATACACAAAATATGTTGCAAAATGTACAAAGTAAAATTCTAAATATATTATGTCATATTTTATCTACAAATAACAAACTTAATACCTCTCAATATCTCAAAATACACCTCTTTCGAAAAAGACAAATTTCTGCCGATTCAGCTGAAACCGGGCCAAATTTGAACTGCAGGTGCCTCGTAGTTTTCTCTTTATTTTTTGAAAAAATCATTTTTAGGTACCCAAGTACCTATTTCAACATAGATACACCAAGAGTTTATCAAGATTCAACACCTAGGTACGAACGGTCATGTCCCCCGTTTTGACCGTTTTCCAAAACCGGCTTTGAAAATTACAGAAAATTCAAAAAAAACTCGAAACGATGCAAGACCTTCGCGAGGTGTTGTTACATATGTCCTAGTATCCACCAAAAATAATAAACTTGTAATACGACAATTTGGTGGGAAATGTGTTCACATAAATGAGCTATCTCCGACGAAGATTCATGGCTTTCGGGCGAAATGACGGATGTTTTGGCCACATCCATGGCATAGTTTGTTTAAATGTGACCATATTCCACACAAAGATGCATATCGGTACAACTAACAATGTTCACGAAGAAAGTTTTATTTTTCATTGAATAAAAATTCCATTTTCCATTTCCGGAGTGTCAAAACTGGTTTTTTTTTGTGAAGCACCTACCGAAAATATGTTGCTGAATTGTACAAATTAAAATTCTAAATATATTATGTCATATTTGATCTACAAATAACAAACTTACTATCTCTCAATAGCTCAAAATACACCTTTTTCGAAAAAGACAAATTTCTGCCGATTCAGCTGAAACCGGGCTAATTTTGATCTACAAGTGCTTGATAGTTTGCTCATGAATTTTCGCAAAAATAATTTTTAGGTACACAAGTACTTATTTCTTTAGAGATATAGCAATATTTTTACAAAATTTCACAATTAGATAACCACGGTCTTGCCCACCATTTTGAATCAAAAACCGTAATTCAAAATCTCCTAAAGTCTCAAGAAATATATGCTCATGGAATGATTGTATTATGTTTAAAAAAATGGTTTGAAATGGTCTATAATTACCACAAATAATTTTACAATTTTTTTAAAATTGGTTACGGTTATTTTGGAGGTGGAATTCAAATTATAGAATGAAAACAGAAAAAAAAACGAAAAAAAATCGACCAAGCACAGCACAGTCGCATGTTCTGTCGCGCTAGCAGCCCAACACTCTCTTCCCTGCCTTATTCGGCCCATACCAAGTAGGATGCTTCCCTACCGAATTCCCCCTCCCATGGGCCTTGGCCCAAAGTCGCAACGGTAAAGAGTAAAAGATGTGAACATGTAGTTATAACACGAACCATGTGGTGGCCTGGTGGTTTGGTTAGGCAACGGTTGTGGGTGAGGTTCATGGTTCGAATCCCCCCAACAGACCTATTTTGGCGATTTATTCTTTATCACGGCATTTCTACATCGCATAGGTAAAGATAAAAAGAGTGAACACATGGATTTTACAGCAACCGTGCGGGTGCCTGGTGGTTTGGTGAGGCGACAGTCGAGCGTGAGATGTATGGTTCGATCCCCAGCGAACCTATATTTTTGCGATTTATCCTTTAATCATGGCAATTCTACATCGCATCGGTAAATCAAAATATGTGAACACATTGTTCTAACAGCAACCGTGCAGTGGCCTGGTGGTGTGTTGAGGCTACAGTTGAGCGTGCGATTCAAGGTTCGAACCCCAAACGAACCTATTTTTGCGATTTATCCTATATAATGGCAGTTATCCAATAGACATGCCACGTAGACGAGGTTGATGACGTGTCTATCCAACAGGTATGCCACGTAGACGGAGTTGATGATGTGTCCGTCCAATCGTACCGACGCATCCACATTTACAATGTCATGACGATTTAAATTCGTCGTTATCGGTTAAAAACAAGGCCACGATCGTTCGTGACGATATCACTTTACAAAATCACGACGTTTTTTAACCAAATCGTCATGAAAAATCAACATTTTGATCCCCTTCAGCGGCTAACGACGATATGGCAACAAATCGTCGTAACTTTATGACGATTTCGTCCATCGTCGTTGCGAGAACGTCATGTATCAACACATTTCTTGTAGTGGTATCGCCTGTCCGGAATTTTGGGATAAGCATTAAAACACCCGTTGCTAGATATCCGGAAAGGGATTGGAACGGATTGCGAGCGTGATATTTGGGCTGATTAGCGAATGGTGCGAGTCCGGGTCTTATGTGTTTTCTCGGAGAGTTGACCCGGGAAAACAATGTTTGACTCAGGAAAAGCCAGGTTACTATATGGACCACCCACAGAGATAGGCCTAGCTATTATCAAAGCACTCTAACCCGGTATTCTATGGACTTGTATGTTTATTGTTTTGCAGGGAATAGTGTGCGCTTCATGGTTGATCCCGCGAAGCCCAAGCTATTCTGGGGACTACTGATGGAGGGATGATAACCCGGTAGGCTAACGCCAAGGTGTAATCCGGCCCAAAGGGAACCGCGCAAAGACCCGGCTCAAGGAAGGGGAGTTTCTAGAAGGCCCAAGAAGTAGCGTAGGCCTCGTAACCCGGCTTTGGGGGGTTGCTTTTATGAAACTTAGGGTTTGTATGCGGTTACCGGGTAGGGCTCCGAGTGTGCATTGGATAGGAAGCCAGGGGGCGGGTAAGATATAAGCCGGCTCCTAGGGTTAGGAAAAGGGAGCTTGACCAGATATTCGAGTATCCCTGTAATACGAAAGTTGATATTGTAACCATAGATCGGAGACTCGGCGACTTGATTGCCAGAGCTACCAGATCGATTGATAGCATGATTTCCCCTGAGCTAAACCTTCTCCCAAACACCAGAGTCGAATTGCCCCAAGATAAGTTACCCCCGGTAACGTCTGCCGTGATTATCCCACGACATACGTAGTAATCTCTTTGTTCCTAGGTGGCCATCCGCAAGTGACAACCTCAAGTGGAATAACCCTTTGACAAGGGCCCTGAGGCAACACTCAACATAAACCAGTCTTACCACTTCCACCCAGGTGGTTCATTCATTAGTTATACTTAGAATTTTTCATCAACATCTAGTAAAACAATTTGTAATATTGCATAGCATCAACTAAGTTCTAAGGCTACCAGAATAACAAGGAAAAAAGAGATGGCTACACACTACTAGGATAATTGCATAGCATAATATAACTTATTAAAATCTCCTATCATGCATACTACTCAAATTCAACTAACGCATATAGAAAATAATGGGTAGTTGATGGTGTGTTACTTGCCTTGTTGAAGTTGGTGAAGATATCACACTCTCTTCACAAAAGATCGTTGCTCTCCGTACAATCTATTCATTGAAAACACAATAAAAAAATAAACAAGCATCTTAGAAAGCAAATAAACAAACAAGTGAAAGAACATACAAAATAAAATAGCCAAAGGAGTTTAACTTAGTTGGCTAGGACAAGGTCTAGATTTGAGTTTGTAGAAAACTAACTTTATTATAACCATACTTGTCAAGGAAGTTCCAAGAGTTCACTAAGGATGTTTAGGCTGAGATGGTAGTAACCAAACTTTATTGAACACATATTTATCTAAGAATTTCCAAGAGTTCACCAAGCTGATCTCACTATTTCAACTAAACTATCACATCATGAAGTGTAACACTTAGTTGTTTTCATCACAAGATTTGAGTGATCTAGGTTAGTCCTTCCATTTTGGTTTAGGGTAGGTCTATATTCCACTAACTTCATAGAAATATAGATAACAAGATAAGGTGTTGGTATTTTCCATTTGGGTCAAGGGTTGGACAAAAATAACTTGTTATTCTTCAACTTGTGTAGATTTCCTCCAAGTCTTCGGATGCTGGTTTTCTTGAAGATCATCTTCATGCTTATATTGTTGTCTTTTCCTTGGATGGATTCTTCTCTTGATCTTGATAGATTTCTTCATGGCTTTCACTTCACTAATTTGGTTTGGGTATAGGATGGGAACAAAAATACCACTAAGTCAAGAGAAAGAAAATAAGAAGAAAGAGAGAGGGAGATGTTTTCTTCTGGATTTCTTAACACTTGTACTTCCTTGAGTTGCTTCTAGTGGTGGAGTCTTCTCTTCAAAATTTCTTCATTGATGCTCCTTGTAGCTCTTCATGTTGCCACCAAGTTGAAAGTGAAGTGCCTTCTATTGCTTGAGTCTTGTTTTCCATTTACTAACTTGATGTATTCTTGAAGCAAGAATAGGGCAGTGGAGGAGTAGATAGAAAACTATGTGAAAGGAAAGTATGGGCACCTAGAGGGGGGGTGAATTGGTGCTACGACTAATTTTATTTTTTATTTCGGTTTAGGCTTGACACAAAGGTAAATTCTCTAAATAGTGCAGCTAGGGTGAATTTACCTATATGACAAGGATAGCAATAAATGCAACTAGTACAACAATTAATGCAACAAGTATAACAAGTAATGCAACAAGTACAACAAATAAGGGTAGGGGAACAAGGTAACCGATGGGGGACGCGGAGACACGATGTATTCCCGAGTTCCTCCTTACTAAGGGAGTACGTCTCGTTGGACGGGTGTGAGCTTGCCACGAATGCCTACTCAACGCCACTAAGGCCTCACTGTATTCTCCGATGAACTTCCGCCACAAAGGCCTAGTTCACCTTCCACTATTGAACCCCTTTGAGGCGGGGATCGAGTCCTTTACAAACAAGTTTGGGGCACACACCCACAACTTAATTGGGGGCTCCCAACACTCACAAATCACCAAGAGTAGCAAGAAGCCTAGGTTCTCCACAAGTGGAAACCCTAGGCAAAGATCCCTCAAGCAAAAGAGAGGGGAAATGAAATCCGGTTGGTGAAGACGTAGATCAGGGCCTTTTCCTTCAATCCTCCAAATATCAAGGCTTTTGGGTGGTTGGATTGGGAGATCTAGCAAGGTGGGGGAGCTCCAACAATGGTGACTTTAATTCTGGACGAGCTAGCTGGAGGTAGGTGGAGGGGAGGGGGTATTTATACCCCTCATAAAGTCTAAGAGCCATTGGAGCAGATCTGGCATTTTCACACCGGAGACTCCGGACAGTCTCCGGTGTCCCTCCGGACTGGATACAACAGGCGACACCAGCTGGGCAGCACTTGGACTTCTTCAGAAAAACTTCAGTCCGGAGACTCCGGTCAGGGGGGCCGGAGACTCCGGTCTTGGCGCTGCGGGTCGGCACAGATGGAGTCTGGGGTCGAGTGGATCAATTAGTTTCCAGTCACACCGGAGACTCCCGTAAGTCTCCTGTGCGAGTACAGCACGCGACACCAGCCTTTCCTTAGCAGTTTCTTGAGAGAAAACTTCCACACCAGAGACTCCGGACAGTCTCCGGTAACACTCCGGTGTGGATGCAGTGCGCGACACCAACTGGCCCAGAGAAATTGCAAAGGCGAAATCTCCACACGGAGACTCCGGTCTGGGAGTCCGGAGACTCCGTCCTGGAGAAAACTCCAGCAGCCAGAAATCTTGATGACTTGCTCCTTTTTGCAACATCACACCACCATATCAAGTAAGTTGATTTAGCACTGAAATACATCAACACCCTTAACAGTACATGTGTTGTTAACAAACACCAAAACAAGATGATTTAAGCGTGTTTGCACTTTCAATCTCCCCCTTTTTGGTGTTTGATGACAACACACATATTGGCAATAAAATCACAGCTAGGCTATGTTTGAAAAAGATAGAGCACTCACAAAGTGAGCTCCCCCTATGTTTTACAAACAAAGCCCTCTAGAGCAACCATTAGTGAACAATAATACAAACATGTATAGAGACAATAGATAAAGCACAGTGACTAATAATATAAAAGGATAGCTTCACCACGAGGTCTCACTCATAAAACACAACCATTGTTCACTAATAAAGCAAAGTGACTAAGTTAACAGGAACACAAGCCATAAAGGGCAAATCAAGTTCACAGACTTGTGTTCCGAAGCAAATAAAGCAAAGCAACCCATGCAAAGCGGAGAAGACAAAGCTACTTCTCCCCCTTTGGCATCGAGACACCAAAAAGGGGCAAAGAGCACTACATGATCCAAGGGCTCAGTCATCGTCTTCATCATCCACCGGGTCCATTGCCTCCTCATCCTCATCCTCATCATCATCTCCATATCCCTCATAATTTCCCTCATTGTCATCCTCAGCATCAGAACCAGAGTTGAAGAACTCAAGGTCCTCATCCTCATCCTCGGGATGATCATCAACATGGTCTTCCTCACGCTCAGGAGTCCTAGCACGGTGGGTCGAGGAAGAAGGAGCAGAGGTGATATCCTCAAAGTCACCCCACGGAAACTGATCAGTGTTCCACTCCTCATATGACATAGTCACAGAAGCGGTGGGAGGAGTGGTTGGAGTAGTGGGAGGGGTACCCATAGGAGGAGTAGCTCCAAGTCCAGCGTGGTCATGCAGCTTGGAGATCATCTTCTTCATCTCACGCCTCTCCTTGTAGGCCACATGATTCTCCTTGTGAACTGCGACACTCATGCACAAAATGTTGCGCTAGAACCAAGTAAGCTTCTTCACCTCATCCTGAGTCTCTTCCCTGCTAGAGCGGCGAGTGGGAGGATCATCATTCTTCCTCCTAGAGAGAGGAGGTGCCTCAGCGTCCCCCATGTGAGTGTCGCCATCAGGAAGGTGAGAGGACAGAATATGGATAGAGCCCACAGGGTGCTCAGTCTCGGTAACCAACCCAGGAAGCTGATCAAGGATGAGTCTCATCACATACAGAGCATACACAAGCACTTTCTTGATCTCGATCATAGCTGAGTAAATCTCCTCCTTGATGAAGTGCATCACATCAATCTCAAAACCCTCTCCATCAGGGCCAGCAAGGTGACACTAGAAGGCCTGGTAGAGAAGGTTCACTAGACCTCCACGAATAGCATCTACATTCCCGGCCTTGGGAGCAATCTTGCAGCGAAAGAGGCGAAGACAGATGTTGTATACCCTCCTGAGATCCTTAGCAGTGCCGGTGTTGGAGAGCTTCTCACACATCGGAGCCATGCGCTTCTTTTCATAAGCCAGTCTGTGAACGTGCATGAGGTGGCCACTTCCTTCTCCCCAAGGATAATCAAGAAGCTCAGCAAACCGTCTCATAGAAGACTCACACTCAACAGTCCCAGACATCCACCTCAAAGTGATAGCTTCATCTTTATCAAAAGTGACCGTAGCAAAGAACTACTGAATGATAGATGCATTGTAGTTCTTTTGAATGCCCACAAGATGCTCAAGGCCCAGTTTCCTCGTGATCCAGATAGCCTCCTCAAAGTATTGAGAACTGCCGGGAGCCCCTAAGTCCAGAACTTTCTGTGGACAAACGGGTTGCCGGAACTGGGTGTAAATCTCCTCCATGATCAACTCAGACTCCCTCCTCCAGTAATAAGCAGACTCAACAGTGCGGGTCATAGTGAAGAAAGGACGAGCCCGCATGATCCTATACTCCTTCTTGCTCATGGAGGCCACATAGGTGATCCTGTCAAACCTGACCTTCTTCGCCACTTCAGACTTCAGCCTAGCCTTATGCTTCTTCTTCTGATGCCTCTCAGCCTCAAAGGTGTTCTTCTTACCATATAGACCAGTGGCTTCATCAGTGACAAGGTAGTTGCGGGTGTGAGGATGGTAGGCACGCTTGTTGGGGTTTGAGGACTTTGACTTCACCCTTTTTCCTGAAAGCATACACAAAAACAGAAAACACCACAACAGAGAAAGAAAAAATGAGCATTCATGTCCAAAAATGGTGCAGGAACAAGACAGAAGCAAGTGAGGACATTTTTGGAAGATTCACAGCGGAGTCTCCGGACTGACACAGGAGTCTCCGGTCTGGCACACCGGAGTCTCCGGACTGGTCGTCAGCTGAGAGTATGGATCTAACACAAATGTTTCTACAGGAGATTCTAGCAGTTCCTACACTTATTCAACTAGCCAAGGTGATGCTACCAATAGCAGGTGCAACTTCTCCAACAAAAACTACCTAGATTTTTAGATCTAGATCAAAAACAACCAAAACGAAGAGGAGAAGTGGTACCCTTGTCGCCTTGGCCGGTCATTGTGCCTCCCTCAGATGGGAGATGCAAGGGGAGGCGGGGGAGGCGGTTCCCGGCGGTGGGAAACGGCCGGGGAGGGCTCCTGGCGACGGCGCAACAAGTCTTTAAGGGGGGCATGGGGGAAGTGGGGAATGAAACCCTAACTTCCCTCAGCCCCCAGATTATATACTGCAAACCACACACCGGAGTCTCCGGACGGGCCGGAGTCTCCGTACTTTCGCCAGAACCCCCCCCCCCCCCCAAAGAGGACATGAAGTGCACGAAACTAGAATTTGTTTAAAAATTGGTTTTGGCAAGGAAAGATAAGAGCATCATCAGGGAGGGAACTTGTACTCAAGAACACCGAGAAAAACCACACAAAATAACAAATATTGAGTACATCCTCCAAAAAATGCCAAAAACCCGCAAATAAGAACCAACTCTTCAAAGAAGAGGTTGGTGGTCTAGGCCAAAATGTAAGAGTTCATGGTATGCAACTGCGAAGATATATCTTGGGGGCATTGCCATTACTCAACATTGAAGCTCACAATTCAACATTAGAAAAAGAGAGATCACAATGAATTTTTGCTTTGGGCATAATGGGGGGAGGGAGAACCCAATGTGTTAGGATAAGACTCCCCTATGTCCATGCCTACATCTAAACTCGAACACGTTTCATCTATAGGGGTGTCTGCAAGATCTTCAAGTCAAACTCCTTGAATCAATCACATTTAGTTCATTCCTCAAGAACAAGAATCTTGCATCATCAAGTGGCTTTGTGAAAATATCCGCGAGATTGTCCTTGGTGGGCACATAAGATAGTGCAATATCCCATGTTGCCACATGGTCACGGATGAAATGGTGGCGAATCTCAATGTGCTTCGTTCTTGTATGTTGCACCGGATTGTATGCAATCTTGATGGCACTTTCATTGTCACACAAAAGCGGCACTTTATCCAAATGAACTCCATATTCCTTGAGAGTTTGCCTCATCCATAACAATTGAGTGCATGCACTTGCAGCGGCAACATACTCGGCTTCGGCGGTGGAGAGAGAAATGCAATTTTGCTTCTTGGAGGACCACCTCACTAGGGACCTACCAAGAAATTGGCAAGCCCCGGAAGTAGACTTCCTATCATCTTGACCACCCGCCCAATCGGAATCCGTGTAGCCATTGAGAAAAAATTGTGCCCCCTTTGGGCACCACAAACCAAATCTTGGGGTATGAACCAAATAACGAAAGATCCTATGGACCGCCATCAAATGGCTATCCTTAGGGGCCGCTTGATACCTTGCACACACACCTACACTCAAAACGATATCGGGCCTAGATGCACAAAGATAAAGCAAAGAACCAATCATAGAACGATATAACTTTTGATCCACATCCTTACTCCCCTTTGGATTACGTGATAGATGGCACTTGACTTGCATAGGGGAAGTATTGATCTTAGCATCTTGGAAGTTAAACCTCTTGATCATGTCTTGGGTATACTTGGCTTAAGAAATGAAAGTCCCACAGGCCAATTGCTTGATCTCAAAGCCAAGGAAGAATTTAAGCTCTCCCATCATAGACATCTCGAACCTGTCAGTCATAAGCTTAGAGAACTCATTATTGAAAGCTTGGTTAGTTGAGCCAAAGATAATATCGTCCACATAGAGTTGGCATATGAAAAGCTCTCATTTTACTCTCTTGGTGAAGAGAGTGGGATCGATCTTCCCAACTTCGAAACCACAGTCATCTAACAATGCTCTAAGGTGCTCGTACCAAGCACGAGGTGCTTGTTTGAGACCATAGAGAGCTTTGTCAAGTTTGTAGACATGGTTAGGAAAGTTAAGATTCTCAAACCCGGGAGGTTGCTTCACATATACTTCCTCTTTGAGTGGACCATTCAAGAAAGCACTTTTCACATCCATTTGTTGCAACTTGAAATTGTAAGAAGAAGCATAAGACAGGAGGATACAGATGGACTCAAGACGAGCCACGGGTGCGTAGGTTTCATCAAAGTCGATGCCTTCAACTTGAGTGTAGCCTTGAGCAACCAAGCGAGCCTTGTTCCTTATGACTATGCCATGCTCATCTTGCTTGTTCTTGAAAATCCACTTCATGCCAATAACATTGTGGCAATCCTTGGGCTTCTCAACCAATCTCCAAACCTTGTTGCGCTCAAAGTTATTGAGCTCATCATGCATTGCTTCAACCCAATCGGAGTCCTCAAGAGCTTCAAACACTTTCTTCGGTTCCACCATCGAGATATGAGCTTGATGTTCACTAAAGTTTGCCAATTGCTTTCTTGTGGATCTTCTAGCTTGAATATCCTCCAAGACCTTGTTGTCTTGGGCATCAATTTTCTTCAAAGCTCTTCTTATCCTTTTGATACGACGGGCTTCGATCTCCTCATTATTGCGAGGAGGGATCACTTGATAATCTTGATCATTTGGTTCCCCATCCTGACCAACTTGGCCTTGATCATCATCATCATCATCATCAACAACAATATCTTCAACACTAGCTTCAACTTGAGGAGAGGATGAAGAGGATGGTTGATCTTGGCCTTGACCTTGACTCACATTAGTGAGAGGAGTGGGTACGACTTGCGGAGTCACTTGGTCAATGAGAGGAGGGTCTTGAACATGTTCTTGGTTAGGTGTAATAGTTTGCTCCTTGGCTTGTTCTTCTATTGTAGAGGAGGGCTCCATTTGTGTAGAGCATAGTCCTTCTCGAGTCGCCATAAGGTGCCCCTCGATGGGGTGGAAAAATCCCACACCCATCCTTCCTATGGATTCTTGACGCATTTCAACATCTACATTAGAAACATGAAATTGAGCCACTTGGGAGCCATCATTTTCCTTGAAAGCCACACTACAAGATTCTATGACAATCCGTGAAGTTTTGTCATAGACTCTATAAGTGTCGGATTCGGCACTGTAACCAACAAATATACCCTCAATAGTTTTGGATTGAAATTTAGACAACCTAACACCCTTGATCAAATGGAAGCACTTACAACCGAATGCACGGTAGTAGGAGACGTTGGACTTGTTGCCGGTGAGGATCTCATATGGAGTCTTGTCCAAGCCTTTGCGGATGTAGAGGCGGTTGGAGGAGTGGCATGCGGTGGATATGGCCTCGGCCCATAAATATTGGGAGAAGTATACTCCGCCAACATGGTCCTTGCCATATCCAAGAGAGTGCGGTTCTTCCTTTCGGCAACACCATTTTGTTGAGGAGTGTAAGTGGCGGAGTATTGATGACGAATGCCTTCTTCACTAAGGAATTCATTCAATGTATAGTTCTTGAACTCCAAACCATTATCACTCCCTAATAGCCATGATTTGCACATTGTGTTGACGTTGCACTTGGTTGGATAAGTCGATGATGGTTTGTTGAGTCTCACTCTTGCACTTGAAGAAATATACCCAAGTGTATCTTGAATAGTCATCGACAATCAACAAGCAATACTTCTTGCCTCGGGCACGGCACCAAAGAGATCAACATGGAGAAGCTCCAAGATCCTCTTTGATTAAATAATAGTCTTGGATTTGTGCACCGTGTCATGCATCTTTCCTTCAACACACGACCTACAAACGCGATCCTTTGAAAATGAAACATTTTCTTTTAGTCCGACAATAAGGCCACCTTTGTGAAGACTTTGCAAAGTTCTCATGTTGACATGGGTCAAGCGGCGATGCCACAACCATCCCACGTCCTCCTTCCCGAGAAGACACATTGCTTGAGAGTTGGTTTACTTCGAAAAGTCCACCACGAACAACTCATTTTCAACGTGTCCCACATGAGCGACGTCAAGAGTATTGCTCCTCAAAAGGAGTACAATATCACCATCGAAAAACACGGAAAACCCCATCTTTCCAAGACAGTGGACGGAAAGTAAATTGTAACCAAGGGATTCGACAAGCATGACGTTCACGATAGTGATATCGGGAGCCACCACAACCTTTCCAAACCCAGATACCTTAGACGAGGACGAGTCTTCATAAGTGACGGTTTCTTGGATGTCATTTGTCCGCAACTCCGTCACTAGTTCTTTGCTTCCAGTCATATGATTAGTGCATCCACTATGGAGTATCCATTTAGTCCCACCGAAAGCATAGCCCTGCAAGAGATCATTGACTAGAGTGAGGACCCGAGTGGGGTCCCTTCATGTTAGCAACAAGGGTCTTTGGAACCCAAATAGAATAGTCAATGAAACCCTCAATAGTTCCAACATATTTAGCTTGCACAACACCATAATAATCAACATATAAGAAATGGTGTGGATTGTTAGTTCCCGCGGAGGTGCTACGAGTAGTATTGTCCCTCATGACACTACTACTCGAGGCAACATTGTTTGCTTGAGCGGGTGTGCTACGAGTAGTGTTGTCCCTAATGACAATACCACCCGAAGCACCATGTTGGTTCTTCTTCTTGTTCTTCTTCTTCTTCTTGGCTACATAGCCAAGACCTTGCTTACCAACTTGTTGCCTTGGAGCACTCAATTGTGGTCTAGCAATGACCACATTTGAGCTAGGGGCAACTACTTGTGGGGTAGGAATCACTACCTTCTCAACTTGAGGGCATTTGCCCTTGAGCCTTGCTAGCTCATCCTTCAACCTAGCATTTTCCTCAATAATATTTGCATGATCACAAGAATAAGTAGAGGTGCTAGGATTGTTAGGTTGAGTAAGTTGAGTTTGAAGTTGTTCATGCAACTCTTTGAGGGATGAGTGTTGGCTTTCGAAAGCTTTGTGAGCATTGGTTAGCTTTTCAAACTCCTCGGTTAGTTTACCAAGACCAACCCCAAACTCGACTTTATCCTTTTTAGCCTTTTTATATTTAGCAATGGCAAGATCACGTTCCTTAGTGAGTTTAGAGACAAGTTCATTATGAGTTACTTCAATAGATTCAAGTTCATCCTCTAGAGAAATTCTACCATCATGCTATTCTTCAAGAGTCATTAAGGGGGATGCAATTTCATCTGCATCCCTTCTTTCGACCTCACCTTTCTTCTGAAGGGCCTCTTGGGCCTCTCCCAATTGCCTCATGAGATGCTCAAAGTACTTCTTGGTCTCCCCTTGCATGTTAGACATAAAACGGTCCAAGGAGACCCTTTCATGTTCTTCTCTAAGACTAGCAATATGTTCTAGTTCACTAGGGGTCTTAGAGTTGGGAGAAGATGATACCTCCGTGGCCTTAGCCATGAAGCACTTGGCATTGCGTTGAGGAAGATTATCATTGGGGGATTATAAGAGGGTTGAAGATGATGGAGTGGAAGCAATAGCTAGAGCGGCCACTTCACTTGTGGTTTCTTCTTCTTCATCACTCCCGGAATCATACTCCTCTTGAGTCAAGAGAACAAACTTGGTGGGAGATTTCTTGTTGCATGGTGTATTCTTGAAATTAGGTTTCTTGTTCTCAACCTTGGACTTGTCCTTGCGAATGAGCTTGCCACTATGGAGCTCTCTATTCTCGTAGGGGCACTCCGCAATGAAGTGATGTTTGTCTCTGCAATTGAAGCAAGATCTAACTTTTTGAGCCCCATTATTTCCATAACGAGACTTGGTCTTCTCCTCAACAAATTTCTTGCCCTTGGGGGATTGTTCCAAAACTTTTGCACTGTAAGAGCAATGAGATCCTTTAGAACGGGATCATAGTCTTGTTCCTTCAAAGGAGGCAATGCCTCTTCTCCATCTTCTTCATTCTCAACCTCTCTTGACAAAGACTTGGCCTTCAAACCAACGGATGCTCCTTGGTGCATTCCAATGGCCCTAGCATGGTTTTCAAGAGCATTCTTGGTTTGCACCTTGTAGGAGCACAATTCTTGCATCACTTGAGTTGAGGTCATGGAGGATAAATCATGTCTTCCTTGAATGCTCTTCAAGTCCGCGCACTCAAATGGCATCACGGCAATCATGTACTTTCTCTTGATCCAAGCATCGTCAATATACTTTGCACCCGCACTGGAGAAGGCGGTGGCAAGAGTTTTGAGTCTTCGATACATGTCAACATGATCTTCTCCATCACGCATGAAAAATCCTTCGGCCTCATTGGTCAAGGCGTCATAGCGATTTCTTTGCATGCTCTCATTCCCAACGAACATGATGACTAGTGCATCCCATGTTTCTTTGGCGGTGGAGAAATGTTGAAGATGCGGCATGTGGTTTGGACCCACGGCTTGTTGGAGGATGGACAAGGAGGTGTAGTTTAGTTGGCAATCTACGGTTCTCTTCTCGTGAGATTCATGGGATCAAATGGTTTATATCCGTCACGAGTGATCCTCCAAATATCTATACAAGAAGAATTCAAGTGAGTCTCCATGTAGTATTGCCATTCACGAAAAGAAAAAACATCAATTTTAGGTGGATCTCCCCTAGGTATTATATGAGGATGAGGGACGAGGGATCGGGAAAATATCGTCCTTCAACGGAGTGATATCCTTCCTATCCACCCGCGCCCTTCTTAGCGGATTATTCGGCGGAAGCAGTTTTAGATGGATCACCATCTACCCCTTTCTTGGCACCCTCCGGAGTAGTTTCCGGAAGAGATGATTCGACTACCTCAGGTCCTTTGGCTTTGAGGAGTTGTGCCATGAGTTGACGCAACTCATCAAATTTGGTGTCTATGGATGAGGTCAATGAATTTCTCAAAGCATTGAGATCATCCATGGTCACCTTGCCACCGGACGGAGCGTCATCCAAATCATCTCCCATACTTAAACTCTTAGGCGGTTAAGCCCGATAGAAGAGCCGAGGCTCTGATACCAATTGAAAGTAAAGTATGGGCACCTAGAGGGGGAGGGGTGAATAGGTGTTACGACCAATTTTAATTTTTCTTTCGGTTTAGGCTTGACACAAAGGTAAATTCTCTAAATAGTGCAACTAGGGTGAATTTACCTATATGACAAGGATAGCAATAAATGCAACTAGTACAACAATTAATGCAACAAGTATAACAAGTAATGCAACAAGTACAACAAGTAAGGATAAGGGAACGAGGTAACCGATGGGGGACGCGGAGACACGATGTATTCCCGAGTTCCTCCTTGTTAAGGGAGTATGTCTCATTGGAGGGGTGTGAGCTTGCCACGGAGGCCTACTCAACGCCACTAAGACCTCACCCTATTCTCCGATGAACTTCCGCCACAAAGGCCTAGTTCACCTTCCAATATTGAACCCCTTTGAGGCGGGGATCGAGTCCTTTACAAACAAGTTTGGGGCACACACCCACAACTTAATTGGGGGCTCCCAACACTCACAAACCACCAAGAGTAGCAAGAAGCCTAGGTTCTCCACAAGAGGAAACCCTAGGCAAAGATCCCTCAAGCAAAAGAGAGGGGAAATGAAATCCGGTTGGTGAAGACGTAGATCGGGGCCTTCTCCTTCAATCCTCCAAAGATCGAGGCTTTTGGGTGGTTGGATTGGGAGATCTAGCAAGGTGGGGGAGCTCCAACAATGGTGACTTTAATTCTGGATGAGCTAGCTGGAGGTAGATGGAGGGGAGGGGGTATTTATACCCCTCATAAAGTCTAAGAGCCGTTGGAGCAGATCTGGCGTTTTCACACCGGAGGCTCCAGAGTAAAGGCCAGAGACTCCGGTCTGATCCGGAGACTCCGGACAGTCTCCGGTGTCCCTCCGGACTGGATACAGCAGGCGACACCAGCTGGGCAGCACTTGGACTTCTTCAGAAAAACTTCAGTCCGGAGACTCCGGTCAGTGGGACCGGTGACTCCGGTCTTGGCGCTGCGGGTTGGCACAGAGGGAGTGTGGGGTCGAGTGGATCAATTAGATTCCAGTCACACCGGAGACTCCGGTAAGTCTCCGGTGTGAGTACAACACGCGACACCAGCCTTTCCTTAGCAGTTTCTTGAGAGAAAACTTCCACACGGGAGACTCCGGACAGTCTCCGGTAACACTCCGGTGTGGATGTAGTGCGCGACACCAACTGGCCCAGTGAAATTGCGAAGGATAAATCTCCACACCGGAGACTCCGGTCTGGGAGACCGGAGACTCCGGCCTGGAGAAAACTCCAGCAACCAGAAATCTTGATGACTTGCTCCTTTTTGCAACATCACACCACCCTATCAAATAAGTTGATTTAGCCCTGAAATACATCAACACCCTTAATAGTACATGTGTTGTTAACAAACACCAAAACAAGATGATTTAAGCGCGTTTGCACTTTCACTATGTTACTAGTGTTTGAGGTTCACTACTTGGTCTCTTATATGGTTTACATACCAGGGACTTGGTCTTGGATTCAAAATGGCCACAACAAACAATGGTAGAAAGATTAGAAACAAAATCTAAGGCATGATCAATTAGTGGTTCACTAAGATGGATTTTTGATCCAACTTACAAGGAAATGGTTCAAGGTTGTCCAAAAGGTTTAGGTACTAATGTCTCTGGTTCAAGGTTGCCAAAAGGAGCAATTTTGCTTAAGGTAACATATTCTAATTATTTATAAAATTAATTCTATGCCAAAAATACTAAATAGACAACATAATTATAATTTCAACTTTAATTCCATAAAATTTATTTTGCAACAGAGGGTATGAAAGTACGTATCCTAAGGTTTCCAAATATATTTTATTTACAACGTTTGGATTTGTCAAATTAGAATTATGCCAAAATTCATAATACACGCATATTTGAATTTGAACCAATTTAAGTTTGTCAAATTTGAATTTGAACAGTGCTAAAAGATTCTAAACATCCAGGGGATTTCAAAAAGTCCAAGTTTACTAAATTTGGCCTTATGGATAAAAACATACTCCCTTCGTTCAGTTTTACTTTGCGTTTCAGCTTTTGCAAAATTTTCACATTTACTTTGCGTTGTGTACTTGATTATCAAATATGCCCCTCGTTAGTCTTCGTATGCATTAAAGTCTCCACGTGTCCATCCCTTTTCCCTGGCCATGCATGCAAAGACGAGGCATCGAGGAAGCCAGCCACCAATGCATGCATGGAATTCACCGAGGCAGTGCACGGATGGAGTTAATGACAGTGTGGGCAAATTAGTCCATCCAGGTTTTAAATTAGTCTAGCAGAGGCTTACCTTGGTATGTGTAATTTGGCCAAAACGCAAAGTAAAAACGAACGGAGGGAGTATGATGTTTCTAAGTTCTAGGGACTATTCTGCAAATTTACAAATTTATTTTTATTCGGAATTAAATCCAGAGACGGGTTGGGCTCAGATTGCTTATCTATCCCACATGGCGATGACTAGGGAGTGGGATTGGGCCGGTTGTGCGTTGCGTTGGGCGACAATTACCAACATAACACGCGCGCTGGCATGGCGCAATCTTATTGGCCGATACCGGTTCACTAAGTGGCTTTATTTCTATGCATAAGATCAAGATCGGACGGATGGGAACGAGAGGACCCTCACCAGCGGCGGGGATGACCGGAAATAGTCGATGCGGCGGCCGGTTGTCACGGAATTTCGACGACGACGCGTTCTCGTGGACCTTCGGGCTCGGGGAGTGGTTTAGGAGGAGACCATTTTTGTGAGCCAACAAAAACTTTTTTATGCCCTTGTGTAATCCAACATTATGTATTGAACCATGGTTATCTATGCAAAGCAAGCAAATTTGATTCAAAAACCATTCACTTGTTTCTGGTGTTTTCTGATCATTTCTTGATTGTTTTCAATTTGGTATCTTTGTTATTTTAAATCAAAATTCATGTGGCCATGTTGTGTTCAACTTATTAATAACATTTAGAATGATTAGAATCAATAAAACAATTCTTCAAAAGTTTAATCCCATGTTTTCCTCAGGGATTTCTATTAAAAACTATTTCTGAAAAATAATCCAATTAGGTGTTTTTCACCCTTGTTATCTATATGCTAGAGAGTCACATTTTGTGTTTTCTTGGCATGGATGTGATCTCTATTATATGGACAAAAAATTGGTTAACTTGGTTTGAAAATTTGAATAACAGAAACAATCAATTGCTTGATGTTTTTGTGTTAAGAAAATAAGGCAGAATTGGTGATTTTTGGAAAATAGAGAAAAACCCAAACTAGCCATTTTTCCACCTTGTTTTCATGGTGCATTTGAACTTCAAATTTATTTTCTTTTGCTGTTTATGAAAGTACAAATGTTGCTTAACAGAACCATACTTGGAAAACAAATTTTGAATAAGTTTTGGTTCATGAAAACAACTAAGACATTTGGCTAATACAATCTGTTAAACCAACACTTCAAAAAATTCTAAAACTGAAACTGAACTTTTCTGCAGACCTGTGAGATTTCACAAAATTCAAATGATCATAACTTTTTATTGGTTCAACCAAATGCTGCACGGTTTGGGGCTTCTAGAAGCAGCACACTATCTTTTCATCCCATAGCCACCAAGTTGCTCTGACCGGAGAGGGAGAGAGAGAGGGAAGAACAGAGAGGGAGACGGGAGGGAGAGGGATGGGCACAGCCTGACAGGCTCACCCCTGTCGTGGGCCATAGTGCTAACTCGCCGTTTTCTTCGATTTTCTTCGACCACTTGGCCTTTGACTCGTCTAGTCGTGCCCCTGGCCACGCCCAAGGGCCGTAGGGCACGGCATGGGCATGCCGGAGCGCGCACGGGCGCGTCTCACTCACGCCCATGGCCACCCGGGAGTGCACCACTGCCGCCTGCCCCTATAAAGCCATGCCCAAGGCCACTGCCCTTGCGCCCACCCTCACTCTCACTCACTCACCCTCCCCAGCCACCGCAATGAGATCGAGCAGCCCTAGCTAGCCTAGATCGCTGGAGAAACCACCGCGGCCACCTCGGGTACTCGAGATGAAATACTCGCGCCTCAGTCCACCCTAGCTCTCTCTGTCGTTTTTTATCGAACCCCCACCCTCCATGGACCGTGCCTGACACTCCCTGTGGTTCCTCGTTTGCAGGGACGTCGGACAGCACGTCGGAGCCGCCGCGGGACGTCTGCACAGCGCCGTTGATTGGAGCTACCCCGAGCCACGATCTTCGCGCCCCTGCACAGCCCCGAGACTCTGCGACCTCATCGACCACTCGCCACGGCTCTGCAACCCCCTAGGTGAGCTATTTCACCCCAGCTCGCCGCTGGCCGCGCGCGAGCTCGTCGGAGAGGAAAAAAGAAAAGAGAGAGACAGAGGCGATGACCATGCGACGTAGATTTAAAGATCTACGGTCACGTTTAAATCGCGAACCGGTACGCGTCTTCGCGCGCGTTGTGGAAGCGAGGCGGGCCGCTCAACCCGCAGCTGTTTTTTTTCTAAAATGAGCTCAATCTGATGTTTCACTTTAATCGTGTAAGAAAATGTTAAACTCAAAAATAAAATGAACCAAAAAATTACCTGAGGTGCATAAACTAATTCTTGAACGGATGCAACTTGCACAACTGGATTTGAACGTTATGTGAACGAACGAAAAATGTTTAACTGGGCACTATCTGTTAAGCAAAAAATGAGATAACTTTTGATTAGAAAAGTTAAAATGTGCGAAATAAAATTCCTGCAGTAGCCCTTGACTAGATCTACCAGTAGAACTTGACCTCACCTTAAGGTGAGCGACCAATTGAAAATGATATTCATTTTGGTAAAAGTCCAGTAGCCTGTTCTGTGATTTTTAGGATTTATTTTACAACACCTTTTGATGTGAAACCAATTAGATCTGTTAGATATTGGATAGATCTATGTTATCCTAGCTTTGTGTGATTTTTGGAGCTCTAGAATTTTTTTTTGACACCATTACTGTGGGGGAATCCCCCACAGCCCCCCATTTATTAAATAAATAAAAGGTTAATTACAAAATTTACACTATGTACAAAGGATTAGGGGAGTGAATCAATCCATGATGTCAAAAAAACAGAGATATCTCTCTTCACCCTGAACTTAAGCAGGGTGACTTCCTGTATAAACATGGCCTTCCAACCTCTAAAACTTGGTTTGATTGTCTTAAAAATCCAACCATTCCTCTACTTCCAGATGCACCAGCAGGCTAGGACCACTATCTCCATAAAGCAGGGACCAGAGAAGTGTTTTTTGGCAGACATGATAGTAAATGAAGAAGAACCTGGGTACCAAGGGATTTGTAGATAATTCCAAATCCTGGTACTAAATGTGTAATTGAAGAACAAATGCCTCCAGTCTTCATAGGCATGAGCAGAACAAAGGATACAATCAGAAGAATCAGTAACATTCCAGTGCCTTCTAATCAACATATCCCTAGTGTTGATTCGATCATGCAGTAACAGCCATGCAAAAAATCTGTGCTTAGACTGACATTTACTTTTCCAAATTCCATAGGAAAGGGCATCATCAGGAGCCCCCTTAAAATGGTTTTTATAAAAAGAACTTGGATGTAGTCTGCCAGTTGGGTGAGGACTCTTCCAATGATCTTTAACATTTGGCTGCAGTGTAAAATTATCAATCATTCTTTGCAACCACATGAACTCCTCATTTGCTTGGATGGTCAAAGGCAAAAAGAAATTTTGAAAGCAATCAGTACATAGCAAGAACTCATTGACAGATTGAAGCTTATCTTTCGCAAAAGAATATAACCTTGGGAAGGTTATCTTAAGTATTGCGGCTGCCATTTATCCTCCCAGAAAAGTGCAGTGAAGCCATTTCCTACAGAGCATGTAGTGAAATTTCTGAACTGCTCAGATAAAGCCAAAATATTTCTCCACCAAAAAGATCCGGAATCTACCACTGCATGAGGAACAGCCTGATGATAGTAAGCATCAGAAATGAGCTGTACCCAAGGCAAGTCCTCCTGATTGTAGAATTTATCTAGATGTTTAAGAAGAAGGGCAGAGTTTTGAATTTTCAAATCTATGACCCCCAGTCCTCCCTTCTTTTTAGGTTTACACACCATAGACCAAGCCGCAAGAGAGTTAGCTTTGTCTTTCCCTCTCTTGCTCCACAGGCAATGCCTTCTTGCTCTATCAATGACCTCAATAACGCCAGCAGGAATTACCAAAGAGAGCATGTAATATGTTGGTAGTGAAGATAACACAGAATTTACCAACACCAATCTATCACCATATGAAAGGAAAAAGGAAGTGGCAGAAAGTCTTCTCTCAACACGATCAATTAAAGGTGAAAAATCCTTAATAGTTGGTCTAGTAGTGCCCATGGGTAAACCAAGATAGGTGAAAGGCATAGACCCAGTTTTACACTGAAAAAACTCGGCCAGAGCTTGAGTTTCAGCAAAATCCAGATTGATAGGAATCATAGATGATTTGTGGAAATTGATTTTCAATCCAGTGAAGGCAGCGTATGTTTGCAGAATATCTTTGAAGACCTCCAAGTCTTTCTTGCATGCTGGAAGCACAACTATGGTATCATCAGCATACTGAATAATGGGGAAGTCCTTTCTAACTGGTATAGGAGTGGAAAGTATCCCATCCTCATAAGCCTTATTGACTAAGCTTTGCAATAAATCAGCTCCTTCAACAAATAAAAGAGGAGACAATGGATCTCCCTGCCTAACTCCTCTTTTGCAATGAAATTTTTTTCCAGGAATCCCATTAAGGAGAACAGAAGAAGATCCAGAAGCTAAGATTTCTCTGACCCAATTAATAAAAAGGTCTGGAAATCCTTTGAATCGCAAGACTTGTATGATGGCTTCATGGTCCAATGTATCAAAGGCCTTTTCGAAATCAATTTTGAGGACCACTATTTTTTTCTTGGACCGCTGGCATTGAAACAGGAATACAAAAGACCAGGCAAGACAGTCTTGGATAGTTCTACCCTTTATAAAACCATATTGGGGAATTTGTTTTAGGGATGAGAGTGATAAAAGAGTCATTTATACTCTAGAATTAATTTGGCAACAGATCTAAGAAATGGCACTTTTCTGTTAGAAATAAAATGAGTAGTTTTGTTTTGTAAATACTTGCTTTCTAGTGTTAGTCTGTTTTCTATCATGTTTAAATGATGTGTTAGAGTGTTATCATGTTGTTTTCTACGGATGCACCATGTTAGAAAGTTTATGCATGTTTAGGATTGGTTTGAAAACTTAGTGGAACACCCACTGGTTCTATCTCATTTGGTTGAGAAAGGATTTTTCTCAACCATAGTAGTGTAGTAATAATAGTAATTTTTTTTTGATGCATGCTTGTGTGAAATTATTTTATGGACTTGTGTGTTATTTTTGTGTTCATTGCTTGCTGTATGTGGAGTTGAGTGTCATTGATTGCTTAGTAAGGTTCTGATTGAGTGTTATTACTTTTATTTTACGACGATAGAAACCAAAGAAGAGGTAGTTGGGGCGGGAGGTTATTACTACCACCCCTGTTGTGATCACGAGCAAGATCCTCGTTTCATCCAAGGCAAGCCATCCTTAGAGCTTTCTGTTATTCCCTACTTATAATTATCTATCATGCATTATCTACTTCTGAAGTTCTTCAAAAACTTGGTTACAAAAAACTATTTTTATTGAGTGAATATTACTATTAATAGTATACTAGTAAAAATGCCCGTGCGTTGCATCGGGGCGAGTAAGCACAACCAGATTTAACCATAAAGTGGATAAGGCCGTGTAGAGTAACTTTTTTCTACCTAGATAATTATCAAGTCGACACAACCATAAAAATAGCTCCCTTTCGTGAATAAGGCAGAATAAAAAAATGCGCCAGCACATCACGAGGATCACACCATCGAGTTGCAGGTGACGGAGAGTTATCTTCAACGACCACCAAATGTAACAGAAATGACGATCCACACAGCTAGGTGGTACCTCCTGCCACGAGAATGTCTCATTGATTCTTAAGCGACTCCGGTCCGAGACTGAGCATGGCATCGAGTCAGAGCACGAATCCCGAGTGAAACCGAGCACGGCTCTTGGAGAGACCAAGCGGCATTGAGTTGGAGCATGACACCTATCTAAGAGGACCAACCGTAAGTCTGCACACGATTGCCGCCTAACAGTAATCATGCCTAGAGAAGCCCAAAAACCCGGTAACAAATCTCTGACTATACTAATTCAGAAGAATTTGAGAATGAAAGATTTATTAGTCATAATCAATAAATAAATATTTCGTAGAACTACAAACTAACAGACCATTCTTGCCAAAAAAAAAATAGACCATTCCTGTTGGATACTACAACCTAGTGAGCCATTTCATTAAACTTTCCAAGCAATTTCCACAATGAAATTTACACCATATAAATTTCCATCAAGCGTACACGCTGACACCAGTCGGCTCTGGTCAGCTCATAGCTACAAAAACAATTTTCTTTGAGGCTATTACCACCTATAGCGCATACAAGAATTCTCTTGAAGTTAGAAGATCGAGACCATTTTATCAGGAAACAAAGCTATACAGTCTATTCCCTGACTTGGAAAATCATTGTAAGAAATTCTTCAAAGTACGAATCGCTCTGAAACTTATTTATCCATGCATAGCAGGAATGCCTTGTGTGACCAGTTCCTATAGCTGCCGGATGTGGCAATGTAGTTGTGCAAGCAGGTGAGTAGATGAACATGGCAATGCACCACTCTCTATTTGCTCGACTGCAAACACATATAAAATACCAGATGGTATGGTACCTCATTGTGAACCTTCACAGTACATACGTTGTTTTATGAAGATGGATCCAGCGTTGATGCTTCTTGTAGTTGCATGACAAACCAATCTCGTGTAAGATTTGGAAAATATGCATGTGCGTGCTATGTAAATGAAAAAGTATAGGCAAGAAAGCGTAAAACAACAAACCTGATCCGCCTGCTCCATGCACAGAACCTGAAAATATTTAAATATCATTGTCAAGAGCACTTCTACTACTCTAGGATGTCCATAAATGATAAATGAACGAGAAACTACAATGTCTTTGACGCTGACGATTTTCTCATCATCCAGCATTTGTATTAGTTTTATCTCAGCCAAAATTTTCCATGGAAACTAAAATGGTCCTGAACATTTCAGAGGTGTATAAATGCACATTAAAGAGTGATTTTCTCATAAAAAGAGTTGGATCAGCTTTGTTGAGACCATAAGGCTTAACCCTTCTTTCCCATCATCATCCGATTAAATTTCTGATCGCTCATCTGATTAAATTTCTTATCGTTTCCCTACCAATGATATCCATAGTCTCAAATACCTCACTGAGATTTGCATTTAAAAAAATATATAATATCCACTTACGCATTAAAAGCCAGATAGATCTAGTGTAACATTGTATTGCCAACTTGCAGTGCTAAGAAGGAAAGGTGGATGATATTGGAAAAAAATATTATGTACTGATTGTGCAACAACATCATTTTAACAAAATTTACACTAATAAATTGCATCACCTAATGATGTACTGCATACGAACATGCTAACTTGGAGATGTACAACATTGTACCTTAACATTTATAATCCCTAACTCAGTGGTAGGTCGGAGTGACAATATTAGTTGATTTACCTCAGCGGTATTGCAAGTAGGAGTGACAGTATTAGTCAACTCACCTCAGCATACACGGCAACCACATCAAACTGGTGATCGCATTTTAAGGCCTATAGAAGTCGTTCAGCGTATCAAAATTGGAGACAACGGTAGCTTAACATCAGCTTCTTTTAAAGCTTCAAATGCAATTTCAGCATGAGGATCACAAAGCTTTCAAGCCTATTAAGCATAAAAAGAAGTTCTTATTGGGTCTATCAGGTAAATTAGTTTTATATGACTTGTTGACCACAGTTAAGCCTCACCTTCTCTATCATATATGTTGGTATAGTTTCTCAAAGTACTCAGTCTGAATCAAAATTTATCCTTTATTTGAAAATTCATTTGTAAAATAGAGATATGCTCTTACATACTTAATAAGACAAGCAAACTTGCACATGCGTTGCGATATGAGAGAAAAATATCAACTTTTGCAACATTAGAATTCGCCCCAAAGTCGATCAACACGTTCTCTCATGCAAGATGACTATGTAACAAAACATTTAGTGGAATTTTTGTATGAAATAATGGCATGATATGAATTATCTTTGACATGAGAGAAAATATAGGGCCACTACAGGGCCAGAAGTAGCTCCCTGAAGGCAGACAATATAGGGTCTTGAATCAGTTAAGCCAGCCATAACAGTGTCAAAGCAATTAAGGTACTTACAAATCATCATGATGCTAGTTCAATAAAAATAGTTTAATGACTCTATTTATTTTTTTATTGCCGGGAAAGGTACAAATATATTAACCGGAAACCGACAAGTCTTCCGGAATTACATCACGAATTCCATCAGGGACAGTGCCTAGGAAACACATTGTAACATCACTGCATCTACCAAAGGCAGAGAGTGGGTGACTCGCCTTATTCCGATTCCTATTTACCTTTCCTAAAATGATCTATCTCCTATCAGCTATGAGGGATTTTACCTCCGACACTAGGTATGCAAGGCTTAATCTGCGTGGGCTTGTATCAACAAATGCTGACAGAGCTTGGAAACATTCCATCTCCAGAATGATTGGTTTATTAGAACACTACAGGGCCAGAAGTAGCCCTTCAGGTGCAGCAGCTAACTCTGATTGTAGGACTCCGGAGCAATGAAATAGCTCCCTGAAGGCGGAAAATATTACTTGCCTCTTGTTAGTAGTTAAGTGGAGGGGCAGTGTGGCACGACAGCCTTTGTCCATCTCCCTGGCATATTAGAATGAATCAGAAATGTACTTGTATTGATCAGTGTTTACATAGTACAATATATAGGCTGCAGCTTGCAGTGCATCAACTGAATACAGGGCACGATCTAAAGATTATGTGCAATAGTGGCCTGATTTAATACTAATTAAATAGAGTACTGAAAACATAGTCTCTAGGATAAACACTATAATTTAACAGCCACCAGCCCGATCTCATTTACCTTCTCTTCGTGAAAACTTGCTCAAACTAATATGTAATATGTTCTTTTACACCTGCAGGCTCTTCTCTTTGAGTCGGGATGGCCACCTTTGTGCTATGTTAGTTGTTTTCACTTTTCAGGCCTTCATAGCACAATCAATCACTAGTAGGGAAAAGGCTATCGCAGGCGAACCAATTTAGCCTACCGCAGGCGAATGTCTGTTCGCCTGGGACCACCTCGCCAGCGGTAATGACTTACCGCAGGCGAACAACCAAATGCGCCTGGGGTATCTTGACATACCCCAGGCGAACAAGTGTTGTGCGCCTGGGGTAAGCCTCTTACCTGAGGCGAACAAGCGCTGTGCGCCTGGGGTACATGTTCGCCTGGGGTATGCTTCCCTATTCGCCTGGGGTATGGTTTGGCTGTGTCAAAAAATAAAAGAAACGAAAATAACAGAATTACAGCAAATTGACAGTAATAAATATGAAAATGACAGCAAAATAACAGAAATATTTCGATCATCACCAAATAGTCTCGATCATCACCAAATAGTCTCGAAACGAATAGTTTAGTTACAAGCATAGTTCAAACACTAGGAGTACATAGTCCAAACAAATCGATAGTTTAGTTATCTAGACAAGCAAAACAACAAGTAGCATCAACACTAGGAGTACAAGGAGTATAAGCACGGCGATGGCGAATGTGGTCATCTGGGCCCTCGTCTTCTCCGTCTTCTCTCTCGCTAGGTAAGTGGCGTATCGAGCTTCCGCCTCCACCATGGTCTTGTACCCCTTGTAGCTGTTGCCGCTGAAGTGCACCTGTCTTCGGCATTGGTCCCAGTCGTCGTAGACTCCGGGAACCCTACCGACATACACAACATACCATGTCATCTGTGCATAGGACAAAAATACGAGTTTAGCATCGAAAGTGATAATAGACCGCAAATAACTATCAAAAAATAGAAGCATCAAGGTTTACGAATAAAACACGACAAATAAAGGTCTAAAAGTTATATGATGCAAGTGTATACTAACATTTTGTCAATCCTATATTCTCGGCGGGAACGGACGAACGCCTTGTAGCGTGTTGAATGTCCGGGTGTCACGTTGCTCTCGTAGGTGTGCTTCTATGTCACGGTTGCTCGGTGGTGCGTGGCCGTGGAAGAACAAGCCACCCCGAGTGATGACATCCGACGAGAGTATCGTGCAGATCCTCCACTGGATGCGACGGAACTCAGCCCGCACATATTCATCGGCGGTGTTGGCCATTTTTGTGGTCAGGTCTCGAAGATCACTTGGTAGATGGGCCTGTTGGGCATCCTTTAAGTACTCCCTCATCTGAAAGATGACATACCAGGCTTCCAACTCAGATTCTTGGTCCGATTGCTTGAGGCAGGGGAAGTTTGTTACGTGGGTGCACACGTAGGCGCCTCGGACTATTTTCTCCTTTTTTAGGGGCTTGCCTAAATCGGCGGCGAAGCCGTTGAGGGCACTATTAAGAACAGCTCTTATGTCGGTGTAGTCCTTCTGCACCGCCCTACCCGCATCAAGATAAGTGCATTGTGACCAATGCGGTTCCATGACGATGAGTACGCATCCTCCGTTTCTGCGCAGAACATTTCGAACAAGAGCCATCAATATCATCAATCGGAATACTAAGGAGATTCTAGAAAGAATGTAACGACGTGAAGCGGAGAGGACTACTTACTTGGGAAAGTATGGCATGAGAATGGCGTTCTTATCCTTGTTATCTATCAAAAACCCCGTTATGTAAGTCGTGATAAGAACTCGGTCCGCATGTGACCGCAAGTAATCCTCATTCATGTAGTACGGGTCCATAATCGCCATGTGCGGGGTATTCTCCATGACCATATCATGCGCCATGCTGAGCGATACCAGGCGGACAATGCTTCGGTCGAGCTTACCCAAGTGGAAGACCCTGAATATGTCTTCGTATCTGATGAAGAACACCTCTGCGGGATTTGAATCCACAAAGCCCAAGGATCGGGGCACCTTAACCACGTATAGCGGGTAGGAGGGATGTTTCTCACGTAGAAGTTCATTCTCTTTGAACAAAATCCCGTCGTGGATGGTCCTCATGTCACCACCCATGACAGCGACAACCTCTGGCGGCAGCATCGGCTCACCTATCTCATGCACCTTCCTCCACGGGACGGCGGGCGGCAAACGGTCCAGGACTCGGGCGGCCGCTGGCTGGCTACTAGAGGAGGCACCACCTTTCTTCTTCTTGGCTACCGTCCTCTTCCGATTCTTCTTCGGCCTCAAGCAGATGGGAGTGCCGCTTTGTTTTACCGCCTCCGCGGCCGTAGCACGGAGTGTATTCGGGGTAACCAGCGTAGGCTGTGGAGCCGTAAAGGCCGTCTGCTCCTCGGGAGTTTCTTGGGAATAGGTTAGCTTCTTCTGTATATCCGGTTTTCTGGTGGGTAACTCAGAAGAACCGCCCTCTCCGCCATCTACCTTCTTCTGGATATCAAGAGTTCTGGCGGGTAACTTTGGAGGAACCGGCTTCTCGCCATCCAACTGATTTATGAAATCGTCAATGGGAGCAAGTTCAATATCCATGTACTCGTCATGGGTCTCATGCTCGTGATGTTGCTCGTCATTGGACGTCTCGTGCTCGGGAGGAGGAGGATCCACCGGAGGTGGAGAGAGGACATTGCCATGTTGGACCTTGTCTTGTTGGCTTGCCGCGGGCGCAACCGGTGTAGTGGTGACGGTCATGGCTTGGCTTGGCGCCGACCCTGACGTCGTGTTCAGCCGAATAAGGGCTTTCGGCCATAGCAAGATTTGATTGTCCAGTTGGCCGAGATTCAGCTCGCTGTCGGCATCGGCGGGTTGATTAGGAGGATACAATTTCTCGAATCCCGGTAGCACCAGATCGACGCGAACCCGGAGCTCGTTGTCCGGTATATCTCTGCAATGGTACTTGCGGGATAGTGGCTGCAAGATGCTCCCCTTTGCAACATCCTTCAACTCGCTGCCCACTTTTAGCAGGAAGGTGCATCCCGTCGCGTCAGCCTGCGATAACATGCATGGATAGGTCAGAGAGTAGGGTTATATTGAACTGGCTACAGCTTTTGAGACGGTCAATAATTTACCGTGAGGGCATTGAGCTCGGCTAACGTCGACGGACCACAGGTGATGGTGGGCTCGTCGAGCAACGGGGTGGTGGCCAAGCTGGACACGCCCGACGGTCCAACGGGGGCAGGCGCGTCGGGCACGGCCGACGGTCCATCGGGGGCAGGCGCGTCGGGCACGGCCGACGGTCCATCGGGGGCAGGCGCGTCGGGCACGGCGGGGGCGACAGGCACGGCCGACGTCGACGGACCACCGGCGGCGGCCGCGGCGGGCACGACCAACATCGACGGTATGTTGAACGTCGGTAACGGCCCCTGTGAGCCGCCGGCGATGTAGCCACATATTTTTTCAAATACGGCTGGGATGAGCGCATTCATCTTTTCCCCCACCGTTTTCTCAATCTTCTTCTCCATGTTTGTTTCCAAGTCATGGACCTTCTTCTTCAGCTCCTCCGTCTCCTCGCTCTTCTTCGCCGCCCGCGACTCCTTAGTGCTGGGCTCAGCCAAGCCATAGTTGGCGTGCTTCTTATTAAGTCCGCCGCCGGTGATACGGCCTAAGTGCGGCCTTTTCAGAGGGTCCTGGCTCTTTGCCTTGTTGTACCCCCTGATGAAAGGCTTATCCCACGCGACTTTGGCCGTCGACGTCTGCGACGAGGAAGATTCAAGTTGTTGTTCTTCTAGCTGCAGAAGCAACATATAAACGGTTTAGAATTGGTTTCGTACTAGAATGAAATCATGGACTTGATGATGATGAGTTGCATGAAATGGTAAATTTCTTACCACTAGCTTCTCAACATTCTTCACGCTATCGTCCGTGACCAAAATAACACCCTCCACCATCTTCGGGTCCGAGACAAGTTCCCCGGTCGGAGTTACTTTTCTGTACCTCGACCTCATGAATTTCTGGAATTGCGGGTCATGGGCATACTTGGCGTAAGGGTTCTCAATCCCTTTTTCAATGTAGGCCTGGTCCTCTTTCGCCCAAACTGGCTCCTTCCCGTCGTAGCCACGACAGCCGAGATTGTGGTGACCGATGTTCTTCGACGCTAGATCCTTCCCCCATCTCGTTTGCTTCTTAGTGACATCAAGCGACTCGTTATCTAGAAAAGTCTTGAAGTCATCGGGCGTAATCCGCGGGAAGTGGCGATGGATCTCTTCGAATGGTGTCGATTCCTTAATCATCGCCCTCACCATAGTCTTGTAATTGCTCAGGGCTTTGGTGAATCTAGTGAGGGCGAGTTTGTTCATGAGGTTGCCCTTCAGATTCTCGTTGTTGTAGGGGGGAGGGAACTCGTACCGCGCGTGCAGCCTCGAGATGAGTTGGGCGCGCAGAGTTAGTTTCTTCTTGAGAGTCGGCTCGTTGACATTGACGACGTCTCGAAGTATCGCGCCAAGTTGGAGGAAGTACCCCTTCACAAGGTCCAATGGCATTAGAGGCGTGCCACTGGAAGGGTCCACCTCCGTGAATTTCTCTCGAACGGTACCGACCTTGTTCGGAGCTCGCTTCCGACGCTTGTTTCCCGTCGTGCTGCTCCCTGAGGGACCCCCCGCGCCACTATCAGTGGTTTCCTCCTCGCCACCGGTGAGCCCGTCATCATTGTGGGGCTCGACATCATGGTCAGTTTCTGTCCGATCTTCCTCTTGCGACTCTCGGGCCATAAGGATGTAGTGGTCCAATAAAGCCGGATCCGTAGTAGAAGAAGACATGCCCTAGCTAGCAGTAGACAAAACGTATACTGTTAGTCACCGGAAAAATTCGGCGTGACCTCGGCTATATATAAATGGTCATGCAGGAGTGCCAGAAATTCGCCGGAACGGAAATGAATCAACGTTCCGACAAAACATTGGCACTCAATGTACCTGCAACAGAAATTGAATGCACACATGCATGGCCACAAAAACAGTTCCTTGCATTGCTGTCATCACATGGCACAAAAACTCCCAGGAAATTCATATATCATGCCAAAAAAACCTTCATATATATTGATCAAAGTAAAATACTGCACTTAATTAATAACAAATCACGGAGAATTCTAGCAGTGTCCAAAGCTTCAGTGTTCTATTCACATGTAATTAGTAGGTGATTCAGCTAGTGTAAGAAATATAGCATTTTATACTATGAGCTGAACTACCAGAATCCAGAAATAATGGTACATGATCAGATCCAGTTCTAGCTAAAGCATGTAGCAGCAGTAGTATGAGGGCGTTGGAAGAGGGGGGGGGGTGGCTGACCTGGGTTCGTCGTGGGCGTGGGCGACGGCGGCGTGGGTGACGACGGCCGGCGTGGACGACGACGATGAGAGGGACGGCGCGCGCGCGCGGCGTGCTCCCGCTCCTCCTCCCCTGCTGCTCGATCCCGCTCCTCCTCCGCTGCTGCTCCTGCTCCTCCTCCTGCTGCTGCTCCTGCTCCTCCTCCTGCTGCTGCTCCCGCTCCTCCTCCTCCTCCTGCTCGACAACGACGACGGCGGCGTGCGATGAGAGAGGCGACGGCGTCGTGCGATGAGAGAGGCGACGGCGGCGTGCGGTTAGGGCTCGATATGAAACAGAGTGATTATGCGGGTTGTGAGTTAGCAGATCGAGGACTTACAGGCGCACAACGAGTGAAATGCGCCTGCGCTATCCCTTACCCCAGGCGAACAAAGAGAGGTGCGCCTGCGCTAATGTTCTTAGCGATTCGTTGTGCGCGGGCCCACAGAGGTATACCCCAGGCGCACAGATTGGAAAATGCGCCTGCGCTAAGCATTAGAACCGGTTTGTATCACAAACCGGTTCTAAAGGTATGTCCCCTGGGCCCACCTAGATACCCGCACAAATGGCCGCAGGCCTTTAGGACCGGTTTGTATAACAAACCGGTCCTAAAGGCCTGCGGCCATTTGCTGCCTGTAGGTAGGGGGCCCAGGGGACAGACCCTTTAGAACCGGTTTGTGATACAAACCGGTTCTACTGTGCTTGGCTCGATGCCCTGTTATGTGCGGCCCCACAGATCCTTACCGCAGGCGAATTATCTAGGTAATGCGCCTGCGCTAAATTTCGTAGGATTTTGGTTTGCGCGGTCCCACATGGCATTACCCCAGGCGCATGTCCTATCAAAAGCGCCTGTGATATGTATTACCCCAGGCGCGTTTTCCAGATGATGCGCCTGTGCTTAGATTTTCTAACACAGCCCCACGTACCCGGCCTGGGACACATCGAGCAATACGAATGCTATAATATGTGGCTCCCCCACGTTGGTTTTCACTTAAAAAATACATACATATGAAAGTTAGCATGTGCAAAAATATTTAATGTCGCATCGAGCGTAAATAGATTGGTTTAGCGAGATACCGCAAGTGTTTCTCTCTAAAAACACATTGTATGCATAGTAGCTATTAGCATGTTATATCGCGAGTATTTCCCTCTCTCAACCTTTCGTCACAATATTAGTCTTGCCTTTCTTGGTCGATGTTGAATACGTGACCGCCATATTGTGACTTCTTCTTGTGAATGGAAGACCTGCCCTAGGTAGTGTGGTCCTGCTTCTTCTTGTGGTGTATCGTCTTCACCGGGTTCTTCCATCATCGGGTCCCCGACTAAGCCGTCGAAGTCCTTCTCATCGGCGACTCCATCCATTCCGACGAGGGCCTTTTCCCTCTCCTTACGACAACACGACTAGGCTTTGCCGGGTCGGTTATGAAGAAGCATTGCTCCACGTGCTTAGCCAATACCCAGGGCTCATTTTGCGCGGTGGGGTTCTTGGACTTGGGTTTGTTGGCTTCAGACATCGACATAGTGGTGAAATATTCGTCTTCTTTCGTGACGTTTGTAGCCCATCTGACATGGAACATCGGCAGCTTTACCCCAACGTAGTCAAGCTCCCCGATCTTTCTGTAGTATCTTCTAACCTCTTCGCCCGTGTAAGATTCCATCGTTATAGACGAGTTTTGATAGTCGCTACTTTTGTCTCTTTCCTCCGTGTAGAATGTGTACCCATTGATGTCGTATGGATAGGGGCCATATGACAAGGCCAATACAATTTTATCTTTCTCACATGTCATTGGCGGGGGATCGGCATCAATCTGCTTCTTGAACCATGTCGCGAAAGAGGAGCTTCAGACACAGCCACGGGGGGAGGTTGTACATCCATACAAACACGGGCCAGGTGCTATGTTTGCTGCTCTGATTTCCAAACGGATTGAGACCGTTGGTGCTCGCACCAAGCCTGATGTTCCTTGGGTCGTTCCCGAATTCCTCATCGAATGCGTCTAATGCTTTCCACTAACGTGCATCCGAAGGGTGTGTACTTAGCACTGGTTTTTCAACACGTTCTGGATCGCTCAGCACCGCCTTCTTTCTGTCCTCGTGCCAGCGCATGAGCTTTGCTTCCTTGGGGTCCACGAAGTACCGCTGCAGACGGCCGGGATCAATGAGTGGAAAGTACCACACAACTTTCGTAGGAGCTTTCTTCGTCCCCCTCTTGTAACGATCAGCACCGCACACCGGACATTTGATCTGGTCCGCGTGCTCGTTACGGTAAATTATGCAGTGTGGTGGATAGGGGTGGTGGTGGGTGGCTGGCCGCACTTATATTGGGGACAAATAATATTACCACGCGAATATATATGTTCTGGGAAGCGCCTGCGCTAAGTGGTGCTACCCCAAGCTATTCTTTGTCCCAGACGAACAACGTACCTGTGCGCCTGCGCTAAAGGGAGCTACCCCAGTCCACTTTTTACCCCAGGCGCTTCTGTACTTACTCGCCTGTGGTATCTGTTATACCGCAGGCGAACCGAGAAGCCATTCGCCTGCGGTAAAGGAAGCGTGCCAGGGTCGGCCGTGGTTGGCTCTGCCACACTTTACCCCAGGCGCTTCCGGTTTCTGTTCGCCTGGGGTAACTGGCCAACCCCAGGCGCACCAACTTGCGCTTCGCCTGCGCTAATTAACCCAGGCGCACAGTTTTCCTTGTTCGCCTGTGGTAGGATATGCTGCTATAAGCAAATCTCTAGTAGTGAATCATGTAATATTTCAATCTGGATTTTACATGAGACCCATCGAGAACTAATTAGAGTTGCCAAGTGACATTGAAGCGACTGCACAATGTATGAACTCAATCTGGGAGGTTTGATACACAATTACAATGTGGTAATGATGCCTGGACGAGAGGAATATGGCCACAACATCTTAGAAAATAACCACAAGCAATAGATCCTTGTACCCTATACCCAACCTAAAATTGAGATGTTTCTCTTAGTGCATGTGGTGCCCCTTAAAGTAGTAGTGTTGGTTTGCATGACTACATATTTCTTTCATGATATGCACTATCGATTCTTCCTAACTCAACTATACTTTTAAAGTATGACACTATGAGTGAGAAACAAACCAGGAAGGGAAAAATAATGAGTGTGGTATGTCATGTTGATGAATGTTTTCAACTGTTCGGGATGGTCACTCAGGCTGCATTTGTCCCAGGCGGTCAACCCCAAAAAAGTTACATGTGCTGAACTCCAGATAAATCCACCACTATGGCCACGCCCAGATCTTGTATGACCTTGACAGTTCAACAAATTCCCTAATCAGTGAAGGAATCCTCCATCCACAACTCAGAAGGGAAGACAAACAGAATTTTTTTTTTGGGGGGGGGGACTAACCGATACTGGCTTGAATGGGGGGTGTACGATTTGTGGAATTCCAACATCCAACCGCGCATGTAGATATCACAAGAGAGGTAGAGATTCTTCACCATCACCACCGGACCTGCGGAGACCTCTTCCCAGATTGGGCTTTTGAGGGTGGAACTCATGTCCAACCGGTGTCTCCTGCCGCGAGCGAATTCGTCCGACCCTTCCTCACCGGACGCCGCGGCGACCGCCTCTTCATCGAATCCCACAGCGCCATCACCAGCTGGGTCTTTGATGCGTTGCTGCTGCACCAGCGCCGGCGGGAGGCTGCTGAAGGGCGAAGTACCCTTGCAAGAGGTGAAGCCAGGGGATGGGCATAGGAGTACCGTGCTGGAGAGGATGAGGAAGGACCTGGGCTATGGCGGCGGTGTGTGCTCAAGCTGCTGCTCGAGTCAGCTACTCAGCAATCGAGGGAGACCGTACCAAAGCGCGGACCCATGGCTGGGGGACAGGAGCATGCCATCGACTTCCAGATCTTCGTCCCTCTCCCTCTCCAAGCCGTATTTCTGCTCGTCCGCCGCCTAGTGCGCAACCTAGCCGGCGGCCGCCCACATCTTCGCACGAGCCCGCCGATGGACTCACGACAGGTTCCTGTACGACCTATTCCTATAGCGCCCCATAGTCCCAGATGTGCGAACGCATCGGGTCCACGCCGGAGACTGGGGAGAAGACCAACGGAGGTGAGGTGCTCGCGGAATCGATGCCGCCATCAAGCCAGCCGGAGGTATGCTGACTCATTCGCCTGTGCGGGTCGGAGACGGTCAATGAGCAAAGAAGAGGGGAAAATTGGATCCATACCATTAAAAGATCCGATCTTTAGAAAAATACCACTCAAAGTTTCAGAGTTAGAAAAATAGCATCCAAAGCCTGCTCCGTTATTGCCTTCTACCACGACCGTGAACTGGACGTTTACCTAAAGGAATCGATCGATCCAAACCAGAACAAAACACACGGGCTCTCAAAAAAAAAACAGAACACAACGCACGCACCCGCCCCACCCAGTCCTGGCCGAACAGAGACCAGCCGGCGGCGCGCGTCCCCGGCGGCGTACCTCTTGGCGGCGCGCCTCCCCAACGGCGTGGCTTCTCCTCCGAGCGCTCCTCCATGGTACGCACCCTATTCATCCAGTATTTCTCTTGTTCCCTCTCTTTCCCGTGCTATCATGAAGGCCTAATCCCTAGTTTTTGGGAATTCGGTAGTGCTGAGACGAGGTTTCTTGAATTGGAGGAGTGATGGATGCTACCAAAGTTTCCCAAGGGTAATTTCCTCTAAATCTATTTATCCTTCCAGTTGGTACATATTTTTTCCTGTAATTTTGTGTGGCACATCCTCTGAATTAATGAGATCCTTAAATTTGTTACTCTCCTTTTGTATTTCGGGTGTCTGTATTGCAGCGTTGATCCAAAGAACGTTTGTAGAATAGAGGTTCTTGTCAACTCATACTTCAGTATTATAAATGGCAAAAAGGTGTACAACAAAGGCAGGACTATTTTCTTGGTTGTTGATTCAGAAGAGTATGAAATCATTGATCTAGAGAAGGATATTGCTCCGCATTTCACATGGTCCAGCAACCAAAAGGCAAATTTTTGGGTTGTTGATTCAAAGATGAATTTGACATGCAAGTTAGCTACTAATGGTCAGCTTCTTGACTTGCTAAGGGCATCTCAAGTGGTTAAGTTTCTAATGATAGTGGGTGCACGGGAGGAGGAGCATGTGGTGCCTGTAGCCGCGGATGTTGTTGGGGAGGGCATGAGTGCTGCAGGAAACATGGCTGGGAAGTGCACAAGTGATGCGGTGGACATTGTTGGGAAGGGCAAGCGTGTTGCAACAAAAGTGGTTGAGGAGGAGCCGAAAGTTGAGGGATTTGCATGGGAATAAGTACCAATATATGGAGAAACAGCTGCAGGGCCACCAATGGTTGAAGAGGAAGAAAAGGAGCACTTCATGACCTTTGGGTGTGATCCCCATGGAGACGAACCAGCTGGAGCAGATGAAGAGTGGAGGTATTTTAAAAAAGTTGATGATGCAGCCCACAGGTCAAAGCCAACGGAAAATATTGAAGTACATGTGAAGAAAAGAAAGAGGGCAAGGCCTACTCCAGAATTTGACCCCGAATGTGTCCCCGATGATAAGGCTGGTGCAGTAAATGATTATTTTGTGCCTCACACAACACATGATCCAGAGAATCCGGTCATTAAGGAAAAAGACACATTTGGAGACAAGGAAGAATTTATCCAGACTATGAGAACATATGCCATAAGAAATGAGTTTGAGACTATGGTCGAACATAGTGACACACAAAGGTACATGACAAGGTGTGTAGATGAAAACTCTGAGTGGAGAGTTTATGCGAAGAAACTTCATGGTGGCAACACATTTATGGTTAGTGTTATTTCTTTCTAGCTTATTATGCGAAGAAACCTCATGGTGGAAGCACATATCTAACTTTGTAAATCACATTTATTTGCAGGTAATCAAACTATCTTCATTAGATGATCACACATGTGAAGGTTCAGCCACACTAAAGGGGCATCAAGCTTCAACGTCTTGGATATCTCAAAAAGCAAAAGATATTATTAAAGAGGATCCTACTCTTAGTGCGAAGAAGTTACAGAAAAGATTGGAAAAGGAATACAACATTGAGTTGTCATATTATAAAGCTTGGGCTGGGAAGAAGTCTGCAATGAAGGAGCTTCATGGTACTTGGGAGGAGAGCTTTGCAATGTTATGGAGATTCAAAGCAGCTCTAGAAGAAGCTTGTCCAGGAAGCATTGTTGAGATTTTTACCTTCACTAATCTAAGTTGTGTCACATAGGAAAACAATTTCGGAAGATAACGAGGCCTCCACAACAGTCCTGGAACCCTCCTTGATTCCTCATTCAAGTCCAGGTGTAACAACTAGAGGCATAGCTTCTCTTCCTCCAACTAGCCCAGGTGTAACAACTCGACGGCTGGCTTCTCTTCCTCCAACTAGCCCTGATGAGGGGATAGTAACCCGGTAGACTAACTCCCGGGTGTGATCCGGCCCAAACGGCGGCTGGACCAAATCCGGCTAAAGACAAAGAAACTTCTGGAAGGCCCAGGGCATGTAACGTTCGTGACCCGGATTGTGGGTTGCGGTAAGGAAAGTTAGGGTTTGTGTATAGAGTCCGAGCAGGACTCAGGAAGCGCTTTGTAAAGGCAAGTCAAGGGGGGTATGAGTGCTATATAAACCAACCCCTAGGCTTAGCCTCAGAGAGATTCGGGTCATAGTTGTAACACCTGTTATCGAGTATCCAGTATAATCATATCGAGAGCCGGCGAGTTGCTTTCCGGTTCTTAGATTGCTTTCGCCATGTCCTCCTTCGAGCTAAACCCTCTCCCAAATACCTGTGTCGACTTGCCCCAAGATCAGTTACCCCAGGTAACATCTGCCGTGATTATCCCACGACAGTTGGCGCCCACCGTGGGGCCTGCGTCCAAAGGTGTTTACATCGCGGGAGAAGCTCGGAAGATCATGAAGAACTTTGTTGTCGGCGAGATCTACTCTGATGACGAAGGAACAAGGATAGTGGACAATTCCGGGTGGAAGTTGGAGCCGGAGCGTCTTGAATCCGGGTCCGCAGTATCGATTGGCCAAATCAGTATCTTCATCGGTATGGTACGTACGCTCAATTTAAAAGGACAATATCATGTGCATGTTACAGGGACTTCCAACAGGGACAAAAAGGCGTTAAAACAGACAGAGAATTCAGTTTCCTCGGCCACCCCGGGATACTTGAGATGGGCAGAGCAAGAGGTAACATGGAGCAGAAGGGATCATCCGGAAGGAATAGAGCACCCTGGAACCCTGGCGTTAGTAGTCTCGTCACAGGTCAACGGTTATGAATTGAGAAAGGTATTGATGGACGGAGGGAGCAGCATCAACATCCTATATTGGGAAACCTTCTTGCGCATGAACCTCAAAGAGTCTCAGCTACAGAAAAGTTCGACGGTTTTTCATGGAATCGTGCCGGGTCATTCGGCGCGCCCCGAAGGAAAAATTACATTGGAAGTAGCCTTCGGAGAGTCGGTAGATAACTATCGGGTAGAATGGCTCACGTTTGAGGTGGTCCGGTTGCACAGTCCTTACCACGCATTGTTCGGGAGACCAGCTTATGCTAGATTCATGGCTAGGCCGTGCTATGTATATTTGCAGTTAAAGATTCCAGGCCCCAAGCAGACCATCACTATCCATGGAAACCGGGATATAGCAGCAGAGTGTGATGAGGGAGATTCGGTGATGGCCGAGCAAGCCTGCAGAAAGGAAGAGCTTAAATATTACCGGTCTCAGGTGGATCCGGAAGATGGCACGGCATTGAGAAGACCAGACTCTGAAGACGAAAGAGTAAAATTTAAGGCGGCTCAAGACACCAAGAAAGTAGATTTTGTGGAAGGAGACCCCACCAAGCAGTTCACTATAGGGTCCAATCTGGAAGACGCGCAAGAAAAGGCCCTAGTGGAATTTATACGCTCAAATGCGGATGTGTTCGCCTGGACACCCAGCGACATGCCGGGTATCCCCACCGAGTTGGCAGAGCACAGTTTGCATGTGGATCCCAGGGCCAGGCCTGTGAAGCAAGGTTTGAGAAAAATGAACGAGGAAAGGAGAAGAGCAATAGGTGAGGAAATCGCACGACTATTAACCGCAGGCTTTATCATGGAAGTATTTCACCCGGACTGGTTAGCAAATCCGGTTCTAGTGATGAAAAAGACAAATGAATGGAGGATGTGCATCGATTTCACGAGTCTCAACAAGCATTGCCCAAAGGATCCGTTCGCGCTGCCAAGGATAGACCAAATCATAGATGCGGTAGCCGGAAGCGACTTGCTATGTTTCTTGGACGCATATTCGGGATACCACCAGATTAAACTCAAAAGGGAGGATTGGGAAAAAACCTCATTTATAACCCCTTTTGGGGCCTTCTGCTACAAAACCATGACGTTTGGATTGAAAAATGCGGGCGCAACGTATCAGCGGTGTATTCAGAAGTGCTTCGAGGATCAAATTGGGCGTAACGTGCACGCGTATGTGGATGATGTGGTTATTAAGACCCGGAAGGCAGAAACATTTATTGATGACTTAAAAGAAACGTTTAAAAACTTGAGGAGGTATCAGATGAAGCTTAACCCAACGAAGTGTGTATTCGGAGTCCCGGCCGGGAAGTTACTTGGCTTTATAGTCTCCGAGAGAGGAATTGAGGCAAACCCGGATAAAATCAAGGCCATCCAGAATTTGAAGAAACCGGAAAATTTGAAGCACGTTCAAAAACTCACGGGCTGTGTGGCAGCCCTGAGCCGATTCATATCCAGGCTTGGAGAAAAGGCAATACCCTTGTACCGGCTTTTGCGGAAATCAGATAAGTTCGTATGGGATCAGGAGGCAGATGAGGCGTTTGAAGCACTAAAGAAGCAGTTATCTGAAGCGCCAGTACTAGCGGCGCCGGGTCCTAAAGAGCCTATGTTATTATACGTGGCAGCCGGTCCCCGAGCCGTCAGCGCAGTAGTTGTCGTGGAACGCAAAGAAGATGGGAAAGGTCACCCGGTCCAGAGGCCGGTTTACTATGTCAGTGAGGTGTTATCGGAAGCGAAGCAGCGTTACCCGCATTGGCAAAAATTGGTGTTCGGGGTCTTTATGGCCAGCCGGAAGTTGAAGCCATATTTCCAAGAACATCCCATAACAGTGGTTAGTTCAATACCAATGTCAGATATCATCAGAAACTCGGATGCGACGGGCAGAATAGCCAAATGGGCAATAGAAATGGGAGATTATCATATCAGCTACGAGCCCAGATCGGCAATCAAGTCCCAGGCCTTGGTTGATTTCGTTAACGACTGGACGCACACTGGAATGGTTACCGCAGTTCCAAGTTCCGAGTCATGGACCATGCACTTCGATGGATCAAAGCAGTACGAGGGGTCAGGAGCCGGAGTGGTGCTGACATCGCCAAAGGGGGATAAACTAAGTTACGTGCTACAGATTCATTTTGATTGCTCAAACAACGTGGCCGAGTATGAGGCTCTGTTGCATGGCTTGAAGGTAGCCAAGGAGATGAACATTAGAAGGATACGATGCTTTGGAGACTCGGATCTCGTGGTGCAGCAGGTATCAGGAACCTGGGACAGGAAGGACGCCACTATGGCAGCGTACCGCAGGGAGGTTGATAGGGTTGCCGGGTGTTTCTCCGGGTATGAAGTGGAGCACATAGACAGAAGAAAGAACGAGGCGGCGGACGCACTCGCCAGACTCGGCTCACGCAGGGAGCCAGTTCCACCTAATGTTTTCGTGGACGAGCTATGGCGACCGTCAGTTAAATCCGAGTCTGAAGAAGAATTAGCAAATCAAGACCCGGACGTGGAGCTCGTGGCTACAATACATGGCGTTCCCGAGTGGACGGAGCCATATCTGGCATACTTATCACGGGGCGAACTGCCGGAACAGGAGGTACTAGCAAGACAAATCGTGAGGCGGGCAAAAGGATACGCTATTATCAATGGAGAGTTGTACAAGAGAAGTGCGGCAGGAGTCTTTTTGCGCTGTGTGACACCAGAAGAAGGCCGACAGATTCTTAAGGAGATCCATGAAGGTGATTGCGGGCATCATGCGTCCACAAGGTCTCTTGTGGCCAAGGCCTATCGACATGGGTTCTTCTGGCTCACAGCTCTAGCAGACGCGGAACGGATAGTGGCAAGGTGCGACGGATGTCAAAGGTACGCTCGCCAAACTCATGTGCCGGCTATGGAGTTACGGACCATTCCATTAACTTGGCCATTCGCTGTTTGGGGTATGGACATGGTTGGCCCCTTCCATATGTCACCTTGCAAGAAGACGCACCTCTTAGTTGCTGTTGATAAGTTTACCAAATGGGTGGAGGTTATGCCGGTCACCAATTGCGAAGCGGCCACAGCAGTCAAGTTCCTGAAAAGAATTATATACCGGTTCGGGTACCCCCACAGCATAATTACCGACAATGGAACCAACATGTCCCTTGGAGAGATGGAAAAATTTTGTGGCAGCAATGGAATCAGGCTCGATGTAGCGTCAGTAGCACATCCGCAAGCCAACGGGCAAGTGGAGAGGGCGAACCAAGAACTACTTCGTGGATTAAAGCCAAGACTGAGGGTTCCCTGTGTCAGGGCCGCTGGGGCATGGGTTGAAGAACTTCCCTCCGTGGTCTGGGGTATTAACACTACACCCAACCGATCCACCCAGATGACACCTTTCTTCATGGTCTACGGCGCAGAAGCGGTATTACCAAGCGACATCATTCATGATTCACCAAGAGTGACAGCTTATGTGGAAGTAGAGAACGAGAAAACCCGGCAAGACGCCGTGGATATGTTAGAAGAACAAAGGGAGCAAGCCTTGGAAAGATCAGCCATATATCAGCAGGACTTGCGAAGATATCATAGCCGGCGGGTGAAAAGCCGGGTCTTCCAGGAGGGAGACTTGGTCCTGCGCTCGGTTCAGACAAACGAGGGAAAGCACAAACTATCGCCACCATGGGAAGGACCTTTCATCGTAAGCCGGAGTCTGCATAATGGGTCATATTACTTGATAGATGCAAGAGAAGAATCGGCCACAATCAACGACACTGCTCACACTACTGCACCTATGCAAGAGAGAGATAGACCATGGAACGTGGCTCAGCTACGTCCGTACTACACTTAGCAGAAAACGATGTAACAGGCAGCAGGTTTCAGACGCACTCTTTTCCTATCCGGGGCACCCTTGGGGACTGGATGGGTTTTTAATGAGGCGGCTTGCTGACTCAATTTTCTCATATCAAATAAAAAGGAGGTTATCAGGAAAAGAAGCAATTATCATTTATACGGTGTGCATATTTTAGGTCTTGAGGGCTGGTTGCTCTTATAAGCACAGCTGCAAACTCAAAAAAGACCCGGCCTTGATGCCAATGAGTTATAGGGGCCGTCATTCGAAAAAACGAGTGCGGCTACAATCTTATAACCGGACAAAGAAGTCCAAATTTCTCGGCTATTCTTACTTAAGCTCGATGTGACTCGCAACGAAGTGGCATGATTCGTTCGCTTACGATTAATGTCGGTCATGAGACCCAAACGGGACTTGCTTGACCCCGTTTTCGTATTGATGTAACAACATGGTATCCACGCGAAAGCCGGCTTATAGTACAAGATAGTCGAAAGGGTCATCTAAACCACAAGTTGTGCAGAGTATAAGGCCGACAGCCGGAAACTCAACGATTATCAAGCATAACTTCAAACCTCATAAAAAGCTGTCCTGAAGTCTTGGGCATTCAGCGACAGGCGATTCGTTTCCTAGACGCGGAAACCCGGACTGGGGACTTATGAGCTCTAAGAAAGAAACAGCATCATCCAGCCGATAAAATTACAACGAGCCACGCATCCGGGTCTCAGGAGCTTAGGGATTCAGGTGTAAAACCGTTCCCTAGACGCCAACGACACCCGGAGGACGGGTCTTGCTAAGGAAAGTATAAAAAAAAAAGAAGTATAAGGTATCGAGAATAAAGCAAATGGATATCAAGAACAAGCAAATGCAAAGACACATTCATCAAAAGCCCAAAGGGGCGCAAAGTGCATCGGGAGTTTAAATAAAAGTATTACAAAAACCATAAAGTATCAAAAGAGCACAGGCGCTCTGCTTAAACGAATAGTAAAGCTGTTTTAACGATGCTTTGCCGGCTGACGTATGTGGAATGATAGGTATTACTTCAAGCTGCAGGGTCCATCTTGGCCTTGCCCTTGTCGCCACCGGTAGTTGCGGCGCCACTCGGGTCAGCAGCAGTACCGGGTTGTGCAGCAGAAGTTGCAGGAGCAGAGTCGGCCTCGGTCTTCTTGGCGGCTTCTTCCTTCATCTTGATCGCCTCCTCCCTCCAACGGGTAAGCATATCGAACGGCTGGGGGCGGTTCGCCTTGACAACCTTGTCATTAGCATCATAAGCCGGGAGAATCACATCAATTTCTAGGGCATCAGCGATAACACTAGCCGGATGACGGACTTCTTTCTGAATAGCCTTGAAGTCCTTTGGCAAAAACTTGGACCCATCCAAGTTGAACTCTGGGAATCCGCTCATAAGTTTGGCCAGCTCTAGCTTGGGAGCGTAGGCCTTAGCCAACGCGAGTCCCCGGGTTACCCCAAATCGGCAGGAGGACCGTTTCCAGTGCCAAATCCACTCGGGGATTGTAGAGCAGCATTCCAGTAATCTCTTCATGTTATCTGGCCTGACACCCGGCAGTCGCAACTCGTCAAGTATCCAACTGACTCCGCTGCAAAGTTGGCGAAGAGTATTCTTGATGGTTTTATGCTTGGCAGCATCATCTTCTTCGGGGGCAGCATCGCGTGGGCCTGCTAAAAAAGGCAAAAGGAGCAAAGATAGTAGGCAAGCAAGTGCAGTTGTTCAATCCGAGTCATAAAAAGGTGAAATTTAAAAATCTTACCAGTCGCAGTACGGTGAACATCAGCAATTTGAGCAGAAAGAGTTGTAAGTTTGTCCTTAGCCCTGTGAGCTCTCTTCCTGTACTTTTTCGTCATCTTTTGGCACCTGCGAGCCTCAGTCTCAGCAGCTTCACGAAGGGCCGTTTCTTTTTCAATACGCTTGGTGGACTTGGCCAGCTTCTTCTCCAACTGTGAAACATAGTCCTGTAAAGAAGCATGAAGAATGATCAGCCAGAAACATTATACAAAGTTCCAAGCAAGTTACCTAGTAATTTACTCGGAACTTGGGGACTATGTATGGAAACAATTGATGATTAGTCGGGATTACCTCGTGCTTGGTTATTAAGGCATCTAGTATGTTTTCTTCGTCGCCCTTCAAGGTATGGAGGGCATCTAGCATTTGAGCAAAGGTCATGTCTTCAGGGCGAAGTTGAGAAGGGCCGGAGGATTGGCCCTCTTGTGGAGGAGTTGTTCCGGGTTTGGGGGTCGAAACCCGGATTGTTTGAACGTCCGGGATAGGAGAGCCCGACTTGGTCTCCACAATGATGTCTTCGTCCACTTCTTCAGAGGGCTGGGGTGATGCAGTCTTTGGTGGAATTGGGTCCTTAAAAGGATCTTCTCCATTTCCGTCCTCAGCCTCGTCCTCAACCTCAACATCCATATCATCACTCGGCTTTTCTTCTCCCTGCTCTTCTGATTCAGGGATATCCGGGTCGCTCAGCGTAACTGTGGCGCTGAAGAAAAGAAGGGAGACATTGATCAATGGAATATACGGAAAAAAGAAAGGTAACCGGTACGAGAAAATGCAAGTAAAGGTAGTTTACCCGGTGTTCACGGCATAATCCGGGGGAAGCTCGCCGCTGGAGGCGGATGACGTTGGTAAGAGCACTGGCTGCGGTACGCGAAATTGCCCGGCAAGTGGATGATTAGGAGACGGATGACGTTGAGGAGATTGGGAAGGTTGAGCTGGAGGGGTACTGGCTCGATGAGTGGGTGAAGTGGAGATACCCGGGTTGAGGGGATCATCCCCCGGAGAATTCCGGGTCACCCTACGTTTAGTCGGGAGAGGGTCCTTCAAGAAGGGTGAATGTGATAATCGCTCGTTAAGTTCATGCATAGCAGCAAAGGAGTAAGGCGCACGAGACATAGAAGAGAAGGGAACCTTTTCAACTACCCCTCTAGCCTTCCTTTTGTTTCCAACTGGGGGCTCCTGGTCAGACTCGGTGGCTTCCGGGTCATTTTCTTCTTCCTCCTCTTCATCTCCCGACCCTGAAAGCCGAGTAAGTATCAGATAAGAGAAATAACACAGATGAAGGGCAGGTGTAAAGGGTGTGGGAGAGTACCCTCATCATCATCAACAGATTCGGTTTCCTCTTCGGGGTCTTGAGAAGGAGGAGGGTTTTCGACTTTCCAGAAGGGATCGTCAGCCTGTGAACAAATAAACACAAGTGGTGGTTAGAGACTATAACGGACGAAAGTATTGAAATAAGAAAAAGGAGTCAGGTCTTACCGCTGGGGCGGGATTTTCCCGAGTAAACGGGGGTAACCCGGCAGTGTTCTTTATAACATCTAGTCTCTCCATCAGGAAGCCCTTGATGGTCTTGTTGGTGTTACCGGCAGGGAAGTTCTTGGTGGAGTAGCGGAGGGAATCTGTGACGTGACCCGAATATTCGTGTAACAGCTTCGGGCGAATCGAGTTGGGCTGAACCCGGAAGTCTACCCAAGTCTTTATTAGATTGAGCCCAAGAAGGCCGCGGGCTGAGAGGGCTGCTAGTTTGGCCAGAAGGGGCTGAATCGCTTCCCTATCAAGGTCAGATGCAAAAGCACTGAAAGACTCGGAGGGCTCGAGAAGGCTCTCCGAATAACCCGGTAGTTTCCTCTCACCACCCGGAGAAGTGTCGTGGCAATAAAAGAAGGATAATTGCCAGTTTTTGGCGTTGGAGTTCAGGTTAAGAGGTGGCATCAATGAGTGTTTGCGGCGCTGGATGGATACCCCGCCGCAGGTAAGAAGCGTTCCGTCACCGCTCTCATAACATGGTTCGCATTGGAATAATTCGGTAAAAAGAGCAAGGTTTGGTGGAGTGCATAAGTACGACTCGGACAAAACTATGAAGTGGGTGATGTTCAGCATAGAGTTAGGCCCTATGTCGAACACCCGGAGGCCGTAGTGGCTCAAGACTTCCCGGAAAAAAGGGTGACCCGGAGGACGGAATCCCCGGGTCACATGCTCGGTAAAACAAATTACCTCGTTCTCGATGGGAGTGGGACGGGTCTCATCGCCAGGAGCCCTCCAGTGTATTTCCTTTTGAGAAGGAAGGATTCCTAACTCGGCCATCCCATCTAGCTTGGCCTTTGTCGTTGAAGACCGACCCCAGTTGGCAGAAGTGGTTTGAGAGGCCTTTGCAGAAGCCGGGTGTTTTCCTTGTCTTTTAGGAGCCATGGAGTTGACCTGCAAGGGACAGGAAATGTATGGAGTAAGATTCGGTAACATCAAATCATTCGAGTCCGGAGACATCAAGACGTTGAAGGCTAAAATGAGACCCGGATAATGCACTACGATGTTAAATGCGGAAGATTTTCCGGGTGTCAGATGAGGTTGAGTAAATTGTTAATTACTTACGCGTTGAGGTGAATTGGGTGAACATGGATGGTTGCCCATACCTTTATTGTGGAGGGATTAGCTGGAAAAAGAGGATTTTCCGGGTGTTAATGCGACAGGCGGAAAGAACAAGGTGGAATGGATCTAGATCGAAAAGCTTGCAAGCGATCTTATGCAAAGTTGGATGGCCAATAAAGGCGCGGGGACGAGCTGCGACTACGCATCAGGTGATTAAAGGAACTAAGGCCTATCGAAGCGGTTCAATTTGATGATATCGGAAAATTAGCTTACGGGTTGACCCAGATCCAATCTTGGTCAGATTGAAAAGGTTGTGAGTTTCGATTGAATGGTTGAGAAAGGCTTACCAAAGGAGTTGAGGTCCGAAGTGAGGGTGGTGCGTGGCGCGGCTTGAGTGTCACGTCACGGCCCTCGATGAGGGAGCGCGGGTGTGACAGCGATGCTTAATGGCGGCGCTGGATAGCTCGAGGATGAGTGCGGCCGGTGGTGGCCTTATCTTTCTTGGAGCGTGCGAGCCCGGTGGCAGAAATTGCGAGGGAGCGTGGAGAAAAGGGATGATGAAACGAGATGAATGGCTTAGGGTTACCATCGGTTGATATTTATAAGGGAGGTGGTGAGCTCACCTACGGCCCGAAAGCCGGAAATTACGGAACAGTAATTATCCGTGCGGATCTGGCGGCATATGCATTCGGAATTAGGCAAAATATCCCGTTGATGGGGGAAGTGCAGCTTGCCCCGAGATATCAGGGATCTTTATCGAGTAGGGCCCTGACAGTTTAGGGTTTAAAATTGGAAAGGCCAGTTAAGCATTCAAGGAAGGATCGAGCTATCACATGACAGACATGGAGCTGTGCCTGGTCACCTGTTAAAGCAACTTAACCCGGTTCCCATAGGCTTGGGCATTTCATATCTTTTTCAGGGAATAGCGAGCGCTCCGAGGATGAATCCGTGAAGCCCGCGCTATCCTGGGGACTACTGATGAGGGGATAGTAACCCGGTAGACTAACTCCCGGGTGTGATCCGGCCCAAACGGCGGCTGGACCAAATCCGGCTAAAGACAAAGAAACTTCTGGAAGGCCCAGGGCATGTAACGTTCGTGACCCGGATTGTGGGTTGCGGTAAGGAAAGTTAGGGTTTGTGTATAGAGTCCGAGCAGGACTCAGGAAGCGCTTTGTAAAGGCAAGTCAAGGGGGGTATGAGTGCTATATAAACCAACCCCTAGGCTTAGCCTCAGAGAGATTCGGGTCATAGTTGTAACACCTGTTATCGAGTATCCAGTATAATCATATCGAGAGCCGGCGAGTTGCTTTCCGGTTCTTAGATTGCTTTCGCCATGTCCTCCTTCGAGCTAAACCCTCTCCCAAATACCTGTGTCGACTTGCCCCAAGATCAGTTACCCCAGGTAACATCTGCCGTGATTATCCCACGACAAGCCCAGGTGTAACAACTCGACGGATGGCTTCTCTTTCTCCAACTAGCCCAGGTGTAACAACTCGACAAATGGCTTCTCTTTCTCCAACTAGCCCAGGTGTAACAACTAAAAGAATGGCTGCAATCTCACCGGGAGGAATCAGTCGTAGAATCATCATTGAGTAGGTTAATTAGCTGTTACAATCTATTATTTATTAGTGAACAATGCTTGGAACTAAGGATGGTCTGGTATGACCTCTGCTGTGAACTCTCTTTTGTATTGCTACATGTGCAATGCTAGCTATTTTGTTGTGAACAGTATTGTATACTGAAGTTGTGATCTATATTGTTGAAAGTCTCACTTATGTGCTCCAATATTTTTGGTTTGATCAAGTGTTATATACCTGTTGTTCTGTAGTCTTGGAATATACACTTTTTTATGATGAAATCATACTGTAAGCTTGTTTCAGATGTATGTCACATGCCATCACAATGATGTTTCAGAGGATCGTTTAAGTGCAAATGGAGAGGCCTAAAAGCTGCCAGAATGGGTCTTTATTTTTTTTTAACCACAACCATGTAGAGAGGGCGTTCACAGGAATTGTCGAGGAGCAGCCAGAGCTGTCGTTTATTTGTTTTGAAGTGAGCTGGAGCTGTCGTTGAAGTGCAGGTAACGCCTGGTTCACGGTCATGGTAGAATGCAATAACGGAGCAGGCTTTGGATGGCATTTTTCTAACTCTGAAACTTTGAGTGGTATTTTTCTAAAGATCGGATCTTTTAATGGTATGGATCCAATTTTCCCAAAGAAGAGATAAGTGCACGAGCGGTCCTAATCCTTTTCTTGATGTGTCAACTTGGTCCCGATTCTTTTAAAATGCACATCTAGGTCCCAAATTTATTCAAGTGGTTCATGCGAGGTCCTAAATCGGTCTGACCAGCATTGACCAGCCTATGTGGCGCTTTGACCAGTGCCACGTCGACTGCAATTTGCAAAATGCCCCCTCAGGTTGTATTTCTTCCAAATCATGGTCCAGTTTGTTGTAACAGCAGCCACCGGACGGTAACAGCAGCCAGCGGATGGTCTCGCCGTCGGACTTGTGCCCTAGCTCGCTCGTGAGCCGCGCGACCCTTGCCGCGCAGGGCCCCGCCATGCGGATGCGCCGCCCGCGGCCCTCCACCTTGGTGTGCCGGTCGCGGTTCCGCGACGGGAGCGTGACGACGAGTCCGAATTGACCAGGCGCCTCCTCCGGCTTCGGCACGACGGACCCGTGGGCGGCGGCAGGTAAAGCAAGATGAGATTATGTGATCGATCCCCCGGTTCCCCACACGGGAAAATGGCAGTAGAAGAAAGATGAGATGATGTGATCGATCCCCCGGTTCCCCACACGGGAAAAGCAAGCATCCATCTCCGGCAGTGTCGGTCTGTCAGTCTAGCTAGCCGCAGCTTCAGTTTCTTCTTACGTGTTCGTGTCCCGTGTGCTAGCAATGTCCCGGCCGCACTCTGTTTCTCATAGCGTAATCCTGTTACCGCGGCTTGTGGTGATGGGCGAACAGATCATAATTCACAAGGCATTGCCGCGGCTGCAGTCATGGAACGATGATCCACCCAGCAATCGCTGTCGTTTGGACATGACTCTGTGTGATCCGTTAACCTCGAGTCACCACCCACTCCGCGGTTCAGAGGAAAAATGGCAATGCACAACAGAGAGATTCACGCGAGAGCATTCCGGCACCCAATAGTGCCCTCTTTGTTCACAGCGACACTCTCTAAACAAATCCGCCAAAAATTTAATCAAAACAACAAACAAGTGCACATTTAATAACCCCATGGAGCCAAGCCGGCGTAACCTCGCAGACTTTGAGTAGGCAGTAGAACAAACGGCCTCTCGGTTAGTTTGAGGCCGGAGCCGCGCCATGGAGGCCGAGCGATTCCTTCTCTCCTGCCCTGTCCCACCGGCCTGCTTGGCCTCCATTGCCGTGCTCTTACGGCCACTCCTTGTGCTGATCTTGCTCCACGTCCGCTGCTGCTTGTGGAGGTGATGTCGCCGCCGTCCCATGGCCGGAGCTCACTCCGGTTTGGCCGTGCCTTCTTGTGCGGTGAGTGCTGACGTCGCCGTCCCATGGCCGCATCTGGCTCCGTCCGGCGGCCGCGGTCACCGACTGCAGCTGGTCGTGCGGTGGGTGTTGGCCGTACGGCTCTCGCGGTCCCGGGCCTCTGCCCTCTACTGCTCGTGGAGGTTGCCGCCACGCTGGCCTACAAGGCGCAAGACGCGCATCCACAACGTGGTCTATGGCTGCGCCGGGCCAATAGCTCCTGTGCGACATGTTTCTGTTGAATTGGAAGGAATGCGATGTTTTTCGATGAAATAGCCTACGTGCGACGGATTGGAGGAAGAAAATAGCTCACGGCCAACATGGTTCTTAAGCGGAGCTGATCGGTTAGCTGTTAGGGTTATGCGACGCTTGGACCCACAACTTATCCACCTCAGCAGCGTGGGACCCACCTCACGGATTCTAAAACAGAGATGCGCCTGTGCCCCACAACTTATCCACCTCAGCAGCGCGGGACCCACCATAGTGAATCTAAAACAGGGTTGCGCCCGTGCCCGAGCTGGTGTCTGTGACATTTCTTCCCCTTTCCCCATTCTTCCTCGTCTCCGGCGACGGCGCACGGGATGTCCAGCTCCTCCGCCACGCGGTCAAGATGGCCAGAGTACGGTGCAGTTCCGACGACAAGGTGCCCGGACTGCCCACGGCCAGAGGCTCTGAAGCGGAGGGTCAGTAAAACTGACGAGAATGGAAATCTCGGGCGCCATTTTGTGTCCTGTTTGAGCATTCCCATGATGGGACGGGATGGCAAGGTAAGATCTTAAAACTGAGATGAGGAGGAGAGAGATGATAGGAGTATTTGGCATTCCAATTCGTGTTTTTTTCTTCTCAGTTTTGGGATCTAGATTCATGTCTACTGTTACAGATGCTGAAGAAATGTTCGCACTTTGAGTGGATCGATCAGTACGTTGCTAGGCTTGAATTTGAGGGCCACATTGAAGATCCAAATCTAGGTGGGTTTGCTCTCGATGTCAGCTCGGGCAGAGGAGGGCCGGCGGCGAGGATCACGCGCCCTATTGCTGGACTGCCCGTGGAGGCCGAAGTAAACGAGGAATTGAAGAAGATCAAGAAGTTTTTAAAGCAAATGGTGGATTTGCAGAAGCAAGCGAATCTCATGTCAGGAGCATTCTATTCTTGTATCATTGCTCTGTTTTTTGTTTACCTCTTGTTCATCCGTCGTTAGAATGGACTAGATTAATCTAGATTTTACTTGAGTTAGCTATGCAGAGGTAGCAATCTATGCGTCGTGCTAGTTTCAGTGAAGTGTCTGATGTTAAATTTGAATATGCCCTTCGATGTTCAGTTGAAGTTCAGTTTCAGTACAGTGACCAAAGTTCAGTTTCAGTAGAAAAAAACTTATTCGTTCTCATGCCGTAAGAGTAGTTGAAGAAAGGCCGAAAGAGTGTAGTTGGGCCAACAATTAGGCCCAAAGAGAAAACAAACCCACCTGCCTAGATTTGACTTATTTTAATTTGTAAAAACAATTGTTTTACTTGTTTTGCATGTCTTGGGTTTGTTTTCATTTTTGTAGGCCCAAATAATTGGATTCGTTTTCATTTTTGTATTATTTAGTTCATAAATATTTTGTTAAGAGTTGCATGCATTGTTCACCGAAATATTTTGTAAAAACAATTGTTTTACTTGTTTTGCATGTCTTGGGTTCGTTTTCATTTTTGTAGGCCCAAATAATTGGATTCGTTTTCGTTTTTGTATTATTTACTTCATAAATATTTTGTTACGAGTTGCATGCATTGTTCACCGAATATTTTTGTTACGAGTTGCATGCATTCGTTTTATGAATTAACGGACGCTCGAAGTAACACACTCAGATCACACAAGTAAAACGATGGAGACATTTGGTAGCAAACGACATATACTAGTAGTAGCACGGTTACATAGATTAAACTCGAACGACACGGGCACGGGCCCAACTAAACATAGATTAAAAGAAAAAAAAGAAAATAAAAACGGTAGAAACTCGAACGACACGATCACGCCCCACGAACAACCCTAGATCATCACCGCCATGAGAGCACCATCGAGATGGAGGGGAGAGCACCGTCTTCACTCCTCGTCGTCGGCGGCCGGCCCCAAGTTGTAGGGGAGGGTGTGCATCGCGGTGCGGCTGGGCCAGATGCTGTCGAGGTCGGTGTAGAAGTTGTACGCCGTGAAGCAGATGAACTCGCACCCCCCGTACCAGACACGACCAAGGAGGTGGTACGCATCGTAGGGGTTGCGGAAGCGGACCAGGATGCCCGTTCCTCCCGGGCGGGCTTCGTCGATGGTGAACATGCGCGGAGTGCCCGGAGGCATGTGGCGATAGAGGGCGCGAAGGAAGACCGCCACCAACTCCGATGCACCGAGCCAGCGAGACATGGCCCAGACGCGGAGCTGGTCGTCGACGACGACCCCTACGGGGTACTGCCTCTCCGGCACGGTCCTTGGCGCGAGAAAGGTCTGGCCGGTGAACTGCATGCTTGCTCGCTTGAATGTGGTGCGTGTTTTGCTCGGTGGCTTGCTTGGATGTGATGCGAGTGGAGAATGGCGTGAGGAAGATGAAGGTTAGAGGAGGGATTAAATAGAAGGTAAGGCATTAATGGTTGCGTCGCTTCGTTCGCGTGCCCGCGTTTCCCTACTGGGTCAAGAGGTGCGTCTCGTCGATCACTAGAGCACGCTAGTCAGACTGTGTGGATCACCGCGTTCAGTCTGTTAATGGCTTAGATGCGACGCATGCATGCATGCATGCAACGGGCGGGCGGGTGCTGGGCTCGGCCCCGATCACCCACGCAACGTAGAAACACACTAGGGCACACGTTCGTACGCCAGTTCCATGCACCGAACCATCGTCAGGCGCCGGATATTGTTGAACGGTCTAGATCGAATAGACGAGCCGATCCAAACCCCAGCTCCCCAGCCACTCAGCGCGCACGAATCCATCCACGCAGAACGAGCCAATCAGCATCTAGAACGAGCGCACACGCGGATCGGGGGCGTGCGTCACGTGCACACGGTGGCGTCAGTGAGCTAGGGTTTAGCTGGGGTTTCCGGGGTTTTGGGGTTTCCGGGGTTATGGGGTTTCCGGGGTTTAGGGTTTCAGTGAGCTAGGGTTTAGCATAACTAATTAAAAAAAATCAAAAAAATAAACGGCTTTCGCTCACTGTCTATTTATGTAACTATGTTGCTATAAAAAATTGTATTCTTGTTAGATCCACGATTCAATGAAAAATATTCATACAATTCATGCTATTGATGGAATGAGCTAGGGTTGAGCATAACTAATTCAAAAAAAATCAAAACTATGTACAGCCAGCGCACATGGTCTACTTATGCAACTAAGTTGCTATAAAAATGGCGAAATTGTTACATCCAAATGTTAAAACCAAAAATCACACGTTGACGATATTGACAAAATGAGCTAGGGTTGAACATAAGTAATTCAAAAAAATTCAAAAAAAAGAAATGCTTTTGGCCCATAGTCTTATTATGTTGCATATAAATCAAAAAAAAATTAAAAACTTTGATTTTGAGTCGGTCAACGTTTTTGTGAAAACGTTGACTTTTTTTAAAATGAGCACAAATAATTTAAAAAAATTCAAAAAAAGAAATGCTTTTGACCCATAGTCTTATTATGTTGCATACAAAAAAAAAAAATATAACCATGGTTTATATAGAATTGCATGAAAATGTCTTCAAGAATATGGGAAACTTGTACATAGTAGTATGGATTTCGAAGATCGAAGTTGGTGTGTTCTAGATCATAACTAATTCAAAAAAAATCAAAAAAAGAAATGCTTTCGCCCATAGTTGTATGATGTTGTATAGCAATCACAAAAAATTATAAACATGGTTTATGTACAATTACATGAAAATGCCTTTGAGAATATGAGATTCTTGTACATGTACTATGGATTTCAAAGAGCAAATGTTGTGTGTTTTAGATCATAAGTAAATATGTATATGTTTTATTATGGATTTCAAGGAAACTTGAGCACATAGTATTATTATGTCGTGTAGGAACCAAAAATAAATATAAATAAGATTCAAAATATATGTTTTTTTAATTAAATAATGATTTCAGAAAAAATAAAAGAATAAAATACAAAATTAATTCAAAAAATAATGAGACTTCATATTTACACTATATAGGTACGAGAGAGGTGTGGGAATTTTATTTGGATGATTTAGAGAAGATGCAAAAAACAACCCTCTTAGAAAGGGGGCGTTTACCCTACCTTATGAGGCCGTTTGAAACACATTTTTCATGACGATGAGTCTAACTTAACAAAAGAGCTCAGAATGATCAGATCAAAATCACATTTGAGTTGAGGTAGCATTGAAACATCAAAATATTATTACATGCCAAATAAGTTCAACTTGAGTCGAAATTTGAATTTGAACCTAAATTTGAATTTGTCATCAAATATTATTACATGCCAAATAAGTTCCCGGTACATGCCAAACAATAACCAAATAAGTTTTGATGGAAACATGTGCCCAACAAATGTTATTACATGCCATAAATTTCAAATGATCAACAGTTCTATCTCTTCCGACCACGACGTGTACCCTTCTTCGCCTTACCATTTCGATTTTTTGGTTCTACTACGCACACAAGTTCGGGCCCCACAAGTTCACTCATCATCTTGGTTTTTTTCACTGGACTCGGGGACCACGATGATACCACCTCATGAAACTCGGGGATAGCAGATTCAGTTTCGACACTGTGCACAACTTCAGTTTCGACAGTGACAACAGCAGCTTCAGCTTCAGTTTGTGGTTCAGTTTCGACAGCAGCTTCAGCTTCAGTTTCGACAGTGACAACAGTTTCAGAAACAGCAGTTTCGACAGTCTCGACTACAATTTCTTCAGTTCCAGTGACACCAGCAGTTTCAAATTCAGTTTGAGCACCAAACTGTTCTAGCCACTGACTTGATTTCCTTTTGCTGCCACTGACTCTTGCTCTTTTTGTTGGCCAACACTGTTCAACAACAATAGGCTGACTTGGAAACTTCCTCCTGAAAACAACAAAGAATGCCACATTTTTATAATTGAAAAAAAAACTAAAATATGAACAAACACAAATAAACAAGCACATAATTTCTGGGTTTCGGAGGAGAGAAAATGCATAGCCTAGATCCCTCTCTGTGCCCCAGTGTTTGGCACCTCTTGCATCTGTTTTTGTTACCCTTTTGAGCCCTTTTTGGCTTTTCATCTTTCTTGTCCTTTTTGCCCTTCTTACTACTCCCACCTTTTTCGAACCATGCTTTGAATCTACTCTGTTTAGGTCTGCATGCCTTTCTTTTTACTAGAGGAGGACACATAGAAAATTCAAGAGGCACTTCTGGCCACTGCTTCTGATCTGTAAGAGGTGGAATTGGAGTTGCATATGCAGCTTTGAATTTTGCTACTGAATAATAGTCATGCAGATATGGATGCATATTTATCTTCTGCTGGCCAGCTAAGAAAAGAATTGCATGATCACATGGTTTACCAGTGGCCTGCCACTCTAGGCAACTGCAATCATGCAATTCTGTGTTAACAACATGCCTTCTTCCAGTCTTGTTATCTCTAACTTCAGCACCCCAAAGCGATGATTTTTCAACAGACAAATGTGTAAGACCTCTGCTTCTGTTGACCACCTGTTGCACCACTGCTGGAAGTTTATCACCTTGCAAACAATCATCAATCTTTTTTCTCAATTCCCACAGCCGCATGAGCATGATCCTGATTTGATCAACCATGTCATGCACAGGCAAATCTTTTAGTTGCTTCACCTTGTTGTTGAAACTTTCTGCCAAATTGTTGTTGATATGATCACACTTGATGGCAGTGTTGAATCTAGACCTGTACCATAATAAAGAATGGTAGGTGTTTAACCATGTACCAAACTCCTCACATGTTTCCATTACCTTATTAAGATGATATGAATGTGTCTATTTAGTGTAAGATCTTGCTGCTGGCCACATCCTCCCAAATTCATCTCCTCTAAATTTTTTAATCAAATTCATCCACAAATGGCCGAAGCACTCCCTTTGCTCAGCATGTGGGAACATATTTTTAACTGCATTTTCCAAACCTTTGCATGCATCTGTGTGTACTGCCAAAGGTGACACTGGCCCTAAGCATCTTTTCAACTGCATCATGAACCATGTCCATGAAGCTTCTGTCTCTGACTGAAACAAGCCAACAGCAACTGGAAACATCCAGTTATGTCCATCTAGAGCATTACATGCTGCTAACTGACCATTCCACTTGCCTGTCAAAAATGATGAGTCTATGCTCAAATATGGACGACATCCTGCTTTGAAGACATCGATACAAGGCTTTAAAGCCATAAAGAATTTGGAGAAATAAACCTTGCTATCCTCTGATACCTCGATATCTATCTCGACAACACTGCCAGGTGACTTTTTCTCCACCTCTGCTTTGAAATTGTAAAGCAGCCTAAATGTGTTTGCCCAATCACCATACAAATGCTTCATTGCTCTTTGTTTAGCCTTCCACACTATGGTATAAGCCAGTTTAATGGGGTATAACTTTTCCAAGTCTACTTGGAGTCTTTTGGCAGTAGTGTTGGGTGTTCTGGCCAAAATTGGAGTTATCTTTTCTGCAACCCAAATATGTGATGTCATGCTTGATTTTTTCTGTGAACTTGTCAGACAAGTATGCTTATAAGGGATTTGGTTAACTCTAACAGTACTTCCATCAGGCTGCAGTCTAGCAGATATGTACCACTTGCAAGCCTTCTTACCACTACCATCAAAACCTCTGCACTTAGCATAAAACTTCTTTCGATCAGTCCAAACTGTCTTGGCATCAAACTGATGTCTGACTGCATAAGTCTTGAAAGACAACCTGAACTCTTCCATGTTTGGCCACAACTTCCCCACTTGAATGATAGCGTTCTCCTTGTCATACACATGCACCAGCTCTTCATCATTTGCATCATCTACGTCATCTGCAGCATCTTCCATCAACTGTTCATCTACATCACTCAACTCTCTGTCATCATTATCACTTGTATTAGCTTCATCCCTCTCCTCCTCATCTCTGTCATCGACTGGAATGCCAAATAGTTTGGCCATCTTAGTGTCAGCAATTGGTGCAATGACCAAATCAGTAGGCTCCTCCAACTCAACTGCATTCCAATCAACAACAGCAACATTTCCCTCTTCTGCATCTACATTAGCCCCATCGTTTATTACTGTCAGATCAGTAAAAATGGGAACGATATGCCTCTATGAAGCCCAATCAGCATCTGCATCCTGCATAGCCAACTGTGACGGCACATAACCCACCTTCGAGTCAACATTCAGATCAACGAGCTCAGCAAAAAATTCAGCCCTGAGGTTTGCCCAGCCCTCTTGCCTATCGATTTCATCAACAATATCTTCACCATCTTCAATTCTGACATACTCTTCTTTGAAATCATCGTACCGCAATACTAAAACCTCTTGATCTGGACCCCAAAGCACTGCTTCCCCAATTTTTTCCACTAATGTCCTAACTGCCTTCTCTTCCATCGACCGTAGCTCATTGGGATCAATCTCTGCACAATCAACCTCCCATTTCACAGTTGTGTCTCTCTGGATACTCTGAATGCTACCATCAACTAATTTTTCCGTCGATGGAAAGAAATTGATTACAAATTCGAAGGTTTCAGCAGCATCCCCTCTATTATAGGCGGCAGTGTCAGACAGAGCAAGGATCGCATGAACAAAAGGGCGGGAGGGGCCGCATTACCTGTTCGAAGCTGAATCTGGCAGCTCCTTCTTGACCTGACCACGGGCTCCTCTCACCGTGCCGCCACCTCTCACCTTCTATCGGTTTGAACAAGCAAAACAGAGCTCAGATCTACATACAGGCACATGAAATTGGGACTAGATGCTTGCCTATACTATTCACTCACCACCATGGCCGCCGCCGCTGAAAGGGGAGCGGATCCGCTGCCGCCGAGAAAGGGGGCTCCGCCGCCGCCGCCGCCGCCAGAGCTGAAGAAATGAGCGCGGGCAGGACAGTTCAGTTCGAGCGCGGGCAGTTTGAGGGGATGCGGTGCTAATTAATTTGGGGGCAAATTAGTTAGGACATGTCTTAACGCAAATGGAACTAATTGACTAAGGTTTTAATGCCTGTTCGGCCGTGAGCTATTTACTCCCTCCAATCCGTCGCACGTAGGCTATTTCATCGAAAAACGTCGCATTCCTTCCAATTCAACTGAAACACGTCGCACAGGAGCTATTGGCCCGGCTGCGCCGCCCACATTTTTCGCGCTGCAGTAGGTGGGCACGTTGGAGGCCAGGACGCCCTATCTATATGCCATGATGGACCACGATTTGGAAGAAATACAACCTAAGGGGGCATTTTGCAAATTGCAGTCGACATGGCACTGGTCAAAGCGCCACACAGGCTGGTCAGACCGATTTAGGACCTCGCATAAACCACTTGAATAAATTTGGAACCTAGATGCGCATTTTGAAAAAATCGGGACCAACTTGACACATCAAGAAAAGAATTAGGACCGCTCGTGCACTTATCTCAGCAAAGAAAGGAAAAAACGTTCCGTTCTCTTGGAGACTTAAGTGGTGGCACTGTGTGTAATTTTATCATCAAGTAGGGCCAAATCAGTCATTTTATGTTGGACGAAAATTTTGGCAGAAACCTTAATGCCTTTATTAATCAGTCATTTTATGTTGGCAGAAAATTTTGGCATTGGAGTAGTAAATAGGCCCGTGCGTTGCAAAGAGAGAAAAAAATCGAGAGAAAACATCGGGGCAACCAGAATGTTGCTCAAAAGCCTATCGACCCGCCACCATGGCCATGATTATGCCAATGCGTCGCAATGGGAGAGTAACACAAATAAGGCTTTGTAGGAGAAACACATGGCAACCCAAATGTTCCTCGAAAGCCTATCGTCTTGCGTAACCCTTTGATCGCCCTTTTTCCATTATATGCTTGAACAAATAACGAGTGGGGGCGAAGTCTATGAATAGTCAAACCAAGCAGCAACAACAGTATAGTACTAACTAAGGAATGAAGACACCTTCCTCTAAACATAAACATACTCCTTGCTCGAAAAAAAATATATATATTAGGAAGATCATTTGCACACATTAATTTCTGACTACTCTCCTTATATCCAATAATATTTCAAAAGAGGCCATACCCCTCCGATGTCAGTTCTGCTTATCCTAGTAGCACACATTTCAATCAGGTTGGGCTAGTTTACGGTTAACCGTACACCAGGTTGATTTTCCGACAGCCTCACCACGCACGTCACATGCTTCCAAGGCTTCATATGTTGGGTGCCCTTCGCGCAGGATGCACAGGCAGCGGGGGCAGACCGTAGCCACGGTCACCCTCCTAGGAGCTAGTTCGATTTCAATCATGTTCCAGGAACCATAAAATGAAAGCATTCAAAGACATGTTGTCTATTCACTTTACCTGTTTCTGCAAGACTTTACTAAAATCATAAACATCATATTTTAAATTGGCATATGGCACCATAGCAAGAAGAAACGTTGTCTATTAATTATGCTCAATCCGCTCGTGCAACGCACGAAAAAAAAAATCAAGTGCTACGGTGGATCACACTGAAATGAAATTCAGATTTATTATCTGTTATTTTCTAGAACTGAAACTCAACCAAAAAATTTCACCTTCTAGACATCTTTCGGCATGTCGATGACTTAAAAATATCTTCATGTGGCTATTGTCTTATTCATCTTTATTTTAATGAACCATTGATCTATACAGCTGAATATCTTCAATCATCCATGTTAATGTGTCACTCTTTTTACTAAAGGGCCTTACTGTTTGACGCTTTCAACAACAGTTCCAGCACTTCACCTTCATGTATAGGATTTATTTGTCCAGAAGCAAGCTTAATTACTTAAGATTGGCACCCGCTACATTATAAGTGTCCTGCTAAGTGATGGTATTGTATGACAATTTAGTACCAAAAAGTGAGCTAGAAATGAATGAAGAAAATTATGAAAAGTTAAATCATAATAATACATGGTGTCATTGTATAATTCAATACGTGCGAAAATAAAATAACATTGTGTAGTAAGGATTTGATATTGTTTCTGCCTTTTGACTCTAGCTAGAAACAACATATCAAACAAATATAGCATAGCATAATGAGTGATGATATCACCTGGTTGTCATAATCACATACTCTAGAATGGAAGAATGCAAACTGGCACTCTAAGCGCATATTACATCTTATGATGTCTTTTTTTGTGTCTTCATAGAGAGTAAAGGAAGACAGCGGTCTTTGTTTGTCCTTTCATTTAGCTTGTGATATCTGATCCAAAATAAACCTGATTATTGAGAAAAACTATTTCAAGGATCGTTGTACAAACTTGGCAAAGCTATACCATTTTACCAACTTCAAAAACAGTGTGAAACTGACGAAAATTTAGGCAGCAGGCCAGCAGTTATGCATTACTCAATTGGCCAAGCCTATCCATCAATGGAACAATTATACTTCTGTAATTCTTCCTTGATTTTCTGACAAAAACGGACGTGTGTACTATGTAATTTTTTATGCCGAAAAGCGTGGATTGGCCAAGCCTATCCAGGAAGTTGTAGGGCAGCAAGGGCAAGGCGGAGCACGGCCGCGGCCAGAAATAATATTCAGGAGAAGTGGAGAAGCAGCGTCTCCAACTTTTTTCAGCAGTCATTGACCCGAACGTAGAAGAGGAAAATTAGCTGTTCAATTCAAGATGACTCGGGTCCCTCCAAAATTTAGTGACGCACAACATGGGAGAAGCAATCATTCGAATTCAAGAATCAGGCTATTGGACCCCGTCTTCTTAGAAAAAAGCCATGACTATTTGTCGGTGTAGGCCAATCCATGAGAATTTATACGCATAGCTTGGGCCTCGATCTCGAGTTCTCGACAAACATAGAGCGGAGAAGGTGGGCGAGACTGGGATGGACATGCTCGATCCCCGGCTCCCGGAACCAGTGGCGCTCGTCCTGCCTGCCACCAGCCCCGCTAGCGACGCATGGAAGGAACGGGGAGGGCAGGGCGCTGAGGATCCCGGGGGCAGCGGTCCGGGCAGTTCCCCATCCTGCTAGCAGATGCAGCAGCAGCGCTTCCTTGAAGAGAGGATTTTGGGGGCGGCACTCGGGGTGTTCTCCGGTCGCGGGAACTCATCTCGTGGACGGCCTGGGAGCAGGCATACGAGACGCGGAGGCAGCGGCGCGGCTGATTCGTGTTCGGTGGAAGAGAGCAAGGAAGGGGACCGATCGGCTGGGTTAATTTTGTGAAGCATAGCCATCAGGCATCCGTATGCTCTGCAGAAACCTGAGCAGCATTATCTTCTCTTACTTTTTTAAAGCATACACGCCTTTCTTAAGTTTGTACTTATCCTTACCGGCGGGCTTTGCGTGCTGATCCTCCCTAATTTTCAAAGACTCCAAATCTAGGCGAGCCTTCGTACCATCCTTTGTTTTCCCATCCATCTCAAGCAAAGTACCCAGAATGCTGTCACAAATGTTCTTCTCGATGTGCATAACATCCAAATTGTGCCTCACGAGCAAGTGCTGCCAATACGGGAGCTGGAAGAACACACTTTTCTTCCGCCAATTGTGCCAGGGATTAGTTTCCGGTCGCTTTCTCTTATTTGACCGCCCAAATGGTTCATGCTGAATGCTATCAAGCTCCTTTAGAACTTCAATGCCTGTAAGTGGCACCGGGGCGTCTCTATGGTCTGGCTTGTTGTTGAACATAACCTTGTTTCGACGCCATTTGTGTTGTTTCCGTAGAAAACGTCGGTGTCCCATGTAGCAATGCTTTCTACCATACCGGAGCCATAAAAAGTCTGTATGCTTGTGGCAGTAAGGGCATGCTAGCTTGACTTTTGTGCTCCAACCACTCAGCATTGCGTAAGCCGGGTAGTCATTGATGGTCCACAACACGCATGCATACAACTTGAAATTTTGTTTAGTTGCAGCATCATATGCTTCAACACCATCCTCCCATAGAACTAACAGTTCATCAATCAAAGGCTGTAAGTACACATCAATGTTATTTCCTGCTGACTTTGGTCCTGGAATAATCATTGACATTATCCAGTTCTCTTGTTTCATACACATCCATGGTGGCAAGTTATATGGGATCAGAATGACAGGCCATGTAGTGTGTGATATACTCATGAGCCCAAAGGGGTTGAATCCATCTGAAGCAAGGCCAAGCCGAACACTGCGAGCATCTTTTGCGAATTCTTTCTGACTATATCTTTCATCAAGGCTTTTCCAGGCCTTCGAATCTGCAGGATGCCTCATTATGCCATCATCTTTACGTTTCTCCTTATGCCATTTCATATCAGTTGACATATCTTCTGTCATGTACAGCCTTTGCAGTCTTTGAATGAGTGGAAAATACCATAGAACTTTCCGTGGCACTTGCTTCTTTGATTTACGGATCGATGAATCAGCTTTGTCTACGGTTGGACTTGATTTCCATCGAGACGTATGACAGACAGGGCATTCTTGGGCATCAGCATGCTCATTACGGAATAGCACACAATCATTATAGCACGCGTGTATCTTCTTGTAATCCAGTCCAAACTCTCGAATGACCTTCCTTACTTGTGCGAGATTAGTAGGAATGCAGTGACCCATTTGGCAGCACCTCCGTGAACATCCGCAGCATTAAGTCACATGCTTTGTTGGTCATGCCAGACACGCACTTGATTTGGTAAAGCTTCACAATGAAAGATATCTTTGTGACCTCCTCACAACCTGGGTACAACGTTGTTTTTCCCTTTTCCAATAGTTTGTAGAACGCCTTTGCAGATGCATTTGGCTCCTGTTTCATTCCATCACCGCTCGTGTCTCCTGCATTACTTCCCACTTTTGTGGCCCTTATCAGAGTATCGAGCATGTCACATATCCCTTCACCACCACCTGCATCGTCTTCATCATCAGAATCTTCAGACATGTTGTCTTCCTCAGGTTCACCATGGAATACCCATTTTTTGTAGGACGGATCCATCCCATTCTTAAGCAAGTGCATATGGATCTCCTTTTTAGTTTTCTGAGCATTATTCAGACATTTCGTACACGGTCAAAAGTTTCTTGCGTCTGGTTCAGCACCATCAAAACTAAGTTCCAAGAAACTCTCGATGCCACTTTGCCACTCCACAGAATCTCTATCCTTCTCCATCCAGCTCTTGTCTTGTGACATTTTGCGTTATCTCCGTTTAGCCGGTCTTGTAAAAAAAAAGGAGCAGCATTAGTTCACACAAAAGTATTTGTTGCCACATTGGTCACTCGCCACGTTTGGGTATTTGTTGCACTAGAGGTGTACCAACGAAATACGTACGTTGCGTTATGTGCGAGACGCGACGGAAACGTGCGTGGCAATTGGCCTAGAAAATGGTTGCAACTGGATTATTTTTTAGCGACGAATCTATGTGCGCGGAGACAGGCTTCTACCACGGAGGTTTTCGCAACGCCTCCCAACGAAACCGTTGCCACATTGGTCACTCGCCACGTTTGGGTATTTGTTGCCACATTGGTCACTCGCCGTTGCCACATTGGTCACTCGCCACGTTTGGGTATTTGTTGCACTAGAGGTGTACCAACGAAATACGTACGTTGCGTTATGTGCGAGACGCGACGAAAACGTGCGTGGCAATTGGCCTAGGAAATGGTTGCAACTGGATTATTTTTTAGCGACGAATCCATGTGCGCGGAGACAGGCTTCTACCACGGAGGTTTTCGCGACGCCTCCCAACGAAACCGATTTCGGTGCAACAGAACCCTATTGCGACGATAAGTCACTTTTTACAACGACTAGTTTCGTTGCAATAGACCGATTCCGTTGTAGTGTATGATATGAAAATAATTTGTAAAATTTGATCTGTATTCCAATCGCTAAGTTTAACACTCCCTGCTCTTAAATTGGTCCGTGCGTACCATAGGCAATCACCTCCTCCAAACGAACATAGATAATATTCTGATAGGCCGTTTGTTTAATTGAACTGTTGTGCGGCTGGTGCTCAGGTTCCTGACTCGATGTCGCCTAGCGTCCCAATCTACGCGCCAGATGGTGAGGATGGCCAGCCCAAATAATTGCATTGAGTCCGTCTGCATTCACTCCTGTCCGGTTGTCAGCTACGTGTACCGGGTCTAGAAGTTCGGGTGCAGGAACAGGACGAGCAGCAATAAGCCCTCTCAAGGCACCGTGTGCAGTGGCGAGACACTCCATCTTCTGTTAGCTCATCACGGCGAGGAATAAATTATCCTGGACAAACGCTGTGGCCAGAGCTCTTCACTTACATCCTTAGTAAACCACTTTCTTGCTCTTTGTGCCTGGCCAGGAACCTATGCTACTGTTTCTCGGGTTCCACCAGCGAGCGAGCATGGTTGCACATCAGCAACCTGAACCCATCCTGGGCCGACCAGCCGCCCATGTGCTGCCTGAATCCTGATGCCTCTACTCCACCTGGAGGCGGAATATATCGCACTTCCTACTGATTGCAGTGATAGCCACATGCATAGTACAGGGCCGGATTATCAGTTTGCGATTATCAGTTTGCTATCTGGATCAGATTAGAATTCCTAACAGCACAAGGAGTCAAGGATGATTAGGTATCTTCGACAATTTACCTAATCATGTTTTGGGAAATTGAATTTTTACCTTGGCGTGTTAGGGATTGGTGAAAAGACACGACTTCACTTTCTCCCTCCGATCACCATCTTCGGCATGCTTAATTTGATACTTTAGTTGTCTTATCCTGGATGTACTCTCCTAGTGAGCCTGAACATCTCCAAATCAAGAACGAAAACACATCATCATAGCTGGGAACGCCATAGGAAAATCCAAGTAACAATTACTCCGTCAATACGTGAAGAGCGCCACGCAGCAAAGCCATTGGGCAGGTCACCCATGGTTTCTGTCAGCTGTAAGCCATCACGGAGGGTGAATACATCACAACCAGCAGGGGCATCCGCAGAATCAAGGACCGCCGTCTGGGCCGCCACGTCGAGCATCACCGTCTTCTCGCTGGCCACCCTCAGCAACTGGCTTTGGCTCCTCGTGGGGATGGATGTCATGTACAGCAAGTTAGCTCGCGAGTCAGGCAACTCTCCATGCTGCAGCTCGTCCTGTGGCTCCCGGTAGCAAGCCCAGATTGGGGCGGCCGCGCGGAGCGCTTTGTCGCACGATGAGCCGGTTGCGCACATAGCGCCTCGGCGCCGGTGGAAGCCTTGCGCCGCATGGCTGAGGTTCGCCGCTAGTAATTCCGTCTTAGATGCCGCCAGCGACTGGAGAGGAGGCCGCATCGGAGCACGACGACCGAGGGCACTCATTAGCGGCGACATAAGAAATCGGTTGTGGCGAACGGAATCTGCGTGTTGCGGGTGCTGCTAGGTTTGGATCCGCAGTTGAATTATTTATGAGAGAAATAAGGAGAGTCCATGTTGGGTTCGATCTTTGGATCATATGGGCGGTTGTTCTGTCCGTTCTCTTGGCTGGCTTCCAGAAGACTCGGGCCCGACGTGCTGCTTGTAGAAATCGGATCGACTACGGAAAGACGGAGCAGAAACGACTTGTCTTATCTATCTATCGGGGAGGAAAACATATACAGAGGACGGACGAAAACGTAAACTAACCCACGGACGAAAAAGGGAGGAAGAAACCTTCCTCCCTTTATTATTAGGTAGAGACTAGGAAACATGCCCGTGCGTTGCAACGGGAGAGAAAATTCTGTGTCTCGGAGGTGCACATGGATTTCTCAAGTTTTTCCATACCCTGTAGATAAAATAATTCCCGATCATAGAAAGAAATAGCCACACAATATTTCAATAATAATAAGATCCTTTTTTGTTAATTAAAATGCAGTTCATTAATAAATTTACTTGGTATAAACTTAAATGTCATCTCTTTTTATCCAAATGTCTCATAGGACTACTTGTAAGGCAATGCTAGTGTTCTTACGTGCATTGACAAAAATAAAAAAATACGGAAAATGTTTAGAATACATGCATGTATATATGGTGCACATTGTAGAAATGAACTATTTATTTATTACTACAGGAGTATAATGGGGAAAGGAGTATAATGGTGCAGAACTCTTGAATGCGTTAGAAAAAGATAATATCTTAATAACAAAAAATTATGGAAATTTAACCAGACATGTAATATGACCAATACTGTAGCAATTGTATAAATTTACATTTTTCCAATGGACTACTCATAACAATAGTCTAATTTTGGATGTATCCAGGAGGGATTTTCCCGTTGTGGTTGGGAATGTAAAAAATGTCCTAGCAAAGTGATGAAATTTACCTCTGCAAATCGTAATCCATGCTCACATAAAACAAAGTGTAATACCTGAAACTAACATGTACTGTGTCAAGAAATTCAAAACCGCTTAGTTCTCGTGGTACCAACACTTAGTCACTTGACTAACCATGTATATATTCGTCTGGAACTCTGAATTCATAGCAAAATAACGATTGCTTGGTGAAATAGCTTCAAACACGCTCCTCGATCTTGTGGTGTCGTTGTGGCACATATTCGCAGAGTGTAGCCGCTGCCCCACCGCCGTGTGCTGAAGCGCCGATCCCTCGCAGGCTCGCACAGCAGACTTGCCCTGTGCTGTTGCTGATGTCTGGCCTCTTTGCAGACTGTAGTCCCTGCCTCACTGTCGCACCACACCACCACGTTTGCAGCCCACCGAAGACCGAACGTCATGTGGCCAAGTGCTTCCGCCGACTTGTCGTGTCCCACGCCATCCTTGTGCCGTCTTCGTGCTCCTAGCCGCTGCCTCGCTGCACCCAGTAGCTAGCAGCGGAACGACGTCCCGTGCGGCCATGGGCAAAGCTCGCCGCCATGCATGCAGCTCTGCTGCATCCTGCAGACCTACACACGGACTCTGACAGACGACCATGGTGGCTCTAGTGATCTTTCTGCAATACATAGTGAAGGCTCTGATCATAAATCGATCGCATGGGAGCATATATGTCCATCTATCCTCTCGATCTTAAATGTACCGTTAGCCCAAGGTGGCTGCGATGCTGATGGCCAAAACTCGGGAGTTTCCGGTTTCTAGGAATTACAAACGCTTCCATGGATGATCCATTGACCAATATTAATCAATCAGAAAACAGCTCAAGTAGGTTCTTAACTGGCGGGAGGCAACCATCGATGCCTGTACCGCCGCCGCCTGTTTTATCTCCTCTTCTCATTGCGGTCTCGGAGACTGCCCGTGCGAGCCAGCCATCGTCGCATGTTTCTTGGCTTGTCGCCGCGCACGGGACCCAAAAGCTGTGGAGAGACCTGATTACGATCCTTCGTCTAGATGCGATTCGACGAGCTAATCAGGGACGGGTGACATATACCTATGTAGAAACATAATGCAGGGCAGTTTGCTTTTGTTTGGATCGGACTCTGCTCGATATACATACGTAACAGAGGAGGTTATGTTAGCGACGACTCGTACCATGAGAAACAGCGTACGAAGGACGTACCAACAACCAGACGGACGAAGGAAACACACACGGACGAAGGAAGAAACGTTGCTTCCTTTATTTTTAGGTATAGACTAGAAAACGTGCCCGTGCGTTGCGACGTGAGACAAAAAAAACGTATGAAAGATTAACGTCGGAGTGATCCAAATTTTGCCGAAAAATCAATCGAGCCATGTAACCCTAGACCTAGTTCGCCCCTGCGTTGTGCAAGTGCATTGCAAAATATACCAAACATTTCAGTTGTGAAGTATAGTCTGGATTTTGTTGTATCATTGTGGAAATTTAGAATTATTATGGCTTTCACCCAAATTTCAATCCTCTTAAATGTTTCACTATACAACAATCCTCTTGAAACTAAAAAAAACACTCTACATGCTTTTCAATCTTCTTTGTTTGTATCATGGATACACAAGGGTATAAAACTATCGTAAGGTTGTTTATTATTAAATTAGACGGGATAACACTAAGTAAAATAAGTCTTATTGAATGGAAAAAACTGTTGCTCACGGCAAACTTTGTTTCTCTTCTCAGCAGGTTGCCCATAAGATAATGCCCGTCCAATCAATATAGATAGATGATTAACTTTGTTTTTTTTTTCGGTTGCAAACGGATTGGCACGTTACCTATTATCTAACACAAAATAACCTCGATAACCAATAATAACACCATAACATAAATCTGATGGCTCTTTGCCCGTGAGGAGTTCCCACGGAACAACCCCAAATGAGAAGACGCCAGCCTCAAGGAAACATGTCAACATTGAAATGTGAGTTATACATGACATTGATGTGTGAGGTATGCATGAACCTGGAGATAAGGGTCAAAATGATACAGATTGAAACAATATAAATGGACCAACAGACCTTTTCAGAGACCAAGGTGTTGCTTCAATTCAAAATTTCATTTATAAAAAAATTCATAGCATCATAATATACATTGTTTTGTGCTTCCAATATTAAGGGCTTAGACCACTTTTACCATTTGGATAAAGCTGAAGAAATACAGAACATAGTAGCTCACCCATTTTTCACCCCCCTTAATTCACATCGTGCTCCAAGTTCTGGATCTTCCATGAACATATCCTGGAAAAAAAATCAACTCTCAGAGGACTCATAACCGAAGAAACAATAACTGACTCATTGCATAGTTCATCAAAATATCCAACATCAAACAAATGTATGATCTTTCGTATTAGTTGTTAGAAATAATAACCGAAATATATATTAAATGGTGGTATAGAAATGCAATTGTTTTAAATCAGCAGCTGGAGAAGCATCGGCTTATCTTCCTCTAGGGCATAAATGAAGTAAGCACCTCTAGAAGCATCAACTTCTTTTCCGCTATGGAATACGTAGATGAAAGGTTACCTTTGCTTCTCTCTCTATGCAATACGACTCTAGCTAGAATTTTTTCCCCCAATCACGGGGTTGCTAGAAGAATAAAAAATATCCGATAAACAATACTCCATTGTGCTAAGCCATTTTAACCAACACATCTGGTGCACTGCACGTAAAGCTCATCCGCTCCCATTCCTGCACCAGATTAAGCACACCGCCGCGTCCACGGAGCATAGGAATCCGCTCAGCGACGCCTGGAACTTGATGGATGCATCGATCGGTTTGGGCCTCACGCGGAACTGCCGGACGGGCAACGTGCGGAAGTAACTGCTTGTGTTCCGTGGAGCGGTTGCAGGTATTCAGGGCACCACAACGAAGCAGCAACGGAGGCATGTGACCATCAATGGCTTCGTATTATACGCCCGCCCGCTAGCTCCTTCAGCATGTGCCCTCGCCGAACTCCTTCGGCCTAACAAAACTGTACAGTGTCGCACCTCACCGAGCACCTAGACGCAGGCTCTATCATGACGTGCGCCGACAAGTTACAGTTTTACGTCGGCGCCTCTGCACCTAGATGGCCATGCCCCGCAAGGATCCGGGCATAGGGCCACGGCCATGAGAATCACCCTCTAGGGATGGGCATCGGCGGGGCTAGTGACACATGTGCGCTGGAAGTTGCATTTGGACGCCGGCTGTGCCGAGCCTAGATGGCCATTCCCTGCAAGCAGCCAAACAAAGGGCCAAGGCCATCGAGACCACCATCCCTGGAGGGGTAACGGCTGGGCAGAGGTCGTCAGTGCGCAGGAGGTTGTCGGAGACTTGAAGCGTTGACTCGGGCAAGGTGAGCGGTTCTACGGGCAGAGCAAAAATAAAAGGAACGAAACGGTATACGGTGGCAATTGGGTGTAATATGTAATTTTCTGGGAGGGAAAAACGGTAAAAAAAACAGATTGGACCGGAAGAAGTCTTTCTCTCTTTATTACTAGGTAAAGATATATATATATATATATATATATATATATATATATATATATATATATATATGACTCATCTATAATATCTAAATGGGAGCAATCCACTAATTCTATTTCTCTCAACATGCAAGGTGTACACATCAGCGGGCATCCAGTTGGTCCATGTCATCGGCTTCGTTCCCTTTTCTCTATTCGCGTCCCTCCACATCAACCTGACGAGGCATTTTCTGCTTCTAGCCCCCGCAATTTATCTTTGCAATAACTAATCACTTTTATTATATCATTAATCGTCGCATGTCACCATCCGTTCACCTACCACACCGCACCTTCCTATGTGCTTAATCCCTGTGATTGATTTTAGTTTTTATTTTCTGGGAAGTCAGCGAATGAATCGACTGCCTCGTCTCACCTCCCCGTCACTTGATTCACCTCCCCATCAGCCCAATATTTATTCTTCGTCCATCCTTCCTCTGTTTCATCCCCTCCTATTTTATTGTCTCTATTTTTCTCTTTCACAGCCGTTCACCAGCCATGCATGCGGAGGTCGTTCATGGAGCCCTGTGGCAAATTAAGACACCCATGGTCGATTGTGATCCTGCTGATTGGATTAATTCTGCTCGGACCCCATCTTCAGAAGATGATCTACTGCTGGCCCTAAATCTATCACAGAGGCCGGAGTGTAATCTAATGTCACATGGTTATTTTTCAGTAGTGGCGTTTCACTCACATGCTTGGATCTACGTGAAGTGCCTCCGATCTGTGAGGTCAATCCTCTCCTAACAATCATGTTATTGCAGGTAAGGTTGCCTCCAGCTGGTTTTTATTTTTCTTTTTCTTTTCAATCAATGGTCAAATTCACTTCTGTCTATACATGAGAATCTGTATTCTGTTTGTTGCCGCCACTGATTTTCTTGCAGGAGATACTGCTAGGTTGCAGAGAAGAATGAGTAAAATGTGTATCTAGCTGTTTAAAAAAGGTTAACGTGGTTGCCCTATGCTTATATTTGAAGATGGCTGTTTTTAAAGCGGTGCTGACACCATTTTGCATTTACCGAGAAAGGGTGATGATCGGTCTGCATTAATGGATGAGATATATGTGCAAATTTTTAACGTACCATATCGTTGTTGGGCACTTAGCAAGAGAGAAAGCCTGTTGCATCTGTTTCCCTTTCTCATACGTGGGAGGTGGAAAGTAAGATCAATTTTCGTTTTGTTTAAATCGCCTCATTAAGTTTGCATAAATAATTCCTTAATTACTATAATTCCAATGATTCAACTTTTTTATGGTATAAAACAAATATGTACACCCATTTGTGACAACATGTTCCCTCATTGACTCATTGACTCAACTTTCTAACATTATTTTATCATCTCTAGAAAAAAATTCTTTTCTTATCCTGTTACTTTTACTAAATCTTGAAGTGTACAGATCGTGAGTGCATATTCTTAGTGGAAGCATGCATATATTTCTTTATGTGCCTTCTGCCATACATATTTTTTGTTTGACATGCCTTTCTAACAATGTTAGTTGAGTCAATGAGGCGATGCTCAGAATTCAACTTCGCATAAATAATTCCTTAATTACTATAATTCCAATGATTCAACTTTTTTATGGTATAAAACAAATATGTACACCCATTTGTGACAACATGTTCCCTCATTGACTCATTGACTCAACTTTCTAACATTATTTTATCATCTCTAGAAAAAAATTCTTTTCTTATCCTGTTACTTTTACTAAATCTTGAAGTGTACAGATCGTGAGTGCATATTCTTAGTGGAAGCATGCATATATTTCTTTATGTGCCTTCTGCCATACATATTTTTTGTTTGACATGCCTTTCTAACAATGTTAGTTGAGTCAATGAGGCGATGCTCAGAATTCAACTTCGCATAAATAATTCCTTAATTACTATAATTCCAATGATTCAACTTTTTTATGGTATAAAACAAATATGTACACCCATTTGTGACAACATGTTCCCGCAACAACGCGCGGGGAATCATCTAGTGTTATATACTCCTGGGTGTACATACTCCCATACTCAATATACCACACATACAAGGGTATTATACCCCTTCATTATTTTTCATATACCTCATTAATTATTCTAAAATACCTCAATACAATTTATATGAAAAAAATATCATCAGAGTCCTCGGATTTTTCAATATACCGTTTGTATGTACATAAAAGCAATATATGTACACATAATATAAAATATGTAGAATCTAATTAATTTTTTCAGAAAATTCATTTTAGGGTATCTAGTATTAAATAGTGAAGTATACTAAAAATAATAATGAGGTATAGATGGTTGATTTATGTGGTATATTTGCACGTGAGAGTACGTACACCAGGAATACTGAACCATTTTCCTATATATATATATATACGTCATACAAATCAAAGTTCTAGGTATTCAAGGTATCCATATATATATATATATATATATATATATATATGTGAATTAACAGATGAACCATGGTGCCCATGCTTCTGTACAAAATACTGTTCAATTTGTACAGGTGTACATTATGGATATCTTGAATACCTAAAACTTGGGTTTGTATGACGTATATATACACTTATATAGGAAGCCCAAATGGGCACCATGGTTCATCTGTTAATTCACCTATATAGGAAGCCCAAATGGGGCACCTAGAAGCATGGGCACCGGTATCAAATACCGTACATTTTAGGTATGTAGACATCATGAATACCTCGGGTATGTAAACCTTGGGTATGTAGTACGTATATATTCCCCTAGGTATGCACATAGTAGCGTATACATACGTAAAAAGTATACATACACTTATACGTATATATACATACCTGACAGGTATGCATACACTTGTGTATACATATTCTAGGTATGTAAGGTATGTAGATACCTTGGGTATGTATACCCAAGTGTGTATCTTTTGAATCGTACATGATTTTTACATCACGTAAATTTTGATGTATTTCTTATGTCGAGTAGAACGTAAGAAACTATATACATGACATAAAACTTTTATTTACGCGATGCTACAAAAAAAATGAAAAAATACACATTTTTATGTTGTTTTTATGACTTTTATGTTGCTAGGACTCATATTTTTTATTTTTATGCCGAGTATTCTCTTGTGTATCTAACATGAACGTAAATAGTTGCATACGTAACATAAATTTTTGCCTTAGGAATAAAAAAAAATTGTGGGTGCAAAATAAGTTTTCTACACCCAGGGTGCTGAATAGGGTGTCTATATATATATATATATATATATATATATATATATATATATACGGTCGCGCTATTTGACTCCCAGGGAGCAAAATATTATTCTGCACCCTGGCCAGATAGCAGCCCGTACGCTACCAGGAAGCGTTCGCCCGCTCCCGCACCATCGTAAGAAACTTTGCATGCAACGTAAGACACACCCGGCTCTGCCGCAGGTCGTAAGAAACTTTGCATGCAACATAAGAATCCTAACCACCGCATCAACTCCCGATCATGTGCGTCATAAGAAAAATGCATGGAACGTAAGAAAACTTAAGGCCGGCATAAATACTCCACACACCACCATCGAAAGATACATGTGTGAAGTGGGTCCAGCTCTAGATCAATCCATCAACAATAACTAGAGTCGAAGACTCATGACTGTTTGCCTAATCTGAAAGTTCGGGGCTAGAACAGCAGACATAATTACTGTCTTTTACTGTAAGCTGATGTTTAAGAGTTCGATCTGTACGGATTAGTCGCATGTTTGGGCATCGCCACTTTGGCGGCATGTAAATTTATTTGGAGAGTTTACCACTGTTATTTAATTACTTTAAATTAGTCTGATGCACCATATTGGCAGCACTATTGTCTGTTTAATAAGTATCCTTATCCTGCTATAGATTTCTTAGATATATACCACGAGAAAAGTAAATATCATCATCATTATGAACATGATTTCAATACCAATAAATAATAACACCTCTAAAATTATGGGCGAAATAAAGGTAACGAGGCAAAGGAACTCAAGTCATATACAGATTTGGGCTTGCAAGCCCTTTTGTCTAGGCAAATGCCATTTATTCCTTGTTTTGATCCTTTCTGGGTTGAGAAAGCAGGTGGTAAAAAAAATCCCAACGGCACATGACAAACATCTACACGAATAGAAGAGCTGATTCTCGATGTTCAAAAGCCCCCATTATTTGCTCAATGCTTGTTGTCTTCTTCCTCGCAGAATTGCAAATACATGCCAACCAGTGAGGGAATGGCAGATTCTTTTATACTGTCATACACAAAAGGTTAGGCAATCAACACTAGATCGACATAAAGAGGAGAGATATCACAAGCACGTGACATAAATAACCTACACTGTCATTACCTTGATGCATTCCGCACCAGCAAGTAGATCCCTCTGGTGCTGGCTCCGGCAGAAATGGGCCTTGGAGGCATCACCTAAGGTGTGAGGGCCGCCGGTGCGTGAGATGCAGCAGAGGAGGACGACGCCTCCCACAGTGCTCCAGATGCCACCTGTATGCGAGATGTACCGAGCTTAATCTTAAAAATTTCACCAATGAAAAGAAATAAACTGCAAACCGACTAATTAGCACATGCAATTCTTGACAGACATACTTCATTATTTCTACATATACCTATTCGCAAAGACCGACCAAAATAACATTAGTGGCATCATAGGTGCCTTCTAAATATACCATTTTCTCTTGATGTGTTTAGGTAGAAGTTTTGTAACCCTTTAAAACTATCTACACGCAAAGTACAGTTGATTAATTCTTAAAACAATATGAATGTGAGAAAAAGGTATTAAAATAAGTATGGCTGAATGTTTCCAATGGGATTGCGAGAATATGTGAGACTGAGTGAGGACTTCATTCTGTTCGTGTCTACCAGAAAACTCACATTACTTCATTCTTGTAAAAATATTATATATGATTAATAATGCAAGAGGAAAATCCATCCTTACTTTCCCCATTCACACGGTGGATTCCAGGGTGCAACAACAGTATCTGAATTTATATTAGCAAGAACATTTGTGAGAACAAACGACTTGGCTATGAAGCGAGCAATGCGTGAACTGAGCAATGGCTACTGTAACACAGTCAAAATCATAAATCTACAGATACATATAGGAGAGATCAGCACAAGATCTAAGAAGACATGCACTTGTTCGGAGAAGAAACTGAAGGTGTTCTCCACAAAAGAATTGCTAGACTCCTAGTCCAAAGATCTAGAAAGACATGCACCATGGTTAAATTCGGGGTTTTTTTACCTGCTACCATGGAGAAACCGACACATTCATGGCTTTGTTGTACATCATGAAATATTACTTTGCATACCTCTTTTTCTAGCCTGTGATGTTCAGTCAGATTCCACATGCCCAATTAAAAAAAGATGACGATGATAGTATATGATACTGCTTGATTAGTTCAGGAACTAGTGGCATTAAAAAATCAATAGTCAATACTGAATAGCAATGCTAAGCAAATCTCTCTGAACATGATCAATGAGTTTTGATTCTGCCTCTTATCTAACTTCCCAGATTAGTATCTGTCCCTGCATTGACTCTATTATTTTTACCTGAAGGGCAGTCTGTAATATGAAAGACATGAAAAAAATTACATAACACGAACTGACACACTCCCTATTTACTTTCAGCGGGGAACCAAAATGTTAGAAATGACTACATGAACATATTCTTTATATTTTAAGCATATGAGAGCTGCCAAAATACTCAGCCATATTCATGTTCTTGATGTGCATAATAAAACATTACTTTGGACATCTTGTTTTCTAGCCTGTGATGTCGAGTCATATTCCAAATGCCAAAGTGAAAACAAAAACACATGACTGCTGATAGTAAAGCTACTGCTTGATTAGTTTAGGAACTAGCGCCATTTCAAGAAATCAACAGTCTACTTAAACCAAATGTAATTAGGACATGCAGATCCAAACTGTTTGCACTGTGAGCTGAATCCAGCAGGTAAGACTGAAAAAGAACTAGCATCATACATTCCCAAAGAAGGAACCAAAGCTACTCTGTAACTAGTCTTGTTAGGGGGAGAAAGGAACGGACTGGCACCATACCTTAATTCGAGTGACATGGGCGTGTTCCTACTGCCTGAAAGGAATTGCTGTGGCTGCAGCCGCCCACTGCTCACCCGATGCTGAGGCCACCTGCATCACACCCGCAATCACCACCTGCTGCACTGACAACATACTGACTTGGCCCTATGACACCACCGGCCGCGCTGCTCGACCATGATGTCATTGCCACCTACATCGTCCCCCGTAATAACCACCGTAGGCAACACGACGCTCACTATGCCGCCATTACTGCTGATTGATTCAGCTGGCGGACCAGGCCTCCGCCAACTCCACATGCCAAAACAGACGGAGCCGAGGACACGCAGATTGTACAACATGCCCGCTATGACTACATGAACTATATGACTAATCTGGTGTATGTTATCTGGAGGTAGCCCTGATTAGTTTTGTTGTTGCACACATTTACAAACAATCTTAGTTCTTAGACATACCAGTTCTAAAAAGTACATACAAAAAACAGCAGAGAAGCCTAATTTCAAAAAAAAAGAACCCAGCACATCTAGCCATGTATAAAATCGAAAGGAACATAATTAAATCACCAGCAGTTCGGACGCGGCGAGGATGGCAGCAACCTGAACTGGTCGCGGGCCGCTGGACTGCTGAAGCTCCGCGGATGGGTTTGAGGCGTGGACCGCTAGAGCTCAACGGACGATGCTCGATGGCAGGAGCCTAGAAGGCGAGGCTTCAAGGCAGCTTGCAACAGATCCGCCGAGGATGGCCGACGGGACGATGAAGAAAAGGTTCGGCGGAGATGGTGCTTCCGGGGCATAGGTTATGACGCGGGCGGTCGAAGATGGTGTGTAAGGAAGAGAGGAAAGGATCTGCCGCTCGCCACGCCTCACGCTGCCCAAATCCCTACCTGCAGCTGCTCGCCGCCCACCGCAATCCCGCCTCCAGCCGGTCGCCGCCGGCCGGAGTGGCTAGCCGCTCGCCGCTGATTCCGCCGGCCGAGCACAACGTAGATGAGGACAACCACAGAGCAGAGCACAGCCGCCGTAGGCCGCAATAATCGGGCCGCTCATCGCCGTGTTGTTGAACTACAAACCACGATGGGGAAAATGAGACGTGGGCAACAACCCCGCGATCAATTCTTTTTTTTTTTGAGGAACCCCACGACCGGATTAGAAAACAGTGGGGATAAAATTGCTATAAAATTACGGCTCGGTGGCGTAAAGCCGGAAAAGGTTCGGTGGGCTCGTTGCCTTCCGGCACGGTCCGGTCGACCCGGATGCAGAATAAGTTATTCTGCACCCAGGGAGTGTAATAGAGTTTCCCTATATATATATATATATATATATATATATATATATATATATATAGAGTGTGGATTTGATATACACGTAAACTAGTATGGTTGCAATCAGAACCCTTCCTCGAACATCGATTCGCACTCTTTTCATAAAAGGAGCTGGTTCCTATAGTTTGGGTAATTCTTCTTACCAAAGAGGCAAGGGGGGCTGCAGCTTTCCTCTGTTACCATATCCAAAACAGGTAGCCTACTCTGTCCTAAAGGAACACGGGGCTGGCAGCTTTTTATTCACACCCGACACCCTGCTCTCCTTTTGCTGCCATCTAGCCGTAGATGATAAAAAGCGGACGGTTCCATCTAGCGTGGCCCTTTTCGTTCATGCCTCCTACCTTAATGGGAAACGAAGTAATAAGAGAGTTATGGAGTTGGTTTGGACCTGCATTCAATTCGTACGAGGCAGGACAACGCGCTGTGCTGTACGCCTGTAAGATAACGTTGTGGTGAACGAGCAGATAAGTATATTGAGGTTTACTCGTTGAGGCGCGTTGCTTTTTGAGGTATTAGCATTGGAGGTACAAATAGTTGCAAGGTGGGAGCAATTTCATACAACAAGTTGAAAATGTGGGTGTGGAGGTACAAAACCTTGTCAAGTTGGAGCAAATTCATACAAATCGAATCAGAGGAGGACATTTGGCAGCCACGTTGGCGCAGCGGTGGCGTTCCAATTAAGCAGAAACCCCCCTGTAAGAAAATAAGTTACGCGAACAAGTCCTTTTTGCTTTCTGCTGCCGAAACATTGCATCGCACCCCCTGTCTCTGTGGCATTTATTGCCTAGCCCCGACCGATTTATTCGCACAATTAGAGGAGCAGAACGAGCCTTCTCGACGTACTCGCGATCGTTGCGTGCTCCTCCTCGCGGCGTCGTTCTCGCAGGCGGCGGCAATGGCGGGCGACCCCGTGTATCGGCGATTCGACATGGATCCTCCAGAATACGGTGCCTCTCCTCTGCTCTCCCTCTCCTCTCCTCTCCTCTCCTCTCCTCTGTAACTGTCTCCGTTTGTCCGCTTGGGGGTGGGTATACTTAGGGTTCTAGCTCGCTATGATTCAGGTGGGTATGGGTGAAGAAACCGATGGGATTCGTAATGTAAGTAGCTAGGTTTGAAGAAATTTCAATTTCTTGACGAATCATGGAACTTTTTGGTGAAGAACATGGTGGTTCCGCTGACTGTTTGCGCGCGATTGTGAGGCCAAATCGAGGTGTTGTAGTTAACTTGGTTAGTGTTTTGATGATGTGTATGTCCTAATAGATGTTATAGAAGCATTGGAACTTCAATCGGTTGATGCCCTGTTTTGGCTTGTTTGAGTCAATTTATCTGAATGTGCACAAAGTCTGCTCCTTTAGTCTGTATTTTTACTTGGTGTACTTTGCTATGCAGGTGATGATCCAGATATATTCAGTGTAGGAATAGAACACAATGGATTCTTTACAGGGGTGCGTGATGACATTGATTACACAGATGGCACCTTGGATTTCTTTGATTATTGCCACACTGACACCTGGTCATTACTCTGGATTCATGATTTCATTAAGCAGTTAGGCCATGTAATTGATAGAAGAATGCATGTGTATTGGTGTCTGCCTGGTAAGAAACTGAATGATGGTGTTGTGTGCATTGAGAATGATTCTGTCATAGTTGAAATGATTAGAGCTGTGAAGAAGGAGAAGGTACTCTGCATAATGGTTGATCACACTGATTTTCTGCATCTATTAAGGCCTGATTGCATTGTGAAGTTGGGGGCAGCTGTAAGAGAGCAAGATACAGTGGTCGAGGTAGCAGATAAAACTACAACAATTGGGAGAGATGATGGCAATACAGACTCTTCTTCTGTTGTTTCTGCAGCACAGTTCATAAGGTGGAGCAATGGCAGTGAAAGGAATGGCAGTGAAGCACAAGATGTAGAGGATGTGGAGACAGATTCTGATTTCTATGACAGTGACTATGATGTAGAAGATGGTGATGATGACATCTTTGAAGCTAATGTGGACAAGGAGTTGAATGATCACAATGAACAACTGGCCATCACAGAACATGAAGATGATGCAGGCTTAGAGCATGAAGATTTGAGTCTGACCAAAGAGCAAGAGCTTGAGCTGAAGTACAAATTCAGTCAGTTCAATGCTTTAGTGGATATGAACATGCCTGATTTCAAGGTTGGAATGTACTTTTCCTCTATTAAGGAGATAAGAGATGCAGTGAAAGCATACAGCATCAGAGAAAGAGTGAGGCTTAGGAAGAAAAGGAATGAGTCCACCAGGTTGGATGTTGTGTGTGATGGAGATTGTGATGGTGGTTGCACATGGTTTTTGAAAGCTTCTGAAGACAGTAGAACACATGCTTTTGTGGTGAGACAATACTGTGGTGCACATAGGTGTGAAAGAATTTGGGAGAGCAAAAACTTGACTGCAAAATATCTGACTGAATTTTTCCTAAATGAGTTCAGAGACAATCAAAAAATGGACTTATCAACATTTAAAACTAAAATTCAAAGAGAGTTCAACATGGTTCCTAATATATGGTAGTTAAGGAGAGCAAGGAAGCAAGCACTGACAATTATCCATGGGGATGAGACAGAACAATTCAGTCTACTGTGGGATTATGGTGAAGAATTAAGGAAATCAAATCCTGGTTCCACTTTCTTCCTTAGCACAAATTTGTCTAAGGAACAGGGGGGTGTGATTCCAAAGCACCATTTGGCAACTTTGTATTGGTCTTATGATGCCTGCAAGAGAGGGTTTCTGGAAGGATGTAGGCCACTAATATGCATAGATGGGTGCCATATAAAGACCAGGTACAAAGGCAACTTGCTTACTGCAGTTGGCATTGATGCAAATGACTGCATTTTTCCTATTGCATTTGGGCTTGTTGAGGTTGAGTGTACTAGTGCATGGGAATGGTTTCTGACTACTTTGAAGCAAGATTTGAATATCACAAACACTTCTCACTTCACCATCATGAGTGACAGGCAGAAGGGGCTCATTAAAGCTGTGAGTACAGTTTTCCCTGAATCAGAGCACAGGCACTGTGTAAGGCATATCTACCAGAATTTTCACAAGAAGCACAAAGGTGAGACATTGAAGAATGATTTGTGGGCTGTTGCAAGGTCAACAAATCTTCCTACTTGGAAGAAAAACATGGACAAGCTTCTAGTTGACAGCCCAGAAGCATATGCATGGGTTGAAGAACTTGTGCCAAGCACATGGATAAAAGCTTTTTTCCAGGAATTATGCAAATGTGATATGTTACTGAACAATCATTCTGAAGTGTTCAACAGCTACATCAATGAGGCCAGGGAAATGCCAATGTTGTCAATGCTAGAGAACATATTCTACAAAATGATGCATAGGATTGTTGTTAAGAATCAGGAAGCAGAAGGTTGGGATGGAATCATATGTCCTAAAATCAAGAAAAAATTGGATAAGTACACTGAATTTGCTAAGAATTGTGGTGTGGAAGTTTCAGGAGGTGGGAAATTTAAAGTTACCTCTGGAGAATTTGAAACAGGATACATAGTGGATCTGAAAGGGAGGGTTTGTGACTGCAAGAGATGGCAGTTGACAGGGATACCATGCCACCATGCTATTGCCTGTTGCAGACATGAAAGAATTGCTCCTGAGAAGATGGTGCACAAGTGCTATAGCATAGAGACACACAAGAAAGCATATGCTTTCAACTTGGCACCACTGAGAGCAAGATGCTTCTGGGAAAAGCAGAATGGAGTCACAGTTCATCCACCTCTTTATACCAAAGTAATGGGAAGGCCTAAGAAAAACAGGAGGAAAACACCTGAAGAAATAGAAAAAAATGGTGCTAAGAAACTAACAAGGGCAGGACTGCAAATGCATTGCTCAATTTGTAAAAAGGCAGACCACAACAAAAATGGCCATGCCAAGTACATGGAAGAGGTAGCCAATGCTACAGTTGAAGAACAAGATGAAGATGGCCATATGGACAACCCTGCCATTTTGCAGCACATCATTCATCAGCCTATAAGCCCTCAGCTTGATCCTAGCCAACAACCTCATATGATGGTGCACATTATGGCCCAGGAGGTAAATTTTTGCTGCATTTATCTACTGTCTTTTCCTGAATACATCTTAGTTGCATTGTTCAATTGTACTGTATTTTTTGTGTCAGCAGGTAAGAGCACCCATCCCAAGACCAAATGTCCCTCTGCCTGAGGAGAGTGCTTTTGTGGTTGATGCCAGGGAGTCTATTCCTATTGGTGGTGCTAGATTAACAACTGCAAACATCGATTTGAATTCATCACTAAGAAACCAAACTGCAGCTAACTCAATTGCTGGCAGAGGCAGAGGTAGAGGTACTGGTACTTCAAGAAAAAGAACAACTGATGAATCTGCTGCAGACAGCTCTGTACCAACAAGAGGCAAAGCACCAGGAGCCAGAAGCAAGTCAAAAGCACCAAGAGGCACAGGATTCAAAGCACCAAGAAGCACAGGAGGGAGCAATGGAATAGCAGCAACCAGTTCAGCAGCAGGGACCAATGGAGCAATAGGAAGCAATGGAGCAGCAGCAGCAGGGACCAATGGAGCAATAGGAAGCAATGGAGCAGCAGCAGCAGGGACCAATGGAGCAGCAGCAACCAATGAAGCAGCAGGGACCAGTGGAGCAACAGGAAGCAATGGGAACAGAGGATACAGCACAGCACCAGGCTCTGCACACTGGTGGTTGTTTGGTGAAAACACATTTGTACCAGCAAGATCAATACCAGATTTAAATGAGACATTGACAAGCACAGAGATGCAAGAAGAGCTTCCCCTAACTCAAAATGCACCTGATGCTGTGTAGAAGCATTCTCTTGTTTTAGTTCAAACTGAACTTGTAATTGGCTCTGCTGTCATATTTGAGTTCATATGTGAACTAAATGTAATGGAGATGTAATTTTTGAGTGTGAAAACCACAAATATGAAACACTTGATTCCATTACATTAAACATAGCACTTGGTTTCATATTACATACCAGAAATCACTTGGTTCCATTACATTAAACATAGCACTAGGTTCCATTACATAATAACATAGCACTAGGTTCCATTACATAATAAGATAGCACTTGGTTCCATTACATATCTATAGATTACTAGAAGATGGAGTCTCCTTCAAAGTCCATTAGCTCCTAGAAGAAGCTGATGCTTTTTGGTTCCAAGGCCAAATGCTCCTGCCTCAATCCTGTCCACTAACACCTTCAGGAAGCCATCTGAAATCCTCCTAAACCAAAACATTAGAACATCTCCCTCTTGATAGGTCTGGTCATCCACAACATACATCCATTCTGAAGTCATGATGGCTCTCTTGGCCTTGTCAATCTTAATCCTCACATAAGCAGTCTTCTTGGTCTTGTTAAAGAACATCAGGATGTCAGCTCCAGTCTTTGTCAGGTACTACTTCAGATATGTCTTGGTGTACTCCTTGTTGAAATACTACAGTTGACAAAAGAAGAGTGGAATTCAGTTAACTAATTACAAGAAAAAGTGGAATTACAGTGAACTTACTACAACAAAACAATGTACAACAACATACCATCTTCCCTCTTCCTCCTGCTGCAACATGACCATCTTTAACAGTGAAAACATAAAGAGGAATTCTTGGTTCCTTTTCTTCACAAATGCTCTTCAGAATGACAACTTGTTCAGGAAGCAAGGCCACACGATTGGGGTACACACACCATGCATCAAATGAGTCTTCCTCACCCCTTTTTGGCCCTATATTGTAGCATGTGCATGTCAACATACAAGTACAGAAATAGGGGAACAAAGTACATCTAATCAACAGCAAAGGACCACTCCAGAATAGTACATAAAAGCCCTTATTTGGACATACCTTTGATAGTCATTTGTAGGTCCTTTTCCATCTGGCATTGCTCACAAGAAACTTCTGAACTATCACCAGACTGATCATCCGAAATTTCTATCACATCAACAACCCTAGCAGCAGCCATTGACCTAAAGGCAACGAAGGAACGGATTCAAAAACGAAAACAACAAAATCCATTCAGCACCCAGTAGATCTAAAAGACAAGGACTTATATTCTGGTTTTTCCTACCTTGATGACAGGTCCAGCCACTGGTTTTCGCCGTCGAGTAGCTCCTGTCGCCGGTGAGAGACTCAATCGCCAGAGAGGAGGTGGGTGAGGAGTTAAGATGAGAAGTGAGTGAGTGCGGGGACGGTTCCAAAGGCAGTAAGTGCGATTTATTACATTGGAACTGACAGGTGGACCAACATATACTTGTGAGTGCATTTTGACTGCTACGTTTTCTTCACAAACCATTTTATTTTTGGAGTCACAAAACATTGTTCAGATAACAAGGTTCAGATAACATTGTTCATCAGACAGACAGACATTCAGGTCACTAACACTGAACCTGAATATTGCACTAACACAGATCTTTCAGACAAACATTCACTGCAGCATAATTTTACCTAAAACTAAACCTAACACAAACACAACAAAGCCAAATATAGCAGTCATGTACTTTCCCTTAACTTCCTTCATCTCTGCATTTTTAAGTGCAAGTTGCAGTTCCAGATTCTGTACCACCATGTCACCTGCAGGGACATGCTGCTCTAAATCCATTTCACTTCCTTCATCAGTGGACGCAACTACATCAAATTCTTCAGTCCCTGCATCGTTGCCTACACCCTTGAGCCGCCACACTTCATCACGGAGATCTCCAATTAGATCACTGAAGAATTTGGGAATTTCGCCATCATGCCACTTCACAAATCCACAACCACCTCGCTGTTCCAAATTAAACACCAGGACATGTAACCATTCAAGCATACTGAATGAAAATCGAGCTCCCACTGAACACTTCAAATGCAGAACAACGAAATACAGAGAGCACACACAAAGAGAACTGCACGAGCAGAAATCGAGCTCACTCGGAGGATGAGGAAGAGGCTTCCGGAGCCGGGGAGGGATCACGGTGGTGAGAGCTAGTGGCTTCGTCTCCTTCTTCCTCGGACCATTCAATGAGCTTGCCCTTGGAATCCTTTGCTTGCCATGCATCCCAATCTGTGATGCTATCAAGAACCGGGGATTCAATGGAGAGACCCTCTTCACGGAGACGTTCACGAGATGCTTGAGCCTTTTTGCGTTCCTTGAGTTCCCGATCATAATGTGCTTCCCATTGATGTTGCTCAATCTTTTTGTTCAAGCAAAACACTTTCTTGAGAGCCCGTGCCATCCATTTGAAGGCATTGCTAGAGGGAGGAGGTTGAGATGGACCCTCGGCTTCTTCCTCATCCACAATGATGCGAGGCCTAGCCTTGTGCTTGCGGACAGCGGGAGTGGGATGCACAACGGGTTCGGTATGATCCTTCATGAGAAGCCTCTTTTCCGTGTGAGAGATCCAAAGAGCATCATCAAGAGGGTCATTAGGGAACTTCTTGTTCCACACATCAAGGATGATCTTCATGATAAATGGCCCAAAACAAGCATTCTTCCGGTTGGCAATGGCATACCATAACTCATTCCAAATATAATCCAACACATCAAGCTTGCGTGAAGGCTCATCCATCCGGTGTTGATGAGTAAGGAGCAAAAGATTCTTCAGGAAGCCTTGAATCTCATCCACATTGCCCGCCTTTGGGTTGATGGTCTCGCGATAGATGCGCAACATGATGTCATAGGTGGGATAGAGGCCCTTCACAAACCCAACGGCATATTTCTTCCAATGATAGAGAGGAGTAAGTCCATCCTTGGCAAGTGAGGAGGTGTTAATGACATGAACGCGGAACCATCCGTTTGCAAACTCTTCTCCCTCAGCAAATGGACCAAAATCTGGGTAGCCACCAAGAATGACACCAACGTCTTTCCATGTGATGTCAAGCTGCTTATCTTTAGTCATCCAAATCATGTTACGCTCGGTCTCATTGGAGAGATGGACCGTGGCAAGAAACTGACAAACAAGCTCTTCATCGAAATCTTGTTGAAGAGTAATGATGGGACCAAGACCAAACTTGTTAATAATCTCAAGAGCCTCTCCAAAGTACTTGTAATTCCTTTCCATGTGTCCAATACTAATTGCGTGTTGAGGGACTACATTTTCCTTTGACTTCCTCATCAATATCTCATTGAAAATCTGCCCTTGGAAGACGGTGTGAAAACGAGGATCCTTACCCCGTAATTGGGGCATCAAACGATCACGGGCAATCACATATGGGTTAGCACCCCTTTCCTTCAAGAACATAGCCTCGGACATCTTGGAGGCGGTTGGTGTGGTGTTCCTTCTTGGCAAGGTCTTCTCGGGAGCCGGGAAGCGCTTACGCTTGCCTTGAGTATTGTCAAGTTCCGCTTGAATTTCATCAACGGGTTGGGGCTTGCGGCGGCCCGTGGTCTTGTACCTTTGCCCCTTTCCTTTGGAACCGGAAGCATCTAAGAGAGAAAGCAAGAAGAACATGAAGAACGAGTAAAGCTCGAGTCAATAAAGCACGCACAAAGCCAAAGAACCAAGATACTCATGGTGTTAGGGTTGAATAATCTAGGGTTAGGGCAAAATTTCCCTTACAACCACAACGATTCAAGCCTAACATGCATTATCTAGGTTGCTAGGGTTTGTACTTGAGAAAGTCCACTCCTAAAACTCCAAATCCACAAATCTTAGAAGGCTAGAACATGAACTCCTATGCATCTCATCCATCAACTAGATGAGAGAGAGAGAGCACATACCGGCTTCATCCATGGTGGAAAAGGAAGGAGGGAAGGTTCCCGGGGCGTCCCACGGCAAGGAGAAGGCCTTCCCGCGGTGGAGCACCCAAATCCGGCGGCGAGGAGCTTGGGGGCGGCGGCGGTTCGTGAGGAAGAAGATGGGGGCGGGTGGGGGAAAATGAGATTGGATCTCACTTTCCCCCGCGCGCCCCTCACTTATCCACAGTTTTTCCGCCGGCGGAGCCTCCGGTGGAATCACCGGAGCCTCCGCTCCCGCCAGCGGAGCCTCCGGTGGTTCGCACCGGAGCCTCCGCTCCCTGCCACAAAACCTACGTTTTTGGCCAGCTGAGCCACAGTGGGCCAGCGGAGCCTCCGGTGAGGTTCCGGTGGACAGGGCCAGCGGAGCCTCCGGTGGTTTCACCGGAGGTTCCGCCCAAATGGAATTTTGGCACGCCAAGATTGGAAAAACTCGAGCAATACTATAGGAGCAAGGGTTTGGGCAAGTGGGGCTTGGGTTGGAAAATCGTTACTGTCATACGAGAGACATTGCTCGACGGGGTTCGCAAGAACCATAAAACAAATGAAACACCGAACCCGTACGAGTTGTCAAGATGAGGATATAATGTGAGAAAATGATCAAAAACACATCAAAGGTCGGTGGCCGAGGCCACCATGTTTGAGTGTGTAACTTGGCACCGCGAAGATATATCTTGGGTCCAAAATTACTACTCACAATTACGCACAATGAGTCACAAATTGACTAGATATGCAATGATTGATTGATTTCCGCATAATAAAAGGAGTGCATACTCATGAATTGAGTAGCGCTCCCCCTATTTCCATGCCTACACCTAGGCTAGATAGCAAGAATAATGAAGGTAGATATGCAAGGTTTCAAGTGAAGTTGGAGGAATCGATGACATTTAGTTCATTCCGCAAAGCTCGAAATCTTGGTTCATCAAGGGCCTTCGTGAAAATATCGGCAAGTTGATCCATGGTGGAGACATATGAGAGATCAATATCACCTTTCTCAACATGATCCCGAATAAAGTGATGACGAATCTCAATATGCTTCATCTTGGAGTGAAGAACCGGGTTGTAGGCGATCTTGATAGCACTCTCATTGTCACAAAGAAGAGGCACCTTGTCAAGGTGAATACCATAATCCTTCAAGGTTTGCCTCATCCATAGCAATTGGGCACAACAGCTTGCCGCGGAGATATACTCGGCCTCGGTGGTGGAGAGAGCAATGCAATTTTGCTTCTTGGAAGACCAACAAACCAAGGAGCGGCCAAGAAATTGGCAACCCCCGGATGTGGACTTCCTATCCGTTTTCTCTCCCGCATAATCCGCATCCGAGTAACCAATGAGTTGGAAGCTTGAACCCTTGGGGTACCAAAGACCGAAGTTTGGGGTATGAACTAGATATCGAAAGATTCGTTTCACGGCTTCCAAATGACTTTGCCTCGGAGAGGCTTGAAACCTTGCACATTTACCTACGCTATACATGATATCGGGTCTAGATGCACAAAGGTAGAGCAAAGAGCCAATCATGGAGCGGTATACCTTTTGATCTACCTCTTTTCCATTAGGGTCGGGTTTCAAGTCGGTGGTTGTGGACATTGGAGTCTTCATAGGTTTGGCATCATTCATATTAAATCTCTTGAGCATGTCTTGAGTATATTTGGCTTGTTTGATGAAAGTTCCTTCATAATATTGATTCACTTCGAAGCCAAGAAAGAACTCCAACTCTCCCATCATAGACATCTCAAACCTATCGGTCATAAGCTTGCAAAACTCCTCATTGAACAAAGTGTTAGTAGACCCAAAAATGATGTCATCCACATAGAGTTGGCATATGAACAAGTCACCTCCAACCGTCTTAGTAAAGAGGGTGGGATCGATTAAACCAACATTAAACCCGCGATCTACTAGAAACTATTTAAGGTGCTCATACCACGCACGTGGAGCTTGTTTAAGTCCATAGAGCTCCTTATCAAGTTTATAGACATGATCGGGGTGGTTGGGATCCTCGAAGCCCGGAGGTTGCTTGACATAAACTAACTCACTAATGGGACCATTAAGGAAAGCACTTTTTACATCCATTTGTTGTAATTTGAAGTTATGATGCGATGCATAGGCAAGTAAGATGCGAATGGATTCAAGACGAGCTACGGGAGCAAAGGTTTCACCGAAATCGATACCTTCGACTTGAGAAAAACCTTGGGCAACCAATCTTGCCTTGTTGCGAATGACAATACCATCTTTGTCTTGTTTGTTCTTGAACACCCATTTGGTGCCAATAACTTTCTTGCAATCTTTGGGTCTAGGGACCAATTTCCACACTTTGTTGCGCTCGAAGTTATTGAGTTCATCATGCATGGCTTCAAGCCAATCTTGATCTTCGAGAGCTTCATACACTTTCTTGGGTTCAATGAAGGAGACAAACGCATGAGCCTTGCTAAAATCCGCCAATTGCCTTCTAGTGACCACTCTTCCACGGACTTGTCCAAGAATCTTGTCTTCCGTATGACCCGCTCGTTCGAGATTCTCTAGTCTTCTCTTTGCTCTTCGTGCTAGTATCTCCTCCAAAGATTCCTTGGATATGGATTGAGAATCACCTTCTTCATCGGAGGCATGTCCATCTTCATTTTGATCTTGATCAATAATGGGTGATGAATCACCACTAGGTTGAGCATTCTCAACAATGATGGAATCTTGATCATGATTGAGATGAGTAGCTTGGCCTTGGTCATTAGCTTGGCCTTGGTCATTAGTTTGAGGGCTTGGTGCATCTTGTTGGATAGCTTGATCATCAATGGGTGTAGTCAATGGCTCCACATGAGTGGGGCATAGTCCTTCTCCCTCCGTCATCCGGTGTCCCTCAATGGGGATTATTTCACCAATCCCCATTCTTCTTATGACGATGGGAGGAATTGCATCTCCTACAACACCATGATCTATACGCCCCCCTTGGGAGCCATTATCCTCATCAAACACCACGTCTATAGCTTCTTCAACTTGTCCGGTGGACTTGTTGTAGACTCTATAGGCGTGAGCGTTTGTGGCATAACCAACAAAAATGCCCTCATAAGATCTAGTCTCAAATTTTTACAACCGTTTACCTTTCTTGCGAATGAAGCACTTGCAACCGAAGACCTTGAAGTAAGATACATCCGGTTTCTTACCCGTGAGAATCTCATAGGGGGTCTTGTTCAAGATCTTGCGAACATATAACCGGTTGGTGGCGTGACATGCGGTGGAGACGGCTTCAGCCCAAAAGTTATAGGGAGAAGAGAACTCCGAAATCATAGTTCTAGCCGCATCCATCAAAGTCCGGTTCTTTCTCTCCGCAACACCATTTTGTTGAGGGGTATATGGAGTGGAGTATTGATGAGCAATGCCCTCTTCACTAAGAAAGCCCTCAACGGTGTAGTTCTTGAACTCCGAGCCATTATCACTCCGGATTGCCAATATGGTAGCATTGTGTTGGCGCTCAACTAGAGTGATGAACTCGATGACTCTACTTTGAGTTTCACTCTTCCTCTTGAAGAAATACACCCAACAATATCTTGAATAGTCATCCACAATCACCAAACAATACTTCTTTCCTCCGAGACTATCATAGGATAGTGGACCAAAGAGATCTAAGTGAATGAGCTCGAGAATTCTTGTAGTGGAGATTGTTGTCTTGGTTGGGTGTTGTTCTCCATGTTGCTTCCCAAAGGTGCAAGAGCTACACACACGATCTTTAGCAAATTTAGCTTTGGTTAGTCCTAGAACGTGATTGCCACTTTGGAGATCATGTAACATTCTCATATTGGTGTGGGCTAGTCGGCGATGCCAAAGCCACCCCACATCAACTTTAGCCATTAGGCATGTCGCGGCACACATGTCTTCTTTAGAGAAGTCCACTACATACATGCCGTTCTCGACAAACCCAACAAAGGCTACTTTAAGAGATGTCTCCCAAGTGACAATCACACTCTCTCTATTAAAGAACGAGGTGAAACCACAATTCGCAAGTTGAAGAACGGACATCAAATTATAGCCAAGGGACTCAACAAGGAGAACATTCTCAATTGATAAATCATTTGAGATTGCTACCTTGCCTCGTCCCAATACCTTAAGCTCGGACTTATCACCAATAGTGACGCAATTGAGATGAGGTAGAGGAGGTTCAAGATTGCTTATTGCGTCATGGCTTCCGGTCATATGTTGGGATGCACCACTATCCACTGTCCATTTGTTAGACCCGGAAGCTTTTCCCTACAAGAGATCAATTTATTGATTTAGGTACCCATCCTTCAATGGGTCCTCTTTTGTTAGTAACAAGGGTCTTAGGAACCCAAATAGTCCAATGATAATCATCACCATAAGAAGTACCAACGTATTTAGCATAAACATGTCCATCCCTAGATTTCATAAGAACATAAGATGGATTATATTTTCCGGCGAAATCATTATGAGTGATGCTCCCCCTAGAGGTATCACCACCCATAATGGCGTTGGTCTCCTTTTCTTTGGTCACCTCACCCTCTTTCACAAAAACAACATTTTGAGGGGGAGTAGTGACATTCTTGGATATCTTCTTTGACTTGGAAATAAACCCAAGTCCCTCTTTTCCTTTCTTGGCACCTTGAGAGCTTATTGCATCATTGAGAATTCTTTCCTTCCCTACATTGTTAGTCGTAGTAGAAGAGGTAGGTGCAATAACAATGCTATTTGATGAAGATGCAACATGCTTATTTGATTGTTGAGCTAGGAGCTTGATTCGAGACTTGGCAAGTTTGTCATGAATTTCCTTAAGAGATTTAAACTCTTCTTTTAGTTTGTCATGCTCCTCGTCAAGTTTTTGGTGAGCTATTCCTAGCTTCAACTCTTCCTCTTCAAATTCTTTAAGCAAAACAAGAGATTTAGCATGTTCTTTCTTAAGTTTGGCAAGAGATTTTTCGTTATCTTTCCTAAGCTTAGAAACACTAATAGCATAAGAGTCTTGTAAACTAGATAGTCTTTCTTCAAGAGAGGCTCTCATGGATCTCTCCTTTTCAAGAGCCTTAATTAGTTCACCATCATGATTCTCATTGGTACCACCATGATTCTCCAAGGTCATGATGATTTCCTCTTTCTCATCAATGAGAGAGTTGGCATCATCAAGTTGCCTTAGGAGAGCTTTTACTTTTTCTTTAGTTTCACCTTCAAGACTACACAACCAAGATCCTAGGTTCTTGGCCTCCTCATTGTCACCAATGTTTTCAACACAATCCAATAATGAGGGAGAGGTAGTGTTAATAGACTTGGAGGTGGAAGTTATTACCGCGGTGGCTTTTGCCATGAGACATGTAGGTCGGATCGATGTCTTCTCATTGGGAGATTCAAATAGAGAGACCGATGAAGAGGAAGTGGTAGCTATGGCGACGTGGGCAACACCTACGACTTCATCTTCTCCTTCATCTCCGGAGTAGTATGTCTCCAATGTGGGGCCTTCTTGAACATATAGGGCCCTTGGAACCCTTCTAGCGAGGTTCTTGTTTTGTGGAGCTTTGTTCTTGTCCTTGCGAACAAGCTTCCCTTCATTCTCTTCTCTTGGCTCAAAGGGACACTCTTTGACGAAGTGGTTTGCACTTCCACAATTGTAACATGTCCTTGGCCGTTCCCCTTTCTTCCTAAAGATCTTGTTCCTTGAAGGTCTTGGGGCACCGACTTTGTGAGCCTCCCATCTCTTCCAATACCCTTGCATGGCAAGAGCAATACATTTATGGGCACCCTTGTATGTATCCTCATAGTCCTCATCATCATCATCATCATCATCATCAACTTCTTCGATCTTGGCCATTGCTTTAGACTTCAAGGCAAGGTTGGGAGACTTTCCATGTCCTCTAGAGCGAGCAAGAGCATCATCCGCACTTTTGTGAGATAAGGATATAGCAATGAACTCACTTAGCACTCCAATGGAGTTGAGGGAGTTGTAGTCGGATCTTGTTCGAATGCTAGTGGAGAGGTTCTTCTCAAATGGAGTTATGGCCTTGACAAACTTCCTCTTGATCCATTCATCGGAGATTTCCTCTTTCCCAAAATCTCTTAGTTGATTGCCAAGAGTGACAACTCTTCTATATAGCTCCTCGGGACTCTCGTCTTCAAGCATGACGAAGTTCTCGGACTTGTCGAGAGCAACATCATATTTTGATGATTGAATGCTAGCATTTCCTTGAAACAAGGAGTCAAGTTTATCCCATGCTTCCTTGGCGGTCTTCAAGCCGCGAATGTGCTCAAGATGTTCTCTTGGGAGAGCCTTTTGGATAGTCACAATAGCGGTCTTGTTGAGTTGGAATTCCACGTCCTCTCTTGGGGTCAAGTTGTTTGGATCATGAGGATGGAATCCATGAAGAATGCTTCTCCATAGAGCGGTGCAAGAACCTGAAATGTGAGACTCTATATCGAACTTCCATGATGAGAATTCGTTAGTGTTAAGCATGGGAGGATTTCCAACATTAACCATGTGTGGTATTGTAGCAATAGGGTGGATAGAATCGTAATTGGGAGGCGGTGGAACTTTAGAGTTAGACCCCGAACCGTTAGCCAATTGAGACTTGGAGCCCTCGGAGTTCCCACTACCCTTAGCCTTTTTATCGGCTTTTGCTTTGGCTTTCGCCTTAGCTAAAGCGATGTTAGCTTCCATTTCATCAATGTCCGGAATGGATTCTTCATCCGAGCTAACATCGTTGGTGGTGGGAGGTGCTTCCTCGGACTCCTTGGTTCTCCCCATCAATACCTCCATCATTTTCTTGATGCTAGAAACCTCCATACTGACAGTAGAGCTAACCTTAGACATTTCGGTTTGGAGGATTCCAACCGAGTCTTGTAGGTTAGATATACTGTCGGACATCTTGGAGATCTCCGCACTAGAACTACCGGGGGTATTTTCATCGACCATTGTACTCTTAGGCGGTTAAGCCCTTAGTAAGAGCCGAGGCTCTGATACCAATTGAAAGTGCACTATGGTCAACTAGAGGGGGGGTGAATAGGTTGACTACCAATTTTTCTTTTCTTTTCCTTTTAAAGGGCTTAGTACGATAAGATACGATTCTCTAGATGTGCAACTAGGTGAGCAACCTATGTGAAGAGAGTAGTATGCGCAACGGAAGTAAAGCGTAAGGTAGTAAATCAAACAACAAGTGTAAACAAGGAGACAAGGATATGATTCACCGTAGTTCCTTCTCAAAGAGAAGTACGTCTACGTTGGAGAGGTGGGCAGCCACCTAGGCGCTCCTCAATAGCACGGTTGTGCACACCTTGTTCTCCTTGAGCTTCTCCGGTGAGGGAGATGCTCGTTTCCACTATGAGGTCGACTTGAAGGCGTTGACCAAACCTTTACAAGGACTTGAGGTCACTCCACAAGATGGATGGAGGCTCTCAAGCAATCCGTAGCTTCTTGCAACAAGGTGGAAACTACAAGCATGAGATCTACTAAGGTTTCTAGGCCTCAAGTAGGATTCTAGATCTACTAGGTTGTGGTGGATGGATTCGAGATTCCTTTGGTGGAAGTGTGGATCTAGGTCTCCTCTAGCTCTCCACCAAGTTTGGGAGTGATTGGGTGGACGGAGTGGGAGATCTAGGTGGTTGAAGCTTTCATTAATGGCTAGGAGAGAGAATGGGAAAAGCTTAGCATTTATGAGGTAGGGGAAGGGGTATTTATACCCCTTGCATCCAAGTGACCGTTTGCAGTCCAGGGCACCGGAGGCTCCGGTGGTTTCACCGGAGGCTCCGGTGGTCTTCTGTGCACTGCGCAGTTGCGCAGTGCCTTATCCTTTGCGCGCTGTAGAGTAGGCCGGAGGCTCCGGTGGATTGAGCGGAGGTTCCGCCCACCGGAGCCGCACCGGAGGTTCCGGTGGAACCTCCGCTCTTCTCCAACAGAAGGGGTAAATGGCGGAGCCACCACCGGACCCTCCACCGGAGTCCATTTGCACTTGGACCAGGGGATCCACCGGATGTCCACCGGAGCCTCCGGTGGAACCTCCGCACTTCTCAAACAGAAGGCCATTTTGGCGGAGGTGCCACCGGATGCGCACCGGAGCCTATTTGCGCACAGGCCAAGTGGTTGGCAGAGGGCGGAGCCTCCGGTGGAACTGCCTAGTTGCGCACTAAGGCAGAAAATATCGAATACAGTCATCCAGAGGACACATGTCCCAACATATCATCCATTACAACAGCGGAAGCAATCAAAGGGGTCTGAGTACAGACAAATCCATGGCTTAAGAAGCCTGAGAACATAAAGGAAAACGAAGCCCATCCACGTAGGTCTGGATCCTGCCCTGGTCCAGCTAACTACTCGTCTGCAGCGTCATCGAACTCCACAAAGTAGCCATCCTGGGAAGCATCGTAGTCGTAGTAGTACTCTGCGTAAACCACAGCCCCAACGGGGTCAGTACATCCAAGTACTGGCAAGCAAGACTCACAGTTCATCAAGGAGTTACCCGTCAACACAAGCATAGATGCTTGGGATCAACGGAAGGAAGGGTGATATAACAGTTGCTGCTGGCTGCTCTAACCAACTACAGAATATAACTACAAGTTCCGGCTAACAGACAAGATAAGATCGAGGATTGTAACCAACTGAAAGATAACTCCAACCAAACCCATCCTGGATCTCGCCCCTTATCCAAAGAAGCGATCCGAGGATAACTCACACAGTTGTAAATAAGGTGAATCAAGTTATTGTGTGGATAACCTATTACTAGTCAGGTTATTAATCATTGGGTGAAACATGATTGATCATTATGTTGAAGTTGTCCTGAGTACTTGTTAGCCAGTACTTTCACCAAGTAATCCATAACCGCGGAAAACACGGCTTCTCGAGAAGATTATCCCTGCAGGGTTGCACCAATTTGGCCGTACACTCAAGAATAACCCGCCAGATGGGAAGCTAACCCACCAAGCGGGGTACTCTACACAACCAACCATTCTCCGCATCAAGCCCAAAGCACCTTGGGCGCACGGCTAATCGAGCCCAGAAGAAAATGGACCCTCATAGCACTCTAAGAACGTGTCCCCCTATATGCCGACTACAAAAGTTCCACCCTGCGCTGGGCTCGCAAAAACATGCATGCGGCAAATGGAAAACACGAACTAAATGAGGCGATTTGGACGAGATGCGAATCAGGTCAAGTTGAGGGGGGCGCCCATACTCGCTTCCCAAATGCGGGTAGTGCGCTCATCATGGATCAGTAGACAAGACCCTTTTCCTATTAGGGTCGACACTAGCAGGCTCCAAAACCACTCATGGGCCTCCTGCCGGTGCCTTATCATCAAATTATTATTACCATTAGCAATTAACAGGATTGATTGATTAATAACGAGCCCCGGTACAAGATAATAAGATAGTAACAGTAGTAACCGACAACAAACTCGAGTAAAAGCAACCCTAAGCATGCTAGATAATACTAAGGCACAAGCAAAGGCTGTAGGTATGGAGATGCTGGCAATATCATGGCTCAAGGTATCATGGGATGGGTTCGGAGAACAAGCAACGATACATAGGGCTAGCAATAGTAGACAACAGATAGTATCAACAGCAAGTGTGGAAAGGAACTCGATGATTCATGTGAGTGATAACTTGCCTGGCAGCTCAGCCTCGTACTGGGCTAGGTCCTGAGTAGTGGTGTCGTAAGGCTCGTCGGTACCAACGTCGTCGTCTAATCGAGAAGAAGCAAAACAACAACGAAGGAAGACGGGCAATCAATACATGGCATAAGTGCACAAACATTGGATGATGCATGTCATGTTTAATAGATGCACCAAAATAACTTGCTTGACATGAAACACAAGTTTAAATGGATTCCATATGCAAAAGGGTGCATATGGAAGCCCATGCTTGTAGTTGAATTAATTGTTCTATCACTAAGCATCATGTGTAAGTGACTTAGTATGATGCATGCATGATGAGGAACAATAAGATAACAAAGTTAATTGCAATTGGAATGATAGTTTATCATTTTTAGAAAACATTAACAAGTTTGGAAATTAGTTACTTAATGGTGTTGAACAAGTATTGATTGTTTTCAACAATTTAAAGTATGCAAAACCAATTACAAATTTTATATTTAAAAAGATTATCAAATTTTAGTTGGATTACATGTTTCACAATTTGAAATTGGACTTAGGATTAATTATTTAGGAATTAAACAATATTAAACAATTTTTAATTGAATTAAGCAAGAATTAAATAGTTTGGGCAATTTAAATTATTCAAACCAGAAAACAAAATTTATATTTGAATAGAGCATTCAAAATGGTGTGAAAAACATATTTTATTTGAATTATTTGAAAACAGTATGAATTAGTTATGAATTATTTCAATTTGCATTTGAATTATTCAGATTTGAAATTTAAATGAATTTTGAATATTCAAAACAGAACACAGATTGCATATTTGGATAGATTAGGAAATTTGGATCAGAATAGATATCAAGTTTGTATTTATTGGATTTATAAAATGAAAGTTATTGAATTTCAAAGTTTCTATTCAAATCTGCTATTTAAAAGAATTTAGAAAATTAAAACAGATTCGTTTTAAACTTTTGGTACCGCACTGGAGCGTACCCACACGCTGCCAGTGGGCCCTGGAGCTTGCGTGGCGTGTGCGTGCTGGCGTGGCAAGGAGGGCCACTGCCAGGTGGGGCCGCACGCTGGACGAAATCACGCAAAAGAATTGCGGCCGCGGGGCTCGAACCCGCGAGCTCGCGGTGTGCGCAAAAGGCTCGAACCGCTGCGCTGCTGCTGTGTGTTTGACAGTAGAGGGGGAGGTTTCAGGTTAAGGTTCAGTTTGTTAACTGAACTTTCTGACGAACGAGCGCAACACTGCATCTCCTTCAGACAGTGAGCACAACGGCGGCGAGGAGGTGATTGGCGGCGATCGCGAGGAGGAGGCGGAAACCTAGGCACCTAGGGTTTCTCCCAGGGGCTAGAGGGGTCTTTTATAGGCCCGGAGGCGCGGTGCGGCCGCCGGAGTCGCGCGCGGGCCGCCGTGGCACCGCTCGGATGGCGCCGTACCGCGGGAAGAAGCGCGATTAGAGGAGTTGCACGAATCTCCGCGCGGTTGAACCGGTAAGTTGTGCTGCGGGCTGGCGGGGGCGCGCGTAGGGCTAGGTGGGCTGGGCCAGATGGTTAGCTGCCGCGCGCTTTCTCTTTTATTCTTTTCTGTTATTTATTTTTTTGCTGAAATGGTTTTGGAAGAAAGTTGTTAAGGATTTATTTGAGAAAAATTATAGAAAAATTAGGTTAAGCTATTTAGACAATTAGAAACCACATTATCAACTTGGATTTCAAAAATTGAAATTTAAAATTATGGTTTGTGTTTGAATTCAAAATAGAGGGATTTTTGAGTTTAATAAAACTTTAATAAAACATGAATAAAAAGTAGGGTTACCCCTAGGGTTTTAGAATGATTTAGAGGGTAGAAAAGTTTGGTGATTTTTATGGTTTCCCAAAAGGTACTGATTTGGGAATTTGGAAATGGTTTGAATTTAATTGGTGGAATAAAAGGAATGATTTGAGGAAACAATTTCATAAGTGAAAACAAGGAATAAAAGGGTTGTTTTTGTTTGTTATTTTGGTTCCAAAGGTTGTAACAGAGCAAGTATGAAACCATGTTTGAAAAAGGTTTGAATTTGAATTGTGAAAACAGAATAAAACAGATGGAAACAAATGCAAACAATAAGTAAACATGATGACATGATGCATTGCTTGAAATAAAACAAGGAACAAAACATTCTAGGGGTATTTTCATACTTGGGATGTTACAAAACGCCCCCCCTTGAAGGAATCGCGCCCCGAGATTCCCTACTGAGAAATGAACAGGTCCGGATACTTCTTGCGAAGATCCTCCTCGGTCTCCCACGTTGCCTCTTTATCAGAATGATGCGACCATTGGACTTTCAAGAACTTGGTGCTCTTGTTGCGAGTCTTACGCTCGGTCTCATCGAGAATACGAATAGGGTGCTCCTCATAAGACAGATCATCTTGCAGTTCAATGGAATCATGATCAACTGCACGATCTGGATCTTTGAAACACTTCTTGAGTTGTGACACGTGGAACACATCGTGCACTTTGGATAGTTTTTCTGGAAGTTCAAGACGATAAGCATTCTCTGCACGTCTTGAGAGGATGTTGAAAGGGCCAATGTATCTTGGTGCAAGCTTTCCTTTCACACCAAAACGATGAGTGCCTCTGAGGGGAGTTACACGGAGATATGCCTTATCACCAGGTGCATAGACCATATCCCTGTGCTTGCTATCATAATAGCTCTTCTGACGAGACTGAGCAATCCTGAGATTGTCACGAATGATACGAACTTTCTCCTCGGCTTCCTTAACAATGTCAGGGCCTAAAAGTGAACGTTCACCAGCTCCAGACCAATTGATTGGACTCCTGCATCTGCGACCATACAGTGCCTCAAATGGTGCCATGCCTAGGCTTGCCTGGTAGCTGTTGTTGTAGGAGAATTCAGCATATGGAAGGCAATCCTCCCATTTCATGCCAAAGGAGAGACCACATGCTCTGAGCATATCCTCGAGAATCTGATTGACTCTTTCGACTTGCCCCTGAGACTGAGGGTGATAAGCTGTGCTGAACAGAAGTTTAGTGCCCAATGCTTCTTGAAAGCTTTTCCAGAAATGAGAAGTGAAAATACTTCCACGGTCTGAGCTTATTTCCAATGGAACACCATGAAGGGGAACAACCTTTGCTGTGTAGAGCTCTGCTAACTGGCTAGCTGAGATAGTTTCCTTGACAGCAAAGAAGTGAGCAACCTTAGTAAGACGATCAATAACAACGAAGATTGCATCGTTGCCCTTTTTGGACTTTGGAAACCCAGTAACGAAGTCCATTTCAATCATGTCCCACTTCCACTCAGGAATTTTCAGAGGTTGGAGTAGACCTGCTGTCTTCTGATGGACTGCCTTAACACGTTGACAAACGTCGCATTCAGAAACGTATTGAGCAATTTCACGTTTCATGCCAGGCCACCAATACAGAGTCTTGAGATCCTGGTACATCTTTGTACTTCCAGGGTGAATGGATAGAGGAGTTTCATGAGCCTCCTTGAGAATGATATCCTTGAGACTTTGAATCTGAGGGACTGCAATGCGTCCTTCGAAGAACACAGTTCCCTTGTCATCAATTGAGAAGGACTTGAACTTATCATTGCCTTCCTTGATGTGATCCACAATCTTCTTGATTTCATTATCACGAAGTTGTTCAGAACGAATCTTGTCCTCGAGAGTTGGGCTGGCTGTCAAGCTAGCAAGGTATCCTTCAGGAACAAGACCAAGGTTCAGCTTCTGGAATTCTTCATGAAGTGGAGGTTGGCTCTCCATGATCATGAGATTATTGCAATAGGATTTGCGACTGAGAGCATCGGCCATAACATTAGCCTTGCCTGGAGTGTAAGAAATGGTGAGATCAAAGTCTTTAATCTTCTCAATCCATCTCCTTTGCCTGAGGTTCAGATCTGGCTGAGTGAAGATGTATTTCAGACTCTTGTGATCGGAAAAGATTTCAGTTTTGTTACCCAACAAGTATTGTCTCCATTTCTTGAGGGCAAACACAACTGCTGCAAGTTCAAGATCATGAGTGGGATAGTTTTGCTCATGTGGGTTCAACTGACGTGAAGCATAAGCGACAACTTGACGTTCTTGCATAAGAACTGCTCCTAGGCCTTGGAGAGATGCATCACAGAATATCTGGAAAGATTTGGTGGTGTCGGGGCCAACTAGAACAGGTGTGGAAGTGAGTTTAGTCTTCAGAAGGTTGAAACTCTCATCACATTGTGGAGTCCAAACGAACTTTTTGTCCTTCTTTGTGAGATCAGTGAGAGGTTTAGCAATCTTAGAAAAGTTTTGGACGAAACGACGGCAATAGCTAGCCAAGCCAAGAAAGCTTCTAACTTGCTTCACCGTCTTAGGGGGTTTCCAGTCAACAATTGCCTTAACCTTTTCCGGATCAATGGCAATGCCCTTGGCAGAGATGATATGACCAAGATATGCAACTTCTGGAATCCAGAACTCACATTTGGAAAACTTGGCATACAAACGATGCTCGCGAAGTTTCATGAGAGTGAGACGAAGGTGTTCTCCATGCTCTTCCTCGGATTTTGAGTAGACTAGAATGTCATCAAGATATACCACAACGAACTTGTCGAGGTATTCATGGAAGACAGAATTCATGAGTCTTGAGAAGGTCGCCGGTGCATTGGTGAGACCAAAGGACATGACGGTGTATTCATATAGACCGTACCTAGTGGTGAAAGCTGTCTTAGGAATATCTTCCTTTCTGATCTTTATCTGATGGTAACCCATCCTCAAATCCAACTTTGAGAATATTGAGGCTCCAGCAAGTTGATCAAAAAGATCATCGATACGAGGAAGTGGATACTTGTTCTTGATGGTTTTCTCGTTGAGAGGACGATAGTCAACCACGAGTCTTTTAGTTTGATCCTTCTTGGCAACAAACAGAGTTGGGCAACCCCAAGCGGAGGAACTAGGCTGAATGAAACCTTTGTCCATATACATATCGATTTGCTCCTTCAACAATTTCAGTTCAGGAGGAGCTATCTTGTATGGATGCTTAGAGATTGGAGCAGTACCTGGCTCAAGCTCGATCACGAACTCAACTGCTCTGTCCGGAGGCATCCCTGGCAACTCTTCTGGAAAGACGTCAGGGAATTCACAAACCACCGGAACATTTTCAATTGCCGGAAGGGGTTTGGCATCGAGGCTGAACAGCTGAGCAGAAGTTGATCCATATGGAGAATAGACTATCTGGCCTGAAGTGTGGGAGAGAGTTATTGACTTTTGAGCACAGTCAATTTTAGCTTTGTGGGTCTTCAACCAATCCATACCCAGAATGACATCAATGTCAGAATTTCCCAGCAACATGAGTGAAGCAAGGAATACACGACCTCCAATTAGGATCTCATTGTCCATGCTTATCTTGGAAGTCAACATTTGCGGTCCCGGAGAGTGAACAGTCATTTGATTGCTTAGCGGAACCAGAACTAGGTTGTATGCTTTTGCAAAAATCTTTGACACAAATGAATGCGATGCTCCAGTATCAAACAACACTTTAGCTGGAATAGAGTTTACGGGTAATATACCGAGAACGACGTCAGCAGCCTCTTCGGCTTTGTCGGCCTTGATATGGTTCACCCTCGCGTTCCTCCCGACAGGCCTATTGTTGGAGTTGAAGGCTTTAGCCGGAGGAGCACGAACCATAGCCTGGTTGGTGTTGGGGCGAGGAGGTAGGGGTAGCTGCTTCTGAGTGCACTTATCAGCATAATGTCCAGTCTCCTTGCACTTGTAGCAAGTGACGACACGAGAAGGACCCGGCCTTGGCTGCCCCATCGGAAACCTCTGACCCTGCATCTGAGATGGGTTGGGTGGGCGGGGACCAAAGCCTGGAGAAGCTTGGGCATTTGGAGCCCGAGTGACAGCACCATTTGGCACCCAGATGCGGCGCTTCTGCGGAGGGGTGGTCATGTTGGAGGAGGAACCACCCTCACGCGAGTGCTTGCGCGACTCCTCGAACGCCTTGCGCCCATTCTCCTCATTGAGCGCGGTGTTCACAAGCTCGACGAAGTCCTTGCACTTGATGTTTGTGAGAGCGTACTTCAGTTCCGGGTTAAAACCTCGGCGGAACCTCGCCATCTTCTTGGCTTCGGTGGACACTTCGTCACCAGCGTACCGAGCGAGACGATTGAACTCGTTCTGGTAGCCGAGAACGTCCAGCTTGCCCTGTCTGAGAGAGCAGAATTCCTCACGCATCTTTTCCATGAGACCATCCGGGATGTGGTGCTTCAGGAAGGCATCTCTGAAACATCCCCAGTTGATAGGAAAGCCAGCCCTCATGGCCTGGTAGTTCTCCCACCAAGTAGCTGCCTGACCCTTCAGTAGGTAGGTGGCGTACTTGACCTTATCCTCTTCAGCAACATGAGCTATCTCCAGAGCTCTTGCCACGTCACGGATCCAGTCATCAGCATCCAGGGGCTCACGTGTTGCCACGAAAGCTTTTGGGCCCAAGCTGAGGAAGTCCTTGATGGTGACCCTTGGAGCATTCTGGTTGTGTTGCTGGTTAGCCTGGATCTGGGCCATCTGTGTCACCACTTGGGTCATCTGAGCCAACAGCTCCCCCATTGGTGGTGGCGGTGGCGGGTTGTTCCTGGTTGGAGGCATCCTGAACAGAAATTCATTTTAGCACAACAACAGAAAAGGATAGACTTGGTAACCGAAAGACAGATTATTCCGACGCATGAATAGATAACCAACAGGTACATCAACACATGTTCAAATACATCATAATATCCAACAGACCAATACATGGTTCGAAAACGAAAGGATAAACTAGACACAGCTAGTAATGGATACAACGGTACTCCCATGCTCATCACGCAGGACGGCGGTGAGTAGTACGACGAGAGATACGGTGAGGAGGAATCCCACGGAAGTAGGTATCACGACGATCCCTGTAGATAGGAACTGCTCTGAGAGCAACTCTCGGTGTCGTGAAGTAGGAAGCGTCGTATCCCTGTGCTCCATAGCGGGGAATCCCTGTGTAACCAGCTCCGAGATCGAGAAGTGGACCTCTGATCGGCTCGTAACCTCCAGCATCTGGCAACGGAAGACCAGCTGGCTGAACGACACGTGCGAAGCGCTCGTCTCCAACGAAGTCTGTGGTGTACGTCGCCAGACGAGTGAGAGCAAGGCGGAGCTGCTCCCTGACTGAGGCTAACTCCTGAGAAAGTGCGGAAGCAACAGCATCACTGTGACTAGCGAACTGGGCAGTGACCTGGAGCCTGGAGCTATCAGTCTCGTAGGTATCCATGTCACGGTGGATAGTGAAGTGAGCTCCTGCTGCCGTGATGTAACCACGGGGGATGTGACGAAAGCTGGACTTATCAAACCCCCAGTAGTCAGCACGGAGAACGGTGACACTCACGTACGCTGCCTGCTGCACTGCCATATCCACTGTGGACCCTACTGCCTCGTACTGGTGTGCAATGCTCCTGCCATCATCCGACAGAATGTAGACGATAGCCCGGTAGCAAGTCTGGTCACACTCTCGCTGGTGCTCGTAGACCTGGTACTCTGGTGCCCAATGGAACCCCAGAAAGGTAACCATGTCTCTCAGCAACTCCGGAAAACCGGCGGTGCTCTCACAGCGAGTCATGCGTACCACCTGCGGATAGTAGTTGAGACCCATCTGCAGATTATTTGGAAGGTTTTGATTAGACTCCGGTAGATGAAAAAGGATGTGGAAAGCAACAACAAGGTTCAATGGACGAAAAGGATGTTGAAAAGAACATGATATCGAAGCAACATCGGGAAAACGAGACCAAAAGTCCTGAGGTACTACAGAGAACCCAAAACACGTGAAATCCTAACTTGAAAGTTTAGGTGAGAACAGAAAACAACGTTGCACTTCCTTACCAGAAAAGGGTGGGTGGGTGGGGAAAGAAGAAAAATGGCAGAATTCCTACTCTCACGTTTCATTTTTCCTATATAGCTACAAAATAGTTTCTAGACTCAACTGCGACCAGTAAAAAGGGATCCTACAGGCAGACAGGCTCTGATACCATTTGTCGCACCCTGGGTTTCTAGAGGATACTCTCCGCACGAACTGGAAGTCAGGTGCTTGGATTATGGGGCAAACATGCTCCCACGTCCCAGCTTCCTGGTAGGCCTGCGCTTATGCGCGACAACACAAGCCCTGCTTCCACCGTCGAAGTAAACTATCCGCTAGGAACCTAAAGGCACTACTGTCGACGTACTTCATAATCAAACACGCACGGTACGTCAACAGTTTGGTACGAATGATAACACAGAATGTCTCTAAGACACAAAAGAATGAAACAAGTGCAACTGGCCTTCACTAAGGCAGAAAATATCGAATACAGTCATCCAGAGGACACATGTCCCAACATATCATCCATTACAACAGCGGAAGCAATCAAAGGGGTCTGAGTACAGACAAATCCATGGCTTAAGAAGCCTGAGAACATAAAGGAAAACGAAGCCCATCCACGTAGGTCTGGATCCTGCCCTGGTCCAGCTAACTACTCGTCTGCAGCGTCATCGAACTCCACAAAGTAGCCATCCTGGGAAGCATCGTAGTCGTAGTAGTACTCTGCGTAAACCACAGCCCCAACGGGGTCAGTACATCCAAGTACTGGCAAGCAAGACTCACAGTTCATCAAGGAGTTACCCGTCAACACAAGCATAGATGCTTGGGATCAACGGAAGGAAGGGTGATATAACAGTTGCTGCTGGCTGCTCTAACCAACTACAGAATATAACTACAAGTTCCGGCTAACAGACAAGATAAGATCGAGGATTGTAACCAACTGAAAGATAACTCCAACCAAACCCATCCTGGATCTCGCCCCTTATCCAAAGAAGCGATCCGAGGATAACTCACACAGTTGTAAATAAGGTGAATCAAGTTATTGTGTGGATAACCTATTACTAGTCAGGTTATTAATCATTGGGTGAAACATGATTGATCATTATGTTGAAGTTGTCCTGAGTACTTGTTAGCCAGTACTTTCACCAAGTAATCCATAACCGCGGAAAACACGGCTTCTCGAGAAGATTATCCCTGCAGGGTTGCACCAATTTGGCCGTACACTCAAGAATAACCCGCCAGATGGGAAGCTAACCCACCAAGCGGGGTACTCTACACAACCAACCATTCTCCGCATCAAGCCCAAAGCACCTTGGGCGCACGGCTAATCGAGCCCAGAAGAAAATGGACCCTCATAGCACTCTAAGAACGTGTCCCCCTATATGCCGACTACAAAAGTTCCACCCTGCGCTGGGCTCGCAAAAACATGCATGCGGCAAATGGAAAACACGAACTAAATGAGGCGATTTGGACGAGATGCGAATCAGGTCAAGTTGAGGGGGGCGCCCATACTCGCTTCCCAAATGCGGGTAGTGCGCTCATCATGGATCAGTAGACAAGACCCTTTTCCTATTAGGGTCGACACTAGCAGGCTCCAAAACCACTCATGGGCCTCCTGCCGGTGCCTTATCATCAAATTATTATTACCATTAGCAATTAACAGGATTGATTGATTAATAACGAGCCCCGGTACAAGATAATAAGATAGTAACAGTAGTAACCGACAACAAACTCGAGTAAAAGCAACCCTAAGCATGCTAGATAATACTAAGGCACAAGCAAAGGCTGTAGGTATGGAGATGCTGGCAATATCATGGCTCAAGGTATCATGGGATGGGTTCGGAGAACAAGCAACGATACATAGGGCTAGCAATAGTAGACAACAGATAGTATCAACAGCAAGTGTGGAAAGGAACTCGATGATTCATGTGAGTGATAACTTGCCTGGCAGCTCAGCCTCGTACTGGGCTAGGTCCTGAGTAGTGGTGTCGTAAGGCTCGTCGGTACCAACGTCGTCGTCTAATCGAGAAGAAGCAAAACAACAACGAAGGAAGACGGGCAATCAATACATGGCATAAGTGCACAAACATTGGATGATGCATGTCATGTTTAATAGATGCACCAAAATAACTTGCTTGACATGAAACACAAGTTTAAATGGATTCCATATGCAAAAGGGTGCATATGGAAGCCCATGCTTGTAGTTGAATTAATTGTTCTATCACTAAGCATCATGTGTAAGTGACTTAGTATGATGCATGCATGATGAGGAACAATAAGATAACAAAGTTAATTGCAATTGGAATGATAGTTTATCATTTTTAGAAAACATTAACAAGTTTGGAAATTAGTTACTTAATGGTGTTGAACAAGTATTGATTGTTTTCAACAATTTAAAGTATGCAAAACCAATTACAAATTTTATATTTAAAAAGATTATCAAATTTTAGTTGGATTACATGTTTCACAATTTGAAATTGGACTTAGGATTAATTATTTAGGAATTAAACAATATTAAACAATTTTTAATTGAATTAAGCAAGAATTAAATAGTTTGGGCAATTTAAATTATTCAAACCAGAAAACAAAATTTATATTTGAATAGAGCATTCAAAATGGTGTGAAAAACATATTTTATTTGAATTATTTGAAAACAGTATGAATTAGTTATGAATTATTTCAATTTGCATTTGAATTATTCAGATTTGAAATTTAAATGAATTTTGAATATTCAAAACAGAACACAGATTGCATATTTGGATAGATTAGGAAATTTGGATCAGAATAGATATCAAGTTTGTATTTATTGGATTTATAAAATGAAAGTTATTGAATTTCAAAGTTTCTATTCAAATCTGCTATTTAAAAGAATTTAGAAAATTAAAACAGATTCGTTTTAAACTTTTGGTACCGCACTGGAGCGTACCCACACGCTGCCAGTGGGCCCTGGAGCTTGCGTGGCGTGTGCGTGCTGGCGTGGCAAGGAGGGCCACTGCCAGGTGGGGCCGCACGCTGGACGAAATCACGCAAAAGAATTGCGGCCGCGGGGCTCGAACCCGCGAGCTCGCGGTGTGCGCAAAAGGCTCGAACCGCTGCGCTGCTGCTGTGTGTTTGACAGTAGAGGGGGAGGTTTCAGGTTAAGGTTCAGTTTGTTAACTGAACTTTCTGACGAACGAGCGCAACACTGCATCTCCTTCAGACAGTGAGCACAACGGCGGCGAGGAGGTGATTGGCGGCGATCGCGAGGAGGAGGCGGAAACCTAGGCACCTAGGGTTTCTCCCAGGGGCTAGAGGGGTCTTTTATAGGCCCGGAGGCGCGGTGCGGCCGCCGGAGTCGCGCGCGGGCCGCCGTGGCACCGCTCGGATGGCGCCGTACCGCGGGAAGAAGCGCGATTAGAGGAGTTGCACGAATCTCCGCGCGGTTGAACCGGTAAGTTGTGCTGCGGGCTGGCGGGGGCGCGCGTAGGGCTAGGTGGGCTGGGCCAGATGGTTAGCTGCCGCGCGCTTTCTCTTTTATTCTTTTCTGTTATTTATTTTTTTGCTGAAATGGTTTTGGAAGAAAGTTGTTAAGGATTTATTTGAGAAAAATTATAGAAAAATTAGGTTAAGCTATTTAGACAATTAGAAACCACATTATCAACTTGGATTTCAAAAATTGAAATTTAAAATTATGGTTTGTGTTTGAATTCAAAATAGAGGGATTTTTGAGTTTAATAAAACTTTAATAAAACATGAATAAAAAGTAGGGTTACCCCTAGGGTTTTAGAATGATTTAGAGGGTAGAAAAGTTTGGTGATTTTTATGGTTTCCCAAAAGGTACTGATTTGGGAATTTGGAAATGGTTTGAATTTAATTGGTGGAATAAAAGGAATGATTTGAGGAAACAATTTCATAAGTGAAAACAAGGAATAAAAGGGTTGTTTTTGTTTGTTATTTTGGTTCCAAAGGTTGTAACAGAGCAAGTATGAAACCATGTTTGAAAAAGGTTTGAATTTGAATTGTGAAAACAGAATAAAACAGATGGAAACAAATGCAAACAATAAGTAAACATGATGACATGATGCATTGCTTGAAATAAAACAAGGAACAAAACATTCTAGGGGTATTTTCATACTTGGGATGTTACAACTGGTAACACCATTTGGTGCATATTGTTTGACATCTATATTTCTGCTTAGAGATATAATGGCTTAGCTCCATGCCATGATGTTGTGATGTGAAATTTAGCAGAAACTTAGAATATTAAAAACATAAATCAGAATTAACAACTTCGCTAGGGACCAAACTCTCCAACCAAATATAAAAGGTAGGTCTATATGAAAGTATGTAGCAAAAAAAATCCGTTGGTGTAGCTATATGAGACTTAAGGATATAAGTTTTGCTTTAAAAAAATAAGGACATACGTTTCTATTCGCAAAACCTACCTATGATTGTTATTAGAATAGAAAAAAGGGAATGGAATCCAATCTGCACTAAGCCATGAACCTCGTCCATGCTGTAGGTGTTGTTAATAATGTAGCCGAGGTCCTGTAACTTGAATAGACATACCAACATGTAGCAGGTACATAAGCTCAAGATGTACACACATCAATAGCAGAAAATATCATTTTATTATCTTAGTTGGATGCTTGACTGGTTTATTAATCCAAGAAACCAATAGGGGGTTAACTTGTCTACCAACAATTCTCTAAATTTACCTCTTTAATTGAAAGCACAATAGCTAATGTTGAGTACTGGCTGAGCATAGTATTGTTCTACTGAATACAGTATGGACTATGGACCACTTACACACACAGGTGAGAACATAAGTGTCAGCTAGATTTGCAGGAAAAAGAAGAAGAAGAAGGAAAGTACATGATTTGCGGTGACAGATGTAGACTTAAGGTTTAAGCAACACAAATTGTCAATGATACATATTGCTCTGCATGAGAATGGAATTCAGAAATACAAGCCTAGTTCACAGTAATAACAAATCTGAATCTATATTGTTCCTGCCAATTAGTCTCTCCTTACTGCATTGCTGAAAGAGCAGACCATCTTTTCATGTTTCAGGTCACAAACAAAGTGCAGACAACTTGACTGGACGTTTTGGAGAACCCCCAGTTTAATAGCAATGCAAATGTATTGTGCAATTATACAATAGCCTTAAGATTAGAAGCATTTCATTCTACCAAAACTTGAAAAGGTTCTAAAATCTGCAAGGGACTAAACATTTGCTCTTAATAGACGACCAGACTAATCAAAGATGTATAGAAACTGCATGTCAGACACTTTGTAAGTGGTGATAAAAGGAAAGCAATGAAGTATATGAACTTATAAAGACAAATCAGAAAGAACAATCACAAACTTTGCATTCCCTCTATCATAAAGATAATTTCAGCGTACTTATGCACTCCTGTCAAATTTGTAAGAATACTCACCGTTGGTGGCGTTGGAGCATTACTTATTGTAATGGACAGATAAAATAAAAAACACAATTGATCAAACTAAGACAAAGTGCCAATTGACATTGATATCAACAGAAAATAGGAGAGACGGAGAAATGGCCTCACCTTGCTGCTACAGTGCATGTTCGAGTGGTAAGAGTTAGATGTGTGTACGTAGGAGATGCAGACCTCATCCCCATGTGGAGGTTGCAGATCGCCTTTTCTCTGTCGATTCAGTTGCAGGGAAAGGCAAGGTAGATGTGTAGCTGCTTTCTTTCATCCAACATGGGTCTGCTGGTTATCCGTTACTAAATGACTACACATATCTTTAGTTCCATCCGGATCATGAATTGGGTTCAGTGTAGAAAGAACGAGGCCCCTCTCGGCGACCTCATCCCGGGCGACGACGATGCTCTTCCGCGCCCCAGCAGACACGCGCTGCGAGGAGAACTCGAGGAGTGACCGGACCGTCTCGGCCGTGACCCTGCCCGTGACATCTAGCACGAGCCTACGGTTGTTCGGCACGGCCAGTGTGCTCGACAGTCTCTCCATTACGCAGCTACGGCCTGAATTGCGCACCTCGCGCACCACGGTTACCTCGGGTTGAGAAACGGAGGAGGCCTCCTTCGCGACCTGCCTCCATGTCCTGACGAACGTCTCGGCGGCGCCGTTGCACACGGACACGAGCAAGTCCTTGAGCTTGGCCTCGTGCTTTGGGCTGTTGATCCCGGCGAGCGCCTGGTCAGAGGCGCGCGCGGCCACGGTTCGGTTGAGGTAGGTCGCGACGGCGGTGCTGACGAACGCCCGGACGAGCTCCGCGGCATCCTCCTTTCTCCTTTCGCTGCACAGTGCGGCTAGCCACTCCGGCTCGCCACGGGCCAGCTGGGGCTTGGCTTCGGGATCACGGCAGGCCAGCACGAGATTCCTGGCGAAGCTCCCGAGGACATCGGAGGCGAATCCGGTGCCGGCGGGGGAGAGGAGGCGGTCCAAGATCCAGTCGTGTAGCGGCGGGGAAGAAGGATCCCGGGCAGCTCGGTGGGAGGAGAGCGCGCGGAGGAGACCGGAGGCTACGGACTCGGAGAGGGTGGAGGCGGCGGAGGAGACCTGGTCGGAAGCGGCGAGCTTGGACAGCTGGAGGAGGCTCTGGGGCACCTCGTCGGAGTCGGAGCGGATGAAGTCGGCGAGGTCGGAGCCGGCCAGGGAGAGCGCGTCGGCGAGGGAGAGCACCGCGGCGACGCGGCGGCGGTGTTGGAGATAGAGGCGGTAGAGGCCGTAGCCGGCGATGCAGGTCAAGTTCATCAGACCAGCGCGACCGACACGCGGGCCCGCCCTATGGACGCAGGAGAGCAACGAGAAACGACGCCGCGCGCGCCAGACCAGCGGCCGACACGCGGGCCCGCCCTAAGGACGCAGCAGAGCACGGGGATTCCTCCCCAAATAGAGATGAAGAAGATATATATAGGACTCCACTAATATACTCTCAAGGGTACATACTCCCATCCCGTAACCGGGTATAGGCGCGCTCGTTAGCAGTTTAGTCCACCACGCAGCGCATGGAAAAAAAGTTGGATAAGGTATATGTCCACCGGCCACCAGTTGCATGTGCGTATCTCAAGGGAAAAAAAAGAGAAGATAGACTAAGCGGTTTGCATGTGCCTGTATGCTAGGAGTATCCAGTTCGCCACGTCCACCGGTACCATATCAACAGATAGATGAGCTTCAACTCGTCTGGCAACCACGACACGACATGGAAAATACGGGCGACGTACGGCGGCGGCATGGAGCATACCTCGTCCGGCCACCGCGACGTGGTATATACGTCTCCCCGCGACGGCGGCATAGAGCATAACTTGTCTGGCCACTGCGACGTGGTATATACGTCTCCCCGCGACGACGGCATGCATGGAGCATACCTCGTGCATGCATGTGCGTTAGTATTTTTAATTGGGCAAAAGGTATATGTACGTGAAACAGGTGGACGATGGTCACGATAATGGTATATTGATACCTTAGAATGTAACTCGGCACTAATAATGGTACAATTACAGAGTTAATGCGATTATATATTATCTTTGATACAAAAATAGCAGTCGATTCTCTAAAAACAAAAATACTGGGGGTATGTAGTGCGCCATAACTTAAATTACATGGAATAAATATAACATGGATATGTTATATACTACTCTAGTTCCTCTAATTCCTGTTGATGCTGAGATAATTCTGAACCAACTCTGGAAGGGCCGCTTCATTTGACTTCAATAACAGAAGATGCATGAGAAAAATGCACCTAAGCTCATGCGAGTCCTGCATCCGGTTTGAAACGTGTAAGTTAAAGTAGCTGCAATGGACAATTTTCCAAGTGTTTGATTGAGAAGATGTTGGAAGGAGTAAGTGGGTAGATACCTCAGGTATATGGTTCACAATACGTCGTCCGTCCCAATTGCGCATGAATTCCAGTATGAGGAAACCACGGTCATACCTAGTTGTAAAGAGGTATGAGGTATGTCTACATCGTTGCCTGAGAACGGATGTCATGTTAATTCAGTATGAGGTATGTCAAGAATTTCACCATCAAGTATGCATGAACATGAGGTATATTGTATGTGAATAATGGAGGCATGAAGTAGTTCACCACGTAAAGATATATGTTACCTTGAGGCATCTGCTATGTCCGTAAGAGGTATCAGGTAGTTTACAAAAAAGAGGTATCAGGTATGTCAAGAATTTAGGTATATGATCATGATGTATCTAATATGTCCCTAAGAAGTATTAGGTATGCTGATAAAAAGATGTATCGTACGTGTGAAGAAATCAGGTATATGATCATGATTTAAGTAACACATGTATCAAGCATTTTACCTTTTTCAAGTATGTCTTAATGTGAGGTATCTGGTATGTCCCTAAGATTGATATGAAGTGTTTCAAGTTTTCAACGTATCAGATTTGTAGAAACTTGGTACCTTGTATGTCTTCAGTATGTTGGCATGATGTATATATGCAAAATGGAAATAAATTTAGGATATGAAAATACCTGATCCAGAGGTAACTTTAGGTGAAGTATGGGACCGGCAAAAAAAAGGGATCATTTCAGTGAGCGATTAGTACATTCGTAAGAGTGGCCTTCACTGCTACCTTTAGTGAACAGAAAACGGTTCTTTTCAAACCGCGGGAAAAGGGAACCCAAGGTTATTTTTGCACTTCATGTCTTTAGTGATAATCCGGTTGAAGAGTTCATCGTCGTAAGCCGCTATGCGAGGGGTTACTTCATAGTCAACATTCTCCTTCATAGGCACAATATGGTCTAGGTATATATTGTCTGAATTGTAAATAAGATGTGGATTAATGGTGGTAATTTATAATTTATATTAACAGTACAAAATATGATATAAGAAGAAGATACCTGAGGTAATAATGGGCACCTATTTTGAGAAGGGTTGTGAATTCGCCTGGTAACAAACTTGCAGATTCCACGATGTCGTCGAAAATAAATTGAGCCCAATTGTATTGTGAACTATTATCTATATCAGCTATGGCACTAATATACCTCGTGGAAATATAGCTGGCCAAAGATTTTTGAGCCAAGAATTTTGTCATGACATAAAAAACGGAAGCCGCCTTGAAAGATCGCTGCTCATTTAAAGAAAGAAGGTAGGAATAATTTTTTGCAGAATTTCCTCCAATAATTTGACAGTCACCTTGGAAAAATGTGAAACATGGAATATCTCACAGAGAACCTGCTTGTTCCTTTCTATATCATTTTGGTTGCAAGATTCTATAGGATTACCACTGCATGGTAAACCACAGAGCAAATTAACCACCATCGAAGATAATTTGACTTTCTTGTGCACATCAAGAAAGTCAAATTATCAGGTGAGAGTGCATCACCTACAAAAGTAAAAAAAAAAATCGCACATCAGCATTCACCTGTGCAACACAACTAGCTAGCTCCATACATATTCTAAAAGAAAAGGAAAGATACGCGTACGCACTTGCCAATGATTCATACCACGTGAGATCATACCAGTCGTCTAACAAAAATTAAGCCAGCTACATACCCTTTGCCAAGCTAGCTACGTACCCTTGCCATAGATTAATACCAGGTGAAATTAAGCTAGCTACGTAGCCGTGCCATAGATTAATACCAGGTGAGATTGGATCGTATACATAATTGGCAACAACAAAAACTAGATTACTACCACGTGACTGCATATCATACCTGACTAACGGGAGTAGGCGGTGGTGATTGCTGGCTAATCTCGTTTTCGCCCACAGGAGTATGTGCATGACTGTCGGGCGTAACGGGATCATCCGGAGTGACAGATCGTTTCTGATCCATCTCGTCGACGGGAATTGATGACCAGCTGCCAGCAGCCTGCTGGATAGATACTCGGTCGATCTTGACACCCGTGAAGATGGAGGAAGAGAGAAGTCGACGTAGTCGCCGGCGGCGTCGCCCGGGCGTACGTGTAGATGCGATCGTCCGGGTATGGATCGAGAGCTTCTGGAATCACGACTTTGTCCGTGAAAAAAGGTAGCTGTTTAGTCAACCGCAATTCAATATTTTCGGGACTAATTATCCTAACTATTATTAATAATTATTGAAAACTAAGTAACGGGTTTAGACTGATCAACCCGATAGGGGAGGGCCTCTGTTGTGGAATGTGTGAGGAGTACGTACCCCCTAGGGGTATAGACTCATTTTCCTCTCTCTCTCTCTCTCTCTATATATATATATATATAAGTGCAAAAAAATATATATATATATATATATTGTGTCTGAGATTGAAGCATGAAAGTTCACTTTTAATGTTTTCTTGTCATATGTCTCCTTTTCTTACAATGCCTAATTGTTTCTGAGAATGTATGGCAGAAAACCTTCTATATTATGTGAATCTATTTCTTAATAAACTCGGTTTTCTATAGACTTGGACTAGCTAAACTATTTTTGATTTGGTGCCTGCAACTGAATTTTGTACGCATGGTACATGCTCTGGTCGCTGTAGAACTACACATATCTCCCTATTTTTTTGAGCCATTGTGAGTCTGGTAGATGATCTGAAATATGTGTGATGAGGTTGTTTCTTCCTTTTAACATGTTCTTCAACTCCTTTTCCATTTAATGAGTAGGAACATATGTGTACGGTTTCTGCCATATTAGTTTTTTTATTCTGTCAATTCAGATCGTCCAAAGTATCATAAGCATCACTTATCCTTATAAATAACAAAATCAAGGGTCAAGGCGAGGGAGCATCCATGTCCTGCTGTATTTTGTGTATGGATGTTTTGTGCCCCATGTCAAATCACAATATTCAACTATTTGAGTTGTATATTCATCCTCCATGAAATTTGTACTCCTTAATATCCTTTGATTGATGCTGGTTTATTCATTTCAGATGTTATTACAGAAGCAAATTATGCATCCAAGGCCATCGATACCATGGGCTAGCACTTTCTGGTTGCGTATTGCAAGAGAAAGTGAAATCTGACCATTTAGGCACTTCGTAATTTGAGCTTGATCCTAAGTTTTTTACTGTATTAGTTTTCCATCCTCCACCAGGAGGAAACTGCCACATTTAGTGTTGTCTCTCCCTCTCTTGATGGATGGGTAGATCGGACTCCAAATTAACCCATGAGGGCGGGCGCAACAGTCTGTCGTGGCTCGTCATCGACGAGTGGGTGAAACACACTCCGACCCCTTCCTATGCATTTCACATCACCTTCTCAGTCACCATGGTCGCTCATCCACCGCCATGCCACTGTCCCCTGGCCTCAGCTGCCAGTGGTGAGGTAAGTCTCTCCCTACCATGGTTTTTCTTATATATATGTGGATGTGGAGGGAAGTTCTTGTGATGCAATGATTTGTTGTTTGCTGAGAATTTAAACAAGAACAACTTGTGCTTTTCTCCGGTGTGAGCCCTATAGATATTTTGATGTGATGATGTGAAATTTGAATAGGAAGAAGGTTTTTTTATGGTGATTATGTGGTGTCTCATTTGCACCGTGTAGCAGTTCTATGATAGGATGGTTTTGTTATTTGTTAGAACAAAGATACACATCTGCTTTGTTAACGACTTAATTAGTGTTACATGAGGTGAGGTTTGTGTGGTTGTAATGTTTCTGATTTGTTAACTTGTTCTCATAATCTCTTGTTGACGGTTAATTGTATGTAATGCATTGATTGGCTTGTTTAGTTATCGTACTCTTGAACGCTGGTAGTGGTTGAACTGATCTGTTTATACATACATAGATATGGTTATGTTAATTATATTCATAGCCATATGAGCAACAAACATTGTTTTACAGATGGCATTTCATTTTACCTGACCTTGATATTTTGGTTGGTCTATTTATTTTGGTGCCCTTTGTCCTTCCACGGTGTAGTTGTCTCGGTGATTTACATGAGTCGTATGCAACGATTAGATTTGTCCTATGGCTGGTGTAGCCGTCGTTTCTTTGATTTGTTAGCATATTTCTTCCTCTGCACTTGTTAATTTTCAAAGAAAGAAATATAGGCCTGTTAATTTTCATAGAAAGAAAGATAGGCTTGTTTAGTTATCCCACTCTTGCCTGCTGGTGATTGTTTGTGCTGATTGTTTGTACTGGTCTAATCATAGTCATACAGTATGGTATCAATGATTGTGTAAATATAGTTGTGTTGGTTATAATCATGGCACACATATTTTGACAAATGATATTTTATTTTACCTTGAGTTTCCTCAATTTCATTTGTATCTTTTGAAAATGAGATGTAGTATTTTCTATATTTACTTGCAGTTAGTACTAATGGTTATGGCAGTCACTACGGGTGATGCCTTGAATTAGTGTTGGACCTACAACAACATCATGAGTACGATAGTAGAAGCTTCTTCGAAAGATTGTAAAATTGTTGTTATTATTATTATTTAGTAACAATGTGTTGGTCTTCCTTATGAAAGGTACAGGAAGAAGGTGCAACTGGCATCGAAGAAGGCATAGCCAACCCCGACAACGACGGAAGAAGCTGCACGATTCGTCGCGCTGACACCGAAGAACCACCACAGTACATATGTCAACGTATACTACCAATATTGAATTCCTATACGCAGTCGGAATGTACATGTTTGTTTTGATGGATACAAATCGGCATATTAACTCTGCTTCCTTGCTCATGCATGATCCCATGCTCAGTGTGGTTAGTAAATGATTGGTGATATGACGTGCAATTTATATGAGTTTTAAGTACAAGATCAAGTTTATTTGTTTCACATGTTTTTAATGAGCTTCACTGTATGTAACTATTTATATGAGTTGCCAAATTAAGGTTGTGGGAACTGATATGAATAGATGACGTCATGTGAAAAATTGTCTCGGGGACTATAATGGAGATATGCTGCTATGATTTTTATTATAAATAAGAACTTAGTTGTATGTCCCCTAGCTTATTCTTCTCTCTCTAAAGTTTTGTCACTGATTATGATGTATTAGGTACTTGTTTATCTTCAAAATCTTCAAAATAATTTGATTTGGAGTAGCTAGAGTGTCTGTTCATATTTTTTTAACGCATATGTGACAGATCTATTGCTACTGTGATGCCTTGTAAGTACCAATAAAGTGAACATATACAATATGCAGTGCACCATTTACAACATGGACTCCATATCAATGCAGGTGGTGACACCACTAATTAATACATTATGAGATTTACTGAGGTTGCACCATTATCACAGTATAGGGCCAATGGTTTACTGATGTTGCACTTCTTTCACAATCTAGGACCAACTTTTAAAATCTTACAAGCAAGGAATATTGGAACACTGAAGATGGGACCTACCACGCTGCTGATCCTGGAACATTGAAGCTAGATCATATGATATTGTTACATCAAGTTTTCGTTGCCAGTCCTGTGTTAGAGTTTAGCGTGCAAGATAAGGAGAGAGCTGGGTCCGTTTTAATCATGCAGACTATACATTATTAACTTTTGTTTCCTCTGCTGGGACTATGGTTGGTTAACTGGTCCTGCACCATTACTACTAGATTTTATTCCTAGCACATGATACATGATTGCGAAATTTACCTTAAGAAAACTGATATGGTGGTGGCAGTTTAGTCCAAAATTTTGGTATGATTTCTGGTTGGACATTTAGTAGTGAGCATTTTTCCTGTATTTTATAGATCTAGCGGATAGCAATGTGTAAAGTTTTAGTCTCACTTCTACTTATCTTTCTTTCTAGACTATTTTCATGAATGGTTCTTTCCCTGCCTTTTGTTTCTTAGATCATGTCAACCTATCTTGGAGATCGTCACTTGGTTAGCCATTTGGTTTTCTCTGCAGAAATAGGCTTTATATAATGTTAAGAATGTTTGACTTCTTCTTGTCTTAAGGTAGACATATCTTATCTGGATGCTTGAGAAAGAGCTTAAATAGTGAGTGTTCCTTTCAGCGTGTTAAATTATGGTTTCCATTGATTGCATGGAATAGTTAGACTTAGTAAACTTAGCCACCTCTCTCTATTTTCATTGATTGCATGGAAATGATCATACTGAGTAATTCTAGCCAATTCTAGCGTGATGTTGGCATATTAAAAAAAAGTATTTTTTACCATGATTAAATCAGTTGCATTTTATTTTATCTCATAAAATTCACTTCAACTTGATGAATTTTGAGTTCAGAGAAATATGTGATTTTCTTTACATTCACGTCTTGCCTAATTTATAGGTGGCAGACTTGTTGATCCTCGTCTTGCCTTTTGAGTATGTTATATTGTTATGGGTGTCAACTTAATGACTATAGGTAATTTCAAATAGTTGGTGGGTAAAGTGATATGCAGTTAATATGGGTTAATCTAAAATCAGGTCTCCAAATTAGTTAAGTCTTACATATTTAATTTAGAACAGTGACAAATAAGTGTAGAGATCAACATGTGTTTCTTGCTTATGGATCTTTCAATGGCTTTCCCATCCAGGAGTTATAATCAAAATTATTACCATTGCTCCTTACCGGTAACTTCTTGACCTGCTTTAACCAGTGTACCCCCATGGTGTTTGCTACTTGTAGAACTGAAATCTGTCTTTAAAACGATAAGAGGTTATCAGTTTGTATATGCATATTATTTTCTGTTGAGATCCATAGTCACGTTTGCAGGTATAACAATATTCCCGTGAAACATACGAGATGAAATATCACCGTTGCAATATGGTTTAAATTGAGCCGACATTGCTGCTGATTTTTCATGTGGTGTTGGTACTTTCATGTTTGTCCCTGTTAAGAAATGTGCATGCCTATTTTTTTTTCTATTGTTGGTTCTTTTTTCGCAAACTTCAAGTTGAGAGCTTGCCTGGTTTGTAGATCTGGTCACTTCTTTTCTGAAACAGGGCATCTCAAGTGGATCTGTGAAGTTCTACATAAGAGAATAGTGGGGCGAATGTTCTTGATTTTTTCCTTAGTCGTAATTAAATATTTAGACTAATGTTCCTATATCCTGATTTCGTTTTCCTTGGTGAGCCAAAATATATTACAAAACCTAACTAAAAGCAGATTCACACAGTTGAAAATGAAACCATGGTTTTCAGCATTGTATGATTGTTGTACAATTGTGTTATATCCCGTAAGTACGAACTATTTGCATGAGATTATGAGGTTTTTACTTGCTTTGGTGAAACTTTTCTCTTAAAAAATGAAGTTTGGGCAATGAGATTAGGATGCAATTAGCTTGCAACTTAACTGCCAGGAGGCGCCCCAAGGGGCGCCCCAGCCACTGGTGCCTTTAAAATGTGCCCCACTCGAGTGAGTTCTCAAATAGCAGAGCATAGAAAATGGTACAGACTAAACTAGTTGTCCGTCTGACAGAATGCGTGCTGCCATCTAACTGCCACATTAGTCACGTCACAAACGCCTCTCCATTCTGAATTTATCCAGTTCATTTAAAATGTCTTCCAGTTCCCCTAATGCGTGCCACAAAATATAGTAAAATGGTGCCCTCAAATCATGTACTCCCTCCGTCCACTTTTATAAGGCCCAATTCTTAGCATTGAAATGGTAAGAAGTGTGGCTTATAAAAGTGGACGGAGGGAGTACCTGACGACGTTTCTGCTCCGTGCCTCCTAGTCCTAAGAGGAAAACAAAAAAAAATCCTCGATCGAAATGAACTGCGTATGAGGTGGCAAGCAAAAAATCTTTGCTGCTGATACCTAAACAACGTTGCACACGCCACCCAACAAAAACGAGCTACCTACAACAGGTAACTTTTGCATGATTCCTGGACCTTGCATACACCTGTGATTCTGTCACCTCAGCACCTTAATCAACGAGTACAGCGCCCACGCAAAAAGATGCAAGAAGACCAAAAATGAAAAGGTCTCCATGCCAATTCGGTAGGACTGCGCGACGATCTGCTGGGATGGCCATCGAGCTAGGAAAGTAGAAATGCACTAAAATGATTGACCACACAAGGCTTGTTTTATCAAGTATTTATGAAAGTGATCCCAAGTACATACTCCCTCCGTTCAACAATACTTGACTTCCATTTGTCCAAATATGAATGTATCTAGTACATTCATAGTTGGACAAGTGGAAGTCAAGTATTGTTGAACGGAGTGAGAACCACAGAAAAAAGAAGACGACATCAACACAAATGTACACAATGGCACAAACAATATTCATATACTAAACCACGATTAACATCGAACAACAGGACAGCTGAAACAATGTTAATGTACTAGTACAACAGGACAACTGAAACAACAGGACAGTAGAAAACAAGCACGCGCGTCAGGTTCTAGCAACTGAAATTAACTACTGATGCGAGTTCACTCACTAAAACCACTTGTGATTGCAGTTCCCTGCACAGCTAGGAAACACAGGGTAGTCGAGGATGCCGCACAGTCCCTCGGGGCCGCCGACGTCGCGGCTGAGCCGCATGTATCCGTCCTCGCCCCAGTTCTTACCCCATGAATTGCGGAGGATCCAGTAGTTGGAACCGCCGGCGGTGGTACCGTAGCCCACAACCGTGGCGGCGTGGCCAACCGTCTTCCCGTCGCATGGCCCGCGGAAGAGTCCCCCATTGTACTGTTCGAACAGAGCATTTGTCAAGACGTGGACCGCCACGGGCTGGCGCGCCACCTGCTCCATGAGCGCGGCGGCGTCGTGCGCGGGCAGCGACTCCCAGTCGTTGATGTAGGCGACTTTGCGGTAGTCCGGATCATTGTCGTCGCAGATGCTCTTCTCCGCCTTGTACGGGTAGTCGTGGTCCGTGGCCAGACCATGGTTGTACACGTACTCGAAGGCGCCCATGGTGGAGCCGCCGTTGCAGTTCCACGCGGGGCCGGCGCAGTCCAAAACCTGCTGCTCGGACAGCGCTGTCAGGGTGTTGTTTTTGATCGCGAAGATACCTTCGATCGCCGAGACCGCCGCGAAGGCCCAGCAGCTCCCGCACGGCTGGCCCTGGTTCTGGTTCTTCACGGGGGTGAGCACCTCGCACTTCCGCCAGTCGATCTCGACCGGCAGCTCGCTCGCGGCTAGGGTGCCGTGAGCGGGCCTCTGCTTGCCACTACTAGGAAAAGGCCTTTCTGTGGCGCACCAAATTAGGATTCTGTGGCGCACCTAGGGGCCAGAGGGGTGCGCCACAGAATTCACGCCACAGAATTTTTTTCTGTGGCGCACCTCAGCCGTGCGCCACAGAAATGTCAATTCTGTGGCGCACCTCAGCCGTGCGCCACAGAAAATTGCAATTCTGTGGCGCACCAAGGGGGGGTGCGCCACAGAATTTTTTTTTGAATTTCAAAAAAGAAGGCGGCCAGATCTGGCCGCGGGAAATTTTTGAAATTTCAAAATTTCGCCGGATTTCGTCGGATGCTCGCCGGAGTTGGTGGGTGGAGGATGGGGGTCACCGGAGTTGGTGGGGAGGAGAAGGAGAAGCTCGCCGGAGGTGGTGGTGGTGGTGGTGGAGGAGGAGGAGGAGGAGGAGGAGGAGAGGTGATGGTGATAGAGGAGGAGGAGGAGGAGGAGAGGTGGTGGTGGAGGAGGAGGAGAAAGAGGAGGAGGAGAGGTGGTGGTGGAGGAGGAGGAGGAGCTCACCGGAGGTGGTGGTGGTGGTGGAGGAGGAGTATGGTGGTGGTGGAGGAGGAGTGGTGGTGGTGGAGGAGGAGTGGTGGTGGTGGTGGTGGAGGAGGAGTGGTGGTGGTGGTGGAGGAGGAGAAGGAGGAGAGGTGGTGGTGGTGATGGTGGTGGTGGTGGTGGTGGAGGAGGAGAGGTGGAGGAGAGGAGAGGTAGAAGATGAGAAGTGGAGGAGAGGAGAGGTAGAAGATGAGAAGTGGAGGGAGGAGAAGTGGAGGGGAGAAGTGGAGAGGAGAAGTGAAGAAAAGGAGGGGAGGAGGCAGATTTCGAATCTGCCTCCCAATTCTGTGGCGCACCCCCTTGGTGCGCCACAGAATTTTTTTTCTTTTTTTTTATTTTCTAGTCAAAATCTTAAAACGGCCATAACTTTTGTTCCTTTTGGAATTTGGCGATTCTAAAAAAAGCTCACAGGCCGAAGGCCAGTGAGGTTGGGTTTCTTTTTTTCTCTAGTTTTTTTTAATATCTTGATTATTTTTTTTCGACATCGTATGCAAAAGTTATGCCCATTTTACTTTTTTTATAAAACTTTTGCTCAGAAAGTCGAAATTCATATTTAAAAATTTGATAAAAAAGTAGACATTAAACTCTCCGTGCATCTATAAGGGATTTATTTTTTGATGCTTTTTATACCGCCAACTCTTCCGTCAAAAAACTAGAAAAGGTGTTCCCGGGGGGGTGGAGTTGGTGCGTGAGGGCAGAATTTTTTCGGATGGGAATTCTGTGGCGCACGTGGCAGTGGTGCGCCACAGAAATGTCATATTTCTGTGCCGCACTGACCACCATGCGCCACAGAATGGGAGTGTAAAGTTATTGGTGTGGGCCCCCAGCTAATTTCTGTGGCGCACCCCCATCCGGTGCGCCACAGAATTCCTGTTTTCTGTGGCGCACCACGGTCCCGTGCGCCACAGAATTCCTGTTTTCTGTGGCGCATGCCCACCCGTGCGCCACAGAATTACATTTCTGTGGCGCACCGAATAGGGGTGCGCCACAGAATCGATTCCATAGAAAGGCACTTCTCTACTAGTGTGCGCGTCCGCCGGGCCACCTCCCGGTCATCGAAGGCGCAGTTTCCTCCGTAGCCGCCGGCGCCGCGCGTGTCGCTGAGGTGGTTGAGAGGGCGCGTCGCCGAGGTTGAAGTCGTAGACAAGGCGGGCCTTGTCCTTGAAGATGCTGAACCGCTGGGACTTGTCGCTGACGTCCGGCGTCAGGCCGTGGTGAGCGCACCAGCGCTCGTACAGCGCAGAGAGGGCCTCCTCGGACGCCAGATCTTGCTGGGAGAACGTAAAGTTGGTAGCCCCCATCGCCGCCGGCGCTGTGGCCAGCGCGAGAACGGCCACGAGCGCGACGCTGAGTACTGCTGCTCTTGCCATGGTGTGGACTGGACTGTACTAGCTGGAACCTTTGACTTGGTGTCGTTGTGACTTGTGAGATTGTCGTCTCTGGGGTGAGCTTATATAGAAGAACGGGGGGGAGCTAGCGGTCGATTGGCTCCAGTCTCGTCTGTGCTTCCCTACCCGAGATGTGGCTCGTGCAAAGCCTGATCACCAGCCCGGATGAAATTTGTTGAAAGTCCCAATTACCCAAACAAGCAATGGAGTCCCAATTATTTTCGCGTTAATTGTGTTCATGATCATGCATCTATGTGTCATGTAGTTTTGACTTGTGTGGTAAGCTGTAGGGTCTGTGCAAACGGCCTCGTGCAACGAAAGTCACTCAAAGCTGTGACCGACACTTGAGACTTGAGCATATATAATTGTCTTCTGTAGTATAGCTGCTCGCCCGGCTGAGAATTGGATCCAATTAACTATCAAAATCGTTAGTACTTTTCGATCGATGAGTGATGACATTTCATTGCTGTTTTGGTTTTTGACCTTTTGCCAGCTAGCTAGTCGTGCCAGTCACAACTTTGAGCCGATAACAGTAAGTACAAAAGAAAAACAAGCCACACTATATACAACTAGAAAAAGTCTATTTTAACTATTTACGACTTAGGTCCTCCCTCGAATAGTATGCACGCTGCAAATGTCTCATGCGCAAAAACAGAACAAGTAAGAAAGCAAATAGGTGGACACGGGACACCACGATTTAGGCCCTCCCCCCAAACGGTTACACACAAAAATACTTGCAGCCTTATCATGTACTGGGTATGTGCGATGGAGACAGTACAAGATGGATGAAAATGTCCCACGCAACCCCTTCTTATGGAAAGGTTACCGGATTAATGTAACTCCTTTTTTTTTCACGTACCCCTTCGAGCTCTCGCGATTAGGGCTACGGTGGCGGTGGTGGCGCTCGTTGAAACTAGATCGGCGAGGCGAGTGGGATTCCTGATCGAAGGATGGCATCTTCCTCTGATGCATGCGGAGGGAAAGAGGCAGGAGGCCTCTCCGCTGAGGCTAGGGTTCGTCTGGAAGAAGCCCTGGGTAAATTAGACATCTCCGAGGAGGAGGCGACTCCGCTAGTTATTGATGATCGTGATGAAGATGCAGAACATAAGTGGATGATATCTGGGAAGGTGTTGTATCGCAATACTTTTCATATCTAGACAATTTCCAGCGCGCTTCGCCCTGCTTGGGGAAACCCTAGGGGGTTGGTGTTCAGATCGTTCGGAGAAAACATGTTTGTGGCGGAATTCGAGAACCAACACGATCGTGATTGTGTTTGGGATGGCTCACCGTGGCATGTCAGCAAGCACGCAGTTATTTTGGCAGAATTCAGAGACTGCATGAGACCATCTGAACTCAAGTTTGATGGGATCATACTCTGGGCGCGGGTCATTAATCTTCCTTTCAATCTGAGATCTCCTGGATGGTGCAAGAGAATTGCAAAGCAGATTGACAAGGATGCTACGAGTGCTCAGTTTGATCATATCGGAGGGTTTCTTAGAGCCCGGGTCACGATCAAGGTTGAGAACCCTCTCCGAAGGTCGATTCTTATTGATTCAACTAAGAGGCAGAGTGTGGATATGTATGAAATCCAATATGAACATGTGCCTCGTTTTTGTTTTGCATGTGGTCGTATTGGCCATGCCGATATGTTTTGCTCGACTCCGGGTTCGCGGGATGCAAATGGAAAATGGCCCTTTGGACCAGAATTGCGACCAGTAGAGGAGCGTAAGAAAGCTTCATCGACATCACAGGAGGGCTCAAAGGAGTCACATTACGCTCATAATTCTAAGAGGGAGACGAGGCAGTCGAGAACAGCCACAGAAAAGGCCCGGAGGTCACTTCTCCGTTGAAAAAGAAGTCTTCTAAACGTACTACGGATAGGCAGGAAAAAATGGTCTACAAACCGGTTGCAAAACCCCACTTGTTAACTTCAACGCCCCACAATATTGAGGGGGGATCCAGTTCTGCACTGGACACCGAGGTTTCTACTGAGGTCCAGGTTGATGAGTTGAACAAGGATAGGGAGCGGAAGAAGAAACGCCCCACTCCTACTAGCTCTGATAATTCGGCAGCGGCTGCAGAGCAGCCCTGCCTGCATCAATGGATACTATGAGTATTAACTGTCGAGGGCTTGGGAACCAATCGACAGTTAGAGACCTTCGCAGAGTTGTGAAGCAGGAAGGCCATGCCCTACTCTTTATGATGGAAACAAAAATTGAGAAGAAAAGAGTAGAGGATTTACGAACCTCGCTTGGCTTTGCAGGTTGTTTTGCGGTGGACAGTGATGGTTTGAGTGGTGGTATCAGACTCTTTTGGAATAATTCTGTTTATATCACACTCAATAATTACAGTTTAGCGCATATTGATATGATTGTCAAGGAGATCGGTCGAGACGCTCCACCTTGGCGTTTTACAGATTTTTAGGGTGAACCACGGGTCGAGAATAGGCACCACAGTTGGACCTTTCTTCGAACTTTGGCTAATATCCAGCATAATGGATGGCTCTGCATGGGAGACTTCAACGAGACCATGTATGTCGATGAACACTTTAGTACGCATGCTAGGCCAGAATGGCAGATGCGTGTGTTTCGTGAAGTTGTTGATTTTTGCTCATTCCAGGACCTGGGATGGAGAGGTGTTCCCTTTACATGGGATAACGGGCAGCGGGGTACGGCTAATGTGAAGGCTCGATTGGACCGTGTCCTCGCAAACAACACTTTCATTAAACAGTTCGAATTTTCATGTGTTAAGCATATTAGTTCAGTAGCCTCAGATCATTGTTATGTTCTAGCCGAGCTGCGATCAGTCCAGGCAAGGAGTTGGCCCCGTGCTGAACGTACGTTCCGCTATGAGAATATTTGGCAGATCCACACGGATTATGATCATCTAGTTGGGAACATGTGGATGTCAGGGTCGGGCCAGCAGGGTTTGGGCGGGGTGGTGCAAGCACTCACCACGGTCCCAAAAAAGCTAGGCTCGTGGGCCGAATACGAGTTTGGTAATTTGTCCAAGAAAATTCGCAAGCTTCAAAGAAAACTAGAGACTCTGCGAGTTGCGTCGATTGGTATTGGACCAACAAGGGAAGAACTCTCGGTGGCTAGTCAATTGAGAGAGACTTTGAAACAAGAGGAAATCTGGATGCATCAGCGATCCCGTATCTTGTGGCTACGTGAGGGCGACCACAATACAAAATACTTCCATGCCCAAGTGGCACATCGGAAGAGAATCAACAGAACTGTGTCTCTCGAGAATTCGGAAGGCCATATTTGTGTTGAACCTGACGAGGTTAAACAGGAGGTGTCAAATTTCTATCAAAATCTTTATCGGTCACAAGGTTACCGTCACATGACCGAACTGCTGGACTTTGTTACCCATCGTATTACGGATGCAATGAATTTCATTCTTGATAAGGAATTCTGCGAGGAAGAGGTTAAAACGACACTTTTCCAAATGGCACCGTCTAAAGCTCCTGGAGTGGATGGTTTTACGGCTGGCTTTTTTCAGAGGCATTGGGAGGTCCTTGGCAATGATGTGGTGTTGGCTATATTAGATTTCTTCAACGGGGGCGAGCTTCCCTCTGGCTTAAATGACACTGCCATTGCTCTTATTATGAAGGTTTCGCAACCCCCAGAAGATATCTCAATTTTGCCCTATTTCTTTGTGTCCAGTCCTATACAAGATTGCAGCCAAAGCGGTGACTAACCGCTTACGTGGTCTGATGGACGAGGTTATAGGAGTCGAGCAAAGTGCATTCGTGCCAGGGCGGTTAATCACTGATAACGTCCTAGTCGCTTATGAAAGTATTCATGTGATGAAAAGGAGAAAGAGAGGAAAGAATACCACTTGTGTAGTGAATCTTGATATGCTAAAGGCGTATGCATGATCGTGTCGAATGGCATTACCTGGAGGCTATATTGTCTAAGATGGGTTTTTGTGAGAGCTTTGTCAGACTGATTATGAAATGTGTAACATCAGTGAGGTTCTCAGTCAAGTTAAATGGATCCCAGCTACCCTATTTCACTCCCTCGAGAGGGTTATGCCAAGGTGATCCGATGTCTCCCTTCCTCTTCCTTTTTTGTGCTCAAGGTTTCACTGCTTTATTGAATTGTTTTGTAGGATCACATGTGGATAGGGGTATACGTGTCAGTTTTAATTCACCATGGGTGAGCCACTTATTGTTTGCTGACCACAGTTTGATTTTCTTGAGTGCCAAGACACAGAGTGCTCACAGATTCAATGAAATTCTTTGAATCTATGCTGATTGTTCGGGTAAGCTGTAAACAGGGAAAAAGTTCTATCTTTTTTCAGCCCCAACACGAGGCAAGAGGAAAGGACGATCTTAGGGGTCAATGTGGAGGCGTTCTCCGAGAGATATCTTGGTCTATCGACAGCTGTTGGTAGGATCACGAGTGGTACCTTCGACCATATTGGCGAGAGGAGTCGAGCGAAAATGCATGGTAGGTCAGAAAAGAACTTGGCTTGTGCTGGTCGAGAAACACTTCTAAAATCGGTGATCCAGGCTATACCATTTTACAGTATGAGTTGTCTTCCTCTGACTAAGAAAGTTTGCAAGCAGTTGGCATCTGCTATGGAAAAACTCTAGTGGAGTAGTTCCATAGACAAGCGTTCTCTTCATTGGCTCGCTTGGGACAAACTCACAGATTCAAAAACAAATGGCGGTATGGGTTTTCGTGATTTGGAGTTGTTTAATATTGCCATGCTTGGAAAACATGGATGGCGTCTGATCATGCATCCGAATTCTCTGTGTGCCCGAGTCTTGAAAGGAAGATATTTTTCCAACTGTGACTTTATGCAAGCACAAATTCCTGCTAGGGCTTCGGCAACGTGGAGGGGTATTGTTGCTGGAAGAGAAGCCCTCACAAAAGGACTGATCAACCGTGTCTGTAATTGCCGGATTACTTCCATTTGGTCGGACAACTGGATCCCTACTACACTTTCTTTAAGACCAATGGAAAGATTGGGAGATGAACCACTCGATATGGTTGCTGAATTAATCAACCACGACTCAGCTTCGTGGAAGGACTAGTTCGAGAAAATTTCCTTGCTCCTGGCACGGATGCTATTCTAAACATTCCTTTAAGGCGGTCAGGTGGTGAAGGTTTCATGGCTTGGGCTCTTGAAAAATCTGGTAATTATTCTATGAAATCGGCTTATCGCGCTCTCGTGACTCATAAAGAGCATTCAGCTCAAGAGGAAGGGGCGGTAGCGGGCACTTCAACGACTGAAAAACAGATATGGTCAGTATTATGGAAGCTCAAAGTGATCCCTCGGGTTAGGGTTTTCTGGTGGCGTGTTCTTCGTGGTAATCTACCGGATTACCTAACTCTTAAATATCGTCACATAAGACAGTTGGCTCTTTGTGATCTGTGCAAGGCTAGATAAGAGGACATGCAACATGCCCTCCTCGAATGCTCTCATGCCCATAAGTATTGGACTGCGGCGAAGGAGTTCTTTAACTTGAAGATTCGCCACTTCACCCAGCTACTTGGGCTCGGGACATTTTGCTTGATAGCAGGTTTGCTGATAACAAGTGTAAAATAATCACAATTATGTATTCTATATGTACTGCTTGCAATCGGATGACACATGATAAGGAGGTTCTCACCCTGGAGCTTATGTTGAAGAGAGTCCGAGATGATCTGGCCCTGCTGGATGTGCCCCATGCTCGCACTATTTCAGCTGGACAATGTTGGCGCCCTCCTGATCCTAGATGGATAAAGATTAATACAGATGGAGCGAACAGGAGAAAGTGAGGGCATCGCCAGATCGCACCTTTCTTTCTTGGGTGCTTGGAGTAAGCCACTTCCTGGAGTCTCTGATCCTCTGATTGCAGAGGTTTTAGCTCTTCGAGAAGGTGTGCTTTTTTCCTGTCTGCGGGGTTATTCGCATGTGGTGATCGAAACTGATTGCTTGGAGGTGTTAAACCTCTGGTCTTCGAGATACAACACCAGAGCCATTGTGGCGCCTATCCTAGAGGAAATTGGGGAGCTAGCTGTTAACTTTTCTTCGTTTTCTATTAAACACATTAGGCGAGGGACCAATAATTCTACTAATCTTTGTGCAAAGCATGCATGTTCTCTTCAGATAACAAAATGTTGGGTACATGAGAGTCCAGCCTTTCTTGCTAGCAGCCTGCGGGCTGAATGTAATCGCCTCTCTGTTATTGAATAAAAGCTCCCAAAGTTTACTGCAAAAAAAACCCTTCTTATGGACCAGCAACTACTCTTTACTAAGTATAAAAAGTGATGAGCTTGCATCTCAGGCAACCCCTAGGACACGTATTGATTTCACGGAAGAAATGCCAAGGCGGCCAATACAATGGCATAAGAGCATCTCCACTCGCGCCCCCCCCCCCCCCCAATGGGCGTCTGGATAGGCGCCTGACGAGTCCTTTGGTGGCCCGTCCGGACGGCTCGGCACTATCGGGGCATCCTTCTCCACTCGGTAAAACCCCAAAACAATTTCAGGCACCAAAAACATTTAAACAAAATAATGTTTTGGACATAAAATTTGAATTTTAGGTATTTAAAGGTTTAGGCCATTACAAAACGATAGGAATTCGTTCGTGATCTAGGATCAATCGATGTCGACGACGTTGTTGAAGCCAAGGAATCGTGGGTTGGGGGTGGAGCCATCGTCGACGAACTCGGCGCCCTGGTTGTCACCCGACGTGTCGTTGCTGTCACCGCGAGTGTCTTTGCTTGGGGGCGTGTGTAACAACCCAAATTTTTCTATATTAGGGTGTATGGTGTTGTCTTCATCCCATATATGCATGAAACAACAATTTGAACCATGTTGAAACAACTTAAATTGGTTTGAGAAAATCCCACAAAAGGTACTTAAAATGGGTCCCAAAATCTTGTATTGGAAAATATTTCAAACACACCAAAGAAACACATGGCTTTGTTGGAAATTTTGTGAGGTTTCCAAAACTGATTTTTGCCAAATTTTCTGTTTTCAAAAAGGCCCCCAAAACAACTGTTTTTGTGCTGTTTTGTAATATAAAAGGGCCTCAATGGAATTTCACTGTTTTCCAGGGGGTTATTGTAATTTCCCTTTTCTTTTCGCTTTCTTCTACCTCTAGCCAGAAAGCAGCAGCTGCGTGTCCAGCCCTCCATCGTCGACGCCACCTCAAGCTTGCTCGTCTGCCAGCATGGATAGGGCGCAAAGGAGCCCCGCAGAACCCTCTCTTCCCTAGTACCTCTCACTCTCGCTCTCTCTCTCTCTCTCTGTTTTCTTCTCGCGGAACCCGGAACCCTGGCTCGGGTCCATCCCCATGGCGCCGCCGGTACAGCCCACGCCGCGCCCTGCCGTCGTCACCAACAGCTCCGGTGCCCTTCCCTCTTCCTCCCTGTGAACCTAGGGCCGCGGAGGAGCTACAAGATGGCCGAATAGGGGCCATCTTCCCGAAGTCCTGCCGCCGGCCGCCGGGCTCGATGCGGCCGACTCCGGCCTCCCCTGCCTTCCCCGACCCCTCCCTTAGCTTCACCGCGACGAGGTGATCTTCCCGGTGCTCTCAGCTCGCCTCCTCCCCCTCGTATACCCCTCCCCGGCATGCTTCCAACACCGCCGCCGCGCGGATGCTTGCCGGCTCACCACCGGTGACCATTCAGTCCAGCCGCCGCCACCCCTAGACTCTCCTTTACCTCCTCTACCTCGTGTTACAATCCGATCTGCGAATCGCGCGCCAAATCGATGAAATTCGATTTCATCAGTGAAGAACAGAGCATGGTGATGTCATCATCACGTCATGCTGACATCATAAACCCGATTTTCTCTGTTTTTGGAAAATTGAATATTGCACTTACACGTGGGCCCACCTTTATTCAAATTCCACAAAATGGTTTATCCTGTAAATTGAATAACTATTAAAATATTAATCAGAAAAATAAAATAAAAATATAGAGTTGATCAAAAAAATGTAAGCTACCCAAATATATAATTTTCACATATGTTTGAGAAAGTCCAAAAATAAGCATTTATTTAATGTTGTTAATTCATTAAAAAATAGAAAATAAGTTTTTTATTCACTAAAATTAGAAAATTAAAAGTTATATATCAAATTGCTCAAAATGACAAATGCAATCTGTTTATGATGTTTACAAACCCATTTGAGCACTTTAAATTGTACTCGCTTCCAGAATCACCCGAATTGCCCTCTGGGGTCTATTTCGCGACTTTTTCAGTAAAACTGCATAACTGACATATGAACCCTAGCAACCCAACAATCATGTTTAGGGCTTTTATTTCAGTGCATTAACTTGCTTATGCATACATGTTGTGCATTGCATCGATGCCATGTTTGATTGTTGTTCTTCTTTTCGGTGTTGTTTCCCCCTCGGTAGAACTCGACTCCGAAGTGAAGACCGGCAACTCCAATGGCGAATACTTGATCTTAACCGACAAGTCAAGCACTTATCCCAGAAGATATATCTATTGGTTTTCTTATAACCAAGGCAAGCATAACCTCTTATCTGCTCATATATGTTTTCCAACAACATTTGATTCTCGTACTTTGCATTCGATTCTAAAGTATTTGATGCTAGTAGATATAGTTCACCTATATACTGCATTGCCACAATATCCTGATCCACTGCTCCTAGCCGCCATAGATTTGCTTGTGCGCTTCGCGAGAGCCTCATATCTGTTTCGCTTAGCTTTACATGTTTGTTACCTCTGCTCCATCCGGTTGATGAATCAGAAATGCGATAACCTAGTATGATACGATGACGTGGTGAGATGAGCATTGTGTGGTTAACATGACTAAGGCTTGGATGGGATGCCACTTGGGAAGTGGTTGTTTGTCCTGTACTTGCTAACCCTAGGATTAAGGTCTCGCCACGGAAACCAAGACTGAGCGTGCAACCACACGCGGGGTCTAACAGACCGCGCTCGACTAACTAACTTGTTTGGTTCTATCTGTGAGTCACATAGATTGGGATTTCCTTATGCGTGTGAGTCAAAAACCTTTTGGAGGTGTTTAGGGTGTGACCAGGACAAGTGATGGACGTACACGGATCTTGATCCCGACTCACAGAACAGATGCCGTCAGGAGGTGGCCAACTCCCTGTTGACGGGGTGGCTCTGTTTGGGTTGACTCATGGATAGGGCTCGACAAGGTAAAGGTCGTGGCCAACCACCCTTTGCCGCGATCCCAAGGAGCGTACATGTGGCGTTAAGAGTCGGCTGGTACGTGTGGGTAAAGTGTACCACCCTGCAGGGATAAATCTTTCGGAAAGCCGTGTCCACGGTGAAGGACGACTTGGTGAATGTCGTGTGGCCATAGATAACTTAAACGTGACGTAAAAGATGTTGACAAGGCATGGAGACAATATATGAAGGGTGCCTACTTGGAGATGCCGAGAGGGGTGATCCTTGTAGCATGTGAGATGCTGGGAATTGATGTTGGTGGTTTGAAATGATGATGATCACAGTAGTGAGTTTCTCAACTGTTTTGAAAATCTTCTATGAGACGTGCTATTCCTCCTCGATTTGGAAAATAAAGATTGCTTTACGCAAATCAACCTTCATAAAACCCTTTATGAAACCAGCAGATATATCATAGGTTAACTAAGTCTTGTTGAGTACCTCCCGTACTCAGGTTTGCTTAATTTTGGTTCAGGTGGAGTTCGTCACTTCAGTGGTGGTTCAACGTGGACATCGACGAGTAGGTTGGGGTTCCCAGGTAGCAGCCTGGAATCTATGGTCTGGGACGTCGTCTTATGTTGCGGCCTCTTAGGCCTTTTTGGTTATTGTTGATTAGCAACATAATTTGCCTTCCGTTGTCTGATGTAATGTTGGGTCTTGTGACCTCTGCTTGTAAGCTATACTCTAGTAACACCTGATGGGGGGATAATAACCCGGTAGGCCAACTCCAAGGTATAACCCGGCCCAAAGGACGCTGCGCAGCATCCGGCTAAGGATAAAGAAACTTCTAGAAGGCCCAAGGTTTATAGGCCTCGTAACCCGGATTGTGGGTTGCAGTAATGAAAGCTAGGGTTTGTAAGCGGTGTTCGGGTAGGACTCAAGCTGCGCCTTGGAGGGCAAGCCAAGTAGGGGGACGGGTGCTTTATAAACCGGCCCTATGCTTAGCTTTGCAGAGATCCAAGTAGTAATCATATCGCCGAATATCGAGTACCCATTGTACACAAAGAGATCGAGTTAATAAAGCGAGATCGGAGACTCGGCGACTTCATCGCCGGCTACCAGATTGAATTCCATCATGTTTTCCTCTGAGCTAAATCCTCTCCCAAACGCCTGTGTCGACTTTCCCCAAGATCAGTTACCCCTGGTAACATCTGCCGTGATCATCCCACGACAGTTGGCGCCCACCGTGGGGCCTGCGTCCAAAGGTGTTTACATCACGGGAGAAGCTCGGAAAAGCATGAGGAACCTCGTCGTCGGAGAGATCTACGACGACCACAAAGGAGAGAAGGTGGTGGACGACTCCGGCTGGGGGCCAGAATCGGATCGCCTCGAATCCGGATCTGTCGTGACAATCGGCCGGATCAGCGTCTTCATCGGTATGGTATGTACCTCTGGCTCGGCTCCTGACGATGTTGGATCTGATTCTGTGTCATGGGAGGCTACTTGCGCCCAATCAGATAGAGAAGAATCAGTTGGAGCAACAGACCAGATAGAAGAATCCATCGTGCAGTGGGAACAGCCGGAGGAGCCGGCATGGGCCCCGCGTGACCCGGACGGTGGAAAGGATGATACTGAATCTATCCGGGACCTGCTGGAAGACCGGTACGGAGAAGATAACAGCGGAGAAGAACAGCATGAACTCACAACAAGCGTAATACGCCGAGCGGCGGTCTACACGGCTCCAGCAGCCAACCATAATCAAGGAAACGTGACCACGGCTCCGGTCGGGGCGGCTCAGGCATTGGCGCAGCGGCAGGACGCAGCTAACGGAAACTCGATCCCGGCCCGGGTCGACGGAGAGTCGGCATCAGTGACTAGCCGTGCGGCGGATGAGGAGTTGCACGCGAATACGTTCGGATTCCTGGGAAACCGGACACCGGGGGCGGGTCCTTCAAACCCGCGCCACCCGGCCTTGTTCGATAATAATCTGATCCTAGACCCCACGGTCCTTGCTACGGTTATCACTCCAGAAAACGTAGCTGAACGTGTCAGGGACCTGGATGTGGCCCGCCGCGCGTTGGAACAGCAAAGAAGGCAAGTGGAAGCGGAGAAACAAGGGATGGCTACGCGTCAACGCGAGCTGGATGCATTGGAAACCCGGCTCCGAGAGGAAACATCTAGAGTACACCAGAGACATCAAACTAGACTACCGGCCATGGGTGGGGTCATTAACCCGGCAGCTTTGTTTATTACGCCTCAGGACCAACCGATCCCAGCGGTAAACCAGGGAACTGCGCCTCAGCCGGCAACAGCGGAAGCCCACGCGGCAAACGTGCAGGCCGGGTTACCCCCACCACGAACTAGAGTCACAACCGGCATCGAGTTGCCACCACAGCCGCCGTCACGGTTTCGCACACCAGCAGGCCACTACAACAATCCCATGGACAACGTGTATGCAGCAACGCTTGCATTGAACCAGATCCCGGTAGGAGAATCGCCTCATGCAGAAAGGACCCGGCAAGCGATCGATCTACTGCACACTGCAGTGGCGCAGCAAGCCAATTACCCGGACCACAGAAGCGGGATGCATGGGACGCCATACGCCAGTCAACAACAAGGGAATATTCAAGCAAACTCGGCGCGGCGGAGGGAAGAGCAGCAGCAAATGCCGCCTCCTCCCCGTGTTCCGGCAGCATCGGTGGCGCAGGCCGTTGTGGATAGCTCCAGGGCTCGGAGAGCTGGGGCCGGGTCTGCTGCACATGGGTTGCCTGCAGCACCGCGCCCCGCTGCGCCCCCGGCTGGATCGCACGCTTCCCGAGTAAGGCCAGTCTCAACCGTCCTCGCAGGGCCCAAGTGTCTCTCGGATGACATCAGAGCTGAACCTTACCCGGAAAAATTCAAAGAGCCGGGAAAAGTAGTGAATTATGAACCGACCATGGATCCGGAAACATGGTTGAGTAGTTATGAGATGGCAATGTCAATCCGCAATGCATCCGAGAATCTTCAAGCCAAGTTCATGTACTTGATGATTTCAGAAGGAGCAGCAAAGTTATGGTTCACCAACCTGCCAGAAAGATCGATCAAGTCCTGGGAAGAACTGAAGACCGCGTTCGTCAAGCACTTTCATGGAACGTGCAGAAAGCTATTCACTATTGATGATTTAGAGCGATGCGTTCAGAAGAAGGGAGAATCAGCACGCAGTTGGGTACGCCGGGTTATGGAGATACTTCACTCATCCACAGATATTCAGCCCAAGGATGCGCTACAAGCTATGGCAAAAACATGCAAGTATATTCCTTTAGTACAAAAGTTAACTCGCATGAAGTCCAGTAGGAATGCATCGGAGGTTACAATGGGAGAATTAATGGATGCGTGCAACAAACACGCCGCAACAGACACTACAGAGGAGGAAGTTGATGACAAGAAAGCGAAGGTGAATACCAGTAATAGTGGAAGAACCGGCAATGGATCGGCACCGAGTAATAACGGAAATAGTCAGAACAAGCGCCCATTTGAAGGAGGTTTCGAGTTTGTAGCTAATACTGAAGCCGGGTCTTCGAGACCCAGATCTGAAGGGAATTTTAATACCGGAAATCATAATGGAGGACACTATCAGGGACCTCCGAGGCCAGGCAACAGTTGGGATATATTCAGGATGGCGTGCCCGAAGCACAGCAGGAACGGCAAGCCGGCTAATCACTCCTTGGAGCAATGCGCCGACTTACAGAGATGGAAGAACGAGGAAGTAAACAGAGCCATGCGAGGTGCGGGTCGGGGAGGAGGCCCGGGTCCAGGTGGAAATTTGGGCAACGGTCCCCCCCAGCCGGTAACCCGGCAGCAGGAAATCCGGGCAACAATCAAGGGGGAGCGGGAGGTTTCCAGGCTAACCCCAAACAGTTGGGTCAGTATCATGTGCATACTACGGGAGGCTCTAACAAGGACAAAAAGATGCTAAAGCAGGCGGTTAACTCAGTTTCTTCTGCTGTTCCGAGGTATTTGAGATGGTCAGAACAGGAGGTAACATGGAGCAGGAGGGATCACCCGGATAGAGTGGATCACCCGGGAGTCTTAGCATTGGTAGTGGCACCACAGGTCAATGGGTATGAGCTGAAAAAAGTCTTGATGGACGGAGGGAGCAGCATCAATATCCTGTACTGGGAAACTTTCCTGCGCATGGGTCTAAAGGAATCTCAGCTACAAAAAAGTACAACAGTTTTTCACGGGATAGTGCCGGGTCATTCAGCGTGCCCTGAAGGAAAAATTGCGTTGGAGGTAGCTTTTGGGGAATCAAAGGACAATTATCGAGTTGAGTGGCTTACTTTTGAGGTGGTTAAGTTGCGCAGTCCTTATCACGCATTGTTTGGAAGACCGGCTTATGCCAAATTCATGGCAAGGCCGTGCTATGTGTATCTACAGCTGAAAATTCCGGGTCCTAAGAAGACCATTACCATACATGGAAATCGAGATATAGCGGCTGAGTACGATGAAGGAGATGCAGCAATGGCTGAGCAAGCCTGTAGGAAAGAGGAACTCAGGCATTATCGATCTCAAGCGGACCTGGAGGAAAGGGCAACTTCAAAAAGGCCGAGCTCTGAGGAAGAAAAAGCAAAACCCAGGGCAGAGCAAGATGCTAAGATGGTGGCTTTCATCAGGAACGATCCCTCCAAATTGTCTGGCATAGAAGGGGAAATCACATCGTCGTCTACGGCTAGCAGCGCTGCGATAACGACACACCCGGATTGGCTAGCAAACTCGGCACTCGTCATGAAAGGGTCTAACAAGTGGAGAATGTGCGTCGGTCGCGCCAGCCCGGGACCGATTGTCGAAAAGAACTAGACAGTGTAACGGGCAGCAGGTTTCAGACGCGCTCTTTTCCTACCCAGGGTACCTAAGGGGACTGGAAGGTTTTTAATGAGGCGGCTTGCTGACCCAAACTTTATCGTATCAATAAAAAGAGATGGTTTTCAAGTATTGTCATGGTCTTTGCTTCGATTACAGGTAAGTGGTACTTGTTATTATCAATACATCAGTATCATCAAAATACATTGCACATACATAGGTCTTTGGGGGCTGAGCTGCTTAAATAGCAGTCACGAACCCAAATACCCGGCCTTGATGCCTATGAGTTATGAGGGCCGATTACTCGCAAGACGAGTACGGTTGCAATCTTATAACCGGACGAAGGAGCCAAATTTCTTGGTTATTCTTACTTAAGCTCGATGTGACTCGCACTAAAGTGGCATGATCTGTTCGCTTACGATTACAATCAACCACGCAGCCCAATGGGATTTGCTTGACCCTGTTTTTCGTATAGATGTAACAGCATGGTATCCACGCGAAAGCCGGCTTACAGTACAAGATAATCAAAAGGGTCATCTAAACCACAAGTCTATGCAGAGTACAAGGCTAATAGCCGGAAACTCAACGAGTATCAAGCATGACTTCAGTATTTAAGCAAATGGCTATTGGTTTCCGGCTTGGTAAAGAGCAATTTGTCCTCTGAGAAAGGCCGCACCCCCCTGGCTCGTACTTTGGGTCATGGGGACTGGGGACTTCGAAACAGAAACAAACTGTTTAGCTATTGAAGCTCGAGAGACCCTAGCTTCCGAGTCTTGGGGACTTAAAGAAAAGTCCACTTATCAAAACCCGTGATGCTCGGAAAACCGAGTCTCGCAAAGGGAATCAACAAATAGTTGGGTATCGAGAATAAGTTTAAAGAATAAGACAAGTGTTAAGACTATCAAAAGCCGGGAGAGGCACAAATATATTCCGAACCAAAAGTACGTTACAAGTGATGGTACCAATATCAAGGGTGCACAGACGCACCATCAAAATCATATTAGTTTTAAAACACAAAAGTACCAGGTAACGCTCTACTCGGTATCCTGAGAGCGGTCTTCCGGGTCTTGGTCCTGGATCTGCTCCTTAGCCTTTCCAGCAGCATTACCCGGACTTTCCGCGTCAGGACGGATAGGTGGAGGGACAGCTGGCGTAGAGGTAGACGGCCGTAATCCTAGCTCGGCCTCTCTCTTAGCAGCTTCTTCTTTTCTCCTGGCCAGATCAGTCGCCCATTTTTCCAACATATCAAAGGGAGGGGGTGCCTCTGCCAATATGATTTTTCCTTCAGCATCGTATGAGCTCATGATTGTGTCCAGGTCCATCTTATCGGCCAAAGCGGTGGCCGAGGGGCGTACTGCGGATTGTATGGCCTTGAAGTCCTTGGGTGTAAACTTGGAGCCATCAGCCTTTAATTCTGGAAACCCGGATACTACCTTTGCCGGGTCAAGCTTAGGAAAGTAAGCCTTCGCCAGCGTCAAGGCCCGGGTCATACCGATCCGGCAGGACGAGCGCTTCCATATCTCAATCCATCCAGGCACCGTCGAGCAGGCTTGCATAAGATTCTCTTCACCCGGGTATACCTCGGAAGGCCACTTCACAGCGTCCAATAAAAGCTTTGTGCCGGCAAAAAAGGTCCGGAGCACAGTCTTCAATGTTTTTACCTTGGCAATGGCATCGTCCTCTGGAGCAGCGAGGTTCGCACCTGCAGTTGAAACAAAAGGAAAGTATATCAGTTATCCCGATTGTCATAACGATAAAGTAGAGGCAATTAAGTTAGTCGAAGGCAAAAAGCTCACTTAGCAAGATGCGATAAGTATCCGCAATCTGGTTCGATAAGTTCTTCAGCGCGGATTGAGCAGTGTTGTACTTCTTTTTGTATTTGGAAACGTCTTTTTTCAAAGTTTCCATGTTGGCCTCAAGGGCTTCTCTTCGTTTTACCTCAGCAAGTAGGAGCTGTTCGGTCTTGAGTAACACCTCATCGGACCGGGTCACTTCCGCCTGTAAGGAACGAAAGTGTCAGTCGGATATCATGGAAAACCGGGTATTGCGTGAAGTACCGAGCACAACTTGGGTAAGTTATGCCCGGAACTTGGGGACTAGGTATGTACCAAGAGATATCCGGTGTCAATTACCTGATGTGCTGCAGACATACGCTCTAGGAGGTTGTTCTCTGAAGCTTTCATGGTGAGGAGAGCGCTCATCAGCTGGTCAAAATTATCGTTACCCGAGTTAGAAGTCTCGGGGTCGCGGAAACTTGGAGAAAAAGTTTTCCTCTTAGCAGGAGATGGCACCCGGGTCATTCGAATGTCGGGGTCTGCTCCTCCTCTCGCGCCCAAAGTGGCAGTATCTTCTTTCTCGCTTGCGTGCGAGGCTATCGGATACCCGGCTTCTCGCCCAGCCGGATCTGTCGGTGACGCTTGTCCATCACCAGCTGCGGCGAACACGTCATTAGTTGGCTTCTCTTTGCCCGGGTCCTCGGTTTCCATGTCTTCTTGGTCACTAATAACGGCTGTGGCCCTGTGAAAAATATGAAGGCACAGTTAGCACATAGCCGTGAAAAAGACAGCGAGAGTATGGTATAACATTAGGAAAAGAACTTTACCCGGGATTCACCATAAGGTCTGCAGGGAATTCGCTACTAGAACCGGCTGAAACTGAAAAATACCAAACGAGGCGTGAGGTTACCTTGCGAGGGAGTATTTTAGAAGGATCTTTATGTTTAAATAAGGGTATGGTCAGTACCAGTATGCCGAGTTGGAGGTGATGAAATACCCGGGTTAAGGGCGTCATCGCCCGGGTGGTTCCGAGTTACCCTGCGCTTGGTCATAGGCGATTCCTTCAGGTATGGCAAAAGGGGGTAATGCCATGGTCAGCTCAGGAATATTATCACAGGAACGCGAATTAGATGTGAGAAATTGATGCAAAACCTTGAAGACGACCCCTTGGGGTTTTCTTTTAGATCCGGCCTTAATTGCCGGCTCTGGTTCATCTTCATCGCTGGCGGACTCCACTTTGCCGTCAGCTTCTTCTTCCTCGTCTTGGTCTTCTTGTTCTGAAAATTACCATGGTTACAATAGGAAAATGAAAAGTGGGATGCGACGAACTCAAAGGAACTGAGCATGTACCTTCGTCCGAGTTAACGGCATCCTCCTTTTCCTCCGGGTTTCCGGAGTTAGGAGAAGCGTCCATCTTCCAGAAATCGTCATCGGCCTGAAGTAAAAGCATAAGAGCAAGGGTTAATGGTTGTATCAAGTAAAGAAGATAAGGGTGGAATCGAGAAAACCAGGTCCTTACCGCGGGGGCCGGGTTCTCGAGAGTGAAGGGCTCTAATCCGGCTATGTTCCGGATTACCTCGAGTTTCTCTGTCAGAAAGCCCTTGATTGTCTTGTTGGTGTCACTAGGAGCGAAGCTGCTGGTGGAGTATCGAATTGGGTCCGTGGTTTGCCCCGAGTATTCGCACATCAATTTTGCGCGAATAGAGTTGGGTTGGATGCGGAAATCGACCCAAGTCTTCACCAGGTTAAGCCCGATGAGGCCTTGGGCAGAAAGGATGGAGATTTTAGCCAATAGAGGCAGAATTTCTTCCCTTTCCGAGTCAGGGGCAAACCCATTCAAGGTTTCAGAAATGTCAAGCTGACCCTCCGAGTAACCCGGCAATTTCTTTTCGCCGGGTGGGGAGGTGTCCCGGCAGTAAAAGTACGAGAGCTGCCAGTGCTTGACGTGGGAGTTGAGGGTGAGAGGAGGCATTAAAGAGTTCTTGCGGCGTTGGATAGAAACCCCGCCGCAAGTAAGAAGTGCACTGTCGCCGCTTTCGCAGCACGGTTTGCACTGGAAAAGTTCGACAAAGAGAGCCAAACTTGGCGGAGTGCACAAGTAAGACTCGGAGAGAACGATAAAATGGGAGATGTTTAGTACAGAGTTGGGTCCTATGTCGAAAATGCGAAGGCCATAATGGCTTAAAACGTCGCGGAAGAAAGGGTGACCCGGAGGCCGGAAGCCCCGGGTCACGTGTTCAAAAAAACAAATTACCTCATTTTCTGCTGGGGTGGGCCGGGTTTCGTTACCCGGTACCCTCCAGTGGATAGTTTCTTGAGAGGGAAGAACCCCTAGCTCGACCAGTTCCTCCAGTTTGGCCTTGGTGACGGAGGACCGCGCCCAGTTGGCGGATATGGAGTTTGTGGTTTTGGCTTTAACCGGCAGCTTTCCCTGCTTCTTGGGTGCCATGGGGTTAACCTGAAAAAGCGTCAGAAGAAAAGATGTGAGAAACGAAACTCGGAAATTATCAGTTGACCGAGTATTGACGAGTGGTGTCAAGTTAGCCTGGAAGTTAAATATGATCCGGGTATTATTTTGCTAAGCAAGGTATGAATTGTCTGGGTATCGTGCATTATTACAAAAGTTGTAGAATTTTATGCATGGATGAGCGTTTGGGGATGATAAGTGGGTGTCCGTACATCTGTTATGAGCAAATGAGCCGGAGAAGGAGGGTTTTCCGGGTGATAGGGACAGGGACGGAAGATTTGGGCGGCTCAAGCCCAGATTGGGAATTCCATTTCTAGGTTATTGGTGAAATTAATGATTACAGTTGGTAGGAGAATGAGTTGAAGGGTATATCCTACCTATTGGGTGGGCTAGAGTGAATACTAGTGACCTAATTCGGCGTGACCCGAGAAATCGTGGGCGGCCCAATCCAGATCCAATCTGAGGGAGAGTTAAGAAGTTGTCAGGGAAAATTAGAGAATGTGAGAGACTTACCGGAGGAGATTGAAGTGAAGCTTTGCGGAGGCAAATGGCGCAAGCTTGATGCCCCTTCGCGATTCCTGGCGGACAGGTTGGGGGTCTGGCGGCGGATCTGGGCGGCAGGGCGGAGCGCGCTGTGGCGGAGCGCAACCGGCAACGGATGGGCTCCGGTGATGCGCGCGAGGCTTCCGTGGTGATGCTCTGTGAGCTCGAGCTTGAAAGAAGGAAGGAGGAGAAATGGGGTAAAGTGAGCCGTTGGGGTTAGGGTTACCTCTAAGGACTTATTTATAACGGCCGGGGTGGAAAAACTCATCCCAACGGGTGGGACCCGGAAATTACGGGGTAACGGCTATTTGTGTGAAATCTGCGAGATACGCCTTAAGTGTAGATCGAGGTCTCCGAACGAAAAAGAGAAGCAGATCCTCTCCGCGGTATCAAGACAAATTATCGAGAGAAGTATAAAGTTTTGCTATTCTTATCAAGGCTTAGACCGGGAAGTTGAGCAAGGCATCTGGAAGGAAAGCCGGGTTACTATGTGGCCACCAGGGAGTTGGGCCTAGTCATTTCATGAAGTACTTCAACTCGGTCTCCACACGTTCGTGTGATTGATATTTTTTGCAGGGAATAGCCAGCGCTTCAAGGAGGGATCTTTGAAGCCCAAGCTATTCTGGGGACTACTGATGGGGGGATAATAACCCGGTAGGCCAACTCCAAGGTATAACCCGGCCCAAAGGACGCTGCGCAGCATCCGGCTAAGGATAAAGAAACTTCTAGAAGGCCCAAGGTTTATAGGCCTCGTAACCCGGATTGTGGGTTGCAGTAAGGAAAGCTAGGGTTTGTAAGCGGTGTTCGGGTAGGACTCAAGCTGCGCCTTGGAGGGCAAGCCAAGTAGGGGGACGGGTGCTTTATAAACCGGCCCTATGCTTAGCTTTGCAGAGATCCAAGTAGTAATCATATCGCCGAATATCGAGTATCCATTGTACACAAAGAGATCGAGTTAATAAAGCGAGATCGGAGACTCGGCGACTTCATCGCCGGCTACCAGATTGAATTCCATCATGTTTTCCTCTGAGCTAAATCCTCTCCCAAATGCCTGTGTCGACTTGCCCCAAGATCAGTTACCCCTGGTAACATCTGCCGTGATCATCCCACGACAACACCTGTTTAATACAGCTTCCAAGTCTAGAGTACTGCTTTGATCGGTTGTTGGTTTCGAGCTCATTGTTATACAGTTTTGGCTATGTCTGCATAGTTGTCGCAGTCGAGGGGTTGTGGATCCGATGATCAATGTCCAAGCCCGCCTGCCGATGTGATTCGGCCTAGGGCAAGGTAACCCCAATAACCCTCGATTGTTGTTGCACTTTCTGGACACATATCATCTCTGTATATCTTTGGTCCCATTCCTTCAGTTTCATATGATTCGTGGACGCTTTGATATGCATAGTTGGTTATGACTAGCATGGACACAAGGAGTAGTAGTACCATGGTGATCCGGCCTGTGTGCCGATGAATCCGGTCTGCCTGCCGTTGTTTATTGCGGTCGGGGCTGGTAACCCTGAAGCCCTTGTGGGTCCATGACTAGGAGCACATGACAGTATGTATATCTTGGGGTCCGGGGTCGTGACAGGTCATGGTATCAGAGCAGGACTGCCTGTAGGAAAATCTTACTGCTTGGTCGATGTTAAGTCTAGTGTTTCTGAAAACTACTTTGAATCCTCAAATGAGTTGTGAGAACCTTCTTAGGATTCTTTTTACTACTTATCTGATATCTCTGTAACCCTGGGTCATCTTACCTGTTTTGATTCGAAAAGGTTCTAGTCATTTAAAACCTAGGTGCCTCCTTTGGCAAGACATCGTTTACCCAAGTTGACCTAGTGTTAAAAAGTTTCTAGAGTCGTGTGAGTTTCATATTTCGTTATCTCTTAAACTGGGAGATTTCCTTTCCATTCTAATCTCTCAGAGTTGTCCGGATTCCACACTCTTACATGTTCTAAAGTCTCAAAATCCTGAACCTCGAGATTTCCTTTTCATCTCGAATGTATCCGTTATCCTCTGCTCAAGTTCTTCCGGAGTTATGTTTGTCTTTTGAAAGTTATCTCATGATTGCTATTCGTAGTGTCTTTCGAGTCACTAAGAGAGTAGTTACTCCTTTCTCAATGTTTTTAATCCTTGAACTTGAACCGAAGGTCCCGGAATGTGCTGAATTGCGGTGAGTTGAATCATGTGGTTTTATAACCATGTGGTGCTCACACTATAGGTACAGGATGCTGACCTTTAACCCAAGTTCTGTTTCTTTGGATCCTGAGGAATATGTTCTACCTCAGGATGGCTAGGTAATCTCAGCTCCAATAGCCATAGTTATTCTTTAGGACTCAAAGGGATCACAACAAGAGTGGTCATCATGAATTCCAAGTCTTCGTTCTTGATTCCGCTATACTCCTCCTCTTGGCATGGGTTTTACAAATGAGTATGACCTTGTGCATCCAACGTGATCTCAGGATTTTCCGGAGCACGCTCCTATTCTTTAGTTGCTTTTCTACCTTTGCCCATGGTTTGGAAACCAAGTTCCTTATGTGTGTTGGAGTCTTCCAATGCATTTGCTTTCGTGTTCCGTCAGAACATTCCACCTCGGAATGTCAGGAGAAACAAACTCCAGTACCTTGTTCATCTTAAGGACCAGGTCAAAGTTTTGTAAATTCGCGGATTAAAGAAGTTTCATTACCTCCTATTCTGCTCTGCCTTCGAGTATCACACTCTTACATATCAAGAGGTCATGCCTAGCTTCATGGCCTTATTGATGAAGTGATTCTCACATCTTCACCCACCATTTCTCCAAGCTTGAATGCTTGAGTATGATGGGTCTATGAGTTGATGTGTGTACCAGATATTCCTAGCAATTCTTATTGCTTTGAAGAATCTAAGAAACATATGTATCCTTCTTAGCACTATTGGTCACCCGGTCTCTACTTAAATTTGACCGTTGTACCAAATACATTCATTCTGGTGCACATTCTTGGTCAGAAAGTTAGGCTCATGCCGATGCTCTCATGTTCATATCAGTTGCTTTCAAAAGCAATCCTCCTTTCAAATTCCGAGACATAACGGTAGGTTGTGATATTCTGGTTGTCTTTCTAGAAGTATCACCAGGTTGTTACCTGACCGTGGTGTCTAAACCAAGAGTAATTTGAACTACTCCTTTCTCCAAGAACTATGCTGGAAACCCTGGATTAGTTGGTTGATCTTAAACAATAACTTTGAGAGTTGAAAGGCAAAAGCTCCTCCTAACTTGATCCCTGGTTAAGGGATGTCTAGTTTCCTTTGTGTTGAAGCAGGATAGTATCTCCGTTGTGGACATGCTATCATTCTAACCTTGATTTGATTTGGGCTATCGTCAAATCGAGAAAAGATCCAAGGACTATCTTTATGGTGTTTTCGCTCATGGTGTTTTGCCTGAGTACACCTTCATGTCCTTTGGTCTAACCAATGTTTTTCCTTGTTCATGTATCACATGAATTCCTCTTCTTGGAGTGTTTTGATAAGCGTGTTGTCAAGCCCATCGATGACATTCCTATTTACCCAAGTTGCAAGAGGTTCATGTTGAAAAGTGGGCACTAATATTGGAAACTTTCGAGAACTATCTTTGTGTCCTCACAAAGTTGTGTTCTAGATGTTCGAAGTAACTTACCCCGGTTCATGTTCTTATTGTGAAGGTTGTTGCCAGGGATCCGAGAAAAGTTTCCGTGTTCCTTCGGGAATAATCCCAAGTCGGTCATGTATGTGTGGACTAATCTTGAGATGGTAGGTTTTTACCTCCATATCTTGAAGAAGTTATATATCCACACCCAGCCTCCAACTGGTTGTTCAATAAAGAGAAGTTTAAGAACTTCGTTATCCTAGTAATCATCTTCCCAACAAGGAATCCGATGTGTTTTGTTGCAAGTAATCCATGTAGGTGCAACCATCTTTGCCAAGTTGCTAATACATGAGTTCTGCAATCTCGCTCATCTTCTTGAGCTTGGCATCATAGTCCATATCTTGAGAATCCAGTAAATATATCTTGTTGTTGCCCGATGCAATCTTCCTGATCAAATATACCGAGTATGACTTATCTTCCCACTAACCAGAGCTAAATCTCAAGCAGCAACGATGGCTGGTGTTCCTCAAGAGTATTGAATTAGGTTCATTTGAAAATACAGCATGGTTAATGTTATGGTGGACACAATTAGCCGGAGGGTCTAACGTTCTAATCCTTTGAATCAGAGAGAACAAGCACTCTTCGTGAGAATTCTTGTGTGGCTCATTCTCACAAGTTTTCCCTCCCCGTTCTTCCAAACCGGAGTCCTACTTTCACTTGATGACCTATAGAAGGCTTGTCGTGAGCCTGCTGTCTGTATCTAGAACATCAAGGAAAACTTGGAAGTTGATATTTCCAATATCTCTCGGTTGAACCTCCAAAACCGTTGTTCTCGTGAAAACAAGTTCATCATGAGAACCATCTCCTGGTGTTTTGTGACCGCCATCGAACAATTCAGGTTGTTGATACTTGAAGTTCTGTTCATCTCACACATTGTGTGAATTTGTCAGTTACTTAAGCCATGGGATCTTAACCATGTGGTAGATGTACTACTACGTCCATAACCCACGATAGGAAAGAGATTCCTCATTCCTTCCGGTGCTTCAATCCTTGTTGGTTATTCATCCTTATGGTGTGACCAAGAATTCTTTCTTTGTTACAGGGTTCCAACATCTTTTGGTTACTCCTACTCGGTTGTGAAGTAACATCACGATCTTTGACAAAGATCTCGACAAACTTTGACAGAATGAAAGTTCCGTTATCTTCCGTGTCCACTCCGAAGAGTGAACATGATCCTGTATCAAATTTTCTCTGATGCACGATTACAGTATTTTCTCGTGTTCTTTCTCATCTACGGATATTACTTTGTGGTATCCAAGACCATCCTCTCCATCTTGGTATTCTGTTTGAAGAAACCTCGATGTCAAAAGTTGTTCAAACTTTCTTTTCCAAAAGGATTTAAAGTCTTGTGCAAAGCTCATATTCTAAATCCTCTCAACAACCATCGTCCATAAACTTGAAATCTTGTGTTTTTCCCTCCGTTATCTTGATGTGTTTCATGCCTGTTAACTCAACAGTTCTTTGTGAACATTCCTGTCATGAGTTATCCATGAGATACTCGATCTTCGTGAAGATCAATTCTTAAGAGTTTTCCCTCCTACCTAAGTTGTAGCCGCTGGATATCTTCGCAAGTACTATGGAACAACCTCTGCAAGAAGAGAACCGTAAGGTTCGAGAAGATCATTCAAAACCGGTGTTCCTTCTTTCTTTCTCCTTCAGGAATCTCGGGACGAGATTCTTGTAAGGGAGGTAGATTTGTAACATCCCAAATTTTGCTACATTAGGGTGTATGGCGTTGAGTTCATCTCATACATGTATGAAACAACAATTTGAACCATGTTGAAACAATTTAAATTGGTTTGAGAAAATCCCACAAAAAGTACTTAAAATGGGTCCAAAAATCTTGTATTGGAAAATATTTCAAACACACCAAAGAAACACATGGTTTTGTTGGAAATTTTGTGAGGTTTCCAAAAATGATTTTTGCCAAATTTTCTGTTTGAAAAAAGGCCCCCAAAACAACTGTTTTTGTGTTGTTTTGTAATAGAAAAGGACCTCAATGGAATTTCACTACTTTCCAGGGGGTTATTGTAATTTCCCTTTTCTTTTCGCTTTCTTCTACCTCTAGTCAGAAAGCAGCAGCTGCGTGTCCGGCCCTCCATCGTCGACGCCACCTAAAGCTTGCTCGTCTGCCAGCGTGGATAGGGCGCAAAGGAGCCCCGCAGAACCCTCTCTTCCCTAGTCCCTCTCACTCTCGCTCTCTCTCTCTCTGTTTTCTTCTCGCAGAACCCGGAACCCGAACTCGGGTCCATCCCCATGGCGCCGCCGGTACAGCCCACGTCGCGCCCTGTCGTCGTTACCAACAGCTCCGGTGCCCTTCCCTCTTCCTCCCTGTGAACCTAGGGCCGCGGAGGAGCTACAAGATGGCCGAATCGAGGCCATCTTCCCGAAGCCCGGCCGCCGGGCTCGATGCGGCCGACTCCGGCCTTCCCTGCCTTCCCCGACCCCTCCCTTAGCTTCACCGCGACGAGGTGAGCTTCCCGGTGCTCTCAGCTCGCCTCCTCCCCCTCGGATACCCCTCCCCGGCATGCTTCCAACACCGCCGCCGCGTGGATGCTCGCCGGCTCGCCACCGGTGACCATTCGGTCCAGCCGCCACCACCCCTGGACTCTCCTTTACCTCCTCTACCTCGTGTTACAATCTGATTTGCGAATCGCGCGCCAAATCGATGAAATTCGATTTCATCTGTGAAGAACAGAGCATGGTGATGTCATCATCACGACATGCTGACATCATAAACCGGATTTTCTCTGTTTTTGGAAAATTGAATATTGCACTTACACGTGGGCCCCACCTTTATTCAAATTCCAGAAAATGGTTTATCCTGTAAATTGAATAACTATTAAAATATTAATCAGAAAAATAAAATAAAAATATGGAGTTGATCAGAAAAATGTAAGCTACCCAAATATATAATTTTCACACATGTTTGAGAAAGTCCAAAAATAAGCATTTATTTAATGTTGTTAATTCATTTAAAAATAGAAAATAAGTTTTTATTCACTAAAATTAGAAAATGACAAATGCAATCTGTTTATGATATTTACAAACCCATTTGAGCACTTTAAATTGTACTCACTTTCAGAATCGCCCGAATTGCCCTCCGGGGTCTATTTCGGGACTTTTTCAGTAAAACTGCATAACTAACATATGAACCCTAGCAACCCAATGATCATGTTAGCGATTTTATTTCAGTGCATTAAGTTGCTCATGCATACATGTTGTGCATTGCATCGATGCCATGTTTGATTGTTGTTCTTCTTTTCGGTGTTGTTTCCCCCTCGGTAGAACTCGACTCCGAAGTGAAGGCCGACAACTCCAGTGGCGAATACTTGATCTTAACCGACAAGTCAAGCACTTATCTCAGAAGATATATCTATTGGTTTTCTTATAACCAAGGCAAGCATAACCTCTTATCTGCTCATATATGTTTTCCAACAACGTTTGATTCTCGTACTTTGCATTCGATTCTAAAGTATTTGATGCTAGTAGATATAGTTCACCTATATACTGCATTGCCACAATGTCCTGATCCACTGCTCCTAGCCGCCATAGATTTGCTTGTGCGCTTCGCGAGAACCTCATATCTGCTTCGCTTAGCTTTACATGTTTGTTACCTCTGCTCCATCCGGTTGATGAATCAGAGCTACGATAACCTAGTATGATATGATGACGTGGTGAGATGAGCATTGTGTGGTTAACATGACTAAGGCTTGGATGGGAGGCCACTTGGGAAGTGGTTGTTTGTCCTGTACTTGCCAACCCTAGGATTAAGGTCTCGCCGCGGAAACCAAGACTGAGCGTGCAACCACACGCGGGGCCTAACAAACCGCGCTCGACTAACTAACATGTTTGGTTCTATCCGTGAGTCACGTAGTTTGGGATTTTCATCTGCGTGTGAGTCAAAAACCTTTTGGAGGTGTTTAGGGCGTGACCGGGACAAGTGATGGACGTGCACGGATCTTGATCCCGACTCACAGAACAGGTGCCGTCAGGAGGTGGCCAACTCCCTGTTGACGGGGTGGCCCTGTTTGGGTTGACTCATGGATAGGGCTCGACAAGGTAAAGGTCGTGGCCAACCACGCTCTGCCGCGCTCCCAAGGAGCGTACATGTGGAGTTAAGAGTCGGATGGTACATGTGGGTAAAGTGTACCACCCTGCAGGGATAAATCTTTCGGAAAGCCGTGCCCACGGTTAAGGACGACTTGGTGAATGTCGTGTGGCCATAGATAACTTAAACGTGACGTAAAAGATGTTGACAAGACATGGAGGCAATATATGATGGGTGCCTCCTCGGAGATGCCGAGAGGGGTGATCCTTGTAGCATGTGAGATGCTGGGAATTGATGTTGGTGGTTTGAAATGATGATGATCACAGTAGTGAGTTTCTCATCTGTTTTGAAAATCTTCTATGAGACGTGCTATTCCTCCTCGATTTGGAAAATAAAGAATGCTTTACGCAAATCAACCTTCATAAAACCATTTACGAAACCAGCATATATATAATAGGTTAACTAAGTCTTGTTGAGTACCTCCCGTACTCAGGTTTGCTTAATTTTGGTTCAGATTGAGTTCGTCACTTCAGTGGTGGTTCAACGTGGACATCGACGAGTAGTTTGGGGTTCCCAGGTAGCATCCTGGAATCTATGGGCTGTTATGTTGCGGCCTCTTAGGCCTTTTTGGTTCTTGTTGATTAGCAACATAATTTTCCTTCCGTTGTCTGATGTAATGTTGGTTCTTGTGCCTCTGCTTGTAAGCTTATACTCTAGTAACACCTGTTTAATACAGCTTCCAAGTCTAGAGTACTGCTTTGATCGGTTGTTGGTTTCGAGCTCATTGTTATACAGTTTTGACTATGCGTGCATAGTTGTCGCACTCGAGGGGTTGTGGAGCCGATGATCCATGTCTGATCCCGCCTGCCGATGTGATTCGGCCTGGGGCAAGGTAACCCTAGTAATCCTTGATTGTTGTTGCACTTTCTGGACACATAACATCTCTGTATAGCTTTGGTCCCGTTCCTTCAGTTTCATACGATTCGTGGACGCTTTGATATGCATAGTTGGTTATGACTAGCATGGACACAAGGAGTAGTAGTACCGTGGTGATCCGGCTTGTGTGCCGATGAATTCGGTTTGCCTGTCGTTGTTTGTTGTGGCCGGGGCTGGTAACCCTGAAGCCCTTGTGGGTCTATGACTAGGAGCATATAACAGTATGTATATCTTGGGGTCCGGGGTCGTGACAGCGTGGTCGCTCTGTGGCATTGCGTGGGCGCCGAGGATGCCGTGGCATTGGGCGCCATGGACGTCGATCCAGTCGGCGCAGGAAGCCAAAGCTCGGCGTAGATGTCCGCTTTCAGGAGGTCGCACGCTGCCCTCGCCTGCGGGTCAAGTTTCGACGTATCCGTGGTGAGTATCATGAAGTCCCCTTGCCTCTTCTTGGTCGCGGCCTTGCCGGCCTTGATCCCAATCTTCTCGTCGGTCTTCTTGGAGAATTCCGCCCATTTGGCTTCACTTAAGGCATGTCTCTTTGCCGAGTTCTTGCAAAGATTGTCCATGACTCTGCCAATGGCCGTGTGCACTCGCTCCGAACTCGCCGCCGCTGCAACGGCCGCTTTGGCTTTATTGTTCCCAATTGGCCTTTCCGAGTTCATCACCGCCTCATCGATTTGATCATCGTCGGGCTGTTTGCGTTTCTTTCGGCTTCGTAACTTCTTCCACTTCTCATTGTATTGGAGCTTGTTGAAGCAATGAAGGAGCGCAAAGTCTTTGTTATCATTGAGCTCCTTGTACAAGGTAAGAGCATCCACAAGCTAGCAACACGAGAATACAAGATGTTAGACAATATGCATGAATGTTCTCATAGTTTTGGACAAGATGAGACACACAAACTTACTTGGTCTCATTGAGTCTTGCCACTCTCCGGCCTCGCTTCAATATTTTCAAAGCATCCGTGAAACTTGTTCACCAACTTTTGGATAGCCGACCATCTATGCGATATCGCGTTTTGATTGTGGTCCATATGGAAGTCCACATAGGCCTTGTGGTACTTGCGCTCATCAAATTCGGACATGATTCTCTTCCAATAGGAGTCACTAGTTTGGTTCACTCTAGTGATCACGTCTTGGGTGATGGCACTCCAAGAGTCAATCAAGCAGTCGTCCTCATTGACGGTCCACGCGATGCCACGGCTTCCACCCTTCTTGTTCTTTCCATTCTTGGCGCCTTCTTCCGCCTGTTGATCATCATCATCGTCATCGCCGCCGTCGCCATCTTGGTCTTCGTCATCATCGGCGTCCTTCCCATATTGCTCCTCGTCGACAATGGTGCTCCCGTGACCGTCTTGCGTCTACACCAAAACGGGGAAAACAATGAACAAGGCTACCCGGCATTAAAACAATGAACAAGATGTCGCGACTCGCTGGGGGCCGTACCTGACTGTGTTGTAGTCGTCGAAAAGGTTGCGTGCCCGGCATCGAAAGACAAGCTGCGGCCGGCATGGTGCTGGGCGAACACGGCGCCGTCCCAACGCATGCCCGGGGACGCCTCGTATACCTCGTTGAGGTCGAGGCCCGTCCCGGCACCGCCGGGCGTGGCCCCAAACAGGGCGTTTGGGTCGAACCCGATGTAGCCGTCGCCATAGGCGCCGTCGAGGCCGAACATGTAGCCGCTTTAGCTACCCGGCTCGTTGAAGTTGGGGGAGTGGCCGGGGCTCGGACACAGCCTTGACTGGGACCGCGGCATGACATGCCGTCCATGGGTAATGGCAACCCCAAAGGCGACGAACTCGAGCCGCCTCCCGGGCTGCTTGCAACGGCGCCTGCCAGCAGGTCCAGGTGCGCCGCCGCATCCTCGGCGTCCTTCTTCTGGCGCCGCAACCGGTGCTCCTTCGTGCAGAAATCACGCTTGTCTTGGTCGGCAGCCCAAGCGGCGTCGGTCATTGCCCTCCGGCCGCTCTTTCGCGGGGCGTGGCTGCAGCACGCGGCGCTTGACACCGAGCGTGCTGCTCTTCGCGCTCTTCGACGGCGGCCTAGGGTGATTCCAGGAGGGACAGAAGCCTAGGGTGATTTGTCAGAGCAGCATCTACCGTCAGTCCGGCACTACCCCAAAGGATTGAATCTTTAACCAGACTTTGGACATAGAAACATTAGTTACAGAACTATATTAAAATGGTAGCTTGCCATGCTGCCTGCTGACTAACATTAATCTCATTAGACTATGCTTCGGCATAACAGCCAGGCTTTATTTGTATAAATGGCCATGCATGAGTACAACAGATGCAATATTTTGGAGAGTTCCAAATATCTACCAGAATGCTAATTATCTGTGGCACAATTAGTGCTAAGCATTTGGCCATCTAAACTATTTGTTTCCCTAAGCCACATGAACCAGCTTCAAAGAGTTTCAAAAAAGGAGAACTACCTGAAATCATGTACTAACTACTAACACCTAGCAATAGAATTTATGCTCTCAGAAGTGAACCGAAATGGCTTCCAGATCAATGTAAAACAATACATATAGCTGACGCTTTCAGCACCTGATCACCAGAACTTCATAGTACTGTTCTTTGAGCGCCAATCTTATCAAACGACATAGAGCTTCCTCCAGCTGCATTCAGATCAGGTAAAGAGAGTCCAGCCCAATAGTTCGAACACGCATGAAAGTAGAGAAAAAAAAATATTCATAACTAAATATGCTTTCTTCTATTCTCAACTTTGGTTGACTTTGTCTTACTCCATCTTACTTGTACTCCATTTTGTAGTCTTATGCTTCATGAGGACATTTTTTAAAAAAGGGGAAAACATCCTCCATGTGTGGTATTTAATTGGCACATAACAAAGTGGACATGCTCCATGAGACGATGGGTTTTAAGCATAAAAAAGGCACCCAGGTGCTATTTTTCATCAGTAATGCAGTGAAAAATAAATATTCTAGACTATGTACCGCTCCCTTTATTTTGTGCATCAGATCTGATAAAGCTCTCCTTGTTTCTCTTTTTGTTCATATTCTTCGTTTGTTCTGCAAAGCACATATTATGAGGTTCAAAATATTGAGGAGAAGCGGCTATGACTAGGAGTCGGAAGCATAGTTTAAAAAATCGAACCGGTAATCGAACCGGCGTGGCTGTCGGTTTAGGTTTTCACCGGTCGGACCGTCGGTTCATCGGTTCATTTGCGACAAAAAACCAGAATATTTAAGCTTGTTTTTCAAAATTCTGACCTCGAAACAAATGAGTGCACATAATATTTGATGCAATGCACTAAATTATCATAAATTGACGCTAGCATAGATGGTTGCTGGGCTTGTAGTGGACCTTGAGTCAAGGTCAAGGGTTCAATTCCTTTTTATGCACCATTTTCAATTTATTTTTCTGGTTTTTTACTATAAGACCAATGCTTGTTAAAAAACCGGACAAGGCTTCGGTTCTCGGTTTTTCCGGTCGGACCGCCGGTCCGGTTCGGTTTTTAAAACTAGGGTCGGAAGAGAAAATAGCAAACTCAAAAAGTAGTATTACAAAGAAAAAGAAAAGAAGACAGTTCAATGATAGGTTGTTTTGGTTACATGGCCTTGCAGTTCTAATGATGTAGAAGTTCGTTAATTCATGATTTACTTGTATCTTGCATGCATGTCCTAAGAAACAGATGACAAACAATCTTTCTCATTGCATTTGTTTTCTCATTTCATCTTCTGGAAATGCATACATTTTCATCTCAATTTTATTACATAAGAAACCGGCAACAAAGTTGTCAAAGCCAAAAGACTTCTGGCAACAAACAGAAGTGCCATATTCAGATGGACCTGTGCTTTGTCTCTCCAGGACTGGTGCTATCTCCAGACTTTCTTTTGGTTCTCGGGTTATGGAAGGACTCCTAAATAGTAAAAGTAATGAATGAGAATATATAAGAGCTTGTAGTGAATAGTAAAATGGGAGGTTTTACACTAGGGATGACGATTCAGAGGACAATGCTACTAATAGGAATTTGGAACATCCACATGAGACGTAGATTGTGAGAGCATCCGTAGAGAACCATTAGCACACTACGTTTTTCTTTCCTTCAGCTAAGATTATTTCGGTCCAAACGCTGAGAAACTCAATGCCCAAGTTTGTTGAAACTACTTGAAAGCTATTATGTTTTTACTACTCCCTCCGATCCATATTAATAGGTCCTCAAGTGGAAGTATCTAGACATGTTTTATTGCTAGATACATCCACTTGAGGACCTATTAATATGGATCGGAGGGAGTACAATACTCATCAACCATAGAACCGAAATCTTGTGATTCTCTTACATTTTGTATTCAGTCGGTAATAAAGCGCGCAATTATGTAATAAGTAACCTATGTCACACTCTGATAAAACATCGCAATGACGGAAGTTACCATGCTGTAGTAATAAGAAGGAATTGGTGGGCTAATCATGCCCATATAGGTTACTAAAAAATCTTCACATGCTTGTGTTCAACTCTAGAATATTTTGTAATCAAGGATACCCATAGGTTACTCTAGGGATTTTTTTCTCCAAAAAATAAAAATAAATCCACTACTTTTTGTCAAAGGGGATACTGGAACTGTTGCAGTTAACCGCATAATATGTTTTTAATCAAGGAACAGGTAGTGCACGGCAAATCTTCCCCACATGATGCAGATAAATAAGAATGTACTCAGAAGAGCAAGGCTTTTTTTTTTCTTTTTTGAAATAGGGGCTTGCCCCCTCTGCATCAAGAAGAGCAAGGCTAACCTCAAGTACACAACATCGCTCCGTGCTGGATAGGTCGGATAACCAGTTGAGGGCGAGGCGGTACGGGTGGATCCCGGCGTTGTGCTGCTTGACGATGCGGAGCTTGTCCTTGAAAATCGCGTACCGGCGCTCCTCCTCGGCGGCGGAGTCGTATGCCTTCCCGTGCTCCATCATCCACTCCACGAACACCAGCCGCGTCTCCTCCTCACTCCTCTCCCTGTACGACGCGATCGACGTGTCCGCCGCCGCCGCCGCCGCCAGCGGCACCAGCAGAAGCAGCAGCGCTGCTGCCGCCGTGAGAGCAGCGTAGCACCTCATCTCCGCAACCACGACGAGCGGGTTTGATGGGGGCGGTGGTCAGGTGGTGTGTAGATGAGATCCGAAATTGCGGAATTGTGTCTTTCTCGTGCCAGTCCTCTTGTATTCCTCTGGTAGCTTCTGCGTACGTGCGGTAGTATCTGTAGAAATCAATACGCAGTGCTCTACTTCTACTCCACGCGGAAAAAGGAAAATGAAAAAGATAAGCCCATGTAGTCCGTCACGCATTCTGTTTCACTCAGCATCGTCCGGCCCAGCGAATGGATTTGTGATCCAAATAGGGTGGTATTGGCCCAGACCCCAGAGCATCTCCGACCAGGCCCCATTCACAATATGCGAAAGTTATCTAAACTCTGGCATAGGTGCATCTACATAAGAGTCATCTAACGCTTAAAAAAAAAGTGAGAGTCATCTAATGTTGAATGGGGGAGCAAAGCAAAGATTGATTATCGGTGCGCATTAAAGTTGTATATGATGAAGGCATATGACAGGGTCGAGTGGGATTATTTGGAGGCAATAATGATAAAGCTTAGGTTTGATCACAAATGGGTAACAGTTTTTATGGGCATGGTTCGATCCATATCCTTCCCAGTGATGTTTACCGGTAACAGATTGGAGGAATTCAACCCTACTAGGGGTATTTGACAGGGAGATCCGATATCGTCCTATCTTTTCTTGATAGCAGCAGAGGGCCTTTTATGCCTGTAAAAATCTAGTTCTCGTCGTCGCAGATTAATGGGATCAAGGTGGGCTCCTTCAGCACCTCTTGTGATTCATCTTTTATTTGCGGATGACGGCCTGCTGTTTTTCACGGCGAGTATGCAGGGAGCGGAGGAGGTTTCACACATGTTGGATATTTATTGTCGAACTTCTGGGCAACGAGTTAACACTAGTAAGTCCTCAATTTTCTTTAATAAAGGATGCTCGCAGCAGTCAAGAGAAGTGGTAAAGAATATTCTATAAGTGCGAAATGAAAATCTCAACGAAAGATATCTTGGAATTCCTTCTGATGTTGGAAGTTCGAGAAAAGGCATTTTCAAGTACTTAAACGACCGGGTATGGAGTAAAATAAAGGGGTGGCTAGAAAAAATATTATCAGCTGGGGAAAGGAGGTTCTTATAAAATCAGTGGCACGATCAATTCCAGTTTTTTTTCTATGGGCTGCTTCCGTTTGCCTCAAGGACTTATCGAGCATATTCATGCAATGATCCGGAAGCTTTGGTGTGGGAGTAAGGAGGGGAAGAGAAAACCGCATTGGGTTTCTTGGGAGGTTATGAAAAGACCAAAGTTATTGGGTGGCCTTGGTTTTCATGATATTGAGCTCTTTAATCTAGCTCTGTTGGCAAAGCAATCTTGGTGAATTCTGCAGGTACCCATTTCTCTTAGTGTAAGAATTTTGCGAGTTGTACATTTTCCTAGTGGCTCTATTTTGGATGCGGTTGTGGGGATGCACCCATCCCAAGTGTGGCGTGCTATTCTTTATGATAGAGATGTATTGGTACAAGGCCTAATAAGGAGAGTGGGGATGGCCAAACAATTGGAATATGGGATACCAATTGGCTACCCCGTGATGCCATGATGCTACCCTTAGTAGCAAGAGTGGATGAACTACCTCGAATGGTTTCGGAGCTAATAGATCAATCTAACAAATGCTGGAAAGTGGGATGGGTGAGGCAGGTCTTTCTTCCCATGGACGCATAAGTTATACTATCAATACCCATGTGTACTTCCCATATGCAAGATTGTTGGTCTTGGCACTATGATACAAAGGGTGAATTTTCAGTCAGGCCAGCGTATAAAATGCTTGCAAATATAAAGATGAATAGAGAGGGCTGGATAGACAGAACGGCGGGATCATCAAATATTGATTTGGAGAGGAAGGCTTGTGCATCTTTATGGAAATTGAGGGTTCCCTCAAAATTGAAGGTCTTCACATGGATGCTTGCATGTAAGTCCCTGCCTTCTTCCGACCTTTTTCATCATTGCAATATGGCGGCGACTAGTGCATGTTCATTATGTGGGGCGGAAGACTCATGGCATCATTCTCTTATTGATTGTCGTATGTCTCGTTGTGTTTGTGCTCTGTCGAATGACAAAATGGTTGAGCACATAAGTTCCACACGTGAGCCTAGTGCGAAAAGCTGGTTGTTTATAATGGATGAGTCTTTATCGGTTGTGGAATTCACATGGCTAATTGTAACTATGTGGGCCATCTGGACGGCAAGGAGAAAAGCTATACACGAGGAAGTTTTGATAGTCCACTTTCTACCCATGGGTTTATCGAATCTTACCTTGCAGAGTTACGGGTGTTGGCGCCATCACCGGTGACAAACCAAAGCCACACAATGAGCAGTGGAAAAAATAGGCAGAATGCAAGGGGCAGGGGGAGGTGGATTCTGCCTCATGTTGGATGTGCAAAGATTAATGTTGATGGCGCTTTTAAACGCACGGGTAGCCGAGTTGTGGCAAGTGTTGTGTGCAGGGATGCGGAGGTTCACTACTTAGGTGTCTCAGCCCTGGTGAAAGAAGATATACAGGGAGAGGAGATGTGCTAGCACTTGTATTGATCGATAATAGGGTTACAGAGATTACATGAAATATATAGCAGGTGCGGAGAGGCGGTAGCTAATCCTAGCGATGCGGATGGATCTCCTGCATGCGGTACCGACTCGTGCATGGATAACAGACTACCGAGTCGTGGTGTCTATCTAGTCTAACATCCCCCCGCAGTGTCGACGGTAGCTTGCCGAACGGTGAGACTGGAACGAAACTCACGAAATGGTCCAGTGTTGAGCCCTTTGGTGAAAACATCTGCGAATTGCGAAGTTGTTGGTACATGAAGCACACGAACTTCGCCTAGTTGCACCTTGTCGCGGACGAAATGTATGTCCACCTCGATATGTTTTGTGCGACGATGCTGCACCGGATTCGCCGAGAGATACACCGCTGAGACATTGTCACAATAAACAACAGTAGAGCGATCAATGGGTTGATGAAGCTCCTGTAGGATTTGCCGAACCCAGCATGTTTCTGCCACTACATGAGCAACAGCGCGATACTCCGCTTCAGCACTAGACCTGGAAACAGTTAGTTAACGTTTGGCAGACCACGATATGAGATTATCACCGAGGAAAACACAAAACCCAGTAGTAGATCGTCGAGTATCAGGACAACCCGCCCAATCAGCGTCGGAGTAGGCAACAAGAGAGGATGGGGTGGAGGGAACAATGTGTGTGCCGAGGTCTAGGGTTCCTTTGATATACCTAATAATACGTTTGACAAGGTTAAGATGGGTAGAACGAGGTGCGTGCATAAAGAGACAGGCTTGATGAACAGCATAGGCAATTTCGGGTCGAGTTAAGGTTAGATATTGGAGAGCTCCGGTTAGACTACGATAGAGAGTGGGGTTGTCTAGGAGATCTCCATCATTGATGGAAAGTTTGGAGCCGGGATCGATAGGGGTATTGACGGGGTTGCAATCCGTCATGGCTGCTCGCTGAATTATGTCAAGTGCATATTGTTTTTGAGAAAGATGGAGACCGTCATTGGATCGTGTGACAGATATACCGAGAAAGTGACTGAGAGGACCGAGATCAGTCATCGAGAATTCAGAGCTGAGAGAGGTGATGATGGTTTGGAGGAAGGTAGTGGAAGAGGCTGTTAACACAATGTCATCGATATAAAGAAGGAGATAAGCAACATGCTCCTGTTTACGAAGAATGAAAAGAGAGGTGTCGGATTTGGAAGCCGTGAATCCCATGGAAGATGCGAAAGAAGCAAAGCGAGTGAACCAAGCTCGGGGAGCTTGTTTTAGGCCATATAGAGATTTCTTAAGGAGACAAACTAGAGAGGGATGGGAGGGGTTTTCGAAACCTAGGGGCTGTTGACAGTAAACCGTTTCAGAAAGATGGCCATGGAGAAAAGCATTTTTAACGTCTAGCTGATGGATAGGCCAGTTGTATGAAACAGCAAGTGAGAGGACAATGCGTATAGTACTGGGTTTAACAACGGGGCTAAAGGTTTCGTCATAGTCGATGCCGTGCTCTTGTGAAAAACCGCGAACGACCCATCGTGCCTTATACCGTGAGAGAGATCCATCAGAGTGATATTTGTGTCGATAAACCCACTTTCCACTAACAAGGTTGGCACTAGGAGGCTTAGGGACTAGGGTCCAGGTGTCGTTTTGGATTAGGGCATCGTACTCGGAGCGCATAGCAGCTGCCCAGTGTGGATCAGCGAGCGCTTGACGATAGGTACGCGGAATAGGAGAGATGGGAGCGATAGCGGAGAGATCGAAAAGTTTGCGTGGTTTTATAATGCCCGATTGAAGACGTGTACGCATAGGTTTAGATGGAGGGGGGGTCGTGAAGGAGAGGGAGATGGATCGGAAGAGGGGGGTGTGGTGCCGTGAGAGCTGGCAGAGGCGTGGTCATGTGTGTGTGAGGAGGAGGGCGTGCGGTGTGTGGCGGCAGAGGAACTGCCTACCGCGGCAGAGAAAGAGGGAGATTGAGGGCTGGCGGCAGAGAAAGGAGAAGAATTCTCTGCCGCGGCAGAGGGTTCGCCGGTAGCCGATGGACTGTGTGGTAGGGGATCGTGAGAAGAGAGATTTGGGTTCGGTGGGGTTAGAGGCTGGGACGGGTGGGAAAAAGTGTACGAGGTGGCATCAATTGGTGTGGGAGTAGCGAAAGGGAAAACTTGTTCATCGAAAGTGACGTGGCGCGAGGTATAGACGCGACGGGTAGGAATATGATAGCAGCGGTAACCTTTGTGCTCTTTGGGGTATCCGATGAACACACACGGAAGGGATCGTGGGGCTAGTTTATGAGGGGCTGTAGTGGAGAGATTAGGGAAGCAAAGGGATCCATAAACCCGAAGATGATCGTATTTGGGTGGTGATAGAAAGAGGGCTTCGTGTGGGGTTTTGAGATCTAGGGGTTTGGTTGGGCGTATGTTTAAGAGGTGAGTGGCTGTGTGTAGTGCCTCAGCCCAAAAGGTGGGAGGCATGGATGCTTGTAGAAGGAGTGTGCGTAGGACGTCGTTAGTAGTACGAATGCCACGTTCGGCCTTGCCGTTTTGAGAAGAAGTATAGGGGCAGGAAAAACGAAGAGTAGTGCCATGAGGTGCAAGGAAATTGCGGTTTGTAAGATTATCAAACTCGGTGCCATTGTCACATTGAATTGTGCCTATAGTGCAATGAAAATGTGTATGGATAAAGGCATGAAAACGTTGTAGAGTGTCAGGAACATCGGATTTGAGGCGTAATGGGAAACTCCACATGTAGTTTGTAAAATCATCGATCACAAGCAAATAGTATTTCATATTGGAATAGCTATAAATCGGTGAAGTCCACAAATCACAGTGAAGTAATTGAAATGTAGCGGAAGATGAACTAGTGGATGAATGAAAAGGTAAACGAACATGTTTGCCAAGTTGACAAGCTTGGCATAAATTTTCTAAATTATTACAAGGAAAAGATTTATTGAAAGCCGAGGTGACGCCGGGGTGCCCGAGACGACGGTGCCAGAGATCCTTGCTGATGGTGGTGGCTGGAAGAGCATGATGTGATGATGATGATGGCAGGAACAGGGGGTAGAGATCGCCTGTTGAATCACATCGGAGCAGAGTGGTCCTGGTTCGAAGATCCTTCACAGAAACACCAAAAGGATCAAACTCCATGGAGACATGATTATCAGTGGTAAAATGTCGAACAGATAAGAGATCTTTGATGATATTAGGTGTAACAAGAATATTATTGAGGTGTAGAGGACGATCAGTTGTGGGGAAGGTAGAATTTCCAAGGTGGGTAACCGGAATAGTGGTGCCATTGCCAACAATAACTGGTTCAAAGTGAGATACAGGTCTAGGGTGAGGGAGTATACCTGCGTTTGCAGTCATGTGTGCAGAAGCACCCGAGTCGGCGATCCACTGCTGTCCGTTGGGGTTGGACAGCTCACGCAGTGCGCCGAGGAGGGCAGACTGATCGAAGGAGTTTGTCAGGGCAGGGGCGCGGTAGGTGGGCGACGGCGGCATCTGGGACGGCGCGGGGAGGGCGGCGAAGTGGGGCATCGACGGTGGAGGATGCGCCTGCTGCATCACGGACGGTGGCGCAGCATACATCTGCACGGGAGCGAAGACGGTGTGCGCCTGATGCGGTGCGGGGCGCGGACCGGGGCCAAGCAGACTGCCGCCGGGACGCGGTGGTGCCGTGAACGGCATGGGCCACGCCTGCACCAAGCCGGTCCAGGAGGTCGGAGACGAGCTCGTGGTGGTGTAGCCGCCGTGGTTGCTGTATCGTTTGCGCTTGGTCTGGCCCTGGTTGGGCGATGGAGTGCCGGGGGCGCCGTAGGAGCCCTGGCCACCGTGCGCGCCCTGGCCGCCGTGCGCGCCCTGTCCGCCGTGAGCGCCAGACGGAGCCGGTGGACGGTGAGCAAAGAGAGCCGAGTTGGAGAGCGAGTGGCCGGCCGATGTCTCCTGCATCTCATCCATGGTTAGCATGTCGACGGCGGACGCAAAGGTGAGATGAGATGCCTCCGTTTGGATGATTTTGGCCGTCATGCGATGACGATCGTGGAGGCCACGCACGAGTTGGAGTAGCAGTGCGTGGTTGGCGACGGGGTAGCCGAGGTCGCGGAGGCCGTCGGAGAGCAACTTGAGACGGGCGCAGTAGACATGGACGGCGAGGTTCCCCTGCCGTTCACGGTGGAAGGCCTCAGTGAGGTTCATGGCCCTGGCCATGCCGTTGCTGCGGAAAACATTCTCGATGGCGAGCCAGATGGCGCGCGCGGAGGCTGTCGGTGACGAGACCATGGCGCGCAGCTCGGGGGAGATGACGGCGTAGAGCCAGGACTTGACGGCGAGGTCGGCGTGCGCCCAGATTGGATCGTCGAAGGGGGCGGCAGGGTTGGCGGCGATGTGATCTCCCATGCGGAAGATCGCGAGCTGCAGCTCGACGCGCTCGCGCCAGGCGCCGTAGGAGCCGCGCTGCACGTCAAGGACTTCGTCGACGAGGCTTCTGAAGTTGACGTTGCCGAGGGAGAGGGAGAGCTGGGAGGCAGGGGTAGAGGAGAGGGACGGGGCCGTGGTGGTGGTGACGGTGGGCGAGGTGGCGGCGGTCATGGCCGCACTGGAGGCGCTGGGGGCGTCATGAGGTAGAGTGGATCTTAGGCTGATACCATGAAAGAAGATATACAGGGAGAGGAGATGTGCTAGCACTTGTATTGATCGATAATAGGGTTACAGAGATTACATGAAATATATAGCAGGTGCGGAGAGGCGGTAGCTAATCCTAGCGATGCGGATGGATCTCCTGCATGCGGTACCGACTCGTGCATGGATAACAGACTACCGAGTCGTGGTGTCTATCTAGTCTAACACCTGGTACTGGAGGGTATACCGGAGCCTGGAGTAATTGAGGCGCTGGCATGTAGAGAAGCCACGAGTTTGGAAGATGATCTGAATTTGGAGCATTTGCGGGTTGTTTCGGATTGTCAAGTGGCTGTTGAAGAACTAGAACTATGGGGCGTTATAGCTAGATTGTCAAGGAGATTGCTAACTATGCTAGTGTGTTTCAAAGGAGTAATTTTGTGTTCGAGTCGCGGTTGAGCAACGTAGAAACTCATAATCTTGCTAAATTTTCGGTGTCGTTGAGTTTGGGTCGTCGTGTTTGGCTGGGTCCCCTCACGATACTGCCAATGTACCTATGAACATTGTGATTCAATGAAGATAGCAAGATTTCCCTCAAAAAAAAATCTAGTATTGAACGGAGGGTGTATGTGCATTATTCACGTCCGCGTATTGATAGATTCCTGTAGTGTAGGTTTAAGACTTCAAGTGACGCAGTTCGTCCGTTTGAGTGTCCCACATTGTTTGCTGTTCTGCAAGTTTTCAACTGCATTGTTAATACTTTGCTTAGATATAATGTAGTTTTTTTTTAAATTTCTTAAATTAGTTATTTTTTCTGTATAGCCCATGGGAACATGGATGTTCTCTGTGTGTTCTTCATGTCCATGGGTTCAACTGACGAGTTCATCCATTCCACTCTAGTCGTGGCACTCTAGCGTGGCACATTGTTTACTGGTCTTGCAAGTTTTCAGCTACACCTCGCTACCGGAAATCAGTCTTTCCCCACGGCTAGGAACCTGCAGGAAATAGGCCAGAACCGTCAGGAAAATGAATACTGTCGGCTGGCCTACAGGAAAATACCGCCAGGACTATTCCGACAGGAAAATTCCAAATGCCTGACGGTTGGCCAACAGGGAATATTTTCCTGGCGGTTGTTCCTGTCGGTGGCTCCCAGGAAAATTGTGGGTTCGTCAGGTTTAGCTAGCTGTCTTATGTGTCAGGTTGCCGATAGGGAAAACCTCGAGGAAATATTTCCGTGTCGGTTTCTAACCGACAGGAAAATGTTTACGTACCTTCAGCGATACGAACGCCCATGGCACTAAAATAGCTCTCAGGAATATTGTACTACCGCCAGGAAAAATACTTTTAACGTAATCCATCTCTAGAACAGATTTATTCAATAAAAATGGGAGACGAGAGAAAATGTCGGAATTTTTCCCTCGATGCCTTGTTTCCTCTTTTTTCTTCTCCCGTGGGCCAGCGTAACAGACAAGAAAAAAAATATGTGGCGCGAAGCTACCTGCCGTGGCGCGGCGAGGGAAATTTTTGGCGCGAACTGGCGTTTCGCGGCGGGCAGGCTCTAAACGTTTTTCCTGTGAGCTGACGGAACCACAGTGAAATACGTTATCCTGGCGGACGAGCCAAACTGACATGAAAACGTTCCAATTTCGTTGTGGCGTGAATAAGCCTGACAGGAATATTCGTATTAGTGAGAGCTGCTTCGGGCCTCACAGGAAAAAAGACAACCGAGAGGAAAAGACCGATTTCTGGTAGTGCCTTTTGTACTCCCTCCGATCCATATTAATAGGTGCTGAAGTGGATGTATCTAGCAATAAAACATGTCTAAATACATCCACTTTAGCACCTATTAATATGGATCGGAGGGAGTATTTTTTTTTATGTATATATAGTGTTTTCGCTATGTAGCACTTTTGCCATGACATGCCAACCAAGCAGACCTGGTAGTTTTCTGTACTGGCTTAGTCTCGCTAAAAAAAATAATGTGGCTGAATTGTAAAATAAATATTAAGAACTAAAAAAATCTCCACTTTGCTTCAATGTTCCTCTTCCTATGCTCGACCACAAAGCAGACTTATCTTCCGCACCATGTTTAAAGGGGCAGTAGAGGATGGATGCATGTTAGTATGGCATGGAATTACTCGAAGAGACAAACAGTACAAAGTTGATAACATTCGCCACATTTATAATACGATACGATAGGGGTTCACATCACACACAAACACTGCATATATAGTTGGAATCAAACAGATCGATCAAGACTGCCGGCAGTTAGACAGACTGACCGCTACTGTACCGAGACTATAGAAGTTCATACTCGCTAAAACCACCATTTGTGATTGCAGTTCCCTGCGCAACTAGGGAACATCGGGTATTCGAGGATACCACAGAGGCCCTCAGGGCCGCCGTGGTCGCGGCTGATCCGCATGTAACCGCCCTCGCCCCAGTTCCTGCCCCACGAGTTGCGGATAATCCAATAATTCGACCCACCGTCGGTGGTGCCGTAACCCACCACCGTCACGGCGTGGGTAAGGTTCCTCCCGTTGCATGGTCCTCTAAAGACCCCCCCTTCGTAATTTTCGAACAAAGTCTTGTTTGTCGAGATGAGGACCGCCACCGGCTGGCGCGCCACCTGCTCCATCAGTGCGGTGGCGTCGTGCGCGGGCAGTAGATCCCAGTCGTTGATGAAGGCGACATGGTGGTAGTCATAATCGTCGCAGATGTTCTTCTCACCCTCGTAGGGGTAGTCGTGCTCCGTGGCTAGACCTTGGTCGTAGACGTACTCGTACGCTCCCATGACAGTGCCGCCGCTGCAGTTCCCCGCGCGAACGGCACAGTCCAAAATCTGCTGCTCAGACAGCGCCGTCACAGAGTTGTTTTTTATCGCGAAGATACTTTCTACCGTCGAGACCGCCGCGAAAGCCCAGCAGCTCCCGCATGTGTTGCCCTGCCTCTTCACGGGAGTGAGCACCCCACGCAACCGCCAGTCAATCTCGGCCGGCAGTGCTCTCGCAGTGAGGACGCCGGGAGCGGACCCCTGCCTGCGCCGCCGGGACCCCTCGAGGTCACTGAAGACGCAACTTCCACCGTAGCCGCGCGTGTCGCTGAGGTGGTTGAGGGCGAGCTTGTACGGTGCGTCGCCAAGATTGAACTCGTGCACGGTGCGAGCCTTGTCCTTGAAGATGCTGAACCGCTGGGCCTTATCGCCGATGTCCGGCATCAGCCCGTGGTGAGCGCACCAGCGCTCGTACAGCGCTGAGAGCGCCTCCTCCGACACCAGATCATGCTCAGAGAAGGTGAAGTTCGTGTCGCCCATCGCCGCCAGCGCGAGGACGGCCACAAGCGCCATACTGATTACTGCTCTTGCCATGATCTCGACTGGCAGATGTGGGTAGGCCCTCCCTCAAACGGAACACACAAAGAAACGTGTAGCCTTATTATGCATGCTACACATGTCTCACGCAAACTAGCTATGTGCAATGGAGATAGAACAACATGACTGAAAATGACGTTGATCCCTTAACAAGTGACGAGCTTGGCTAGCCAGGAATTGACCGAGACAAGAATAAACAAAGGCACAGTAATGCTTTCGGCATGCGTCATCTATCACAAACCATCAGCCATCAGTTTATGACCTAAATTCCAACTTACCAGTTCATATTTTTTCAGAGAAACTACCGCTTTCTTTCACAGATATTGAACACGTAAATGACACTGTGATTCACTATTCGACTTGTAAGAAAAAGGTGGCAAGTCTATTTTCTTGTTCACGTTTTCCTTTTCCCGGCCATAGGACAGAGGGTTCTGGTCTTCTGGATGGAGAATCAGAAGGCATAAAGATGAGGCATCGATAATTGAAAAGGGGATAGAAAAAAGATGCCAAGATAGTCAATTTAAACAGTCTTCATTCTCATAATCTATTGCATTCATTAGAGCATGGTGCCCGAGGCCCCGAGCCCCGCGCTAACCCATGCAGAGCAACCTAGGTGGATGGTGACCGTTGGGGCTAGGATGCCGGAGGCGACCATTGGGGCGATGCCCCCGTCGACGCTGTTGGGCTCTCCTCACCGGAAGACGGCGCGGCCCCTAGGGTCATCGGTGGCTGAGGCTGAGTCATTGCTGCTGACGCCACGGCAAGGCTTAGCATCTTCGAAGGGGAGCCGTTTCTGGTGTCTCGACGGGGATCAGTCCGATTCCGATGACGCAGTTCCGATCGATGTATGAAAAGGTAAAACTAACATTGATCATTCAGTCTATTTTGCAGATTGTAAAACGCCCACTACCGATCCGATCCGCAACCTCGGTTCAAATGGAAGGAAGATTGCGAGAAGATTGGAGAAGAGACGTAGGCAGAAAGAGGCACAGCAGGTTTTGCGCCCGATGGATATTCAAACCCCTGTGTCTAGGCATTTTCGGGTTCCGAAGTTACCATCTATGCCTCCATCCTTCTTTGTGGAGGATGGTTTTGATCATCGGGAATCGATCAAAGTTTCTTATCGTAAGAAATCAGTGCATGATCTTCGCGGATCTGCATCACGTAATTTCGGTGGTTTCAATTCCCCTCCCATAATTACGGTGGACTCTAAACAGAACCCTCTTTCCAAACGTATGAGCCCGTTTCGTGTGGGCCATGCAAGTACCGATCGGGATGCGAATCAGAATGACGAACCACATACGTATGGCCTAGGGTTGAAACGCATCTTCGGTTCTTTCTAGTCCAAGGCACTACAGCCGCCGTCCTCGCCGATGGCTAATCGGGGTGGTGGTCGCGGTGGAGGTGACTACTACGGAGGGTTCAACCATGGAAACGGAGGTGGTTTTGGTCGTTTCTCCAACTTCGAGGAGGGAGGACCGAGTGGTGCTTCTGGATCGGCGGAGGGGATAGATTTTGATCGTGGGGCTCAGTTCCATGCAGGCTCTAGATTCGGGAATCAGCGTGGTCGCCGGGGAAGTTTTCATCCCAATGGTGGCAGGGGTAGGCGTCCTTTCGAGGGACGTAGCCGTGCTGATCAAGGAGGTTTTGATGCTGGGAGAAATTATGGTCCTAACTTCAACAACATTTTTTATCGCGGTGATCATGGAAGTGGTTATGGGCAGTTTGATAATCGTGGCGTTCGTGGCCGCTTTGGGGACAGTCGTAATGGTGGCAATGGGGGCAGAGGGGCTTCGGTTCTACAACCAGTGAGGGTGTAGAAAAATTCGGTGCAGCAACCCCCTTTGGTTACACCTGGGACAAATCAATCTGCTGCTTTGCTGGTTCCACCAGCTACCGTAATCAGTACGGTGCTCCCGGCTGTACCTAGCACTGGTGTGAGTATGGCTTTGGGGTCTACTGCCGTTGCGGTGGTATCCGAGACTGCTCCTCGGGTTGTGACTGTGAACCAAAATCAGGGTCGTGAGATTGTATCGGCTGCGGTTCTTGCTAATGTTGTGGCTAATGCGGCTCCGAGGAAGAGTAAAAAGTGCTATAGATGTGGACTGGCTGGACACCGTTCAAAGGCCTGTACCGTGGATATCTGTCAAAGTTGTGAAGGTCCAGCGCATGTGTATAGAAAATGTCATTTGTTGACGACTCCAACACCCCAAATTCTGGTGTATGGATATGGACATGAGGAATTGATCTTCTTCAAGTTTCCATGTACAAATTCTTATAAGCCGAAAATGGAAAATCACCGCTTGGCATCTATCGTTGTGACCGGGGGGGGTGACTATCCGGGGGATTACTAGGCAACTGCAGAGATTGGTCCCCTCTTATAATTTTGTGTGGAATGTTATTAGAATGGGGCACAATATTTTCCAGGTTGAGTTCCCCAATAGTACGGAGCTCGAGAGGCTTAAGATCTTCGGGAGATTTATTGTTCCTAATAGCCATTGTGAGATCACCGTTGACAGTTGGACTCAGGGTCCTCAACCTACGAGTTCGTTACCAGAAGTTTGGCTGAGAGTAGAGGGGATTCCGAGCCCCCATATTGGTGATTACTTGGCTCTTTGAGCTGTGGGCGACATGCTTGGCATGACCCTGGAGATTGACATGGCTTTTACTAGGAAGCACGCAATCCTTCGTATCAAAATTGGGTGCCTTAATCATAATAAAATTCCTAAGCGTTTCAACATGTATATTAAAGATGGTTTTTACAGGCTCTCTTTCGAGGTGGAGGGTATAGACATACCTCCTACTGGTGATGTGGATATGGTGGGAGATGGGAATACTGATGAAGACAGTGATGATGATTCTGATGGTATGGGGGATGATTTTCAGGAAAAAGTTGATGAGTTGACTCGCAAGAATAAGGAAATAGAAAATACTGCTGCTTCTGAGCAGATTTCTAGTGCTCCTGAAGGCAGTGGTAATGAAACCACGAAGAACACGGTTGTGAAGGTGGGGGTTTTGTTTTCTCCCTCTATTCGACAATCCTTTGATCGTGCTCGTAGAGAGGTGACAGATTTGTTCGCGTCATCGTCTGAACGGTCAGATCATGATGTGGAGGCTGCTATCGAGATTTCTAATTTCTCTATTCACAGTGGGGAAGCAGAGGGATGTTTTGATGTTTTTAGTTCGAAGGCAGTGAGGTCTACTACCGTGGTAGGAAATCTGGGTGCTCTGGCTGCGGTAGGGCATGAATCTGCTGCCGTGGCTGCTAAAATGGATGAATCCGCTACGGGCAATGCTGAAACTGCAAGCTGTTTTTCTGCCGGAAGGAGTGAAAATGCTGACGTGGTACCCGTTTCTTCTGTTTTTGCTGCCGTCGCGGCAGATGGTGCTGCTCCACTATTGTCAGCCGGTCAGGTCCATATTTCGGTCTGTGTTGGTGATGCGGATGGTTCGGTGATGCATGGTGGTTCGTCACTGATGTGCAATAGCCCGGGTGTACACATGGCTGTGTCGCCACGCTGTTCTTGCTCACCGAGTGATAATGGTGAGACGGACAAGGATGTGGTCCCCTCACCTGTTTATCATTCGCTGATTGCTCCGGTGGCTAGTGATGGTGTTGACTCTGTTAAGGCTGATTGCAGATCAAAGACTACAACGCCCCTACCATTGTTCCCTGTTGGGGGATCATTTCTTTCAAAGACGGACCGTACTAGGAAGAGGGTCTTGGATTTCGGTGGGGTTCTGGATGCAGCTACTTCGGGCGTGCGTTCGAGTGATCGTCTCCATGCTCAGCCAAATGCGGATGAAACACAATTGGAGAGGGCTATGTCACTGGCCGCTAGGAGGGCTTCTTCTTCAGGTACTAATTTAAATAAAAGTTATTCGCTTCTGAATTTTTCTGATAACGATATTGCGGATAGGGCTGCTAGTTTGGGGATATCTTTGGGGTCTTCTCATGCTCAAGTTTTGCAATACGCTAAGCTTATTAAAGATACTGATTTAAATAGAACCATATCTTTGTTACAAAATAACTTGGATAATAGTTATGCTAGTAAACCAGAAAGTTTAGTGCTTGATAAGGTTGCTAGCCTTACTGCTGATCTTGTTGAGGATGAACTTAGTGTTCTTTATGATGTTCCAATTGATTTAGCTATCAATTTGGGGAAGGATCAAAAAGTAAGGAAGAAAAAGGATTTTTCTTTGACTAATAAAAGACGTAGTGTGTGGATCAATCGTAATAAACAAAATCAAGATGCATAATTTGTGCGGTATGTTCTGGAACAGTGAGGGTTTTCGTGACCCGGGGAAACATTTGTTTGTTCAAGAGAGTATTCGTGAAAGAAAACTAGACTTTCTTGCTTTACTGGAGACTGGTAGATCAAAATTTTCAACTCCTTTCCTCAATCATCTAGCTTCGGGCTTGGACTTTATGTGGTTTTGCTTACCACCTAAGGGTAGATCAGGGGGGATGCTTATTGGTATTGATTCCTTATCTATTGAGGTTAAAAATGTTGATGTGGGTGATTTTTGTGTTAAATTGTATGTCAAGTCTAAAAGTGATGGGTTTGAATGGATTCTAATTTCTGTTTATGGTGTTGCTCAAGATGAGTTTAAACCCCGGTTCTTATCAGAACTTATTCGTATTTGTGAAAATGAGCCATTACCTTTGTTTGTGGGTGGGGATTTTAACATTATACGAAAACCTCAAGATAAGAATAATGATAACTATAATCCGAGATGGCCGGTTATGTTTAATGCTATTATTCATAGTTTAGATTTGAAGGAGATTGAGCTATCAGGTAGACAGTTTACTTGGGCTAGTAGGAGACCTAATCCAACTTATGAAAAGTTGGACAGAATCCTATCTTCTGTTGATTGGGAACAGAAATTTCCTTTGGCTGCAGTCCAAGCTTTGACAAGGACTGGTTCTGATCACACACCCCTCTTCGTGGATTTTGGGGATAGGGCTCATGTGGGAAACATTGCACGTTTTTCGTTTGAACTTTCGTGGTTACGGTTGGAGGGTTTTTACGAGATGATTGCGGTAGAATGGGCTGCTGTGAACAAAGGGAATTTGGCCATTGAGGTGTGGCAAAATAAAATAAGACATTTAAGACGTTTTCTTAAAGGGTGGGCTAAGAATCAAAGTGGTATTTGTAGGAAGGAAAAAGATAGGTTACTAAAGATAATTGATGACCTTGATATCAAGGCTGAGAGTACCTCTCTTTCGTCGGTAGAGAGGGATAAGCTCAAGGAGGCTAATGATCGTTTATGCTCACTTCGTAGAGAGGGGGAAACTAAATGGTCGCAGAGAGCTAAGGTTAAACATATTCAGGAGGGAGGGAGATAACACTAAGTATTTCCATCTTATTGCAAACGGGAAACATAGAAAGAAAATGATTTTTCAGCTAGAGCAGGATGAGGGAACTATAGTTGGTCATGACAATTTAAAATTTTATATAACTGAATATTATAAGAAACTTTTTGGGGCGTCGGTTCCCAATGATATTTCTTTAGTTGAGTATTTTTATCACGACATACCGCAGTTGGCTCCAGAGGAAAATATAATTCTAACATCTGATTTCTTAGTGAAAGAAGTGTTTGAGGCCATTTCACAAATGGATTTAAATAAGGCTCCAGGACCGGATGGGTTTCCTACTGAGTTCTATCAAACCTTTTGGGAGGTTATCAAACATGATCTGATGGCCATGTTTTCTCAATTGAAACAAGGAAATCTTCAGTTGTTTAAACTGAACTTTGGGGTCATTACCTTGCTTCCTAAGAAGGACAAAGCGGTGCAAATTCAACAATATAGACCAATATGTCTTCTCAATGTTAGTTTTAAAATTTTCACAAAGGTGGGTACTAATCGTATTACCCAAATTGTGCAAAAGGTGGTTAGAGCTTCTCCATCGGCTTTTATGCATGGGAGAAACATCTTGGAAGGAGTGGTAATCCTTCATGAAACCATTCATGAACTTAAGTCGAAGAAGATGGATGGTGTTATTTTTAAGATTGACTTTGAGAATGCATATGATAAAGTTAAATGGCCCTTTCTCCAACAAGCCTTGCGTATGAAGGGATTTGCACAAGAGTGGTGTAAATTGATTATGCAGTTTGTTCAGGGAGGAAGTGTTGGAGTTCGTGTGAATGATGACATTGGTCATTATTTTTAAACGAAAAAGGTCTTAGGCAAGGAGATCCTCTATCTCCTATTCTTTTCAATATTGTTGCAGATATGTTAGCCATCTTGATTGCTCGGGCAAAGGAAAATGGGCAAATTGGAGGCCTCATTCCAAACTTAGTGGAGGATGGTTTGTCTATCCTACAATATGCTGATGATACTATTCTTTTCTTAGAGCATGATCTCTCTAAGGCTCTTAATCTGAAGTTAATTTTTTGCATCTTTGATCAGTTGTCGGGTCTCAAAATTAACTTCCACAAGAGTGAAATTTTCTGTTTTGGGAATGCTATTGAGGTGGAGGATCAATACAAACAAATTTTTGGTTGTGAGTCTGGTTCCTTACCTTTCAAATATTTGGGTATTCCCATTCATCATAGAAAACTAAGAAATTTTGAGTGACATCCGGTTGAGAGCCGTTTTGAGGATAAACTTGCTTGCTGGAAAGGAAAATTATTATCTTATGGGGATCGTTTAGTTCTTGTAAACTCGGTGTTGACAAGCTTACCCATGTTTATGTTATCTTTTATGGAGATCCCTAAAGGGGTTTGCAAGAGACGAGATTTCTATAGGTCTCTTTTTTTTTGGCAACGTGATGAGAACAAACGCAAACATAGATCAACCAAGTGGAACATTATCTCTAGACCTAAGGATCAGGGAGGGCTAGGTGTGGAAGTGCTAGAGCTGAAAAACAAATGTTTGCTTAGTAAGTGGTTGTGGAAACTTCAAAATGAAGAGGGTGTTTGGCAGGAGCTGCTGCAAAACAAATATCTTCATAGCAAATCTTTAGCTCAGGTTGATGCACGACCTACTGATTCTCCCTTTTGGAAGGGCTTAATGAAAGTAAACGATGACTTCTTTCGTAAAGGCTCTTTTATTCTCGGAAATGAGGAAACTATTAGGTTTTGGGAGGATACTTGGTTAGGTTCGACCCCGCTTATGGGTCAGTATCCTCTCTTATACAACATTGTGCAACGTAAACATGTCTCGGTACATGATGTGTTTCACAATGGACCACCTCTTAACATTGGTTTTAGGAGGAATCTGTATGGTGCTTCTTGGGATTTGTGGTCTAATCTTTGTTTGCGTTTGATGTCTGTTTCCCTTAACCCCGCTCCTGATAGGTTTAGGTGGTATCTAAATCAGGAGGGTTTTTTTTCAGTTAAGTCTATGTATGAGGACCTTATGAATGGTCATACTGTCTTTCTGAAAAAGTATTTGTGGAAACTGAAGGTACCCTCAAAATTAAAAAAAATGTGGTTCTTAGATAAGAAAGTGTTGCTTACTAGGATAATCTGACTAAGCGTAATTGGGTAGGTGATATGCATTGTTCCTTTTGTGGGAATGAGGAGACGGTTGATCATCTATTTATTCACTTCCCTTTTGCCAAACTTGTTTGTCGGGTGGTCTTTTGTGCTTATAATATCCCTCCCCCTCTAGTGTTACGAATATGTTTGGGAACTGGTTGAATGTGATTGATTAGAAGACAAAAATAGAATTCGTATTGGCGTTTCGGCTATTTGCTGGTCCATTTGGAATTGTAGGAATAATCTTGTTTTTAACAGGAAAGATAATTTTTATGTCTTACAGGTTATACATATGGCTGTGCATTGGATCCAACTATGGGCGTTCCTTTTGCCTTTGGGCCAGAGGGAGCTTATGATGGATGGATGCAAGCGTCTCCTTACGGTGGCACGAGATTTTTTCTCCCGACATACGTGGCAGCATATCAGTAGGACATACGTGGCAGCATATCAGTAGACTTTTGTAGTTTACTATTTACTGTTTTGTTCTGCGTACGGGAGGCCTGTCTCTCTGTGAGCCGCTATCGTTTGTAAACTTTAAAGATACTCTGAAACTATAATAATTAATAAAAGTTGTGTGCATCACTCGATACAGAGACTGGGGTTTCCACCCCTTTTCAGAAAAAAAAATTAGTAATAACGAAGATATACATAAATTCACGGGCGGAATATTTGGTAGCCAACAAAACAACGAAATGGAATGGTCTTCTAAGTGAATTTAGAATTGTAATAGCATACTATGCATATGCAAAGAAGTGCAAGTTAGAAACCGGTGAAGTTTGCCAAGCTTGGCGAACTTAGCCGCAAAGGAAACAAAAGACGACGGAAGCAAAAAAAAAAAAGGTATAATTATTATAGCGCTTCCAAGAAAAGAAAGTATTACGGCGTATTCAACAGTTAGGATAATTAGTGAGCATGTTGACACAGTTGCTGGCTGGGATTCTCGGCGGTTACTGTACATTTACTGCTTTTTTTGTTGAAAGCGCAACAGGGCGATCGCTCATCTGAACAATTTCCATTCAAAAAACTTTTAAAGGGACAAGGGGGAGCGGTGCCGCGCCACACGGGGGCAACAACACAAGCGGGGGTGTCACACCACCCCCAGGAGAGTAAGGGGGGAGGGAGAAGCTCTACATTTACTGCTCACTAACATGTGGAGTTGGGACCCACCAGTCATCGAGGTCGCGCATTCAGCCATGGTCTCCGACCAGGATTGTAAGCTCTCATCCGTCCATGGGGTGATCTTCACTCATCTGGTTCTAGATTTTTTTTCCCAAAGAAATCATCTGCTTTCTGTCCAAGTGGACAATAATAACTATTTTTCCAAGAACCTAGCATGTATGGTAATCCAGCGTTGTTCATGCTTCTCTTGTGGTAAAGACTTTGTCAACGGATCTAACACGTTGAGGTGCGTGTGATATTTTGCACATCTTCATGTCTCCATGTTTCACAAACTCACGAACGAGGTGGTACAGTTCGAACCATACATAACACTCATACATTGAGTTGACCTGAATTACAAATAAATAAATAAAGGCAGTTGAATGATTGGTTGTTTCCAGAAGATTTTCATGGTTACATGACCTTCCCATTCTAAGGGTGTAGACATAGTTCGTTAATTCATGATTTACTTGGATCTTGCATGCATATTCTAAGACGCAGGTGACGAACAATTTTTCTTATCGTATTTGTTTTCTCATTTCATCTTCTAGGAAAGCATATACATTTTCATATCAATTTAATTACATAAACAACCAGCAACAAAGTTGGCATAGCCAAAAAAAAAAAAACTTCCGGCAAACAAAGAGAAGTGTTGTATTCAGATGCCCTGCTTTGTCTCTCCGGGAATGGTGCCACCTCTTGAGTTTATTTTGGTTCTCGGGCTTTGGACAGGCATACCTAAGTAATAAAAGTAATGAATGAGAATATATAAAAATCTTCTAATGAATAACATAAGAAAGGTTTATGCTAGCGATGACAATTCAGAGGAAGGATTGCTATTTGCTACCGATAAGAATGTAAACCATCCACATGAGACGTAGATGGTTCTCTCTCTAAAAAAAGCAGCGGACTGTGAGATAATCCCTTAGATAACTGCCTCCCCCCTCCCTAGCTAATTAAAATATAAAATGTTTAATGTTTTCTAGACTGCACTATCTAGATATGTTTTCTACACATGAATATCGTAAGATACCTGTAGTTAAAAAACGCTAAAGCATCTTATATTTTGATACGCACTCAGATAAAACCGTGCAAGGATGAAAGTTACCATGAATATTAATAAAAAAGAATTAGTAAGGAACAAAATTACCATGCTGTAGTAATAAGAAAGAATTAGTAAGCTAATCATACCCACAAGTTACTAAACAAATCTTCACGTACTTGCAGTCAACTCTATAATACTGTATATAATCAAGGATACCGTAGGTTTCTCTAGGAATTTTTCGCCAGAAAAATATTCTCTACTTCTTGTTTATGTGAATACTGAAACTACTACAATTGACAAGTTAAAATATTCTATCTTTCTTATAAAACAAATTTTCACAAAGATGAATTGATTATTTTTCTATTTTAATATGCAAGCTATCCATATCACTCACTATTTCAGCGAATCAATTATCCATGTCATCTCCAATAACAATAATTAATAATAGTATATTTTTCATATAACATATTATGCCATCTTTTTTCAGTCATATAATTGTCCACGTCAGTAGTATTCAGTTCTCAAATAATACAATAATTTCATTCGAGTTAAATTTAGTGTCTCGACTAGGGTCTTGTACCTATTTTATTTACAAAATATTATTTTTAAGAGATTCCTGTTGTGACGCCACGTATTGTTCTACTCCCTAGCTAGTGTATAAAGCATAATCATAAAATCATGTAGTCTCAAAACACCGCACTTGCTAGACACATTACCATCTAATTTCATCTTAATTAATTAGTGGTTGGCTCCCTCTTCCACAGTGCATGCAAGTTTTAACTCCAATCAATTAGCATCTTGGGTCCAAAGTTTTATCAATTGAGCTCTACAAACTAATACGAAGGAAGTAGTACATATACCGGTGCACAACGAATCTTCCCCGCATGATGCACATAAATAACAGTAGAAATATACTGTATGTACTAAGAAGAGCAAGTCTAACCGCAGCCGCAATACATCTCCGCGCTGAAGCGGTCGGATAACCAGTTGAGGCCGAGGCGGTACGATTGGATCCCGGCGTCGGCTTCAGCGTTGTGCTGTTCGACGATGCGGAGCTTGTACTTGAAAATCGCGTACCGGCGCTCCTCCTCGACGGCGGAGTCATACGTCATGTCGTGCTTCGCCATCCACTCCGCGAACACCCGCCGCGTCTCCTCCTCGCTCCTCTCCGTGTAGGGAGCGATCGACGTTTCCGCCGACGCCTCCGCGGCCGCCGCCAGCGGCACCGGCAGAAGCAGCAGCAGCGCTGCCGCCGCCGTTAGAGCTGTGTAGCACCTCATCTCCGCAAACACGATGGGAGGTTTTTGAGGAGGGCGTGGGATGTGTGTAGAGGAGATATGGAATTGCGGAATTGTGTCTTCCTCGTGCCAGTGCTCCCGTATTCCTGTTGTAGCTTGTGCGTACGTGTGGTAACTGGTAACATCTCGAGAAATTTAATAGGCAGTTCTGTACTTCTACTCCACGCGGAGAAACGTTTCGTCCTGCCGCTCCCGTGAGCGGCAGGGCGAAACCCTAGGCGCCTTCGTCCCCACTCCCTCCTCCTCCCTCCCCTCCCCCGCCGCCGCCGGAGAGCGCCACCGGGACAAGCCCGGGCGGCGTCGGCGGCGGCGGGGCCTTCTCCTCCCCTCTCGCGACGGTGGCGACGCGGGTCGTCTTGGTCGGAGAGGCGCGGCGCTTGCGTGGGGCGCAGCGGCACGGCGGTTTGGGCGGCGGCGTGGCGGCTACGTGGTCCGGCGCCTGGCGGCGGCAGCAACGGCGGCTTGCCGGCGCGGCTGGCGACGCATCTGAAAGCGCGGTTCGGCTCTCCCGCGTGCTGATTCGGTTCTGGAGCTCCCCTGCTGCGGGCCGGCCGGCGTGGCCATGGTGGGCATGGGCGACGTCGTCGTGGCGGCCTGTTTGCGGGGGTGGAGGCTCCCTGGCGAGGCTGCTCGAGCGGTGCGGCTGTGGGTCGTCGGGGCAGGGGTCCCGTGCCCTCAACGTGCTCTGTTGTCCCCGCCCAGATCTGGCGTTACCGGTAACCATGGGGGTTGCCGGCCGCCGATTTGGTGATGGAGTGTTCTCCTCTTCTGTTGTCAACTACCGGTGGAGTTGCACCTGGACGCCGGGGCGGCGGCTCCGGAAGGTGGGGAATCTGTGGGTTGGCGGGCGAGCCCAAGGTTTCTGGTGGTGCTGGCCAGGTCCACGACCGTGAGGACGGGTGGTGCCTGGCGTGTTGCGCGGCGTGGCAGTGGTGGGTTCGTCGTTCTGGCGGCGCTTCTCGCCCTGTGGTGGAGGTGGCGAGGTCTGCAGGGGAAACCCTCACCTGGGTTTTTGCCCGGGCCGTGGCGGCGTCGTCCATGGACGTCGTCCCCTTCTTGAAGGCGTCACGGTAGCTTTCCTACACCCTCCTACGTGCTCCGGGTGAAAACCCACGATCTTCGGATCGGGCGGTGGCAGCGCTATGCGTTGTGCTCTTCTTGAAGACGCCGTTTTGGAGCTCGCGTCGGGTAGCTCCCTGGAGGTTGAGTGGTGGATCCTTCACCGCGCTTCCTCAAGCAAAGCTTGCTGCTTGTCTGCTCTCGGTGCTCCATGTTTGGTCCTCCTTGGTGTCTCCTGGCGGGTTGTTGACCTTGGTGGCTTTCTCCGTTGAAGCGTTGTGGGCCGCGGCGGTGTGCAGTGTGTGTTGGTGTGCCGGTCTGGGCGCTGGTGGTGAGCATTGGCCCGACGTTTCTGCCCGTGCCGCGGTGTGCAGCTTCTGTCGGTGTGCCGGTCTGACCCTGTGTGCGAGCCTCGGCCCAATGTCTCTGCCCGTTGGCTTCCCCCTCCCTCGGAGTAGTTCGTAGGTGGCGTCCGCCTTGTTGGTTTGCCTTTGTTGGCCGATCCGGTGGTGTGGGAGTGCAGTTGTGTGGTTGTAAGCTGGGTTCAGCACTTTGTACTTGTGTCGCCGTTTGGGGCGTTATTAATTTAACGTCGGGCCTTTGGCCTCCTTTCTAAAAAAAACTTCTACTCCACGCGAAAAAAAAAAAGAAAAAAAAAACAACCATAGGCCCATCCAGTCCCGATCGTGTTACAGTTCACCCAACAGCGTCCGGTTCAGCGAATTGATCTGTCTGCCGAACAACGTGGTATTGGCTCACTAAGCTTGTTTTATATAACAAGACAAAAGTCGGTAGTACTTCCTTCGATCTCAAATTAATTGTCTAGATACACTCATTTTTGTCCATCTTTGTGACAATTAATTTGAGACGGAGAGAGTATCATATCTAAATTCCATTTTAGTGCAAAAAAAAATGAGGGTACTAAGAAACGTGTTTGGTTTGCACGCTAAGCTTGCCACTTTATCAGCCACAAATTAGGCAAATTTGGTTGAATTAGCCACGTGTTTGTTTTGTGGGTCATAATTGTGCCAAGATTCTTTTCAAATAAATTAGACTCATATGTCATTCACTCGGAAAAGAGTGTGTAAGATTAACCCAAGTGTGAAGAAAAGTTTGGCACAAATTTTGATTGACTAATGATTGTCATGTGTGGCAAAAAAAAAGTGTCAAATGCTCGCATACTTAGATATGAACCAAACATGCCCTAAGTAATAAATGGTGGCTTCCCAAACAACCAGCTACCACACTAAGAGCCCCCCGCGTCGCTCCTATCTGGGGCGACTCGGGTGGCGACGAACCCTAGCGCCACTCGCCCCTCCCCACCCCCTTCTCTTCCTTGCCGCTGCAGGAGGCGCCCGCCGGGAAGCCGTCGCGCGGCTGCCAGGGACAGCGGCGGCCGGGATCTCGCTGTTGCGTTCTTCTTGCGTTAGGCATTGGGATATGGGGTGACGGCCCCGGGCGGTGAGGGAGGCGCTGTTCTGGTGGCGGGGAGTGCTCGACGGTGCGGTTGGTCGCCTCCTCGGTCACGCGGGTGGCGAGAAGAAGGTGGTTGGAGGTCGCGACGCAGAGGCTGCCTCGTCGGCCTCAAGCGTCAGATCTGAAGACGGCGACCTCAATCTGCGCAACTCCGTCCCGATGGTTGTGGTCTGCGGCGTGCGCGCCCATGCTAAAGCCTTGGTAAAGGTGGTGGCGACGACGGCTCTGTACCGGGAGAAATCTCTGACCGGCAGTGGTGGTCACGATATCGGCGACGTTTTCGTACGTCGTTGTCCCCCTTGGAGGCGACATCGAGGCACATCCCCTCCCCACCCCTCCGATGTACCCGGGTGAAAACCTAATACGGTCCGATTGGGCGGTAGCGGCGTGATGGCGTCGTTTCCTCCCTGGAGGCGCCGCCCTGGGTCTGCGGGCTGGTGTTTTGGCCGCGTGTGATACTTGGTGTGTTTGTTGCGGCGTACTTCCAGAGGCGTTGTGGTGCTGGGTTTGGGCGGTGTCCTTTGCCGGTGCGGTTGTGCTCGCTTTCTACATGTTGTTCTGTTTGCCGGCGGACCGGTGCCCTCGGGCCTGGGTAAGAGGGGAAAGGGGAACCTTTCCCGTGTCAGCTCCTTGGCGGATGGGCTTGAGTCAGCAGCTTTTGTAGGACCTGGCCTATCGCGGCAGCGCACAGTGTGCCATCTTCTTGATGTGTCTTCGTTCGGCGATCTATTCCCCCAGGTTACGGTCTGCCGTGTTGAGGTGCTTGGGATGGAGGTTGTTTGTGAGGTGCTCGTATGTTGCGGCCTTTGTGCTCTGAGTCACCATTTGGCTCGTTCTATGTGCTCATTCGTGCTCTAGGGTGAGCTACTCTACCTTTCGATGGTTTGGCATCCTCGAACCAGGTGAAAGTACAAGGATGCCACCTAGAGGGGGGGTGATGAGCCGCTTTAAAATAATTACAGTTTAGCCTTGAATAAATGCGGAATAAAACTAGCGTTTAATTTATCAAGCACAAAACCTATACAAGCTAGGTTTACGTATGTGCACCAACAACTTATGCTAGGCAAGGAATACAACAAAGTGATAGCAAGATATATGACTTCAAGCACGATGGCTATCACAAAGATAAATGCATAAGTAACGAGCTAGGAGATAGAAATAACCGAAGCACAAGGAGATACCGATGTGATTACCGAATTTCCTTCCCCGGGAAAGTACGTCTTCGTTGGAGGGGTGTGGAGCCTCCAAGGAACTCCAACGCGCACGTTTGCGCTCACCCTATTCTCGTTGAGCTTCTCCGGTGAGGGAGATGCTCGTTTCCACTATGAGTTCATCTTGAAGACGATGATAAAACCTTACACAAGATGGAGGCTATCTCCACAACTGAATTGGAGGCTCTCAACGAAGCTTTTTTGCAACAAGGTGGAAGCTCCAAGCACTAACAAACTCTCGTGCAAAGCACGCAAGAGTAACAAGCACCCCGGTGCCAAGCACCCAAGAGTAACAAACTTCTCAGACTTCACTGCCACGTATCATCTTGGAGAACTCAAACCGATGCACCTAATACTATGTGAAGAACACACAAAGTGGTAAAAATCCTTCACTCACAAATCTCACGAAAGTAACAAATGCTATGGAGGAATATGTGAGGAAGAACAAGGAAATCAACAAATGTATCCCCAAGATCTAGGTCTAATAGGTTCCCCTCACAAAGAGTAGGAATTTATTGGTGGAGTTGTAGATCTATATCTCCTCTCTCTTCTCCCTCAAGTGGAAGCAAGAATCCTTGAAGGGATTGAAAGATAAAAATCTTTTGGAGGTCAAAAATGGAGGTAAAACTTGCCCAAAGAGTTAAAAAACCATTAGGGAAGAAAGCCCCTTAAATAGGTCACCCAAATATCCAACCGTTGGGGGCAAAAACGCGCAGGGGCGGTACTACCGCTCAAACTACCGGTACTACCGCCCCTGGGTGAGTTAGGAGCACCAACGAGATGAAAAACTGCTCCAGGGAGTGGTACTACCGGTGAAACCACCTTACTACCGCCACTAGCATAGCGAAGGGGTATTTGGCGGTACTGGCACCGGTACTACCGCTGTTGGGAAAAACTGCAGAAACCCTGATACAAAAACGGTCGTAACTTTTCCATACGGACTCCGTTTTTGATGTTCTTGGGCTCGTTGAAATCGCAACGAAGAGCACTAAAATAAAATGCAGAGAAACATAATAGTACAATATTAGAGGATAAAACCAAATGATGAAACGTTTGACCTATCTATAAAGAACAACCGGTAAGACCTCCAACATCAAAAACGCGATAAGTTTTTCATACGGAAACCGTTTTTTAATGAACTTGAGTTCGAAATGAAGAACATGAAAATATCTAAAACCACACATGGAGAAAACCCAAATAAGAACCGAGAAGGATGATGCCAAGTATGTAAAGGTTTGAGCTCTCTACGAACGATATGATCAAGCTGTCATTCGAGAGCCCCTCTTGATATAACGGTTATCTATCCTATAATCCTGTCTCCCAACTAACATAATGAGACCGGTAAAATAGAAACCCTATCAAGGTCATACATTTGCCTTGAGCAATATGACGACGATCTTAATCATCTCAAGTTGGACCATCTTTCTTGAATGTGCTTCGCTTGGTGAAGACTTGTAAATTGCTCCCCCATAAACTAATATGGGATAGATTATCTCATGTCCATATTCACTTGAACATAATATCCATATGGATGGCAAGAATCAAGCATATGAAATATTATTGATGCTCATCCTGAACTTGCACTTCACAACCTCTTTGATGACGATCATCACTTGCCATCATCTTCCATGCCCTGTATGGAATATCCATTTTGATGCAAGCATAATAGGAAGAAACCTAACCCCACAAAGATAGTCCACACACATGTATCATGGGTTAGTTCACAAAGCTATACAGACAATTGCTTACCATACAACGAGATCACATGATCCACTTGGTACATCATTAAGCTTTGTGTGTTGATCAATATAGAATTCATTCTTAGCACTTCGACTTGATTAACCAAGTATCTTCTTTTTCCTCATAATGATGATGTATTGAAGGTAAATATGAATATTCACACAAACTCCTCCTTCAAGACATACTTGCAATATGCTCAATACTATCATGACCATTCTTCTTCTTGATCATATCAAATGTATTCATTATAAGCAATGATCGTGATGGCATCCAACTTTGAATCCAATACATGGAGTTCAAGAGATGCCAATGGACAAACCTATAAGAATATCTCAATGTAAACATTAGTCCATAAGGATTGTCATTAATTACCAAAACCACACATGGAGCACCATGCACTTACACCAGGGCGAGAAGGTAGAGGCCTTCTTCGAAGGTGGAGGCGGATGCCATGGCTGTGACGGTCCAAGGTTTGACGATGGCGTGATCTCACTTTAGTGTCGTGTTTCTCCCTGACGGTTCCTTCCTTGCTCTCCCTCCATGGTTGAATGATGGCTTTGACAACCTAGTTGTTCTTTTTTTTTCCTAGTTTATGTTTGCTGGTTGTAGGTGGCTTGTTAGCTGTTCTTTCAGCTCTCTGTATCTGCCATCTGTGGTGGTTTGTTGTATTGGTGACCTTGTGTAATCGTTGGCCGGTTGTTGGCTTCGTTAATTCAAAATCGGGCTCTGCTCGAGCCTTCCGTCTAAATAAAGGGTGGAGTAAATTCTAAATTCATTTTTAAAAGAAATTATAAATTACTTTGGATTTTATTAGGAGGTGGTAATCGCTTGGCCCACGTATTGGTTTTTAGTTTTAGCTCGGGGACTTAAATTTTGCGTTAGTTGCACAACAATAGGTGCAATCGATAAACAAAAAGGTGCAACATCAATCTTATTTCTAAGAGAACTATCATACTGGTCGTATAACTTCTATGAAAGCTTGCACTTGCACCTATAGTCTAAAGAACTAGAAGGGGTTGGCGCGCTTTGCTTCGTCCGAGATTATTATGGCAGTGATCAATACATGACATGCTGGTCTAAGCAAACATTAGTGATTCATACATGATCAGGTATAAATTCATAGACTTCTTATGCAAATATTGCACGTAGTCATGTAGTACATGTAGTATTATATAAAGTAACAACTTTGGATTTGTTAATCTCGAATGATGTGAGCTTGGCTGGCTGGTGCATGGAGGCGGAGGAGCCGTGAGAGGCGGGAGGAGACGACTAGTGTGGGTGGATTTAAGTCGAGAGATTATGTAGACACGTACCATTGTGTATCCTTATCATGTTCCTCTATTCACAAGTTCGCATGCCCTTACTAAAAAGGCGAGGCCAGATGCAGAGCTGAAGTGTGTAGCTCGTGCGCATGCTTCCAGGGAAGGAGGAAGCATAGGAAACTCGCCGGCTGGATATATGGACTGGAGGTGATGGTGGCCGCACCCACGAGGAGAGCTATGATATCCCTCGAAGACATATGCCCCCAACCCTATATATGCGTCTCCTCTTGATATTCATGGTAATGAGAAGTTTTATTTAGAAAATTTATATGATAATGCGCTAGATGATAGGCCTATGTTGCTTAATGATATTAATTATAATAAATTAAAGTTATAACCTTGGTTGATTGTGGATCTTTTGAGGGTATGTACCGCTTTTTTGAGTCTCTGGTGCTTGGGCCTAGGTGGCGCTGCTGCGCGCTTGGGATGCAGGTGGTGTGGGGAAGTGTCGTGCGATAGCCGGATTGCGCACACGCGTAGCTGTTTTAAGTGGCCCAGTCTGCTTGTGGTCGCTTGGGCCATCTGATAAGTGACCCTCCATACCTCCGGTCCGGCCTATCATTGGAGGCGGAGTTGTCACATGTTGTTGTAAAGTGCTACCTGGTTTCTCCGGATCTCTGCCTCTTGAGGACTAGATTAGATCTTTCATGTGCCGGTGAGGTTCTTTCTTTGTCCTTCCGAGCCGTCATTTTTCGTGGCGGCGACACCCTAGTGGACAACACCGGGTGGAGGTGTTGGCCTCTGGCCAAGACGCGAGCATATCGTTGGTGTTGAGGTGCTGCAGGTGGCGGAGGCTGCCGGCATAATCTTTGCAGTCACAAGTTTGTTATCTTTGTTTTGTGCACAATGATGGTATTCTTTAAATGCAATAACTTGAAATTTGCCTGTCCTTGAGGTTTTGGATGCATAAATCAGCCAAGGGCAGCCAAGCAATCCACAATTAGCCCTTACTCTATCTCCCTTTGATTTCATAAAAACAATGCTCCATTTTGTCACAAGGCCATTATCCTCAATGCTTTGACAAGTTGAGTCTTGATTCTGAACACCATTGTCAAGTGGAAGTGTGGATTTTTTATGTCATTATTGAATCTTGGATACTTGATCTTCCTCCTCACTAAATTTCAATCACAATCTCCATCATAAGAGTAGTTCTCATTAGGTAAATCGTGTTGGATGTATGCTCAATAGACAATAATATACATATGTTTCATGATTAAAGTATTATTTTTTATTCTATTACTTATATGGTCACTAAATATGAGATTCAGAGGAAGACCGGTACGCGTGTTTAGAAACATAAACACACCGTTATACCCTTTGTCATGTCTCACAGACAAACTTGTTGATATTAGATGACCATGTTTTCCTAGTCATGGACAAATGTTTTGTCCATATTAACAGGGTCACTTTGTTGTTTCAACAAAGTGGCTAGGTAGACCCAAGTATTTGAGATACTACGAGATTTGTTTTGGTAAATAGTATCGTCATTAGATGGTTTATTTGTTAGTTTCCTTAGACCGTGAGAATTTCCAATGATGTTTTCCGTAAGGATCATTTTGGTATAGTCAAGTATCACACTGTAAACTGCGTGATAAAAAGGCTAACACTGCATGGTCACAAAAGTATTCATTCATTATGATAGTTTAAGATTGGGAATTATTCCTCTAGTTAATAGAAATATAATCCAAGATCCACCCGGTGAAATAGTATCGGTAAATAAGTCAGCGCAGACAAGGACATGCCACTAGTCATAGGGATACTATGACACAGTAACGTGTAAAAGGAATCATACCAGATATCATGAATAATGTGATAAGGTGATTAAAGAGTTTAATCACGGTCTTATAATTATCTTGTCCCAAGATATTGATTAGTATCACGAAGTGCTAGGAACTTACTTAACAAACCAACAGGTTCAATAGTTTTCTTCGTATAACTCGTAGGAATCTATATGGACGTCCATGGCCCGATGTTGATTATTGATTAGTAAATTGGTTTCCTAATCATGTCTACTTGTTATCGAACCTGTAGGGGCCACACACTTAAGTCGTTATAGTCATTTGTTCATGTTGGATGGTCCGAAGAAAGAGTGGGTATCATCCTGATGTTTCCGGCATGATAGAGTTATTATTCAGAGAGATTACGGGGGGCATGAGATGTCCTGGGATGTCAGTAGTATGTTTATGACATCGCTAGATAAGGTCGATGATTTTATCTATATGGATCACGGGTTCTAGAGGACTTTCCATAGAAGGGGGCAGTGTCGGAGGAGGGCAACTTTCCTTCTATGGGCAAACCTTAATTTTAGGAGGGGTACCAGGTGGCACCCATGGTCTCACAATGCGCATTATATTTCCCTGGCAATTTTCCCTAATTTATTTGATGAATAAATAAGGTGGGAAAAGAAAAGGAAAATTAAGAGGAACAAAAAAGGAAGGGGGATTGGACTCCATCTAGGAGTCCAATCTGATTCCCTCTAGGGAGATTGGTGCATCCAAGGAGGGAGAGGGGAAACTGACCTCTTCCTCTATGGCAAGCCTCCCCTTTGTCCCACTATATATACCCTGTTGGAACGCGTAGAGATAAACAAAACTTTTTCCTATGCGGTACTTCCAAGATATAGCCGAGGTAGAAGGCCACAATGATTATCACTAGACGCGCGGTTGCGGATTATCGATGCAGCGCATCGGGGCAGTGTAGTCCCACAATCCGATCCAGCCGATCGAATCCACGAATGTCGAAGTGTTGAACGTACAGCACCTCTGCCGGTATCCACACGTACGAGGAGGAGCTCCGACGGCGGACTGCTAGGTTCGGTGCGACGGCTGGACTGAGTGGGGCTAGGGTTCCCAACGCATGGGAGTGGAGTAACGTGCCCGTTGGGCAACCTGCGCCCCTCTTTATATAGCGAGTGGTAGTGGGCTTCACAACTCTTGTGGCCCATTCCCTCTGTGAGTCCGACTCACAAACTCAGTCCATTTCCGGTTCGGGTCCAACCCGACTAATACATTTGCTCCCGCTCTTAAGTGTGCGACCCTGCAGGCTCATGGCGACTTTGACACGATTGGAGTCCAACTCCTAATCGATCAATCGGTAGCGGCTCCTAGCAGAACGTGCCGACTCCCAAGTCCCATTGAGTCATGACGACATACCTTTCAATGTGATATTCATCTTAGTCCCTTTTGCCTCACGATATACCTTGTCGAACTATAGGCGATGTATCATCATCCCTTTAATAGTTCAACTCTCTTCTCGATCCATGATATGTGATTCATCTGACCAACTCTTAGTCAACAGACACAGTTAACACTTAACTGAGTCGCGCATGGCCATGCTTCCTGAATCATATCACTCGAGAGGGCCCAGAGAATATCTCTCCATTCGGAGGGGCAAAATCCCATCTTGATTATCCACATCACGCATCTTGTTTCTCATTCGACCCGAACTCTGCCTTTATAACTGCCTTGTCACAGAGCAGCGTTTAACAGAATCTAAGTCGGTGATCCACAACTCGGATTGTGCGACAACCTCAGGTCTAAGGATTACATTGATTGAGACATGCAAATGACGACTTGCTCGTTGCATCTCAATGTGGGTCAGTCCGACTTGCTAAACTCTTTAGCCAAGTCCGTGATCGTTGGAATGGCATCACCATGCCCATGACAAATGGAACCATGTCATCAGCCAACACTCACATTAGTCTAGGGTGTGTGTCCAGCACAACCTTAATGACCAAGGACAATCTAGTATGAACAACATGAATATATAGTCCACAATCGAATCACATATTCAATGGCATATATCAGATGTTCAAAACAAGGACAACTTAATAACTTTATGAATACATTGGGAATTACATCATCCATGATTGCCTCTAGGGAATATTCCCAACATACCCACCCCTCCCTCATAGAGAAAACCCACAATTGGCTCTCATCTCTTTCTCTAGTTGATTAGAGGATCTAATTATAATTTCTAATTAGAGGCCTTCTAAATGAATTATAACTTCCTATAGTTGGGTTTTGAGGTGTCCTCTCTCGATTAGATATATCTCTAACCTCTCTCTCTCTCTTTCCCATGTGTTGGGATCTCTCTACCTCAATTATGAGCCGGTAACGATTATCCATGGACGGCGAAGCGCTGCTGGACTTTGACGGACGTACGTGTGCGAACTCTCAGAGGGGTAACACGTGGCACCCTCACTCTGTTGGATCTAGAAGGCACGATATAGGAAGAAGGCAACAGTCCCGCCGCTAGTCTTGGCCGTGAGACTCTTCATCAGGCATCACCGACATCGTCATCGACACCACTTTCGCGCTTCGTGTTAGTAACGATCAGATCTAACCTCGTCCGCACCTTGATAGTAGATCATGTGTGCTACGTAGATAAAAAAATTTAAATTCTGTTATGTACAACAATATATCAAAGCCCCCTCCTTCTCCTCTCCCTCTAGTTGTTCCTCCATATTTCCAATCAAATCAATTGGAACGGGAGTTGTTAAATCTCTTCCAATCCAAACTTTTGTATATCTCACCGATGACCCACAAGTATAGGGGGTGTATCGTAGTACTTACGATAAATAAGAGTGTAGAACCCAACGAGGAGCAGAAGGTGTTGACAAACAGATTGTATAGAGGATTCACTGTAAACACTAGCAAACGGGTTTTTGGAGGTTTTGATATAGTAGATAAATAAAGTGCGAGTAAATAAAGTGTAGTAAATAATATTGCAGCGAGTGGCCCAATCCTTTTTGAGAGCAAAGGACAAGCCAGTTGTGTTACTTATGACTACCAAACGTTCTCGAGGACACATGGGAATTTTGTCAAGTGCTTTATCTTCGTTACGATTGATTAATATCCATTGGTTCGTGAAGTGTTGTGTGGTTGAACCAATGCTAATGCACCGCCCAACTAGGACTAATACATACTTGTGATTATACCCCTCGTAAGAATCCGCAAATACAAGAAAGTAATTAAGATAAAACTAACCACAGTCTTAAACTCCGGGATTCTACGCTCCCTGGTGCATTGGTTTCCTAACGGGGGTTTAGCTTTCTGTCACTCTAGCAACCCCACAATTAGTAGCCAAATACACAATGCATCCTCCTAGGCCCATAAAGATGAAGTATCATGTAGTCGACGTTCACATGACATCACTAGAAGAATAGCACCACAAATTAAATACCGAACGATAAGATATTACTTCAATATAACTTGACTACTAACATCATCACTTCTCCCATGTCCTCAAGAACTAAACGAACTACTCACAAGACATCATATGGATCATAATCAGAAGTGATATAATGGATGATAACAATCTGGTCATAAAGTGCTAACACCGATAAATCTCACAACTTACAAGCATCAACTAGTAATAAGTAATCCACACCGGGAGAGAGATCTAATCTAAAACAATGATATAGGCCCCTAATTGATACAATGGGATGACGGTGGATGATGAGGGTGATGGTGCTGGTGGTGACGATGATGATGATGACGATCTTGATGATTCCCGGAGTGATGACGATGGTGATGGCGATGATTTCCCCTCTCCAGAGAGGAATTTCCCCTGCAGATTTCTCCCTGCCAGAGAGCTTTTCTATCTCGGGTGTTTTCCTCCCTGAGGCGGCGGCGGAATAATTCTTCGATGATGGTATGGAGCTTAGTGTTCCCTCGGGTTGAAGTACGCCAAAAACATCCACCAGAGGTGGGCCAGGATGGCCACACCACGTGGCGGCGCGACCAAGGGAGGGTGCGCCACCCCATGGTGTGGGCCCTGGTGCCCCCCCTCCGGCTCTCCTCGTGGATGGCTCCCTCTTCTGAACTTCTAAGATACCTCCGATGCCCCCCCCCTCTTCTTCTGATCTTCTGAAAGAGGGTATCTCGACGGTGCTTTTTCCATCAGATTTCTGGTCCCGGTGTTTATTCTCCAAAAATTATGACACATGCAAATAAGATAAAATAACATAAGGGATGCATCATAACATGAAATATATTGATGAATAACAGAAAATAACAACATAAAACAGTGATGCAAAATGGACATATCAACTCCCCCCAAGCTTAGACCTCGCTTGTCCCCAAGCGAAACTGAACTCAGTAAACGTGACCACAGGTTTATGGAGTGAGGTGTCGATAAGTGAAATACGGACAAGAGGCATCACATCTACAAAGACAAGTCATTTTAGACAGCAACCTCCTCTCATATAATCAAACTTGAAACAAGTAAAGTAACAATAAAGGTGCAAAACGTAAATCACAGTTGGTAAAGGCAAACTTCGTTCTTGGTCAGAGAACAATTAACAGTGTACTTATCTTTCGATCAGAGTCTTCTATACTAGAGCTACATTGCAGAGTTTATCATGCTCAATTATAATGGTCTCTTTGCAAACATTGGTAACTTTTAAAGTGGTATTCAAAAATATAAAAGCATTTGCAGAAACAAGGAAGAATACAGAACATGATTGAGTAAATCAACATGTAGCTGGACAAATTACAACAACTCAAATTCTTGCTTAGACAGAAGGAAGTAGGTTTACTGACTCAACAGAAATGTAAAAGATAGGCCCTTCGCAGAGGGAAGCATTTATCACTCATGTGCTAGAGATTTTATTTTGTAAAACAGAGGTATAAAATGGTTTACACTCCTCCCAACCTTTCTTACACAAACCATGTCTAACCGAATCCTTGGGTGCCTGTCAACAATCACAAACCGTGGAGGAGTATCTCAATTTTGAGAGGTGTATGTTTATGTCAACGAATGGCAAACCGAAAATATAGTATGTCACAAGCTAAATAGACTTCACAAGAGCGTCTCCCATAGAAGGATGCAACTGGTATAGAAGGTTATCCCTCTTTCTCTTTTGTTTACACAATTATACTTTGACTAATAAATCAGGGGCAAAAATATTGAAGAGAATTTGTATTATTATTTGGGGCTGGGAACCCCACTGCCAGCTCTTCTAGCATTTAGATAAGCGGATGAAGCAACTAGTCCAGGGTGTGAAATCCAATCAACAAGTGAGATAAAGATTCTCTATTTGTGTCCTCGTGAGCTAAAATAGGAGCATAAACATGTGTAAATTTTGAAGGTTTAAAGGTAGCACACAAGCAATTTACTTGGAGTGGCGGTGAAATACCACATATAGGTAGGTATGGTGGACACAAATGGAAAGTTTTTGGGGCTCAAGGTTTGGATGCACGAGAAGCATTCCCTCTCAGTACAGGATTTTGGCTAGCAAGGTTGGGTAGCAAGCATAAGAATCGAAGTAAAACAAACAAAAACATATATGATAAAGCCAATCATGCAATCTTCCTTGAAGGTGCAAACAAACTTATTTGAGAATACTAAACTTATGAGCTAACAAAGAACAAAGATCATGGAATAATATATCTACATGCAACTCCCTCTTTTCTACTTAAGTCTCAATGAATTTTTGCTACTGACCAATGCTAAGTTTGCCAAAACCAACTACATTGATACAAATACTAATAACAAGATCAGTCACATGACACAAATTGCAAACTAAAATAAAGTGAAACAAGTAGATGATGAAACTTCTCATTAATATTTCATTACGGCAACTCAAACCAAGGGATACAACGATAACCAACTAGGGAGCAACACTTCCATACTGCAAACCATACTATCTGATATTTTCTCTACTCACGATATGACTCTACTAAAAGGTAAAAATGGTGAAATATAAAGGTGATACCGCGACACTCCCCCAAGCTTGGAACAAGCCAAGGGGATTCCAATATCAATGACGAATCAATTCTTTGGTGGTGGTGGTAAATCCTTCTCATTCTCAGTCTTCCAAGGTAAAGGCTCTCCAAAAATGATGTCCTGGTCTCCAACATCCTGAAACTAGCAGCAGAGCTTATACGTTTAAACTTGTTCTCATACTCGCAGTTCTGGTTCTGCACATCATAGAGTTGTGCTTGCAAATCGTTGGTGGTCTTGGTGAGTGAGAAAACCTCCTCCCAAAGCTTCAAATTCTCCTTCTTGTACTCAGCGATTTGTTCTGTCTTTATCCTGTGGATGATCTCAACTTCACGCTCCTCCATTGATGTCTACGCACGCTTCTATTCTTGTAGACAGTGTTGGGCCTCCAAGTGTAGAGGTTTGTAGAACAGCAGCAAGTTTCCCTTAAGTGGATTACCCAAGGTTTATCGAACTCAGGGAGGAAGAGGTCAAAGGTATCCCTCTCAAGTAACCCTGCAATCACGATACAAGAAGTCTCTTGTGTCCCAACACACTTAACAATTGTCAGTTGTATAGGTGCACTAGTTCGGCGAACAGAGAATAAAATACAAGTGATATGGATGATTATAAGTAGTAGTTGCAATCTGAAATAAAAATGGCAGCAAGCAAACATGTAGCAGAACAGGTTGTAAACGGTGTTTCAATGCTTAGAAACAAGGACTAGGGATCCTACTTTCACTAGTGGACACTCTCAACAATGGTAAAATAATTGAATGCATAAATATCTCTCTTCACTATGCTACTCTGAACCACTCTCTGGTTGAATAACAAACACCAATTCATTGTGTAGGGCTGCAAAAAGCACTCTTCAAAGTCGCATTCCCATGTCTAGTTAACCCCACAATGTCACCATGAGCACCCTAGAAGGTACTAGACAAACACCACAATTTCATAGGGTCATCCAACACAAGATATAAATATCATGCTAAACCACACGGTACACGCACTTTCACCTTTACACCGTGATCAAAGTGTTTACGTAGATCTCATAACAAAACCACTTGAGTAGCATAACAGATGAAGAATAACATACTTATCAACTAGATTACAAAGCTCACGACCACATAAAGATCACACCATGGGAGAGAGAGATGAAACACATAGCTACCGGTAGAGCCCTCAGCCCCGAGGGAGAACTACTACCTCCTCATCATAAGAGACAGCAACGGCCATGAAGATGGCGGTGGAGTTGATGGAGATGGCTCCGGGGGCACTTCCCCGTTCCGGTAGGGTGTCAGAACAGAGATTTTTGTCCCCCGAAACTTGTCGGCGGTGGAGCTATGGATGTTTTTGGTGGAAAAGGCCGATTCATCTAGGGTTTATGCATCTAGGGGCATATATAGGCAAAAGGGCGATACCGGGGGGTGGCCAGGGGGCCCACACCACCTGGTGGCGCGACCAGAGGGGGAACCGCACCCCCTATGGTGTGGTGGCTCCCGGGCACCCCTCCGGGTCTCTTTGGGACTCCGTGGACCCTCCAGGAATTCTAAGACTCCTGGGCTTCGAATTTTCCAATTTCAAGAATATTTTCAGAACAACTTTTATAAAACTAAAAACAACATAAAACAGGAACTGGCTCTATGCCATCTTGTCAATAGGTTAGTCCCAGGTAATCGATAAAAATGGCATAAAGTGTATGGAAAACATGCATGTAGCATATGGCATGAAAACAACATGGGACATCAGAAATTAAGGATACGTTTATGACGTATCAGCCATCTTCTTGTACCTAAAAACTTCTTGCTCCAGCTCTTCCATCCTAGCTTCCAGACTGCCTTCTCCTTTAGGGCCCCGAACATCTTCAATCTGCACCTCCCCATCCTTGAGCAGCAATTCCTTGGGATGCATCTTCAACTCGTTCATGTGCGGGTTGACAACGTTCTCAAAGAAACTATCTTTGGGAGATCCATGAGAGGACATTGTGGCTCTAGATTTGAAGATGTAACCTAGCAGAAACAGCTCGAAACAGAAACACGACGAGAAAACGATATACGGACCTCGGGGGGTCCGGGGGGTTATATAGAAAAAATATGCGTAACAAAAGGAAAGTCCAGGTCGAAAACGAGTCGGAGAGGGGCTCCGAGGCGCCCACACCATAGGGTGGCGCGGCCAAGGGTGGGCCCGCGCCCCCTCATGGTGTGGTACCTTCGGGCACCTTCTCTAACTCCTCTTCGGCTCGGTATTTTTTATATTTTCCAAAAATCAATAATCTATAACTGAAAAGGTATTTCAGGAACTTTTTCTTAACAGAACGGTTACCTATTCCAAAACAGACTCTGCAGATTCTGGAATCTTCCCCCTAATGAACTTCTCTGGAGTCAATACTTTAATAACATCCACATCTTCATCATAGGAGAACCTAGAAATATAATGTTTGAGTCTTTGTCCATTTACCACTTGTGTAGTGTTATCTTTGAGGGAAGCAATTTTGATTGCACCCGAACGATACACTTCTTCAATAATATAAGGTCCTTCTATCGGGAGAGTAATTTTCCTGCAAAAAAACTGAGACGAGACCGATACAATAGAACTTTCTCACCAACATGAAACTCTTTTTTAAGGATTCTTTTAGCATGCCATTGTTTAACTTTTTCTTTAAAGAGCTTGGAATTTTCATAAGCTACACATCTCCATTCATCTAAATGATTCAAACCAAGCATCCTTTTCTTACCAGCAAGTTTAAAATCTTTGTTTAATTCTTTCACTGCCCAATAAGCTTTGTGTTCTAATTCTAAAGGCAAGTGAAAAGCTTTTCCATAAAACATTTTGTAAGGATATATACCCATAGCCCAGCGTGATCCAGAGGGCAAGCCCATCCCGGGTAACTTTGTATCCTGACCCAAGCCGGAAGTTTGTCGAACTTGTAGTCTAGGACATTGGTAGGGATCCGCATGGGCACGCTGAACAATCCGATGGCCACCCACAACACGAAACATCGGCCCCGCTCGTAGCGCTTGCCGATCATCCCTATCTCTACCGGGCCCGTATTCCCCGCCTCGCTGATACTTATTCATTTCTTTGAATCGATAAAGAATTTTTATAAATAATTCTATAAGCCCATAAAGCATCATTCAACTTATCTGACCAATTCTTCCTAGATTTATTAACAGTCTTTTGCAAGATAGATTTAATTTCTCTATTTGATAATTCTACTTGCCCACTGGTTTGAAGATGATAAGCTGAGGCAATTCTATGATTAACATCATAATTAGCAAGGGTCTTTCTAAAACCACCATGAATAAAATGAGAACCTCCATCAGTCATAAGATATCTAGTCACACCAAACCTAGGGAAAATAACATCTTTAAGAATTTTTAAAGAGGTCTCACCATCAGCACTTTTAGTAGGTATAGCTTCTACCCACTTAGTAACACAATCAACAACAACAAGAATATTGTATAACAATTCGAAGGAGGAACAAGAACCAAAAAGTCAAATCCCCAACAATCAAAAGGTTCAATAACAAGAGAATAACTCATAGGCATTTCATTATGGCTAGAAATATTTCCTACTCTTTGACATTCATCACAAGATAAAATAAATTTACGTGCATCGCTAAAGAGGGCAGGCCAATAGATACCTGATTGTAGAACCTTTTGTGCGGTTCTATCTCCAGCGTGATGTCCTACATAAGCACTACTATGACACTTCTTCAATATTTCACGTTGTTCATGATCTGGAACACATCTTCTCATAATACCATTTACTCCTTCTTTATATAATGTGGGTCATCCCAAAAATAATGCCTCAAATCATAGAAGAATTTTCTTCTTTGTTGAGATGTAAATGTTGGAGGCAAATACTTTGAACAATAAAGTTAGCATAATCAGCATACCATGGGCTATCTTGGGATTTTACCTTTATTGCAGCCAACTTTTCATTTGGAAAACTATCATTAACAGGAATGGGACCAAAGTAATGTTTTCCAATCTAGACAAGTTATCAGCAACATGATTTTCAGCATCCTTCCTATCCACAGTATGCAAATCAAACTCTTGTAAAAGCAACACCCATCTAATAAGCCTAGGCTTAGCATCTTTCTTTTCCATAAGGTATCTAATAGCAGCATGATCAGTATGAATAGTAATATTTGATTCAACAATATAAGACCTAAACTTATCACATGCAAAAACTACAACTAAGAACTCTTTTTCAGTAGTAGCATAATTATTTTGAGCAGCATCAAGAGTCTTACTAGCATAATGAATAACATTCAACTTCTTATCCATGCGCTGTCCAAGAACAACACCTATAGCATAATCACTAGCATCACACATAATTTCAAAAGGTAAATTCCAATCAGGTGGTTGAACAATAGGAGCAGTAGTTAAAGCCTTCTTTAAAGTTTCAAAAGCTTCCTTACAATCATCATAAAAAACAAATGGTACATCTTTTTGAAGAAGATTAGTAAGAGGATTTGATATTTTAGAGAAATCTTCAATAAACCTCCTATAAAAACCAGCATGACCAAGATCACTACAAATACCTTTAACATCCCTAGGACAGGGCATTTTCTCTATGGCTTCCACTTTAGCTCTGTCAATTTCAATACCTCTTTCGGAAATTTTATCCAAGAACAATTCCTTCATTCACCATAAAGTGGCATTTCTCCCAATTAAGAACAAGATTAGTTTCTTCACATGTCTGCAAAACTTTATCAAGGTTGTGCAAACAATTATCAAAAGAAGTTCCATAGACGGAAAAATCGTCCATGGATACTTCCACAATTTCCTCACAAAAGCCATGAAAAATAGCAGACATGCATCTTTAAAAAGTAGCAGGAGCATTACACAAACCAAAAGGCATACATATATAAGCATAAGTACCATGAGGATAAGTAAAGGTTGTTTTCTCTTGATCTTGCTTCCTAACAGAAATTTGAGAAAACCCAGAATAACCATCAAGAAAGCAAAAAATGAGTTTTCTTAGACAACCTCTCTAGCATTTGGTAAATAAAGGGCAAAGGGTAATGATCTTTCTTAGTAACTTTATTAACCTTTCTAAAATCAATGCACATTCTATAACCAACTACTACTCTTTGCGGAACGAGCTCATTGTTTTCATTAGGCACAACAGTCATTCCTCCCTTCTTAGGGACACAATGCACAGGGCTCACCCATCTACTATCAGCAATAGGAAAAATAATACCAGCATCAAGAAGTTTTAATACCTCATTTCTTACCACTTCCTTCATCTTAGGAATTAAACAACGTTGATGTTCAACTAATGGCTTTGCATCAGGTTCAATATTAATAGCATGCTAACATATAGTAGCAGAAATTCCCTTCAAATCATCAAGAGTATATCCAATAGCTCCACGGTGTTTCTTCAGAATTCCCAATAATCTTTCCTCTTCTTCACCTAAAACTTTAGCACTAATAATAACAGGATATATTTTCTTATCATCAAGATAAGCATATTTAAGATCATCAGGCAGAGGTTTTAAATCAAAGACAAGATCCTGCTTGGGTGGTAATGTTGTACCCAAGTCTTCCACAGGTAAATTATGTTTCAGTATCACCGGTTGACGAAGAAGAATGTCGTCAATCTCATTTCTCTCTACCTTAACGACATCACTCTCGTGGTCCTCCATATATTGTTGCAAAGCATTGTTAGGAGCAAGAGTAATACAAGCAAGTTGTTCAACTATAAAATTATCATCAGGCAATTTAGATTCATAAGGTGCTCTAGAAAATTTGGAGAAATTGAACCCATAAGATTTTCCATCAAATTTAGTCAAAATCTTCTCTCTTTTACAATCTAAAATAGCACCATAAGTGTTCAAGAAAGGTCTACCAAAAATAATAGGACAAGTCTTACTAGTAGCCTTACCAAGTACTAGAAAATCAGTGGGATATTTAGTCTTACCACATAAAACTTTCATATCTCTAACAATACCAATCGGAAAGATAGTTTCTCGATTAGCAAACTGAATAACCATATCAATATCTTTAAGCTCACAAGAACCAATTTCATGCATAATTTCTCTATAAAGCTCATAAGGTATAGCACTAGAACTATCACCAATATCCCACAAACCATAATAGCAATGATCACCAATCTTAACAGAAAGCACAGGAACACTAGTTTTCTTAGGTCTATTAGGATGGGAAATAATATTAGAAGCATCCTCACAAAAGACAATGTGTTCCTCCTCCACATTCCCACAAACAAGATCTTTCACTATTGCTACAACAGGTTCAACAGTTATTTGTTCATCAAATTCAATAGATTTCTTATTACTCTTATTAACCACACAAGCCACCATAGAGTGTTCTTTCACCTTAGCATGGAAAGGCATTTTTTCAACATATGGCTCAGGAACAGCAGGATTAACAACATACACTTCGATATTACTAGCAGGAACAATATGTTAATAAGGTGCATGGTACTTGTGATAATTCTTTTTAGGAATATCAAGGTAGGAGGCAAAAGCTTTAAGACAGTTTGCAAAGATTTGAGAATCAGTATCTTCGATGGGTTGCTCCCATGCTTGTGCGACGTGCTAACTGAACCCTGTCTATGCCTAATAAGCTAATTGCAGCGTGCTAGTACAGATTTATTCAGTTTCAGCTCAAGTCCTTTTTTTTCTTGCTATAAGTCTCATTGGAATATATAACTGCTCTGAGTGCCGCCTTGAACAATTACTTTTATGTTTTGCCGTACGGTAAATTTACCTGAAACACGACCACAAACAGCACTAACATCATAGAAATCATTGGTCCCATAAAAGATTTAATGCATTCATAGTCATAATTTATACCTGACTTTCTACCTTTGTCATTCTCCCATCCTTCAGTGTTTTCTTGAATACGGTCAAGAAGATCCCATTTAGTTTCTTCCTTCATACGTGTGAATGATCTAGAACAAGAAGCATCCAATAAATCCTTATCATGAAGAGAAAGCCTTGCATAAAAATTATTGATAATAATATTTCTCGGAAGTCCATGAACGGGACATTTAAGCATTAATAACTTCATTCTCCCCAACGCTTGGGAAATACTCTCTTCATCATGAGGCCAGAAATTATAGATTTGATTCCGGTCTTTATGAATCTCACTAGGAGGATATAATTTAGAATAAAAGAGAGGATCAATTTCCTCCCATCCAATAGATTCACCACTTTTTAGTAATTTGAACCATTCAGCGGCTCTTCCTTTCAGCGATAAAGAAAATAATTACCTTTTAACTTGATCCATTGTAATACCTGCACACCTGAATAACTCGCATAATTCATGTATAGAGAGCAAATGATCACCGGGATGGACAGTTCCATCACCGTAATAGCAGTTATCCATAACACGTCCAAAAAATTTCTAGGTATTTTATAAGGATCTAAATCAGCAGAAGACAGGTTACCAACTACCCGAGTAGCAACGGTAGAAGTACCCCTAAAGAGAGAACCAAAAGTATTCTCCATAATGAAATAAAACAGCAGACTGAAATAAAAACAACACTCACAGTAAAAGTTTCTCTTACCAAATCCACTTACCAATAGCGCTTCACTCCCCGGCAACGGCGCCAGAAAATAGTCTTGATGACCCACAAGTATAGGGGGTGTATCGTAGTACTTTCGATAAATAAGAGTGTCGGGCCCAACGAGGAGCGGAAGGTGTTGACAAGCAGATTGGATAGAGGATTCACTGTAAACACTAGCAAACGTTTTTTTTTTGGAGGTTTTTGATATAGTATATAAATAAAGTGCGAGAAAATAAAGTGCAGTAAATAATATTGCAGCGAGTGAACCGATCCTTTTGAGATCAAAGGACAAGTCGGTTGTGTTACTTATGACTACCAAACATTATCGAGGACACATGGGAATTTCGTCAAGTGCTTTCGCTTTGTTACGGTTGATTAATATCCATTGGTTCGTGAAGTGTTGTGTGGGTGAACCTATGCTAATGAACTGCCCAACTAGGACTAATACATACGTGTGATTATACCCCTCGTAAGCATCCGCAAATACAAGAAAGTAATTAAGATAAAACTATCCACAGTCTTAAACTCCGGGATTCTACGCTCCCTCGTGCATTGGTTTCCTAACGGGGGTTTAGATTTCTGTCACTCCGGCAACCCAACAATTAGTAGCCAAATACACAATGCATCCTCCTATGCCCATAAAGGTGAAATATAATGTAGTCGACGTTCACATGACATCACTAGAAGAATAGCACCACAACTTAAATAACGAACGACAAGATATTACTTCAATATAACTTGACTACTAACATCATGACTTCTCCCATGTCCTCAAGAACTAAACGAACTACTCACAAGACATCATATGGATCATAATCAGAGATGATATAATGGATGATAACAATCTGGTCATAAAGTGCTAACACCGATAAATCTCACAAGCATCAACTACTAACAAGTAATCCACACCGGGAGAGAGATCTAATGTAAAACAACGATAGAGGGTCCTAATTGTTACAGCAGGATGACGGTGGATGATGAGGGTGATGGTGCTGGTGGTGATGATGATAACGATGACGATCTTGATGATGCCCGGAGTGATGACGGTTACGATGGCGATGATTTCCCCTCTCCGGAGAGGAATTTTCCCGACAGATTTCTCCCTGCCAGAGAGCTTTTCTCTCTCGGGTGTTTTCCGCCCCGATGTGGCGGAATAATTATTTGATGATGGTATGGGGCTTAGGGTTCCCTCGGGGTGAAGTACGCAAAAAATATCCACTAGAGGTAGGCCAGGGTGGCCACACCACGTGGCGGCTCGGCCGGGGGGGGGGGGGGCACCCCATGGTGTGGGCCCCTGGTGGCCCCCCTCCGGCTCTCCTCGTGGTTGGCTCCCTCTTCTGAACTTCTAAGATACCTCCGGTGCCCCCCCATCTTCTTCTAATCTTCTGAAATAGGATATCTTGGCGGTACTTTTTCCATCAGATTTCTGTTCCGGTGTTTATTCTCCAAAAATTATGGAACATACAAAATAAGATAAAATAACATAAGGGATGCATCATAACATGAAATATATCGATGAATAATATAAAATAACAACATAAAACAGTGATGCAAAATGGACGTATCACTCACCCTTTCTTGAATTTTCTGGCCTCTCTTTTCAAATCTACCACTTCCGAATCCTCACCATTGTCCTCACTATGTGGCATATATTCTGCTATGTTCACTGTCTGCAGATGCAGTTGGTAGTAAATATTGCTGAAGTTGGTTTTAAACGAGTATCATTTTGTTTCGAGCAGAAGCAGCTCACATTTGGTTTTGAGCATCAATTTGCACCGCTGGACCTTGACTTCGATTGCAAACTTGGATCAGTGCAATCTGAGAAACTACAACTTCATCTATCTCACTGGATACTACAATTCTTCTTGCACTTTTATTCTTCACTGGACTTCAAATCACTTGAGTTATAAGACTTGTAGCATCAGGAACCAGAACATGTTTAGCGGGTACAACTTCATCTCCACTATTAGCAGGTTCTGGACTAATGACAATGTCAGGTTCTTCATCATTTAACTCCAAAATTGTATCCCCAAAATCACTACAAGTGATGTTGCGTTCAATATCCTCCTCCCCATGGTACTCAACATGAGCATATGTTTTCATGCAACACAAATGTATTCTCTCATCTTCACACAATGACTATCATCGTTCAAAAACACCAACGTATCAGCAAATTTTTTGCGAGGAAGATGACAATAAAATTTCAGCGATTCTTTCAACCCCATACGATCTTTCAAATGCTCTTTTACCTCCCACAACGACAACTTGTACCTCTCAATCTCTGACATCTCATCGCCCCCGCATAGTCCAAATTCGGACCAATGCCGAGGAACCTGCCTCCAGAATGGAATCTGACGTTCAAATTCCTCACCGAGCCCATGATTAAAAAAAACAAGAATATGTCACTACCATGTGCTAATTCGAACCATATCAACAGCAAAACCGCAATCCAAACCATGCTTTACCATCATTGAAAACATGCAACGTTTACCCCTCAAACCCTAACCCTAATGATGCGGAGAGAGGTCGAAATACGACGACCAGAGGAGGAGGATGTCGGAAACATACCTTCGCCCGTCCGTGTAATCCCGTCTACGACCTGCCATATCGACAATCATGTTTGGGAACGGCCTAAGGTTCAAAATTGACTTGGATTATATAGTTCAATGTGCTTATCTTGGGGATCGGGAGTTTAGGGATTCGATTTATCACTCGTGTACAAGCTCCTTAACAGAGAGTATCTTATGTACCGAACCTAATTTTTTTTTATCTCAGACAGCTGCTCCAAATACAAAAGATTAATAATGGACGAAAGTGTGCTAGAGTATACTGTACTTCTACCAGATTTTGTGCAGTTTCAATCAGGACCACGTGCACGGCGTGTTGTGTGCCCTGTAGAATACTCCGTGCTATACTAGAAGCCGCATCATGTAGTCCGACGGGCACGGTATCCTGCAATTCACAAACTCTGTTCCTACAGCGATGTTTCACGTGAAGTGTACGTATTGTTGCAATCAAAATCTTGTAATCTTGCGAGCAAATGCAAGTTAAGGGAGCGCCAACGACTAACCACCGGACAGCGCCACCGCCACCGCGGCCGGGCCGAGTACCGTGCCCGCACGTCTCCCCCGGTGGTTGGAGCCGTACTTGCGCTCGCGTCCATTAGGCCTTCCGTAATGGGGGTATCTTAGCGCGGTATCATAGGCAATTTGCTTATGTGGCACCCAATTTAATGATGAAAGAGATTGTAGTTGTATCTTATATAAGATACAACCCTTGCACGAGATCATAGGCAAAAAACATTGTTAGGCCAATCACAAGGAAGTATTAGGCTAAAATCATTAAATGTTACTTGATTTAGATACAACCTATAAGATACAATGCATTAGGGTAGTTGTTTCTTATATTGTTCTTCTACCTAGGATAGCGCGCTAAGAGACAATGCATTACGGAAGGCCTTATAGAGCCATCCTCTCCCACAGTCCCAAGATCCCACCCCCCATCTCCTACCTCCCTCCCCCCCATCCCCTGTCCCGAAATCCAGGGCCAGCTAAGCCCCGTGCGCCGCAATGGAGGAGAGCAAGCTCAAGGCGGCCAGGCTCCTGGAGATGATGAGCGCCCACCTCGCCACCGACGCCGGCAAGGAGATCGTCCAGAAGGTCGGATTCGTCTACCAGCTCAACATCTCCCCCAAGGTATGTTCCCTGTCTTCAGCGGAATCTGTTTCAGCTATCCCCCGCTGTACTCACTTCGAACCTCGCGTGATGCTTGCTCTGCTGCTTTGCGGTTCCGATCTGACAGAAGCTGGGCGTCGACGAGGAGATCTTCGTCGTGGACCTCAAGAAGGGAGCCGTCTCCAAAGGTCCAGCCTCCACCTTCCAATTCGTCTCTGTACGGGTCTCAATTTTTGGTTCTTGGTTCGTGTTCCTGAAAAAAGAATCTCCTGTCGGCGTGCAGGGCCGTACGAGGGGAAGCCTGACGCGGCCTTCACCTTCACGGACGACGACTTCATCGACATCGCCAGCGGCAAGCTCAACCCGCAGATGGCGTTTATAAGGTGAGAGCTGCGAATCACAAACGTCCCTTCCTTCCCCTGATTGAGAGCAAGAATCGTGAGGGTCATAGTGCTTCTTTGCTTGCTGAGTAGGGGCAAGCTGAAGATCAAGGGGAGCATCAGCGCCGCGCAGAAGTTCACCCCGGACATCTTCCCCAAGCCATCCAAGTTGTAGAAGGATGATACGGCGACCGGTTAATAATAAGTTTAAGTGATGTTGGATGTGCCGTTCATGGTGTGAGCGATCGTTCCTGGTGAGAGTTTGTTCAGAGTTTTTGTAGTACTCCGTACTACCTAAACCACCACACGAACAACACGAGTTTCAGTGTTCCATTGTCTTTTTTCATTAGAAAATTGAAGCGTTCGTTACATCCATCCTCTGCATCAATATATGACCCAAATTTGTTACAAGTTTCCAGTCCAAGAAGAATAAGCGAAAGTGTCTCATGGTTTGGATTGAAATTGGGAGTTGATGTGCGTATGTATCTGATGATAATAAGCTTTCTCGATGATTCACCATTTACTGTTAAATGAGTCCAGGTGCATGCCCATACCAGATTACTGAGTGAACTAAGACTCACCTCACCTAGGTATCTCTACTATATAGTACGGCTTAACGACAGTACGTACGTCGTCGCTCGTTTTTCATTTTGGCCCTCCAGTTTCTGTGATATTAACCCGCACCACACGCGCGACCTCATCCCGTCCACACCGCCTCCTCCCCCATGTCTGCCACCGCCGCCGCGCTGGAGGGCTGCGCCTTGCCTTAGGTCCTGCTCCGCCCGCACACCCAGGTCGCCGCTAGATCACCCCCGCTGCCGTGTCCCGCACCTCATATCCTTTGCCCTTGGCCTCGCGCTCTTCTCTTCTCTACCGCCGCCGCCGCGCCTCGCCTTAGTAGGTCCTGCTCCTCAATTCGCTCCGTTGCGGCAATAAAATCATCCCACCGCCATCTCTCACTTTCGGTGTTGGTCGCAGCAGCACGGGCCCGCCGAAGCCTACGCCTCCGGCAGAATCGACAACCAGCCTGGGACCTCACCACCCCCGGGACTGTACGAGCAGCTCGCCGTCGAAGCCATCTCCTACCAGCAGCCCGGTGCCTCCCCTTGTACCTGTGGCCGGTCCACCACGAGTGGAGCCGCAACCAACACCCCCTCCTACCAGCAGCGCGCTCACAAGTTCAGCAACGCCGTCCCCAATTTCATGCATCCCTTTGTCTCCAATCCCATTGATTGATGCCAATGTCATTGGACTTTTCACCTGGGTATGCCCCTCTTTTGGTTCACTGATTCATATTCTTTTTGCTTAAATTGGATGGGTACGTTAATGGAATGTCTACTTGCGGTTTGATTAATTTAGATTAAGGTATTCGTCCCTTGGTCTTCACAATTGCTGCCCTCCTACACTATTTGCATATGTAATTTTAACTAAATGTGTTGGTGGTGCATATGTGTTTTAGCTTACACGCAAGTGCAGTTGAGATGGTTTCTCTACTCTCTGAAGTATATTGGAATGGGAGTTATACCAATAGATTATCTGTTTCATGCTTCAGTGATATAGGAAACACAAATTAATAACTTTTAAAGATGGGGAGAACATAATTGTTCCCCTCACGTATGTTCCATCGGTGTTAAGCATTCAACAAGAAGGTGGTTATAGCATCACCGTGGAAGAAATTAAGCAGGTATTCTAAAGAATGTTTCGCTTTTTTATAGATCGTGGTGTGCTATGGATACCGATGAAAGTGCATGCTTAGGAGCCAATACTGACTGAAATGCCATACCCATAGGGCTCGCGCAGCGAATTGATAATATGGATATCCAAGGCTCTGAACTGAACTCTTCAGTGTTATGATGGATGAATGGTTGCTTGTTGAAACTACACAAAAAATCTAATTTTGCAGGATGAAGCGATAGTGTCATGGAATTAAAAGGGCAGCAGGAGTTAAACTGCATGATCTTCAGTATGCACTTCTTTCAGTTTGGAGAAGAAACCCTTATTTGGGAAATCCATGTTCCCTTCTACTTATTCTACTTGTTGGCTATAAAATATTAGTATTAGTTTGGTGGGCAAAGAGGCGTGTCAATCACACTGTAGTTTTGTGACTGAGATGCTTTCAAATATCCTCAGTGATGATATGTTGCCAATTAATGGCCGGCCAGTTCCTTATCTTCATATAGAGGACTGCAGGCCGAACATATTAACCTGTACCACTTTATTTTCATTCTGAACTGATGCAAACAGTATATTTTTGATCTATTCAGTTTCTTATCTTCATAGGATGTAAGCTTGCATGGTCTTGCTGTTATCAGGATGCGGGGACTTCCCAACTGTAATCTGGCACAGACCACTAAATTCGTATAGTCCAAATACAATACCAAGTCTAGACCGCAATAAACTGTCTTGTTTTGTTTTCAGTTTGCAGCCCCAAGAAAGTGCAGACACTGGATGATGCGTACCACTTGAAAAAAAAAATCAGTCGTGGTATTGACTACATATATTCTTCTAGCCATATCTATTCTTGCTGGAGAGGTATGCCTATCTTTGTATTTGATGGAGTGTTGGAATGGGATAACACTTGCACCCCGCAGAATGCAAGATGATGCACTGTATAGTTTGGTGAAGCTGGGAACAATATTTGTAATCAATATTATTTGCTTGAAAATTGAACAAGATTTGTTTAACATATAATGTAATTATTGTCATTAGTCGATACATGCATTTGTACCTATACTATTCTCCACATTCTTTATCCATGTACATGTAAGACTTTATGGGGAAAAAATGTACATGTAGGACTTCACCGAAAATTGTACATGTAAGAGCTGCATATATTGATGAAAAAAAATCAACGAAGAACTTCCATTCCTCAGGGTAGCATGACTTGGCAAGAAAATCAATCTTAATTCTTGATGGTAGCCATCTCTTCATCCAGAACACTTCATCTTGTCAACAAAAAGACGATTTCCAATAGGGAATTTGTCGATTGTCTAAAATATTACTAGAAAAATAAAGAAACAGCCCGCAGCAACGCGTGGGCCTATGTGCTAGTATTTAGTAAACTTGAAGTGAACCAACACAAAAACTGACCTCATCGACTCACTATAGGCCACCTGGACGACGGATCTGTAATTTTCTTTAAATGAGGCAAAAGACTTCCATTTTCATTAATTAAGAACAAGAGACTTGGCTGGTTTGTTAGCGGAAAAAACGGCCCAAAACCGGAACAGACACCCTCGACGACCGCCGTGAGGCCGCACACAGCCACCCTGATTACCCACAAACACCACCTAAGCTGGGAGTCGTCGAGGTTGCCTTGTGTCATTGTCATCACTCTGCATTGACTCTGACTTACAAAAAGATCACCGAGGGACTATCACCGAAGAGGCATTGAGATGCCCACGTCGGCGTATGCCAAACAGATGACTCTTCACACAGAGGCAGACGTCTCCGATTCTGATACCGAGCTCTAGGTAGGAGAAGCGAAGATCGTCACCACCGGACCGCTCCCTATAGGTCATCGTACGCCGCTCAAAGGTAGAACCTTGAGAACATAGCAGCTTCGACTTCACGACCTAGGGAGATCGGTACGAAGAAACTCAGACATGCTAGAGCTGAGTCGACTACGAAGCATTTGCCGCGACCAAACCATCCCTCACCAACATTGTCGTTGCCGCGCAACCTGCCATACGGAAACCCCACTTTTCCCACCGAACACCCGCCGACAGCAAAGCCGTGAGCGGCTAGCCCACCAGAAGCGCGGATGAAAGAAAGATCTTCAAGGCGACACCCCAAAGGAGGAAGGCGAAGAACAACGATCGTCATCCGACCCAACCAGGTCTAGGCTTTCACCCGAGAAGCTTGCCCCGAGGATGGAAAGGTCGAAGAAGACTCCACGGCGGCGCCTCCAAGGAGAAGAGCGACGCCAACGTGCGTCTTCACCACCGACCGGCAAGAGCCAAGCAAGCTTTCGCCCAAAGCTTCTTGACCACCACCTCGTGCAGCCCACGCCTCCACTTGTACGCACACCTCCGATGACGCGGGGACACTCGCCACGTCCCCTACTTAAGCCTACCGGCTGCTACGCTACGAGGGGCCCACTCGAAGGCCCATCGAGGTCCAAGAAGACATAGCCAATTTCTTGAAGCACAAGACAAAAACTCCTATATCTAGTCTACTAGGACTCATGTAAACCTCTCCTGGCTACCTATATAAAATCAGGGAGAGGAAAGAAAAAGGACAAGCCACAACTAGACGACATGCAATCATAGACTAGGCAATACACGGGAGACGCCCCGTACATGTCACCTATGCCAGATCCAATTTGCGCTGCACCGCCATTATAACACCATCACTATGTCGTCAAGTGGCGTAGACATGCCCCAGACTGACCTGGCCTTGGCCTGGGGCATGGACTCAAAACATAGGCTTAGTTATAGTTACTGTAGCGCCACTGTAGCTACTGTCAGTGAAGGTGGCCTGGAGCATGCTATTATCCTGGCTACGCAACTAATCTCGTCATAATATAGACCAGAAAAGCAGGAGTAAGGGTTTTACCTCTACGAGGGCCCCGAACCTGCGTAAACCGTGCTCCTTGTTAGCCGTCGAGATCACCAACGCGCATCCGTCTCCTAATCTACAAACCCTAGTAGCTCATACGAGGGATATGCCGAGTCAAGGACTTGACACCTGACGTGGCCATCACGTCATCGCCGCGCCGAGGCCACCTTTTACCTCGCCGCCGGCCAACAGCAGCAAGCTAGATCTAACGACCTCAACTCGCTACGCAGCGGAATATCCCATCATCGTGTCCCCGAAGGAGCTACGACACGCATGGAGAGGTCGCCACCCTCCCAGCCTCACCGAAAATAGGCTGTAGGGCGAAGCCCTTCAAGCCTGTTGCCGTCGTTGCCACCAAATCGATGGTGACGGAGCACCCCTCCTCTGGAGCAGCAAGCCGCGTCGAAGGACGAAGCCCACCGCTCTGAGAGAGGCCATTGCTCACCGAAGCACTGTCGGAAGCCGAGCTGCACCACGCCCGTTGTTACCAACCCGGGCCTCCCCCACCGTTGTGATATTGTACGAGGAGAACAAATGGCCCGGCCACAGCCGTCCACCGGCCGAGCTTAGCCGGGCTGCAGCGAGGGAGAGTTGGCGGCATCATCTATAAATATTTTAGACAAAGGAATAATGTATTTATGTTCTCTATAGAAAGATGTTGCAGCCGAGTAAAAAAAATCTCTGGATGTTGAGAAAAAAATATGAAAATAATATTTTCCCTGTAAAGAAAATCTTAGAGGTTCCGAAAACTGAAAGTAGAGGACACGACGTTTAGAAATAGCCACAATCTCATATAACCATGATATCATGGTATTTTTTGCACAACGCAACAATCATATGGATGTTTGAAAATTTTGTGAAAAAATGAATAAGGAGAAGGCCGGCCTATCAATGACTGAGCCAGTCTGATCTCCTTTACACTTACCTCAAACAACTAGCGAAGTTTCATCAAATGTGACATGTCTTAAGATGCATTTTTTCTGCGCGCGGGGATCATAACAGCAGTACCCCTTAAAATTGTGGGACAGAAAAACTTAGAAAAGTATATTACAGATTTTTACAAAAAAAACTTTTTGGACAACCAGAAGTCACTAGTTTGAAGCTAGACGTGGGAAATGCTCCTTCCCAATATTGCTAATAATATGAAAACATCTTTTTCTATGGAAGAAATAAAAATATGGTCTTCGGAATGGCGAGTAACAAATCGGATGGTCCTGACGGGTTCCTAGTCGTGTTCTATGAGAAATTTTGGGTATTGATTAAGAATGACCTCAAGGCCCTAATTGATGATTTTCAATTGGGGAAAGTGCCTAAATGTAAGGATCCTATTAATGTCAAAAAATTGCCACATATGCCTTTTAAGTGTCGGTTCCAGAATTATTACAAAATTGTTGATGAATAGACCGAGTCCGGGTGGTGGATTCGGTCATTGGACCAATGCAGATTGCGTTTTTGAAGAATCATTATATTATGGAAGATATGCTTATTTTGCACGAAACTTTGAATTCTTTACAGTCTAAGTAAACAAAGTATGATCATGTTTAGGGTTGGTTGCGAGAAGGCGTACGATAAAATCAATTGGCCCTTCGTCTACCAGATGCTTACGTTGAAGGGGCTCACGGATGAATGGTGTGATATGGTTATGAAAACAATTATAGAAGGAAAAGTTGGTGTTAAGGTTAACAATATCATTGGACCTTATTTAACACCAAGGGCTTAGGCAAGGGAATCATTTGTCCCCTTTGCTTTTTGACCTTGCAGCGGATGTCTTGGCAATTGTTATGGAAAAAGCTAAAATGAATGGAGTTGTGAAGGTTTTGATTTCTGAGCTGGTTGAGGGTGGTTTGGTGTTACTACAATATGCGGATGATGTGTTCTTTTTGGATGATGATACATTAAGCGCCGCAAAATTTGAAGTTTATTTTGTGTGCTTTCGAGCAACTCTTGGGTCTCAAAATTAGCTTATAAGAGTGAATTATATTACTTTGGGGGAATAAAGAATGGGGTAAAACTGAAGAAAAAATGGGCTGCTAGTAAGGAAAAAATGATGCCAATTGGGGGTAGATTGATTCTTACCGATTCTAGCCTTAGTAGTATTCCATTATACATGATGTCCTTTTATCCTCTCCCTGTTGGATCAAGAAAAAAAAAGATGGACTTTTACCCGGCTCAGTTCATGTGGGGGGAGGATCAGGGGATCAGGAAATATCATCTAGTTCGTTGGCCAAATGTGTGTACTACATGTATGGAGGGACCTAGAAGCTTTGATTAAGCAGCAGACTTTTACAAAGAGGACCTGGAGAAAATAAACATAGCAACGAGGTCCTTACAATATGCATCAAGAACCCTTGACCTAAACCTAGAAACGCCATCGGGTCCAGCTCCATTTCCGCTGCGAAAGGGGATAGAGGGGTCGCCCAACGACTGTAGGGGCCCCAAACCGGAAGGTCCAGAACCCCTCATATGCATAGATTCACGATCCCAGGCAAATCAGTCATGAACAACATACGAAAGTGGTACACAGATACATTATCCATTACACGAATAAAAGCAGTCTTACAAGCCAATGGTCACATGACCAAGTCTTTATTTACTGCCACGCAGGACAGACAAAGTCTTACAACAAACTAACACAGCGGAAAACAAACAACGCAGATAGCCCATGTCACGCCATCACCAACAGGCTGCTGACCGGGAGCCGGGCCTAGTTCGCGTAGTCGTCAGAAAAGCAACCCTCCTCGTATTCGTCCTCAGGCGGTATCTCCTCATAGTCTGGCCAAGTAAATAGCCAGGGGCAAAACCATATGAGTACTCTTGAATGTACTCAGCAAGTCATCCTTTATACACTTACAAATGCATCATGCTTATATGGTGGATAGGTAGGCCATAAATAGGGCTCACTACCAATGATGTTCTAATAAGATGACACCATAGTTGCAGTCATATTAATCTGTACCTTCGCTGAAGAAGATACTTCAGAAGAAAATAGTATAGTTTTCTTTCTCTTGTAGATATCGCATGTACAAGAGGTTTTATAAACTAGTTTTATAAACGGAAGTTTCTCTTTGCAAAACTTCTTGGAACAACATGTCCAAAACTTCATCGGTACCTTCCAGGTACAAGCCTTCTGTTTGAAAACATCTTTTTGGAAAACTCAGCACAATACTAGCTACATGGCCTTTCAACTGCCCATATCCGAGGGCTCGGCTATTCTGAATAGTTTTACTCTGCAGAGGTGGTATACATTCCACTAGATCCAAAACTCTGCCATGGACCACACATGGATCGACACAGCGATATGCAAGCACCAGAGAATTGATCCTAATTGTCCACTCTGACACAAACTAGTATATGCTCATTCCTTCAGGTGGGTTGTCTCCCCGGCATCAGGTCCCTCCCTGCCTAGTCAGGAGGCCCAGCTGTCGCTTCAGGGGGGTAACTTAATCCCTCACTTTGTATGTCCCGTTACTCCCTCCTGGCGACATTTCGGTTCAGAGAATCATCCTCTCTATAGCATATTAGAATGAGACACACACTAACAAGTTCAAGCATCAAGATAGGCCCCATGCCCATATAGGGGTAGAGTGGCAGTACATCTTGGTTGTCCAGCGAAGACTAGGTTATGTTCCTTTTGAAAACATTTGAAAACACCTTCTCGTTTTCCCCGGTGAACAAGGTCCCGCCTTTCCACCGTGGGCTTCTCATGGAAACATCTTTGTTTTGCAAAAGCACATATTAAAGGTGTCCACTTAGGGACTCAAGATTATTATCTTAGACGGTATTTATATACCTTATGGTGACTAAGGGCTTGGTAACACCAAGTTGACTAATGGCAAGTGTTATCTAACATATATAATAATAGTAATAATATTCACTTAATAAAAATAGTTTTGATAACCAAGTTTTTGAAAACTTCAGAAGTAGATAATGCCCAATGATAAGTAGGAATATAACAACAAGCTTTAAGGATGGCTTGCCTTGGAGGTAATGAGGATCTTGGTCTTGCTCACAACAAGTATGGTAATAATATCCTCCCGCCCCGACTATCTCTTCGTCGGTTTCTATCGTCGTAAAAGAAAAGAAAGACATCCTATCAGAACTTTACCAAGCAACAACTTGACTCAACTATAAAATAAAGCAAGCAATGAACTCACAAAAATAACATACAAGCTCCTAAAATAATTCCACACAAACATGCATCAAAAATAATAATATTCACTATTAGTGCTACAACTACTATGGTTGAACTAATTTACTTTTCCACCAAATGAGATGGAACCAGTGGGTGTTCCACTAGGTTTTCCATGTCATTTTATAGGTATTATGCCTCTGGTCCATCTTGTGGACACACAATAATTTCATAGCACAAATTGCTACTAGTTACTCTAGTGAAAACAATACCACTAGTAAATAATATTACACCTATACATGCATTCTAAAAAAGTAAAAGCAACCGTACAGAGAAGAAAACATGTAATAAACAGTACTAACATGGTAATGGATCCAAGTGAAATCACTCATAAAAACTAGGATAAAAATCTAGCTAAGCATTTCTATTACAAGATTTCATAGAAATAAACTAGGTGTTACTCCTATGCTCATACTAGTTTCAAACAGATCCTAAACTTGCACCAACTTTCTAACATGGCATATCTGTGAGAAAACAACACAATAACACTCAGCACATCATTTACACATGCTAAAAAACAGATTGACACTAGCAAACAATTATTTTACAAAACAAATCTATTCCTTTTATTCTTAACAGAAAAGTACATTTTCTTACATCTGTTGCCAAATTAATTCTAGGACCCTAAAAATTACAAAAATCTAGGAATACATAGATCTATCTAATACCTAACAGATCCAATTGGATTCACACAAAAAGGTGCTATAAAATAAATCCTAAAATTCACAGAGAAGGCTACTGGTACTTTACCAAAATGGATACCATTTCCAAATGGTAGCTCACCTTGGGGTGAGGTAAAGTTCTACTAGTAGATCTAGTCAAGATCTACTCTACGAATTTTAGTTTGCACATTTTAGACATTCCAGTAAAAAGTTATGCCATTTTCATTCTCACAGACAGTGTCCAGTTCATCATTTATCATTCGTTCTCAGTTCATCCAAAACCAGTTCTGTCATTTGCCAACGTTCAAGATTTAGTTCATGCATCTCTGGTAATTTTTTCTCATTTTATTTTTGAGTTTAGCGTTTTCATTTTCGAATAAAGTAAAGCAGCAGTTTTCTGGAGATTTACAAAAAGAAAAACTAACAGGGCAGTGGGCTGGACAACGCACGGTGGCGCGGCCCAACTGCGCCTGGCGGCCCGCCTCGCTTCCGCAACGCGCGGGAACGAGCGTACCGGTTCGAGGTTTAAGCGTGGCCGTAGATCTGGAGATCTACGGCGCACAGCCGTTCTTCCTCTCTCTCCCCCCTTCTGTTTCTCTCCGGCGTGCACACGGGCAACCAGCGGCGAGATTCGAACCAAGGCTCACCTAGAGGGGTTGCAGGCCAAGGGGAAGTTGTCGGGGAGGTCGCATGAGGTCGATGTAGTGCAGGGGCGTAGCAGCTGGGGCGCGAGATGGCTCCAGTCGACGGCGCCGTGCACGCGCTCCGCGGCGGCTCCGACGAGGTTCCCGGCGTCTCTGCAAACGAGAGGCCGTGGGCTTGGTCAGACTGGGTCTACGGAGAGAGTGGAGTAGATCTAGGGTGGTTGGAAGGGCTACGGTGGCCTGAGGGTGGGGTATTTCACCTCCGCCTGTCGCGGTGGCCGCGGCAGGTTTCCGGCGATTTGGCTCACCGTGGGCGGCTCGGGACTATCTAGCTAGGTGGGGAGTGACAGTGAGAGGTGGGGAGTGAGGTGCAAAGGGGTAGGGGCTCGGGGGTTGCTTTTATAGCGGGGGAGGCAGTGGCGCACGCTCGGGTGGCCGTGCGCCCACGGGACATGCCCGTGCGCGTTCTGGCACGGCCACGACGTCACCCTGGCCCCTTGGATGCTTCCATGGCCACTAGGAGTGGGTCAAGCCCACTTGCAAACGGTGAAAACACACGGGAACGCGGAGGAGAGCCACTGTGGCTCGGGATAGGGTGAGGCTGTCAGAGAGCCCATCCCTCCCTCCCGTTTTTCTTCCTCTGAAAACACCTCTCTCTCTCCCTCCCTGGTCAATCCACTTGCAAGCTAAGGTAAAGAAATAGAGGTGGAATGCCTCAGCTTCTAGAAGGTCCAAACCGTGCACAAAAAGATTGAGTGAGCAAAAAGATATGTGCATTCAAAAATTGAACCATTTCACTGTTCTGCTGAAAAAAATTCAGTTAAGTTCAGTTTCTGAATTTTTGCTAAGTGTTGGATTTTACAGTGATGATTAGCTAGAAGTTTGACTTGTTTTCAGGCCTTAATTATTTTCCAAACTTTGTTTTCCAAGCATGGTTCTCTTAAGCAACATATGTACTTCCCAAAACAGCAAAGGAAACTAAATTTGAAATCAAATGCTTGGTGAAAACAAGGTGGAAAAAGAGCTAATTGGAGTTTTTCTCTGTTTTCCCAAAATCAACTTTTCTGCCTTATTTTCTTAGCACAAAAACATCAAGAAAAATAATGTTTCTGTGATTCAACTTTTCAAACTAAGCTAACCAGTTTGTAGTTCATATACTAAAGATCACATCCATGCCTTAAAAACACAAAATGTGAATTCCTAGCATATGAATAACAAGGTTGAAAAACCCCTACTTGGCTTGTTTTTCAGAGTTGGTTTATATTAGAAAAACTCAAGGAAAACATTTGATTTCACTTTTATTAAATTGTTTTCTTGATTCCATAATAAATTATAAGTTGTTTTCAACATTGCCACATGGGTTTTGAGTTAGGGTAACAAAGATTATTAAAATAGAAATAATTAATAATGATCAGAAACATCAGAAACAAGTGAATGACTTTTAAATCAAGTTTGCTTGCATTGCATAGATAGTCATAGCTCAATACATCATGTTGGATTACACAAGGGTCACTAAAAGTTTTTGTTGGCTATCAAAATTGGATTCCCTTATGTGTTACAAGTGTGCTAAAACTGGGGTGTGACAGACCTCCCCCCCTTAAAAGAATCTCGTCCCGAGATTCGCGGGTTTAGTCTTTGAGGAACCCAGGGAACTCCTTCCTGATGTAATCTTCACGCTCCCAGGTTGCTTCCTCCTCAGAATGATTCGTCCACTGAATATTAAGGAACTTGAAAGCATTTCTCCTGGTAGCACGAACATTCTCCTCAAGTACCCGCAGGGGTCGATCACGGTAGGTCAAATCATCGTTGAGGTCAATGGTCTTGAAGTCAATGTCTTCGTAAGTGAGATTCTGCTCAGGTACTTGAAGACACTTCCGGAGCAATGACACGTGAAAAACATCGTGAAAGGCTGACAGCTCTTTAGGTAGCTCCAGCTGATAAGATACCTCTCCACGACGGGCTAGGATCTTAAACGGGCCAATATATCGGGGTGCGAGCTTTCCCTTGACATGAAAACGCTGCATCCCTTTGAGCGGCGTGACAGGAAGGTACACGAAATCTCCGATAGTGAAAAAGACATCGCGATGCTTAGTGTCCGCATAACTCTTCTTGCGTGATTGTGTGGCTTTAAGACGGTCATGGATTAAATGCACTTGCTCTTCTACAGCCTTCAGAGTATCAACTCCAAAGATCTGACTGTCTCCTGTTTCAGTCCAGTTCAGAGGTGTACGGCATTTCCGTCCATACAGTGCTTCAAACGGTGCCATATGTAGGCTTGACTGATAACTGTTATTGTAGGAGAACTTTGCGAACGGCGGGCAGTTTTCCCACTTAACTCCATAGGACAAAACAGAGGCACGAAGCATGTCTTCCAAGATTTGGTTCACACGCTCCGTCTGTCCATCAGTTTGCGAATGGTAGGCTGTGCTAAAGGCTAGTTTGGTTCCCAAGGCTTCGTGTAACTTTTTCCAGAATCGAGAAGTGAACTGTGATCCCCGATCTGACACAATCCTGCTGGGAACTCCATGTAGGTTGACTATCCGAGAAATGTAGAGATCAGCAAGCTGGTCTCCACGATATGTGGTCTTGACAGGAATAAAGTGTGCAACTTTGGTGAGCCTGTCAACGACTACCCATATCGAATCATTTCCTCGACTGGACCGTGGCAGTACAGTAATGAAGTCCATCCCAACTTCATCCCATTTCCAAACAGGTACTTGCAATGGCTGCAACAAACCAGCGGGACGCTGATGTCTAGCCTTCACTTGCTGACAAATATGGCACTTGGCTATAAACGAGGCAATATCTCGCTTCATTCCGTGCCACCAAAACTTCTCCTTCAAATCTTGATACATTTTGGTTCCTCCAGGGTGAATAGAGTATAAAGTGTCATGATCCCCAGTCATGATGGTTTGCTTCAACTCAGATTCAGCCGGAACACAAATGCGTTCTTTATACCATAAGATTCCATCAGAATCAATGGTAAAACCGGCAACTTCTTCTTTTTCCATGCGGGTTTTAATTCCCTCAATGCTCTTCTGGCCCTTCTGAGCTTCCTTGATTTGATCAACTAGATTCGGTTGAACGTCCATGGCTTCCAACATGCCATAGCTGACCACCTCGATACCAAGCTGGTCAAGTTCTTTCCACAACTCCGGTTGTCTGATCAGGATCATGGAATTCAGAGAGACCGGCTCTCGACTAAGAGCGTCCGCAACAACATTCGCCTTTCCAGGGTGATAGTGGATACTAAGATCATAGTACTTGATGATCTCTATCCAACGGCGTTGCCTCATATTGAGTTCACGCTGTGTGAAGATATACTTCAAACTCTTATGATCTGTATAGATTTCACACCTTTTTTCGATAAGGAAATGTCGCCATGATTTGAGAGCATGCACAACAGCAGCAAGCTCTAAGTCATGAGTAGGATAATTCATCTCATGAGGTCTCAACTGGCGTGATATGAATGAGATGACCTTTCCTTCTTGCATGAGAGCACTCCCAAGTCCAAGTTTAGAAGCATCACAATACACATCGAAACTCTTGGAGACATCCGGCATAATGAGTACCGGGGCTGTCACCAGTCGATTCTTCAGCTCTTGAAAACTCTCAGCACATTTGTCCGTCCAAACGAACTTGCTATCCTTCTTGAGCAACTGTGTGAGTGGTCTGGCTATACTGGAAAATCCTTGAACAAACTTGCGATAATATCCGGCTAATCCCAGAAAAGATCTGACTTCAGTCTGATTAGTCGGGGCAGCCCGATTAGCGACAGACTGAACCAGAGCAGGATCAACAGAGATTCCACCTACGGATACTACGTGTCCAATAAATCCAACTTCCTTCAACAAAAACTGGCACTTACTGAACTTAGCATACAGTTGATGCTGTCGAAGTGTTCCGAGAACAATTCTCAGATGTTCTTCGTGTTCCTCTTCACTCTTGGAGTAAATAAGAATGTCGTCAATGAAAACCACGACAAACTTGTCCAAGCATTCCATGGAAACCTTTTTCATAAGATTCATGAAGTAGGCGGGGGCATTGGTTAGACCAAAAGACATCACGGTTACTCATACAACCCATAACGTGTGGTAAAGGCGGTCTTTGGAATATCGGTCTCACGAACCTTCAACTGATGGTAACCAGTACGAAGATCGATCTTTGAGAAGATTCTTGCCCCATTTAGCTGGTCAAACAGGTCTTCAATTTTGGGCAGCGGGTATTTGTTCTTGATGGTAACATCATTCAACTTACGGTAATCCACACATAGACGTGAGGAACCGTCCCGCTTGTCCACAAAAATGACAGGTGATCCCCATGGTGATGCACTAGGGCGAATCAGACCTTTCCTTAACATGTCATCCAGCTGCTTCTTCAAATCATCAAGCTCCTTTGGGTTCATCCGGTAAGGTTTCTGTGCTATGGGTCCAGTACCGGGTATCAACTCAATCACAAACTCGATATCCCGATCAGGCGGCATACCGGGTAATTTATCAGGAAACACATTCGGGTATTCACATACTACCGGAACTTCCTCAAGTGCAGGTGTGGCTATACCAGTGTGGAAGTGGGTGTCTGGCTTTGACTTGGTTGCGGCGAAGGCAACTCTTTCCCCATCACTGGCAGTCAATGATATGGACTTTCTGGTGCAGTCAATCACACCACTATACTTGGTCATCCACTTCATGCCTAGTACTACTTCTATCCCTTGGGATCCCAGTACTATCAGGTTGGCATGAAAAGTTTTCCCTTGTATGTCCATGGGTACCTCATTGCAAATAAAGTGGGCTTGGGTTTTGTTTCCAGGTATTTGTACTGACATAGGGCCACGCATACGCGCATGCTTCATACCACTCCTCTCAGCAAATGGCATAGTAACAAAGGAATGCGATGCACCCGAATCAAACAATACTGCTGCAGGTACAGAGTTGACAGGAAACATACCCATCACCATATCTGGAGTGTCCTGAACCTCCTCAGCAGTAACGTGATTCAGATATCCCTTGGTAATAGTATGCTTCCTGGGTGCTGGTGCATGTGTCATCTTGGTAGCATTGTTCTGGGCTGGTGCAGCATTCTTGGTTGGGCACTCCCGTGCATAGTGTCCTTCCTTGCCACAGGTAAAACAGTTTACACTGGGTTTGGTGCTTTGGGTTGGCTTGGCAGTATGGTTGGGTTTGTGTCCATTCCCATTCCCATTGCCTCCAGGCTTGGGTGCATAAGACACCCGGTTGTTGTTGTTGTTATGGTGGTTGTTGTGGCTGTAGTTGTAGTTGTGGTTGTGGTTGTTATGGTGGTTCTTTGGCGCAAAAGTAGGCGCCCTGTGGGGTGGTGGCCTGGTATATGGGGTAGGGTGGTTTCGGCGTGCACTTGGTCCTCCTTGCATCTGCATCTTCCTCTTCTGTTCTCAAAGACGTTATGTCTCTTGTGCTCCATCATCATCGCGGCATCCGCGAGTGACTCTAGATCCGCGAATGGAATGACCACAAGGATACACTACAACTCATCGTGCAGTCCATTCAGGAATCTTTCCTTCTTCTTGGCTTCGGTATTGACCTCATCTGGTGCATACCGGGCTAACAGAGTAAACTCTTCCCAGTATTTGGACACAGACATTCCTCCCTGCTTCAGCTTCAGGAACTTGTCCTTCATGATGATCACCCCCTGAGGGATGTGATACTTGCGGAAACGGGTAGAGAAGTCTTCCCAGGTGAACACATAGTCAGGAGCGAAGGTGTTGCAGGTGGTCTCCCACCAAGTCCTCGCTGGCCCAGCAAGAAAATGGGTAGCAAAGAGCACCTTGTCGTTCTCGTCGACTCCCGCCACTTTCAAATCGTTGGCGATGGTGCGAAGCCAGTCGTCAGCGTCAAGTGGTTCCACAATATTTGTGAACACCAGAAGGTTTGTCTGCTGAAACACCTTCAGCTTCGATCGTCCGCCATTACCGTTTTCATCGCCATGGTTGTTATTGTTGTGGGCGCTGGCAGCGACCAACTGCTGCAGGGCAGCAACTGTGGCAGCACTCTCGGCTCTAGTGGCCTGGCGGTCCTCCATCAGAAGTGCTAGCAATGCCTCCATTGACGGCGGGGGTGGTGGTGGTGGTTCCTGACGTGGCGGCATGCTATTTATTGAGACATGTGTAAGACTATGTAGAAAGACTTAATGTTGTTAAGATGTTAAAAATTTCAGCCACTTAAAGGAGTGTTTTGTTAATTTCAGTGAAATATGATGGATGATTTAATTTGGGTTAATGGTTTGTTATTCGAGGGTTGAGACGATTCATCAAGCTCATAAAACATACAGACTACATCATACTAATAGCATCAGGTTCTTACATAGCACAACACACCAACAGACATCTACCACAACTACGCTCCTCAGAGCTACATCGGGGGATTCGCCTTATAGGGTCGGCGTACATATAACTGACACTACTCCATAACTAGGAGGTACTACGACTAGCCTAAGCGCTGTCGACGTCGAAGAGGATCTTATTTGGGTCCTCCTCCGCAACTGAGTCGTCGTTCTCCTGCAGGCTCTGCTTGCTCATGTCCATGCCCTCTGCATCGGACAGGACGTCATCGTCAACGAGGAGGTCCTCGTTCTCCCTGCGGAGCTCGGAGTTCTCCTCCTCTAACCCCTCGAGAGTGGAGGCTCGAGTGGCCAACTCCTCTCTAGCGGTCTTCAGGCGGTCACGTAGGGTTGCGTTCGCCTCCTGAAGGGATCCTACCTTGGTGTTGAGACGGTCACGGGCCCGGCGGGTGGTCCGTAACTGCCTCTCCAAGGCACGGGATCGCGCAGTAGCGGTCTCTAGATCGAGCATCGTCTTCCCCAGATGGGTACAGAGAAGACGGCACTCAGAGGCGGTGGTGCGCTGCAAGATACCCATATCGTCGAGACGACGCTGGGTGCGGTAAAGCAGGATCTCCATGTCGTCCTGGTGTGCACCGAGACCCGCAAAGTCCTGAGACACGGCCATAGGTGTGCCGGTCTCGTCCCTCCTCCCGATGAACTCGTAGGCAGTCCCTACGAAGCGGTAGTCTCGTTAGTGATCCAGGCACGCAATAGCCTCCTGGATCACGCGTACCGCTCCCTCCTGCCAGGAGCGCTCGACGGTGGTGAAGAAGAAAGCCTCTGCAATAGGAGTAGTCAGTGGAGGGCGTATCACACACTCCACCAACCATTTCCCCTCTATGGGAGACCCAGTGATCATCCCTCCCCGAAGCTCGGGAACGGGACGGTCAAGCAGCTCGGTCATCGCAACGAGTCGTCGCTCGAAGCGGAAAGGGAAGTCACTGGCCAGTCCTAACTGGCAAGCCTCCGTGTAAACGACATCCATCTACACAAAATTTTAAGTAAGGTTGAGTTAGTTCCCAAGTGTGCAAAATTTTAAAGTCGAACATGATGTAACTTAATGTAAGTATAGTTTGATAAAATAGGGAAGATGGGTATAAGAATCTTTTAAAGCTTAGTCATTTAAGTATATTATTACATATATATATATATATATATATATATAGTACTAGTTAACGTCCATGCTAACTAAGGGCTCCTAGGGTCAAGATAGCTCTGATACCAACTTTGTAGAGGCCCCAAACCGGATGGTCCAGAACCCCTCATATGCATACATTCACGATCCCAGGCAAATCAGTCGTGAACAACATACGAAAGTGGTACACAGATACATTATCCATTACACGAATAAAAGCAGTCTTACAACCCAATGGTCACATGACCAAGTCTTTATTTACTGCCACGCAGGACAGACAAAGTCTTACAACAAACTAACACAGCGGAAAACAAACAACGCAGATATCCCATGTCACGCCATCACCAACAGGCTGTTGACCGGGAGCCGGGCCTAGTTCGCGTAGTCGTCGGAAAAGCAACCCTCCTCGTATTCCTCCTCAGGCGGTATCTCCTCATAGTCTGGCCAAGTAAATAGCCAGGGGCGAAACCATATGAGTACTCTTGAATATACTCAGCAAGTAATCCTTTATACACTTACAAATGCATCATGCTTATATGGTGGATAGGTAGGCCATAAATAGGGATCACTACCAATGATGTTCATATAAGATGATACCATAGTTGCAGTCATATTAATCTGTACCTTCGCTGAAGAAGATACTTCAGAAGAAAATAGTATAGTTTTCTTTCTCTTGTAGATATCGCATGTACAAGAGGTTTTATAAACTGGTTTTATAAAAGGAAGTTTTTCTTTGCAAAACTTCTTGGAACAACATGTCCAAAACTTCATCGGTACCTTCCAGGTACAAGCCTTCTGTTTGAAAACATCTTTTTGGAAAACTCAGCACAATACTAGCTACATGGCCTTTCAACTGCCCATATCCGAGGGCTCGGCTATTCTGAATAGTTTTACTCTGCAGAGGTGGTACACATTCCACTAGATCCAAAACTCTGCCATGGACCACCCATGGATCGACACATCGATATGCAAGCACCAGAGAATTGATCCTAACTGTCCACTCTGACACAAGCTAGTATATGATCATTCCTTCAGGTGGGTTGTCTCCCCGGCATCAGGTCCCTCCCTGCCTAGTCAGGAGGCCCAGCTGTCGCTTCCAGGGGGTAACTTAATCCCTCACTTTGTATGTCCCGTTACTCCCTCCTGGCGACATTTCGGTTCAGAGAATCATCCTCTCTATAGCATATTGGAATGAGACACACACTAACAAGTTCAAGCATCAAGATAGGCCCCATGCCCATATAGGGGTAGAGTGGCAGTACATCTTGGTTGTCCAGCGAATACTAGGTTATGTGCCTTTTGAAAACATTTGAAAACACCTTCTCGTTTTCCCCGGTGAACAAGGTCCCTCCTTTCCACCGCGGGCTTCTCATGGAAACATCTTTGTTTTGCAAAAGCACATATTAAAGGTGTCCACTTAGGGACTCACCATTATTATCTTAGACGGTATTTATATACCTTATGGTGACTAAGGGCTTGGTAACACCAAGTTGACTAATGGCAAGTGTTATCTAACATATATAATAATAGTAATAATAGTCACTTAATAAAAATAGTTTTGATAACCAAGTTTTTGAAAACTTCAGAAGTAGATAATGCACAATGACAAGTAGGAATATAACAGCAAGCTTTAAGGATGGTTTCTATCGTCGTAAAAGAAAAGAAAGACATCCTATCAGAACCTTACCAAGCAACAACTTGACTCAACTATAACATACATCAAGCAATGAACTCACGAAAATAACATACAAGCTCCTAAAATAATTCCACACAAACATGCATCAAAAATCATAATATTCACTATTAGTGCTACAACTACTATGGTTGAACTAATTTACTTTTCCACCAAATGAGATGGAACCAGTGGGTGTTCCACTAGGTTTTCCATGTCATTTTAGAGGTATTATGCCTCTGGTCCATCTTGTGGACACACAATAATTTCATAGCACAAATTGCTACTAGTTACTCTAGTGAAAACAATACCACTAGTAAATAATATTACACCTATACATGCATTCTAAAAAAGTAAAAGCAACCTTACAGAGAAGAAAACATGTAATAACCAGTACCAAAATGGTACTGGATCCAAGTGAAATCACTCATAAAAACTAGGATAAAAATCTAGCTAAGCATTTCTATTACAAGATTTCATAGAAATAAACTAGGTGTTACTCCTATGCTCATACTAGTTTCAAACAGATCCTAAACTTGCACCAACTTTCTAACATGGCATATCTGTGAGAAAACAACACAATAACACTCAACACATCATTTACACATGCTAGAAAACAGATTGACACTAGCAAACAATTATTTACAAAACAAATCTATTCCTTTTATTCTTAACAGAAAAATACATTTTCTTAGATCTGTTGCCAAATTAATTCTAGGACCCTATAAATTACACAAATCTAGGAATACATAGATATATCTAATACCTAACAGATCCAATTGGATTCACATCAAAAGGTGCTATAAAATAAATCCTAAAATTCACAGAGCAGGCTACTGGTACTTTACCAAAATGGATACCATTTCCAAATGGTAGCTCACCTTGGGGTGAGGTCAAGTTCTACTGTTAGATCTAGTCAATATCTACTCTAGGAATTTTAGTTTACACATTTTAGACATTCCAATAAAAAGTTATGCCATTTTCATTCTCACAGACAGTGTCCAGTTCATCATTTATCATTCGTTCTCAGTTCATCCAAAACCAGTTCTGTCAGTTGCCAACGTACAAGATTTCGTTTATGCATCTCTGGTAATTTTTGCTCATTTTATTTTTGAGTTTAGAGTTTTCATTTCGAATAAAGTAAAGCAGCATTTTTCTGGAGATTTACAAAAAGAAAAACTAACAGGGCAGTGGGCTGGACAACGCACGGTGGCGCGGCCCAACTGCGCCTGGCGGTCCGCCTCGCTTCCGCAACGCGCGGGAACGAGCGTACCTGTTCGAGGTTTAAGCATGGCCGTAGATCTGGAGATCTACGGTGCACAGCCGTTCTTCCTCTCTCTCCCCCTCTTCTGTTTCTCTCCGACGAGCACACGGGCAACCGGCGGCGAGATTCGAACCAGGGCTCATCTAGAAGGGTTGTAGGCCAAGGGGAAGTTGTCGGGGAGGTCGCGTGAGGTCGATGCAGTGCAGGGGCGCAGCAGCTGGGGCGCGAGATGGCTCCACTCGACGGCGCCGTGCACGCGCTCCGCGGCGGCTTCGACGAGGTTCTCGGCGTCTCTACAAACGAGAGGCCGTGGGCTTGGTCAGGCTGGGTCTACGGAGAGAGTGGAGTAGATCTAGGGTGGTTGGAAGGGCTACGGTGGCCTGAGGGTGGGGTATTTCACCTCTGCCTGTCACGGTGGCCGCGGCAGATTTACGGCGATTTGGCTCACCGTGGGCGGCTCGGGGCTATCTAGCTAGGTGGGGAGTGACAGTGAGAGTTGGGGAGTGAGGTGCAATGGGGTAGGGGCTCAGGGGTTGCTTTTATAGCGGGGGAGGCAGTGGCGCACGCTCGGGTGGCCGTGCGCCCACGGGACATGCCCGTGCACGTTCTGGCACGGCCACGACGTCACCCTGGCCCCTTGGATGCTTCGATGGCCACTAGGAGGGGGTCAAGCCCACTTGCAAACGGTGAAAACACACGGGGACGCGGAGGAGAGCCACTGTGGCTCGGGATAGGGTGAGGCTGTCAGAGAGCCCATCCCTCCCTCCCGTTTTTCTTCCTCTGAAAACACCTCTCTCTCTCTCTCTCTCCCTCCCTCGTCAATCCACTTGCAAGCTAAGGTAAAGAAATAGAGGTGGGATGACTCAGCTTCTAGAAGGTCCAAACCGTGCACAAAAAGATCGAGTGAGCAAAAAGATATGTGCATTCGAAAATTGAACCATTTCACTGTTCTGCTGAAATAAATTCAGTTAAGTTTAGTTTCTGAATTTTTGCTTAGTGTTGGATTTTACAGTGATGATTAGCTAGAAGTTTGACTTGTTTTCAGGCCTTAATTATTTTCCAAACTTTGTTTTCCAAGCATGGTTTTGTTAAGAAACATATGTACTTTCCAAAATAGCAAAGGAAACTAAATTTGAAATCAAATGCTTGGTGAAAACAAGGTGGAAAAAGAGCTAATTGGAGTTTTTCTCTGTTTTCCCAAAATCAACTTTTCTGCCTTATTTTCTTAGCACAAAAACATCAAGCAAAAGAATGTTTCTCTGATTCACCATTTCAAACTAAGCTAACCAATTTGTAGTTCATATACTAAAGATCACATCCATGCCTTAAAAACACAAAATGTGAATTCCTAGCATATGAATAACAAGGGTGAAAAACCCCTACTTGGCTTGTTTTTCAGAGTTGGTTTGTATTAGAAAAACTCAAGGAAAACATTTGATTTCACTTTTGTTAAATTGTTTTCTTGATTCCATTTGATTCCATAATCAATTATAAGTTGTTTTCAACATTGCCACATGGGTTTTGAGTTAGGGTAACAAAGATTATTAAAATAGAAATAATTAATAATGATCAGAAACATCAGAAATAAGTGAATGACTTTTAAATCAAGTTGCTTGCATTGCATAGATAGTCATAGCTCAATACATCATGTTGGATTACACAAAGGTCACCAAAAGTTTTTGTTGGCTCTCAAAATTGGATTCCCTTATGTGTTACAAGTGTGCTAAAACTGGGGTGTGACAACGACCTTGAGGGATGGCGTCCAGCTTGGAGCCGCCATGATTGACCTCCTGGGAGCAGCTTCGAAGCTCCCCTGCTGCAGAGCCGCCGCCCCATCAGAGAGAGACACAAGCCCATCTTCTTTCTCGCGTCCATGGCGAGGAATAGAGGATGAGGAAGAGCTCCATCCGCAGACGACAATCCTGCGATAAACAAGCTTATTTAAGGGGGTTTCTACCGCCGCCACATCTTCCTTCAGCTCCAACCACCGGAGCACGCAGGCAGAGAGTGAGCAACAGAGAAGCAGATGGATGCAGCTCGGATACATCCATCGCGAAGCCCCCGACGGCATGACGCCAAACTCCACAGAGGAAACACCTAGAGAGAACCTATAGCTACCACTACTATATACAGGGAAGCACCGCACTCTTCTCCCACCCCCTCTCCGGCCGGCAACACCGCTGGAGGTGGTCCGGGAGCGAACCGGGCGACGGCGACGCGAGACGACTCTCAAAACCTTATCCTTTCAGAGAGACGGCCTCTCAACTCCCTCCTTCCCCTTTTCTTGACGTGTATGGAGGGCGTAAAGGACCTAGGTTGCATGAATGCGGATTTACTCTCTAAGTGGCTATGGAAGCTTGAAACAGAACAAGGCATGTGGAAATAGATTCTATACAACAAATATCTTTCGAATGATACTCTTTCGGTCGTCTAGGTAAAAAGTGGGAATTCCTGGTTTTGGCAGGGGATTTTAAAAGTGCGAGATATTTTTTTATTCTTTTTGCAGTCATAGGATCGGGATTGGAAAACACACTCGATTCTAGGAGGACCACTGAATGGGAGTGAAGCTTTCTCCCTCAGATATATGTAAACGCAAAAACTTGTCGGTATATGAGTTTTCCCCCGCTAAAATTAGAGCGCACAATTTATCTAACCTATCCCTATCTTTGGTCAACTTCACTTGAGCAAGTCGTGTAATGAAATTAGAGCGCACAATTTTGAGACATAGTACGAAGCAAATTTTGCCTGGCGACGATGTCGAGCTGGAGTAAAAAAGAACAGGAAAACTACTCCTAAGTGATGGTACCAATACCCCCGAGCCACGTATCCTCGCAAAGTCCACATGCCCCCTCTGTTTACTTTTACTAGATGATGTCCCGCGCGGTGCAGCGGGATTCATGAGAAATAAATTGATTAATTATTGATAAAATCAAACAAAATAGAGTATAAAGGTCGTACTAAGAGCAATGTGTACACACTCGGTAGATATTACCCGATAAAACAAAGTGTGTATTGTAATCGAGATACAATTAGAGAGAAAAAGGTATAACACCTGTGTTTATTCACAAAATGAACTGGCAACGTGCTAATACATGTATATATATGTCGATTCACTACAGTGCACTTTGCATTCACATAATAGATGAATCACATAGTTGGGAAAGCTCTCGGTCGTTAAAGCTAGTTACATATATGTATCAAGCAAAGCATGATCGCTGTAATTTCTTCAAGTAGACTGAGCAAATACCTAAAATATTTGTGCAGCTAAGAGTTTTGGATTTTTCTTCCAATCAAGCAAAGACGGTTCAAGCATGCACCTCTTTTTTTTTTCACAGAGAGAGAGAGAGAGATCCCCTCGAAGTCAACCTGTTAACCATAGCCAATTTCTTTGATGTAGGTAGCATTTGATATTTAGTAGCACAAACTGCAAATCAAATCAGTGTCATCTTGAAAGCCTTAAGATGATTGTCTGAGCATTAAATAGGAAGAAGGCATGTGATATACTTTGGCAATCAGCATGTGACATACTATGGCAATGAGCGTAAAAAGAGTTGACGACCTTTTCCATCTGCAGATATATCCATAAAATATTTGCCTACGCAGGCTCAGGTGAAGTTTTATAGAATACCAGACTCGGTTGAAGTGACGTAGTACCTATAATTAACAAATATGTGTACCAGAAAAGTCTTTGCCCTGTTTTAGATGCCAGGCTCGGTTGACATTTTCTACTCGGTGTGAATACATAAGCAATTGAAAGGACTCTGAAAAGTCGAAACAGAGACGAACGCATCTTTTAGTAATACACAAATGCTTATATGGAACAAAGAGGACAATGCAGCTGCAGCCATCAGGTACATCAGACAGAAACGACTTGTAGCACAAAAGGAATGGAGAATGTGAATAACAGAAACGCCTTGTCAGGATTCTTACTTCGGGTGCATGCATGCACAAGAGCTGTAGGATGTTGTGGCGTTAAAGCAGCAAGAGAATAGAAAGATTGCGATTGGTAGCAATCTGGACCAACCTGGTACAGTAAGGGAAACGAAACCGGCAGCGGGCGACAGACAGCGAGGGCTCCGGATTCTTCCTGGAAACCTAGACGATGAGCGTGGATGGTGAAACCTGGAGATTCAAAGACACTAAGTTTACAGTGGAGAGATCTCATAGAGAAGGTGAGAAGAGGAATGGAATGGCCAACCGGACAGGATTGAGCAGTGCTGCCTTGGGTTGGCATCTTAAAGGCTAGAGCAGCTAAGCCACCGTCGGTTACTCTTCCCTTGGAATGAAGAGGTAGGATGGAACACATTAAAAAGTCTTTAATTAATTGCTCAAGTGGAAAGACGAAGGTGAAGGATTATGTGAAGACGAATGGAGACGAACGATTGTGTGGAAAATTGTTCGGGAAAAATAGAAAGTTGATCTGGGGAATGACGTGTTCAGAAAAAAATAGTGACATGGTAAGTTGCTGACATGGAAGGTTAAGATTGCTTAGGGATGGTTGATGAGGTGGATGCCTTGCATGTTGAGAGAAATATAATTAGTGGGTTGCTCCCATTTAGATATTGTAGATAAGGCATTTTAATTTTGGTCACATACATCCTAAAATTACTGGATCTAGACTCATTTTGCATATAGATTCACCCATTTTACTATGTAGGTGATCGAAATTGAAATGATAAGTAGTTTGCCTTCTAAAAGTGAAGATGGGGTACATATTTTGAAACCAGAAGGATCCATGACAGATATATTTAGAGTTTTCAGAAATACTTCTATACTATATTATAGTGAAATCCACTTTGGCTCCCGGCATATTGTATATGTTCACAAAGTGGTTCGCGGAGAACCTATGTAAGAGGACAAAAAAGTCTCGTGGAAAGTTCTTTTAGCACCATTTTCTTTTCTTTTTTACACAAGTCACAACAAATATCGATTTTTCGTAAGACGGGCTTATAAACACTTACGATGTTAAGATATATAAGGGAATAAATTTCTACAATTTTTAGCATTTTAAATTATCTTTAAAATGTATTTTAAATAAAGAGTGCATACACAACCCGGAGCCAAAAAAAATCTAATCTTTTAACCAAACTTGGCAATACAGAGTGACATATTTGAGCCGCATCGCGCACTCCGAGACGGCAGCCCGAGGGCGTGTCTAGAACGCATAGAGAGCATGGGCAGCGCGCGTCATCTCCTTCATGCTCTTCCGTTTTCTTCTGTTGAGAGTTGAGACGGTTCGATCTGCTTCCGTGCACGATGATTCCGGCTAGCGTTATCATGGCGTCTGCTTACCCCAAAATAAAGTTTGAGCAAAAGCGTAGCTTCTGGCACGGAAATGACGCGGAGAATCGCAACTGCATTGGAAAGGGCGCTCCTCTCTTCACCTAGAGATAACAATCAGATTAAATGGGATGACTGGTACACAATTGTTTCCTGCCACCGATCCTCATGCACTGAATGCTCATCGAAGGACTGAATAGTCGGATATGGCTTATCCACGGACTGAAAAAGTTTGAACATGAAAGTTTCTGAACTTGGTCCCGACAGTTTTTTTCTAACTCAGACAGGTATATTGGATACTACTCCAATATATTGCATACTAGAAGTATCCAATATATCTGCCCCGGGAGACGCATCACATCCAGTCAGGAATAGTTTTAAAGAACATTTGCTGAACCGGATTTTCGTTTGTCATAACCAGAGAAGGCGCAACCGCGCTGCAGAGCGATCACATCAGTTGTCACCGATGATCTGTTTTTCGTTTGTCATAACCAGAGAAGGCGCAACCGCGCTGCAGAGCGATCACATCAGTTGTCACCGATGATCTGCTAGAGCATCTCCAGTTGCGACCACCAATAGACGTCCGGATCGGCGCCCGGGGCCACCCTTTGGGGGCTCGTCCGGACGGTGCCGTGCCCATGGGGCCGCCCTGTTCCCACTCGTCGCCCCAAATAAAACCCCTTCGGCCTGCGGATCCGCCCTGTCAGCGAGGGAGAGACTCGTCACCTCGGGAGCCGCGCGCTTTGACACCTCGACGAGACGGCACGCTGCGGCGGAGCAGTCCAATCGCCCACGCGGCGAAGTAATGGCGCTGCTGCCGCCTCGTCTTGCCTTCCCCGGCTACAAAACTCGGCCACATCGCCATCCCCGTCGCCATTCTCTCCCCCCCCCTCCGTCTTCTCCTCGCATTCTCCTCGCCTCCTCGTCGCCATGGTTAACCGTCACTACCTCGTCGGCGCGGCCGCCAACGGGTTCGGCCGCCGAACCCTGCACCTCTGGGAGGCGCGGCTGCTCTACGAGGCCAACTACCACTCGCCGTCGGGGAGGAGTGCGCCAAGGAACTGGCGGCTCAGCGCAGGCGGCGTGCATGTGCCTCCGCCACCCACCGGGCCTAAGCAAGTCGTCGAGATCGAGGAGATCCGGGCGCGGATGTCGCCGGCGATGCGCAGCCAGCCTCAGTGGCATCCCGCCAACGAGGCTGCCTGGACGGCGTTCTTCCAGGACCGCTTCGAGGCGGAGCTCGCCGACGTCCCCACCCACGGGCCCGTCTCGAGCCGCAACAACGCCGCCGGCCGCTGCATCTGGTGGAGCAAGCCCGGGCGCACTCTCGCCCGGGTCCTCGCCCACCTCGAGCGCCAGGTGAGGCGGGGAGGAACCGCCGCAACACGGCTGCGCCTGCTCCCGCTCCCGTCCCTCTCGCCGTCGTGAAGGAGGAGCCAGAGGAAGCGCCTCCTCGCCGGCGGACTCGCAGCCAGACCCTATTCATCAGGGAAGGGCGGGCTCCTCCACAGACGTCGGGCGTCGTCATCCTCCTCTCGGACAGCGACAAGGACGACGACGACGCCTGCCCCCCACCGCCAATGTACGTAGGCGACCCAGGGCAGGGCAGCAGCAGCACCGCCCCAAAGGCGGAGTCGCCGGGCGACTTCGATGACGACGACGGCGGCGACTACACCATGATGCACAAGGCACTAGGCATGTAGTCGCCTTTTTATTCTAAATCCTATGTAAAAATCGCCTATATTCGCCCCCCCCTATCAATGAAATCTGGTCGTTTGCCAAATTTTCGCACATTTGTTCTGTCAAGTTTCGCCTACTTGGGCGGCGGCGCCGGTGGGCGAGAGCGGCGGCGCTGTGAGGTAGAGGAAAGAGACGTGGCGGCGTGGGCCAGTTTTTGGCCGTCTTGGGTCGCTGGCAGGACGGGCCCGTGGCGCGGAACGACTCGTCTGGCTCCCCATGGGAGCCCCTGGGAGACGGGGTTGGGCTAGGTTTGCCGGACGAGAACAAGTGGACATCCGGACGGGAAGACCCAATGGGGGACGCGAGTGGGCGCGCTCGGGACCCGTCCGGACGGGAAGCCGCTTGGAGGCAGCCTTTGGGGGCGCGACTGGAGATGCTCGTACAACACCTCGGAACTAAAACCTCTTGGGTTGATTCTTACCGAAGGCTCAAGCCCTCCACTAAACTGCCTGAAGAGAAAACTATGTCATAACTTTTTTTCCTCAAGATTATGATTACTTCTTGCATGGATGGAACAAAATCCTTGGATCACAATAGCAACATGTCGATACATGAAAATGATGTCCCACATGAACGGTACCGAGTTTGATCCGACAGTGATCAACGCAAACTAATTTAACAAAAATAAACGTAGATAATTATACTCACTTAATTCTCAACTAATGAAACTTTTTTTAGATAAAAAGGTTTACTGTCCTGCTTTAACTTAATGAAGCAAGAAAGGTTCCAAGCATAGTTCAAACAAACTGTTGAGTCCTACAGCTTCGCCAAATAAACACACACACGCCTACGAGAAAGGGGCCGGTCTCCCCAGCATGCCAGCAACTCACGGCTGCAACTTAGGAGTTAACGAGGTGTAGATCAACCTAAACTCGCTTGCCACCAGAAGGCCTTCCTTGTCTGGTTCTTTTGCAAGATTTGCCCACATCTGTAGAAAAGGTGCATTTTATCAATAGCAAGCTTATTACGAGTCAACCAAAGGGTCCAGCATAGCGCAGCAAACAGCACCCAGCTGTTTCTACGATGATGGCCAATGAGCAACTAAGGATGGCAATGGGTAGGGTATGAGGCGGGTAGAGCAATACCATACCCATACCCGTATAGTCAACGGGTAGATAACTCTACCCATACCTGTACCCATGGGTATAAAACTCTATCCATACCCATACCTGGTGGATACCCGTACCCATTGGATACCCAACGGGTACACAATTTATTATATTTATCGATAGCATATTTGCAATATCAGTTCGATCAATTGTATGCCTCATTGCTGGGAATTTATTTTCTTAATTTGAGTATTTGCAAGATGAGAGGATTAAGGAGTGATTGCAGCTTGGGGAGATTTGGAAGACGAGGAGATTACAAGGATGCATTGACCGACCCTTCGCCTCATCGCCTTGACCCTTGAGTCATGGCCTTGTTGGTTGCTTCCTATTGGGCTACATATGGCCAAAGTGGGCCACATGTCAGTATAAATGGGTATGGTAAGGGTATACCCATGGGTACAACACGATACCCGTTACTTATCCATGACTTGATGGGTACGGTACGGGTACTACCCATGGGTATAAAAGTGTACCCATACCCTGCCCATACAGGTCGAATACCCGTGAATACCCGTACCCACGGTTAAAATTGCCATCCTTATGAGCAACTGGTGGTAAAAGAAGAATTATGGAAAATTCGTCGGAGACCACCTGCAACCTAGCACCATGCGCACGGCACTCCACCCTAGTTGCGCAAACACACACGAAAAGAAGATATGCGCCACATCTTCTTGTTCCCCACACAAGGCACAACTACCATTCGACGAGCCCTGTCGTTTAGCCAGTTCCTTGCCCGAGGGGAGGCAATCAATAGCCAGTTGCCAAGTGAAAACCTTTATCTTTAGCATCATGGCATTTATAATTATCCAAATTATTCATCGGTACATCATGAAATTTACTTGGAAGTTTGTGTAATCAGATTAGATAGGAGGCGATGGTCAAGAGTCATCGCCGCCGCTGGGTCTATGGGAGATCTCTTGGGACATCCAACCTTGCACTCACCGATTGTTATATAGCATTCATCGTCGGAGCCAGGAAGCTAACCATGTGGGATCAAAGCCAAAATCATCACTAATTTTCTCTAGTTTGAAAAAAATTGTATGAAACATACATAAATCGACTCCACGGCTCAAACATGGATCCGCCTCTAATTTGGTATTATGAATAGTTATAATACCATATCGGCATAATATGAAAGTATATTACATGGTGAATCAAATGATACTAATTTGCTATAAAGTTGGTCAAAGTATAGCAAGTTTGACTTTGGACAAACCTAATGCGCGGAGGAAAAACAAACGGAGGGACTATGCGACAGTCAAAGGCAGGCACTGCTGCACTGTTTGATCCGACTTCGGAAACTTTTTAAGCAAGGACACATGAACTACATGATGTATCCTCAAAGATTTTGGCGGATCAATCCTGTATGATAGCTCACCCACTCGCTCCAGCACTTTGAAGGGGTCGTAAAACCTAAAGGCTAACTTTTGATTGGAGTGATCTGCAACAGAAGGTCAAACCTATGGTTGCAGTTTTAAGAACACCATATCTCCCACCTGTAATTGTGTGTCAATTCTGTTCTTATTAGCTTGAGATTTCATCCACACCTTAGCCCTCTCCAAATGTCGTTTCACAGAACCCAGCACCACAGATCAATTCTGAAGCCACACTTCAGTGTCACTAGATGCAATAGCACTGCAAGGTTGTACCCCAAAATTCACCGTTTGAAGCCATACACAAGCTCAAACGGTGACTTCCCTGTTGCCGAGTGCCAGTTGGTATTGTACAAAAATTCACATAACGACAACCACCGCGCCCATTTTTTTGGATGAGCATTAATGAAACATCTGAGATAACACTCCACCGCTTGATTAACCGGCTCTGTTTGACCATCAGATTGTGGATGATATGAAGATCTCATGTTCAAATCAGTGCTTAAGTGAGCAAAAATTCCTTGCCAAAACTTGCTAGTCAATATAGGGTCTCTATTAGACACCACAGCTACTGGGAGGCCATGAAGTCGATACACATTGTCAATGAATACCTAAGCTATGGTTGTTGCAGTGAAAGGATGACACAAAGGAATGACATGCCCATAATTGAAAAAAGACTCAATTATCACCAATATGCAATTGAATCTGCCAGAAATTGGTAACCCATGAATGAAATCATACTAACTTTATGCCACATAGAAGGAGGAACCTTCGGAGGTTTAAGTAGTCCAGGGTACTAAACTCTTTCTGGCTTAGCCTGTTGACAAGTCTGGCAGGTAGACACAAATTTGTGTACTTGAGATTTCATACCCGACCATTTAAAACAAGACAATAACCTTTTGTATGTCACTCGAAAGCCAGAATGTCCTCCAACTGGGGTTGAGTGAAAGGTTGTGATGATTTTGTTTTGCAACACAACATCATCACCCACCCAAATAGAATTCTTAACCTTGATGATACCATTGTGAAAGGCATAGTGAGGATGTGATTCAGGGTCTACAGTTAACTGTTGGAGAAGTTTTTGGGTCTTGGGATGTGTGTCATAACTTTGCAGAATTTCCATTAACCAATTTGGCTGCACCACAGAAATAGCCAAAACCTCCAAATTATCAATGGGCCTGCGAGAAAGAGCATCAGCCACTCTATTGTCTACTCCTTTCTTATAGACAATTCGATATTGCAATCCCATTAATTTTGTGAGTGCCTTCTGTTGCCAATTTGTGTGTAACCTTTGATCTATCAGGCTGCAAAGAATTTTTTTGATCTTTAAGGATAATAGATTCCTGCATTTGCAAATAAGCATGCAATTGTTGGATGGCTAACAAAATGGCTAAATATTCCTTTTCATACACTAACAAGGTCTAGTTCTTGGGACCCAATGCCCTACTGACAAAAGCAAGGGGATGTGAATCTTGCATTAACACTGCTCCAATCCCTACGTAACAAGCATCTGTTTCAATGGCAAGTACAGGAGTAGTAATGAGTGCATTTTTCAATGTTTGGAATGTCACTTCTGTTTCTGATGTCCAAATGAGGAGATTCCCCTTTTTAACAGATTTGTCAAGGGTTTGCATATGATTCCATATTCTTGATGAATTTCTTGTAATACCCGGTCATCCCCAAGAAACTTCTAACTTCCTTTACTATAGTGGTTGATGGCCAAGTAACTAGAGGAGCAATCTTGGTATTGTCAGTGGACACCCCATGCTTGTTGATGGTATGTCTGAGATAAGTCACTTCTTGCTAGCCAAATGCACATTTGGATAATTTGACCTACCAATGATTTTGTTGCAAAATTTCCAAAACTTGCTGAAGATGTTTGAGGTGATTTTCATAAGTATCACTGTACACCAATATATCATCAGAAAACACCATTGCACATTTCCATAGAACTGGTGCAAGAGTATCATTCATTTCTCTTTGAAAAGTTGCTGGAGCTCCTGTTAATCCAAATGGCATTACCTTAAATTCAAAATGACCATGATGTGTTTGAAAGGCAGTCTTGCTTTCTTCACCAGGGACAAGTCTAATCTGATGGTAACCTGCTCGCAAATCAAATTTAGAAAACCAATAGGCGCCAACCGATTCATCAAGCAATTCATCGATCACTGGAAGTGGGTATTTCCCCTTTTTTGTCAAGGCATTCAGGTATCTATAGTCAATGTCAGGCCTCCATGTTTGATCCTTCTTTCTAATTAAAATAACATGGGATGAAAAAGGGTTGTTATTATATTGAATAACACCTTGCTGCAGAAGTTCAGTGATTTGTTTCTCAATTTTAGTCTTTAATTCAGGTGCATATCTGTATGGCCTCACAGATACTAGTTGTGCTCCTGGCAGTAATGGAATTGCATTAGCATAACGACGACGAGGTGGTAAACTAGTAGGGGCCTCGAAAACCGAAGCAAATTCATCTAGCATATGTTGAATTTCAGGTAGTACCGCCTTTGTTTCATCACTAATAGCATAAACTTCCATGACGTGACATCGACTATCTAAAGGAGGACAAGCCAAGAAAGTTACTGCCCATCCCAGATGATGAACAATGAGCCATTTTTCTTTCCAGTCCACATCATAGGCCCCATCGATGATGACCAATCCAAACCCAAAATTCCATCATAATGCCCCAAGGTTAACAGCCAGAAATGTGTGGAAAACTTATCAGATCCATAAAACCATTCACAGCTCAGAATGTGCAAATTATTGCTGAGTATTGTGCCATCTGCCACCTTCACCTTGATTGACTCCATCGACTGGATACCTTCTAGCTGGGCTTCAAACTTAGAGTTGGTGAAAGAATGTGCTCCTAGAGTCAATCAACATGTTCTACATCTCCTAACCAATTCTTATCTCCACCAACATTGCTGCGACTGGTTTCTCTGTTCCCATTGCAGCTCCAGAAATACACGCCAGGTGTGATGTGCTAGACTCTTCATTAATTTCTTTTGTAGAACGCTGCTGTAGCAGATCCACAATTTCCTGAACCACATGTAGTTGAACCGTTCCTTGACACTTATGTTCCTTGGAGTACCTTTCTCCACAAATGTAACATAAGATTTTGGCTCTGCGGTAATTTCTCAAGGCCACCCATTTGACATCACCACTTTGTTTTGTCACTGGAATATTGGTTTTGTCAGCGAGCACCCGAGAGGCTGAAGCTGGATGAACATAAAGCTTGCGAACCACCGGCGTAGAATTGAACGGTGTGTGTCCATCCCCCAGTTCTTCATGCAACAATGCTAGTTGGTATGATGTATCTAGATCTTCAGGAAATTGGATTTCCACCATGAGTCTCACTGTTGGTTGTAATCCATCCATGAACCCGGTAACATAATACAGAGGGTCTGGATGATGTCCATAAGCCGATAACTGATCCATCAGCTGCGAGAACTCTTCCACATAAGCCTCGACAGATTCAGTCTGACAGATGTGAAACATTCTTCGCGGTAGTGCCGCATGTTGGTTTCTGCCAAATATCGCTTGCAAGGCTATACAGAAATCCTCCCAAATGGCATTAGGTGACTTGTGCTTGAACGCCTCCAACCATTTGGCCGCTGCTCCATCGAATTGAGCCGATGCGTACGAATCCAGAGAGAGGCTAGCATTCCATACAAATGAAAATATTCTTCGCATCTTGATTGCCACATATGGCGGTTGCAAACCATCAAATCGTGGCAGTTCCACCCTCAGTCCAGGAGTGAAATCGCTAGCACACTCCACAAAAATCTCCTCCCCGGATTTATCAACAGATGGTGAAGGATGGTCGGGTCGTGTACCTCTCGCTGGAGGTGGAATGTAAAATCCCAAACTCGAGCCTTGTGTTTCTCCACGGTGGCCCAACTGGCCCTCGACGTCCTCCGGCGCCGCGCGATTTGCTGTCGCGCGCACCGTTGCCGTAGCAACCGTAGAAGAAGTAGACGTCGACCCCCGCCGCTCAGCTTGTCGAGTGCACTCCTGATCTCGCTCATGGAGTCGTCGACCTTCGAGTGAAGCTCGGAGAAGAGATTTTCGTTGTCCTTCACCAATTGCGTCATGGCTTGTGTCGTGGACGATCAGTAGACAATGACGCGCTCCTCGACAACTTCCTTCGCCGAGACCTTCAACAATTCGTAGATCCACTTCTGTTCGTCCATCAGTTCCTCCATTCCTTGTCGATGGCTTGTTGTAGATGTTGAGTCTAGTAGTCGTGGTTAGGAAGCGCTGGGATCGATCGCTCTGAATACCAAATGTAAGATTCTACTGCTACTACTCGTGAATCATAAGGAAATTGGGCAGGGACGGATCTCGATACGAATCACAGAGTTCTTACAGGACGAGGCACGAGTTCACCACCACCAGATACAGGCTACACGCCACCAACGCCACCAGCCTATCTCCCGTCCCAGCCTATTTCTCTCTCACGCTGCGATCCAACTTAAGTAGTCATCCACGTAGCCAATCACCAGACGCTAACCACGCAGGAGTCTTGATCATTCTCTTGGGCCGGCCCGTCTTCTCCTCTTGCGACCCATCTTCATTAGTTTGACAGATTCCTTCCGTTAGGTCGCTGACATGCTCGCACTAAGGAGCAACAGAGGAAAGTTAGGGTTCCCGTCGCTGGCCTATTCCGGCGAACTCCCGCGGCGCTCTGACCGGGAATAGACCCCACCCTTCCCACCGCTTCTAATCCTCGGGAATTTCGTGCAAGCTTGTTAATTCTACAAACTTAATTTTATAAATAATTTCTTAGGATCTCATTTTACAAACATCCCTCTCAAATCCACAGTTGACAATAGTTACAACCAAACAACTTCCAGCTTTCCCACAGTTGTCAGCTCACAGCTAATTTTTCACACCTGATTTCTTAACGCTGATTTTCAGGAATCTACAGCTCAATCAAACAGACCCTTAGTCTCCCATTCCCAGTTGTAGTGGTGGAAACGAAGCAATCAAGAGACAACTATCTTTTATTCTTCTCTACACACCCTGTCGTCATTAGTACCTTCATTTTTTTTGAAAAGGAGCATATATTAATATCGCAGGGATACTAATTACACCCAGCCTATGCACCAATTCAATACCCTAATGGCATTATGGATGCACATAGCCGAAAAAACTAAGAAGAAACTAAAAAAGAAAAGTCCCGCTACAGAGTTCCAGTCCTTGCAGCAGCAGCACAACCACCACCAATGCAACATTTGATTTCCAATTTCTTCAAAAGCAACACCTCCAAGAAGAAAACAATGCACAAGCGCCGTCGTTGCCCGATCGAAGATCTTGAGTTTTCACCCTGAAGATAGTCCTTGCTCTCAAAACAATGCCTTTAGCAAGACCATTGCTAGACACAACAAATTGAGGAAAGACTTTGGATTTTCATCCTGAAAGGTAAGATTTTGAACTTCAACTATGCTGCCGCCCCATACCGATGCCACTCATGAAACTCCAAGTCAGTTCCTTATCAACGCAAATACTCCAATCCCCATTGCTAGTCCTCCAATCTCAGATTTCATGACCTTCTCAACCTCTGACTTCACCATGGATTTTCCCATGGTGGCAACAGAAGCAGAGCTTCATGCCGCTCTGTGCGTTGTGGCCGAATCCTACCCAATCTCCAGGCATCAACGCCCATGAGAGATCGCCGGTAGAGCCTTCCGGAACCCGACACTCTGACCAGATCAAAGAGGGCGGGCGTGAGGCGGTTCTTCGTCTTGGCGCAAGAGGAACCCTAGGACCGCCACCTTTATTCGAACACGCTAGTAGGCCCCCATGTCGTTGGACAGCTTCCGGCACGTGACAACGACAACATGAAGGCTGCAACGCACCCTAGGCATGCGCAGTAGCGCCATCACCGTATTTTCCGCGCCGTCGCCTCCGGCCATCACCGCACGTTCGCCCCTCTCAGCCCCATCCACGGCTCTCTGCAGCGCGACAACACACACCGTGCATGGCAGAGCGTCGCCGTCCCGCTACCAAACCTCCACCTGTGCCGCCAAGGAGCCGAACCCCCGCACGAAGGGAATCCGACAGACTACGCCAGCCCCGCTCGCCGTCTTTGACAGCCATGGTGTGGCTGCCCCCGCTGGCGGCGGCAGCGGTCGGTGGGGAAATATCAGGCGTCGGTCTTCTAGATTGGATCGGGGGTCCTCCGGAGCCGTCCTCGTGCGGGGCGATCCGGGAGTCAATCTTTTTGGGATGGATGGAGAGAGGACGTCAAGAGCTTTCCGGATGTGTGCTTGGTTTGGCCGGAGGTGGCCTGAGATGAGAGATCTGTTGGCGGCGCGGAGGCGGGGAGCTACGTGGAAGGACGATTCGTTCTACCTTCATACGTTATTCCTGCTCCAAACACGGGGAGCCACCCTCATCCCTCGCTCCGGTTTCTCCATTTCAAGAGTTGAAGCCCCAAATTCTGTAGGAGCGCCGCCTCTCCTGCTCAGCGGTCTTCTCGGAGCCCCTCCGTCTCCGGTTCTCGGATTGTCAACAAGGCCATTTGTTCTTGAAGTGCCCCATTTCCCTACGCTTTCCTCATCGGCCTACGTGCTTTGCTTAATTCTGGCTTGGTATTGTGTCAAAATAAATCGGATTGATTGATATACAAGTTTTCTTTGAAACAAAGGCAAAAGCTTTCCCTTTTTAACTGATATAGAAGGAGTAAACAAGGGAGGCCTAAGCCAAAAAATAAATAAGAAATAAGGTACAGAACCGGCCAAAGAAAACTCAGCCGGTAAAAACCTCTAAAATTCTCGTCCCTCGCCATCTAGAACAGACGCATTACAGGACAGAAAAAATAGGCGCAGACCACCTATTCTCCAGGATACGAGATCTCTACATCCTATGGACCAGCCAGGCTGAAGAGGGCATCGTCAACTGCGGCAAGAATCGGCATGTTGAGTTTGAAAAGTTGAGCGAGCGCGTGACAAGACGAGACAGACAGCGGCATCTTAAAACCATTCACAAATTTCTTATGAGCCTGCTCCAAAGGGACATCGGCTACAATTTGAATTCCCATCTTTTTGGACAACACGCGAACGGCCTTATCCATGGCCGGCATCTTCGGTTTGGCTCCCAACCGTGCGCTGTGGCGAATTTTTGTCGCCAAAGGGTCAACACGGGCCAGAGCCGAGATCCGAGGAGCAGGACAAGGAAGCAGAGGAGCACTCGGCATGACAAACAGGTCATGTACCGTGCCCAACAACGGCGCAACAATGTCACCATCCGCGCTCTCTCCCATCTCGCAAGCATTGATCATAGAGCACCCTCCAGCCCCTCCATTGATCGGCGAGGGAGCCAGGAGATCACTCACCAGGGCATCATCAGCGCCCTCCTTGTAATGAACATCCTGGTTCATCTTCATCTCCGCCAACAGGTGTGCCTCGTTTTTGCAGCCCGGAGAAGGCGAGTGGGACAGCGTCGTCGAAGTGTCGAGGACAGCGTTGACGAGGTCGTCGCCAACATGGACATGGACCTGGCTTCCCTCAACGAGGAGCTGAACCGGCCGCTCGGGGGGGACGACGAACGCAACATCGTTGTCGCACAACGGTGAAGTGCTCGCCTCCACCCGCCCCAGGAAGGCCAGCATCCTCAGGTTGCACACTCGAAGGGCGGCGGACTCGGAGAGGAGAGACTCCACTGCCCCGGCAAGAAACTCCCTTAGCTCCGCCCGAAGCGAGGCCGTATGAGCGGCGAAGGCAGCACTGAGCTCCTCGGCGAAGACATCGCGGAACTCCTCTGCTGAGGACCACATAGGCGATTCAGGCGGAGCCTGAGTAGCTGCAGGGGTGACGACGGACGCCCAGGGGCGAGCATCCAGAGCCGGAGGAGACGGGTTTGGATCACGAGAAGTAGGACGAGGGGAGGCGCCGGCTTCTAGTGGGCTTTCTTGGAACGGCGTTGAGGACAATCTCTCTCACGGTGGTCGGAGAGTTTGCACAAGAGACATCGAATCAGATCAGTGCACTTAGCCAAGCGGTGAGAAGGAGCGAGACATCGAGAGCAATGCCCCTCGGTGCGCTTCTTGAAACGGAGCAGGATTGCCTCCTCACGGGCGGAGCGCTGCGCATGGGCCTCTCATCAGCACCGACACAGTCGTCGCGGCGGCGAGGAAGCCTAATACCACCTGGGAGGCCCCTCGGAGGAACGACGAGCCATCCCTCCTCTTCACCCGTGTGCCCTGACCTGTGGTTGGAGGTCGGCACAACAACGATAGAGCGGAGGGCGGCACAACAACGACAGAGCGGAGGGTCGGGGCTATGATGCCCTGGTCGTCGCGAGTCGGCCGCACCCGTGAGGAGGGGGACGAGGTGGAAGCCCTGCAGCGTGATGCGCTTTGTTGGAAACCCCAAGAGGAGGGTATGATGAGCACATCGGTAGGAGTTTCCCCCTTAGTTAAGAACCAGGGTTATCAATCCAGTAGGAGAAAGAGGACCTTCGGAAGGTTGATGCCACTGACGGTAGTGCTGGCGCTTCACCGGCATCAGCAACAACGTGGAACCTACACACAACACAACCAAACTACTTTGCCCAAACGGTACAGTGAGGTTGTCAATCTCACCGGTCGTGCTGAAAACAAAGATTAGACGTATAGTGTGGAAAATAGTGTATGCTTGCAGAAAGTGAAGAAAGCAGGAAATTGTTGTGGTTTGTTTAACAGTGTAGAAAATGGACCGGGTTCATAGTTTCACTAGTGGTGTCTCTCCATAAAAGATAGCATGCTGGGTGAACAAATTACAGCTGGGCAATTGACAACTAGAGGTTGCACCGCAGTGCACAATATGACATGAAGATTACTATGATGTTTAGTGCGGGCATTACAACAAGATACATAGACCGACATCCATCTGAATCTATGACTAATAATCCACCCTCAGGTTATCATCCGAACCCCCTTAGGTATTAAGTTGCAAGCAACAGATAATTGCATTAAACAAAGTGTGTAATGTAAGCAATGATTATGCACGCGGGCACTCTCACCGTTGTTTTCTCCCTAATGGCAACAACACATGCTCCCCCTTCACGTTTCTGTCACTCGAGCAAGGCGAAAAGGAGGCATGGACCCACAATCGAGCATAAATACTCCCTCTTGGAGTCACTAGCAACTACTTGGCCAGAGTAACCACTAGCAATGGAAAGCATGCAAGATCACAAATAGCATATGAAAATAAAGACTATAATCAACTTGGCATAAGTTCAATATTCATCGGATCCCAGCAAACACAGCATATAGAATTACATAAGATCAATTTCGATCATGATAGGCAGCTCACGAGATCTAAACATGGAGGCATATGAGGAGAAGACAACCATCTAGCTACAGCTACGAACCCGTAGTACAAGGATAAACTACTCACGCATCACTTCGGAGGTAGGCATGGTGATGGAGAGGCCTCCGGTGATGATCTCCTCTCCGGCAGGGTGCCGGAAACAGCTTCAGAACCCCCTTGATCTAGGGTTGACGGTGATGGCGGCTGCGGAACTTTTCGGGAATTTTTTATCAGGTGTTTAGGGTTTTCCATCCGGGGGGCTTAAATAGGCGAAAGGGCAAAGGCGGTGGAGCTCCAGGGGCCCCACACCCATAGGTGGCGCGGACAGGGGGCCCGTGCCACCCTATGGTGTGGCCCCCATGTTGCCCGTCTTCGACTCCTCTCGGTGTTCTGGATGCTTCCAGGGAAATAGGAACTTTAGGGTTTGTGGGGTCCAATTTCGAGAATGTTTGCAGAACAACTTTTCTGAAATAAAAAACAGCAGAAAACAGGGAACTGGCACTTGGCATCTTGTTAATAGGTTAGTTCCGGAAAACATATAAAAAATCTATAAATAAGGGAGAAAACAAGTAGCAATTGGCAAAATATGATCATGGAGCATCAGAAATTATAGATACGTTGGAGACATATCACAGCGTCCCAAGGCGGAAGGGCTAGAGCGGCACACTAATGACCCACAAGTATAGGAAGTGTATCGTAGTACTTTCGATAAATAAGAGTGTCAAACCCAACTAGGAGCTGAAGGTGTTGACACGCAGGTTGGATAGAGGATTCACTGTAAACACTAGCAAACGGGTTTTTTGAGGTTTTTGATATAGCAGATAAATAAAGTGCGAGTAAGTAAACTGCAGTAAATAATATTGCATCGAGTGGCCCAATCATTTTTAGAGCAAAGGACAGACCGGTTGTTCTACTTATGATTACTAAACTTTCTCGAGGACACAAGGTAATTTCGTCAAGTGCTTTCGCTTCACTAGGTTGATTAATATCCGTTGGTTCGTGAAGTGTTGTGTGGGTGAACCTATGCTAATGCACTGCCCAACTAGGAATAATACATACTTGTGATTATACCCCTCACAAGCATCCGCAAATACAAGAAAGTAACTAAGATAAATCTAACCACATCCTTAAAACTCCGGGATTCTGCGCTCCCTCGTGCATTGGTTTCCTAACAGGGGTTTAGGTTTCTGTCACTCCGGCAAACCCACAATTAGTAGAGAAATACACAATGCATCCTCTTAGTCCCATAAAGGTGAAGCATCATGTAGTCGACGTTCACATGACACCATTAGAAGAATAGCACCACAACTTAAATACCAACCCACGAGATATTACTTCAACATAACATCACTACTAACATCATGACTTATCCCATGTGCTCAAGAACTAAACGAACTACTCACAATACATTATATGGATCATAATCATAGGTGATATAATTGATAATAACAATCTGGTTATAAAGTGCTAACACCGATAAATCCCACAAGCATCAACTACTAACAAGTAATCCACACCGGGAGAGAGATCTAATGTAAAACAACGATAGAGGACACTAATTGTCACAGCGGGATGAAGGTGGATGATGAAGGTGATGGTGCTGGTGGTGGTGATGATGACGATTACGATCTTGATGATGCCAGGAGTGATGACGGTGACGATGACGATGATTTCTCCTCTCCGGAGAGGAATTTCCTCAGCAGATTTCTCCCTGTCGGAGAGCTTTTCTCTCTCAAGTGTTTTCCGCCCCGAGGCGGCGGCGAAACAATTCTTCGATGATAGTCTGGGGCTTAGGTTTCCCTGGAGATCAAGTACGCGAAAGGGGTCGACCAGAGGTGGGCCATGGTAGACACACCACCTGGCGGCGCGGCCAAAGGGGGGGCGCCACCCCATGGTGTGGGCCCCTGGTGGCCCCCCTCTGGCTAACCTCCTCCTCTGAACTTCTAAAACATCTCCGGTGTCCCCCCCCTTCTTCTCATCTTCTGAAATAGTGTATCTCGACGGTGCTTTTTCCATCAGATTTCTGTTCCCGGTGTTTATTCTCCAAAAATTATGAAACATACAAAATAAGATAAAATAACATAAGTGATGTATTATAACATGAAATATATCGATGAGTAACAGAAAATAACAATATAAAACAGTGATGCAAAATGGATGTATCACGCACCGACACACGCGCGGGCGGGGGGAGCAGCCGCCCCAGCAGGAAGGGTCCCACGACAGAGCTCTGATGGCGCCCAACCGCATAGACGAGCGCAGACGGCGCCGGCGCGGCCAGGCCCCCAAAGCCGGCGCTGGATCTCGATCCAATCTGGGCAGGGTCGCGCGCATGGGCTGAGCCGAGAAAGGCGGGGGTGAAGCTAGATGGCAGGGATGCCGGAGGTGGTGGGAGGTGGGTGGGGCTTGGCTGGAAACTAGGGAGAGTGGGGGCGCCGCCGGCGGGGGCCGGAGCGGCAAGGGCGCGTGGTTTGCGGGAGCGGGGTGGAGTAACGGACATCAGCTCGAGTGCTAACCTTTATACAAGATATTTCATCCTAGACTTATAAGTAATAATAAATTCTATGCCTACCAGGTGTTTGCAAAAGTGTCAAAACACCAAAACCGGTTGTATTAGGTATGTATATTTCTCGAAAGGTTGATTTTTGTTCCAAAATTGGATTCTTTGTTTTTGATTATTCAGGAATAGCTCTCATGAGGATAACTTTTTTCGGTTCAGAGGGGGTAGTAAGAATCGTGAAAAAAATACGTTTTTGGCATGTCATACATTATTTCATATGGAAAACGCTTGTATTCACCCGGGGGAACGTTGCGTTCCATCCCCCAAGTCGGTGTCCGTTCGATCCGCTCGAGATGTGCGGTTAGATTAGCACCCACGCCCCCTGTTTTCGCTAGGATTAGGACAACTCCCGTTTGGGGTTCTGCGCGGTTCCCCATTTCTGGCTCCAGCCGTTACGCACTCTTCGCGCGGCGCGGGGGCGACGACAAAGGCGAGGTGAGCGGCGTCGAAAGCGACGCGGGCGGCGACGAGAGGCGACGCCGTCGACGATCGTCGTAGGTTCCGCGCGTTCTCTGGTGAGGTTCCGCTCGCTCCCCTCTTCCTCTCGGGCGAGGTCCCCCTCTTACTCTCCGACGACCGTACGTAGTTAGGTTACCGCGAGCGGCGGCGAGAGGCGGCGCTGTCGCGGGTCCGTGCGCACTCCGGCGATGGCTCCCGTGCTCCAATCGTCCTCTGAGGCGGCCCCCTGCCCGCGCCCACCTTTTCCCTGTTTGCTCCATCTCAGGTGTTCCGAGCAAATTTACGTGCTCCTGCCCGCGCCTACCTTGCCATGTTGTAGCAAATTTTGGAGCAAATTTTGTAGCAGATTTAGCCTTTTTTAGCAGATTTAGGTGCTCCCCTGCAATCCACCCCCCTGTGCATATCCCCCGTTTTGTAGCAAATTTTATTTTAGTTGGAACCATATGTGCAAGTAGATTTAAATCTGAAATTCATCTATGTTTTTTGGAGGCAATTTGTGTACTGACTAGGCCTCATATTATATCTGCTAGCAATCTCTAAGTAGCAGCAATGGATGTTTGTTTTATTATTGCATTGTGTTTGCTTCTGTTGTACATTTTTTGTGCTTCTTTTGTGTCTTTTTTTGTTCTTAGTGTTCTGTTTTTTGCTGAGCAGGGGCAGTATTGGTGTAGCAAGGACCGTTTTGCTGCGAAGCGGTTGCTCAAGTGCGCAAATGATCTAACAGCACGGAAGAGAGAAATTATCGAGCAACACAGTGCTTTTTCCTCACTACTCAACATCTCACCTTTCAATGTCCCTACCGAGCTCATAGATTTTGTCGCCATGAACACTGTGGTTGAGCTTCGTGAGTTTCACTATGGAGCAAAACGGATCTTTTTCACAAGAGAGATTATCAGGAAGGTGTTTGGTATACGCTCAGGATCAAAGCCAGTTGAGTTGCTGAAGAAGAGTGTACATTCGGAAATTAGAGAGTCATACAAAGGCGCATTGTCGAGGCTACCCATAGAGAATGCAGCAAAGATGTTGAAGGAGCTTGATGACGGTGAAGAGGATGCCATAATCAGGACCTGGGACCTTTTGTGCTGGGCGACTGTTCTGAATCCATCCACCAACAACATGATGTGCTTAGAGTACATAGGGTGCATGAGTGACCCAAAGAAGACCCACGAGTATGACTGGGAGGAGCACATCCTGGAGCTGTTGATGCATTACATTCAAAAAATTCAGAAGAAGAAGGAGCAACCGCTTGTGCTTGATGGTGTTAATCTTCAGAAGGGTAAGCAGCAGGGTGAGTCTGAGGAAGCAGTAGCAGCCGCACCCGGTCCATCGAAAAAGAAGAAGATTAAGAACATGCTCGAATTCTGGATGTCCGGCCCATTGCCTGTTCTTGCTGTAAGTTTTTACCCTTTTTCACAGCTTGCTACTTTACATAGTTTTGTTTGCTCCATTAGATTTAAATTATTGTTGCTTTAGTTAGTTTCTGTTGCTCCATTGTTTATTTTTCTGCGTATTGTTTCTGTTTATGTTCTAGCTGTAAGTTCTTACCCTTTTTTCATAGCTTGCTACTTTACATAGTTTTGTTTGCTCTATTAGTTTTATATTATTGTTGCTTTAGTTAGTTTCTGTTGCTCCATTTTGTTTATTTTTGTGTGTATTGTTTCTGTTTAGTTGTATTTTTATACATTTTGTTACAATAGCTTTCAATTTCTGCTATTGTAATAGCTTTTCAGTTCCTTTCATGAATGTCCAATCAGCGGCAGGTTGATTTTGTGTTTTTTTTTTGCATATATAGCTGGTGTACATGGACCACTTGCTCATCCCAAAGAATGAGCACTTTATAAACAATTGGATTCCTAGATTTTGCTTTGTGACCAGTGAAGATTTCAGTTTCATTGTCAAGATCGACCGTGACAATAAAATCCTGTTGAACAAGACTATCTTTGGGAGGCGTCCTGTAAGTAGACTCTCTTGTTGTTTTCTTTTTCTTTTTCGTTGTTTGCGTTCCCCTGCCACGTTTCAATTTGTTTTGAACTCAACCTTGATTGGTTTTTTGGTTGTGTAGTTCCTTCCGTTATCCAAAACAGTGTATGCGCCGTGTCACGTGGACAGTTCAATGCCCGAAGATATTGATGTAAATCCGTCTGCATCGCTTAATGAATGACTTGTTTTCCCCACCATCGAGCAAATGGAAGTTTGTGTAGTTTCTAATGTGACTTTTGTAGGTCATTTTGTTTGTTCATATAGCATTTTTTCTGCACGTGTAGCAAGGTGCTTTTTCCACAATTTGCTACTTTACATATTTCATTTTGCTCCATTAGGGTTTAAGTACTGCTGTTTTAGTTATTTTCTTTTGCTCCATTTTTTTATTTCGTGCGTACTTTTTCTGTTTTTTGTTGTTTTTTATGTTTGCTACTATAATGATTTTTTTGCACCCTCAGTTATTTTGTTTTGTTCAGCCAATGTTTTTGTCTCAGTTTGCTGGTTTTTTTGCTTCTTTTAATGAACAGATGATGATTTTTTATTTTTAGAATTGTTGCTCACTCACACAGTAATCCATGTTTTTTGTTCAACACAGGTACCATCTCGGTTCAAGAACCTATACGACAAGCACAGGGTCAGTTTTTCTTCTAACGTGGATGCTACTCTCAGGAGTATTGGTGTAGGGTTAAAATCAATGCAGTCCAAACAAATGGCTTTGCTGTTGAATGATGTTGAAGGTACCCTGAAGGAAGATGATGGCCCGAGTATTGTCTTTCCAGCTTCTGGGGTAGGACTAGACGGGCAGGGCAACATGGATGGTGACAAGTCTGCTTCTGAGTCCGATGATCTTGATATTGAAGAGGAAATTGCTTTTGTGGATCCTATGGAGTGTGATTCTCATGTATGCGAAGACAACGTTGTTGAGGGCGATGCTGGTGCAGCAGAGAATGAACAAACCAATGCTACGGAGCTCAACGATGTCCCGCAACCAGCAATTGTTGTAGATTCCTCTCACACGGACGCCGATGGTGAGGAACAGGGGGTTGTGAGCAGTCCGGTTAGAGCTGCTGTTGGTAGTCCAGATAAAGTTGATGTTGGTAGTCCGGTTAGAGATGCTGTTGGTAGTCCAGATAAAGTTGCTGCTGTTGGTAGTCCAGCCAGTTCTGCTGCGGTGATTCCACCCATGCCCACTTCCCTTAGCCCACCTAGAGCTGCTGCGGATAGTACATTCGTTCCTAGGTAGGCTTCTCCCACACCTCGGCGCAACATACCAACAGGTTACTGGGATGATTGTCCGAAATTTAATGTGTGGAGCCAAGACAATGAATCTTCCCAAGCCCCTGACAAGAACGACATTGTGTGTGCAGAAAAGGTGGAGGATGCTTCTGCTCCGATAGGTGGAGACAAGGTTGCTCCCATGTGTATGTTCTCCTTCCCCCTTTTCTCTATATTTATTTTTGCATTTTTCATCATGATTTTGTGTCCACTGCCCAAAACAAGATTTTTCAAATTATTCTTTTCTGATGGACCTTTGTTGTGTAGCTCCCAAACCATGCCTTGGCACCCGCATCCCTATGAACGATGGCTTACTAGTACCGAAAAACTTGGAGGAGATTCCTGACGCTGCAACACCTGATCATGGGGACAATACAGGTTTGCTTTCTCTCCCTGTGCGCATTGTTTTTCTTTTGTTGGCTTTTAAAAAAAATGCTATCTTAGTGTTAGGGTTTTGCTTCTTTAGATAATTCTGGTTGCTACTTTACTTATTTCTGGTTGCTACTTTACTTAATTATGCTTGCTACTTTAGATACTTATGGTTGCTACTTTACATATTTCTGATTGCTTCTTTTACATAATTCTGGTTGCTTCGTTAGATATTTATGGTTGCTAATTTACATAATTCTGGTTGCTACTTTAGGCAATTCTGCCTGCTACATACTGATCTTACATTACTTTGTAGTTTTGATAGCTTACCCAACCCTTCAAGCTACTCTCTACTTTTACATGCTCCTAAACAAATTTCCCCACATTTTTCTTTGTTGCTATAGAGCTCTTTTTCCTTTTGCAACCTTAACCACTAGCTTATTATTTTTGTTTTCCTAGACAATGGTGGCAGCTCAGGTGTTGTAGAGAAGAAGGATGGTAGCACTGGTGTCCTAACTTTTCAAAGGAGGACTAGGTATAAAAGGGCAATGAAAACTAATGTTAAGGCTCCAGTGGCGAAAAAGTTGAAGAAGCCCTCTGCAGATGTAGTTGCACTGTATGAACAGTTTGTGCGCCATTCTGGCAATCTCAAGACTGACCGTCCAAAGAAAGGGAAAGATGACCCGTGAGTCTTTTTTTTCTGGCCTTTTTACCACAGTCCTGTAATTACGTGACATTTTTTGTTTTGCTACTAGCTACTCCTTTTTTGCTTTTTATTTTTGGTCATTGCAGCAATCGGGACACCTCTGATTATGTTTTCATGTATTCTTTTTCAGGCCTCCTTTCATTCTAATTGGGGGGTCTCACTGTGACTACAAGAGTTTTCACAATTCCCTAGGCCACAGGAAGTGTCTTGACACTCAGGTCATGTGTGTTTGGTATGAGAGTTTCAATAAGGAAGCGAAAAAAGAAGAGGAAAACAACACATCTGCTTTGAAAAGATATGTTTTCAATTGCTACACAACGGTTAGTTTTGTCCTAAGACTTTTTTGCTGCATGCCTTAGCTGACATTTTTTACCCTAATATAACTTTTGCTCTTTTGTTTCGTCATGAGTAGCAAAAGCTCATAGTTGATCCAGAGAAGTTTAACCCAGCTACAGTTGTGAGAGGGTTCAAAACTCAAAATGTGAAGTTCAAGATCATGAAGAAAGACCTTGTGAGCTATGCTTTCCTCTTCCTACATTGTTTTCGCTGCGTTGTAATTACATCGGTATTAGTTTACGAATCCTTTTTTGTGCAATTATAAGTTTCAAGCCAATTGTAGAAGTTTCTGTTTTTTGGGCAGAATTGCTCCCATACTTAGGTTTATATGCTCTTTTAGAAGTTTATGTTTGCTACAATAGTTTCAACTAATTGCTACCTTCATGTATCCAGTCATTATACATTTTCTAATTTGGTATTCATTTTGTTCCGCTACATATTTAGCTACACTTCCCTGTAGTCAAGGAAAACCACTGGATGGTATGCACTGTCAACTTGCTACACGACCAGTTCCACGTGTTTGATTCAATGAACCACAAGGACAAGAGCTTTCTGGAGGAAGCAGCAAACAACCTGGTTTGTTGTTTGAACTGTCTACAAGGATTACATTTGTTATGTGTATCACACTAATTTCTAATTTTTTGCTATTCCAGTTTATTAACTTTGCGACGCTTTGCAAAGCTTCTGGAGTTTCTCACATAGACATCCACCGCTACACACTTTCCACACCCGCCCACCCACAGCAGAAGACGCTGTAAGATCTTTTTTTCTTTGATGCAATTATAAGTTTCAAGCCAATTGTAGAAGTTTCTGTTTTTTGGGCAGAATTGCTCCCATACTTAGGTTTTATATGCTCTTTTAGAAGTTTATGTTTGCTACAATAGTTTCAACTAATTGCTACCTTCATGTATCCAGTCATTATACTTTTTTTTACATGTTTGCTACTAACTATGTTCATTTTTTTCTTTTCTCCTTTTTCAGCTATGACTGTGGTTTCTTCACAATGTTGTTCATTCAGCACTTCGACGCTAAAAGCATGATGTCTTTCTCCAAGGATGACATTCCTACATATCGCATGGCTCTCGCAGCGAAGCTCATCCAGGATAGAGAGAACAAAGGCGACATCGTGGGCGTCATGGAGGCTTGCTTGGAGCCTCAGGCGGGGGGTAGCCATTAGTAGTTTCATGTAGCCTGGAGTGACAACCGCGACATGTACATTCTCTTTAGCCTCATCTAGTTTCATGTAGCCTGGATGGATGAAACAGCTTTTTTATATGTTTTTCTGTTTTTTCATATGTTATCCCCGCTGGAATCTACTGATCCACAGATTGTGTCCTTTTGTTGAACAAATGATTGTGGCTATCAATGACAGATAGTTGACTATGTTGTTAACCATGGGAATGAATGTAGTTTTTCTCCTGCTTGGTTCTAATAGTAGCAACTGAATTATCCCTCTTTTCTCGATGATTTCTCTGTTTTTGCTACAAATTTATATCAAATGAATTCTGTGTATTTTTCTGGTACCTTTTTTGTGGGTTTTTGTTTTCCTGGAGGTGGCCATATTTTTGCTACATTAGGTGTATATGTTTGCTTCAATAGTTATTTTTCAATGCTACAATATAGAAATCTGGTTGCTACAGAACAACCTTTTTTTATCATACAGAAAGATATTGAAACCCCTGGACAAGAATAGTTTTTTGCTCACGCAGAGTAAATCATTTGCTCCAAAAATAGATTTTCAATGCTTCATACACAATAAAATGTTACTACCAACATTTTTTCCACAATAAAAAAAAAGATAATTTACGTTTCATATAGCTGAGTACATTTTTCATTTGCTCCCAACGCAAGAATACAAGTTATCCACGGAATAATTTTTTGCTAGAAACTTCCAATAATTGCTCCAATACAAGGTAACTATGTGTTAAATCATTTTATACCAATAGTACCAACGCCATGTACAATTAAAACTTCCACCCTAACAACTTCTTCGTAGCAATTGTTTTCAAAAACATCATCATAGAACAGCTACAGCCTTAGCTCAGCCCCAGCAGCCAATCTTTCATCCTCCACCTGTTTAGCAACACAATCTTTCACCGCATGTCCCTTCTCATGACACCACAGACACTTCATTACTCTCTTCTTTCTAGGTTGCTTGGGCTTCTTCACCGGTTTCTTGTTTGTTTCTTTGGCATCGTCAGCTTGCTTGCGTCTCTTCAAAGTTTCTGCATCGCGTAGCTCAACCAAAGTCTTCCGCCTCTGTTCTTTCATCGTGGGACGTCCTTTAGGTTTTACCCGTTTAGGAATTTTTAGTGTTTGCATGCCGGTAGCAAATTTCTCGCTATCACCAACCATTGTTGTTGGTTCATTTTGCTGTGGTCCATTATGTTGGTCTTCATCCAATCCTGCATCCTCTTCGTCGCCTTCTTCAACAACATTTCTTTTTGCTCTTAAGATTGCAGCAACCTTTTTGCTAGCCTCACCCACCATTCTTGAAACAACTTCATAAGCTTCATCCACAAAACAAGCATCCGAGGCAAGCTCATTCATTTTTCTGCATAGTGAGTTGTATTTCAGTGTATTTGTTGGTGGGACACCAAATCTGAGCCCGTTGCCCCCGGATCAGGCGTTGGTGTTGTTGCTACTGAAGACCATCTGTATAGCAAGTACCTTTCTGGTATTTTCTGGACATTTAGGTGGACCATGACCCTGATGATGTGTGGACATATCAGTCCACATATTTCAAACCCATTGCAGCCGCACGAGTACAGCCCCTCCTCAAACTCAACTTGAACCCGGTATGTTCTCACTTCTAGGCCAGGGTTTGGAACTAGATCAAAACCAATGCCTTCTACATCTGCCCGTACTGGATAGAACTTTGTTGATGCAGCAACAAGCTTCTGGTACCTTTCAAATATTTCTGTTGTGTAGAATTCTTGTCCTTGCTTCTCAATTGCACCATTAGATGAAAATCAATGCTATATGGAATGCTACACATACACAGCAGGCAGAAATTTCTTTTCTGCTACGGATTGGCTATCAACCTTTTAGTACAGTGGAAAGAAGATATTTTCTTTTTCAATTTTTTGCAGCTTAGATTTTTGCACTAGTTGCTACACACTACCTTACATTTTTGTATTTTTTTGGTGTGCTACAATGGGTGATGTATTTCAGAAATGCTGCTTTTTTTGCTTACCTTCCCCAAAGCGATCTTCTTGTTGTCTCCATTGCAAACCCTGCGTTATCCTCCCGGTCAAGCATCAATGTCTGGCAAAGCTCATACTTTTGGAAAAAATTGTACACCGAGTCACCTGGTCGTATCAGTGTTTTGAAGTACGAATTCAGTCCTTCAGACCATCCAGTAGTGCTCGTGAAAGGGAAGAACCTGGTTCTGAAATAAACAGGGGCCCATGTTGTTCTAGACTTCCACATATTTTGCAGATGAGTGTTTTCAGACATGCCAAACTCTGTGATCATATGCTCCCAACAATCCTCAAATTGCTTCACCGTGTCGGTTCCATAGATGCACCCATAGAAAGCATCACTAAAAGGATTACCTTCTGCCAAGTTTGGTCCCAACTTTTTCCTCGCAAGATGCAGGACATGGTAGAGACAGCACATGTGTATCGAGTTTGGGAAAACCTGACGTATTGCTTCTGCCATTGCTTCATCTTGGTCTGTCATTATGTTATCCGGGTGGACACCATCCATTGCAAGCATCCACTGCTCGAACACCCACTTGAACGTTTCTATTTTCTCATCTGGTAACAGAGCACAGCCTAGCACTATTGTGTGTGTGTGGTTATTGATTCCGACTATGGGAGCAAATGGCATGTTGTATCTATTTGTACAGAAAGTTGTGTCAAAAAACACACAATCCTTGTACTTATGATACAATGACCTTGTTCGACCATCCACCCAGAATAAGGCCCTCACAGCACCATTTTATCAACCTGCGTAGCAAGCAGAATTAAGTAAAGTAGCAAGCAGAATTAAGTAAAATAGCAACCAGAACTAAGTAAAGTAGCAACCATAATTAAGTAAAGAAGCAAAACCTGCGTAGCATAGAAGAAGTTGATGTTTTCAGCTTGCCTTTGCTTGAAATACTCCAATGTCATTTCCATGTCTCGTAATGTAACCTCATTGCGTAGCATTGTTCGGATGTTTGAAACATCCCTTTTAACATACCCCAAGCATCTCGGGTCACCACCGTGCATACTGCCAAGAGCTCCCATCAGTTGTGTTGTGGTTATGTTCTGGTTATGCAATGTTTGTATAAACTGATAGTCCTCTACCGGCACCTTCCCGTGTGAACGGTAGAACCTGCGCCTCCCTACTTGCTTAACCATGGTGTGTGTGTGATCTGCTCTGAAAACCGTCACAGTCCAAGCTCCATTGCGCATGCCAACGATCATGTGAGCTTTACAATCATGGCGAATGATCTTCATTCGTTGCCTTGTGTCCGACATGTCAACCTGCTCACATGCCTGTTTGCTACGAGACTTTTGCGCGCTATGGATGCTCATGTCATTATCTTCTTCAAATGGCGATTTGCTACCACTCTTGCTACCAGGCTTTTTCTTCTCAGATGGAGGTCTACCTGTGTGCACGCACTCAAACACTCTGCTCAATATAGTGTCCGGAGGAGCATTTCTCGCCTGGTTGTACTTCGTGTTTCCAATGCGTGTGCCGAAGCCCATTTTCATCGCGTAGTCATTGTAAACTTTTTGTGCTTCCTCAATATCATCAAAAATCATCCCAACAAACGGCTCCACTGGCTGTGATGTTATTTCCTCACCAGCTTCCTCAACAGCATTTGAAACGGTCCCACTATTCGCGCTACGAGGCCCATCAACGAAATCATTCGGAGTAGTGTCCTGACAATCGAAGTGGTTCTGATCCTCTCCTCCAGGTGTGGTGTTAAGGTCAAATCCTTCCAATATGCTGTCAGGAACAAATCCCTGAAACAAAAAACAAACAAATCTGATCAATCTACTTTGCTCACAAACTACTAAAAGAGAATGGCAGTTGCAATGAACAGAACATGTTCCTGAGATATGGTAGCAATTTTTCCACAATCTTACTCTAACCATGATTTTCTTTGGACATTGTGTATGAGCATATTTGGAAGGTTATTTGCTCCACAGAGATAAGAATATCTTCTTTTTTTTATTCTACATAACACACATTTTTTGTTCGAGTTTTGGAGCAACCACCATGTCAATAAGTAGCAATTTCAGCAAAAATATGTGGATCAATCTAAGCTTGCTAATATCTTTTTCTTCTACACAAGCAATTCCGATGCTACTACCACTGCCCGTAGCAATAATTTGCTACATAACTGCTTCCAGAAACCAATCACATCAAGTGGACACATATACCATCAACCAGCACATCAACTGGAGCAAACATTTGTACCAACATCAAAACACAGCAAATTGTACCAATTTCTTCTACAAGCAAACCATCACACAAACCACAGCAAATGGAGCAATTCTCTTTCGTAGCAACAGCAATCACAACAAATTGGGCTCAATTTCCAGCAACCATCACAGAAGTTTTGCTCCCCATTGATCAACAAGTTGCAGGAGCAAATTTTGGAGGAGCAACCATAACATATTTTGAGCAACCATCACAGAATTGGGAGGAAATTTTGCAGGAGGAACAAGTTGAGCAAAAAAACTCACAAAGCGTGCTGGTTCCTCAACGTCCGGATCTTCATTGAAGAGGGCAGGAGGATTTCTGACACCCTCACTCGGTCGCGGAGCAAACCATGCTCCCAGCCCGCCGTCGTACATGCTGGAACTCTGTCTCCGCCGCCGGCTCGCCGGATTTGCCCCCGAGTTTGAAGCTACTATGGAGGACGGGGGGACGTGGTGAGGTTGACCAGGAGGAGGGTACAGGATGCTGTTGCGGATGTGGTTAGCCATGGCGTTTGATTCGCGGCGAGCCGCCGCGTCGATCTCCTCACGCGCCGCCCCCGGAGATCACGGGGAACTGCCCGATCTGCCTCCCTGTCGGTTTTGCTTCTTTGCGTCTCCCTTTTTGCTCCTTGTAGCAAAAGCGGGGGAGGGGTACGACAGGCGTTGATCGTGCGGCGCGGTTTGCCCGATCGGACGGCTCCCGACCCGGGGGATCGAGTTGTTTTATCCCCCGGGGGACGCTCAGCGCGGTCCATTTCATATACATAGCATTTCTCTCTCACAAATTCCCGCTGCAACGTGCGGGGTATCCATCTAGTTAAGGAAGCGCAAAAGTAACTTGTTTTTACTGCACCGAGCAGCTGTTACAGCACGACTAAACTGATCCTCGTTTTACTGCACAGAACCTCTTCGGTTGATAAGCTGCAAAAGCTGCGGTTCCCAGTAATGATAAATTTGTAACCACAAACTACTCCATTTGGTCTGATAGATGGATCCCAGAGGCGTGTGCACTGAAACCAATGGGGATGCTAAATGATACAGGGGTGGATCAAGTTTCGGAGCTGATTGATGCTGAGACGTTTCAGTGGCGGACACAGTTGGTCCGTCATACCTTTCTTGCTCCAGACGCGGAGAAGATTTTGCAGATTCCACTAAGAAGAAGTGCGGGGGAGGATTGGATAGCGTGGCATCAGGAGAAAACGGGAGTTTATTCTGTGCGCTCAGCCTATCGGTCGCTCCTTGAACAGAAACTTACGAGAGAGGAAGCTCTAAGCAATAAAGCGAGTCATTCAAATGCTAGAGATGATGAGAAATGGAAACGGTTATGGAAGCTGGATGTACTACCAAGGGTACGAGTGTTTTGGTGGAGAGTACTCAGAGGCATTGTGCCTGATTACGCTACTCTTACCAGGCGGCATGTCAGAGTTGAAAGTACCTGTCCGGTATGTAAATCAGCATCCGAGTCGTTATTTCATGCACTGATGGAGTGTAGCCATGCGCAGTTGTTTTGGACAGCGGCGAGGGACATCTTGCATCTGAAAATTCCGAAATTACACCCGACCACATGGGCGATGGATATTCTTTGTGAGTCTTCATTCAGCCAAGATGATCGGGAGAATTTTACTTCGATCATGTCAGCCATCTGGGACTCGAGGAACAGATGGGCGCATGAGGATCAGGGTTATGACCCATCAAAAACAATGGAAGCAATAGCTGAAACTTTTGGCTTGCTAGAGAAGAAAAATGAGTCTAAAGAGAAGATCACCAGACCGCCATGTACTTGGCATGGACCGGAACGGGGAGTGATCAAATTGAATTCAGATGGTGCCATCCGTGAAACGCAAGGCATTGCGGGAGGAGGCGGCGTAGCACGTGATGCAGATGGTTTTCGGAGTGCTTGGTGTAGATTCTACCAAGGTATCTCTGACCCATTAATCATGGAGGCTTTATCTTTTAGAGATGCGGTGCTGTTTGCTCACCAGCAGGGATATCGGAAAATTATATGTGAAACTGATTGTGCAGAGCTGGTGCGGCTTTGGAATAATCGATCATCTCAGAGATCGATGATTGCCCCAATCCTAAGGGAGGTGGATGAGAGTATTTCCTCTTTTGAGTTTTTTGAGGTTTGTTTTACTAGGCGTTCTGCTAATAAGGTTGCTCACGAGTGTGCACGTTATGCGTGTGAGCATAGTTTAAATTCAGTTTGGATAGGTTCTTGCCCTGAGTTTTTGATTCACAGCCTAGAGGCTGATTGTACCCCTTATGTTATGAATTAATAAAGCGTGTGTTTCCCCAAAAAAAAAAAAAAAAAACTACTCCAGTGCTAGAAATAGTGATGTCTTAGTATCTGAAAAATAAAATTGGTTCCGAGTTCTGAGAAAGCTTACAGAATGCTTAAATGCTCTAATGTTCTGAATCAGAATTTCAGTACTTCAGAATAACTAACAATCGTATTGGCTGGTGCTTCTTTAGTCGAGAGAAGAAAAAAACTACTACGAGTATATTAAGAACCTTTTTTTCCTCAAGATTGTTACTACTTCTTGCATCAATGGAATAGGATCCATGGATCTCGCAATAGCACAACACGTCGATGCATGAAAATGATGTTCCGCATGAATTGTACCGAATTTGATCGGACAGGGATCAACAGTTAGGAAACTGGCTCCAACACCAAGGTGATTCTTTTGTGCGTTTGTGCAGGCACTGCTGGTGCTGGACGATTAATCCAACTTGCTCAAACGGCAGCATCTGTGGTTCCAACAGCCAGCAAAATGATGGAGAAACTTTGATGGATATAGCCAACTCCACGACTTACATATTAACACCCACCGCACCATCCTCAAGCACCAGTCATGGCAGCCACACCGGAGGAAGCCTTGGGCTTTGTCAGACCAGCACCAGCGACCCCATCCGTCTTCTTCGACCTTCCCCTAATACCCCATCAGCAGCCTGCACAGAGTTTACATGTGGCCTTAGACAGCATCTCCCGCATGCTCATGGAGGAAGATATCGTTGAGAAAATTATGTACCAGTACCCAGACAACCCGATTCTCCTGCAAGCCCAGCAGCCTTTCACACAAATCCTCTCAGCTGCCTCCGGCATAACATCATCATCTGATGGCCTGGGGTCCTCGGCACCCACCATGCTTTCTTCTGCATTGCCGCACAGCCTGAGCCAGGACATCACTATGAAAAGCAGCACACATCTCTGGAACGCGGATCTATCCTCCTCCTTGAATGGTACGGACATAGCGGAGCCCAATAGCGTTGAAGGAAACACCGGCATGCAGATGCTCTCAACCATCGCATTCTTGAAAGGCATGGAAGAAGCCAGATTGTTCTTGCCCGCCAGAGATAATGAGAAGTCGGCCTGTAAGAAGAGGTTTCATGAGGACGATGGTGATGCAAGGGATAATGTGGGCAGAATAAGGAAGCAAACCATGATTTCAGTGCAGAATGAATCAGAGAAACAAGCCACTGCAGGCAACATGTTGGACGAGCTCATGCTCGAGGGCCACGGCTTATGCTCCAGTGTAATGCAGAACTTCCGTGTCAGCACCAGTGAGGTTATAAAGCAACAGAACATATGCGTGCAGGTGCCGCGCATGAAGCGTGGCACGAAACAGATGTTTGTGGTTGACCTAGAAACACTGTTGCTCCGTTGCGCAGAGTCGGTGGCCACGAATGATCGCCACAACGCAGCCAAGATTTTAGAGAAAATCAAAGGACACTCGTCACCGATGGGGGCCACCACAGAGCGCTTGGCTCATTACTTTGCCGAGGGGCTAGAGGCATGTCTGGCTGGCACAGGGAGCCAGCTATACCACAGGTTACTCATGATGAAACACTCCTCCACCTTGGAACTTGTCAAGGCCTATCAGCTTTACGTGGATGCCACTTGCTCCACCACGGTGGCGTTCGACTTCTCCAACAAGACCATTTATAACATCACCGCGGGGAAGAGCAAGCTGCACATTGTACACTACGGCATTGGGGATGGTCTCCAGTGGATAGACTTACTCCAGTGGTTCGCAAAAAGGGAGGGAGGGCCTCCGGAGGTGAAGATTACCGGCATTAATAGCTGGCAACAACCTGCAGCGTTCCATCCTGCCAAGCGGACTGAGGAGGCAGGTCGCAGGCTAATCCTTTGTGCAAGCAAGCTTGGTGTGCCATTCAAGTTCCGCGGGATCACCGCAAATTTTGAGACTGTCCGTACTGAGGACCTTGACATCAATCCTGACGAGCTACTCGTCGTGAACAGCATATTTCAGTTTAGGGCCCTAATGGACGAGACCCTCACTGCTGATAGGATGAACCCAAAAGATCAGGTCCTCAACACTATCAGGAAGATGAAGCCAGCCGCATTCATCCATGGTGTGCTGAATGCATCATTCTGTGCGGCCTACTTTGTAACACGTTTCCGCCAGGCATTATGTAACTTCTCGGCAGTGTTTGATTTGGTGGAAGCCACTTTCCCACGAGACAATGACTTGAGGTTGGTGGTGGAGCGTGACATCTTCGCACGGTCTGCCATGAACGTCATCGCCTGCGAGGGTGCAGATCGGGTGGAGCGTACTCAGCACTACAAGGATTGGCATGTACGTAATCAGCGAGCAGGGCTGAGGCAGCTTCCATTGGATCCGGACATTACTAGTGTGCTGAAAGCACAAGTGAAGAAGCGTTACCAGAAGCATTTCATGATCCATGAGGATCACCAGTGGCTTCTGCAGGGATGGAAAGGCCGTGTGCTCAATGCACTTTCGATATGGGCAGGTAATGATGTTACTAGCTCTCACTCAATATAGTCTCACGTACCATTGGCCAATGGATCCTTAACAACAATGCGTTAGTGATTTTCGTATGTTGTCTATTCGCTTTTCATGAACAAAACCATTTGTGGCAAGTACATTCAGATATGAATTACTGAATGAAATATATTTTTTGCACCTTCAAGTTATGGTGATCACTTAGGCAAGCAGGCGAACCGTCCAGTGGACGTGGCACACAGTCCACTCCGCAAATTTATGTACCTATTGTTAACTAGCATGTGGTTGCATGTTTTTATTAGTACTCTTAGAACACCCACAATGAGGCGCTAATTTGCCGACGCTAGGGTTAGAATCCTGGCCAATCGACGGTTATCTTGCCAAATCCTGGTACCAAGTGTGGCGTTGACGCAAAAAGTTTCATCGGTCACTAGACTATTTTTTTCCTTGGTAAACCCCGTTTTCTTTCTTCTTTTAGCACCTAAAATTAGCTCTTTGCATTGGGGACGGAACCTCTTTTACAAGCGCTACGTGAAATTGAATCAGTTATCTCACCCTAAGCGCCTGGTTAAGAGTCCATGCATTGTTACTAGTATTTGTTGAGTATAAGGCAAGTGGCCCAGCAGCATGGTTCAAAGTCTTTACAGCTATTCACAGTGCTATGATAAAAGAAAATATATGGTGTAACGAGCAACTCGAGCAACCGGAAACAAGAGTTGCCACACCACTGGATGCTGCAATGCCGACGGTGATCACAACTAGTGCCTACAACTACAATGGATAGCCGAATTTATGTTTGCAGAAAAGAATGTCATTTATGCATTGCCAGGGCCAAGCATATCTTGAGTAATAGTAGGGGTGTAACTCGTGTTGGAATATTGATCTCGAGTTGCAATGGACCAAGAGATAAAGGAGGGGGGCTGTTTCCCTGCATGTGTGCAGTTGTGCCTTGATCGTGGCACCTAAAACCAACATTTGGTTTCGGTCGTTGGTCACATAGTGCCACATATAGTGAAGGGGTTGTGATCCTCTTTAAAGGGATATGCACGCACAGGTTAACACCCATAATCAGAAGATGGACTACCACCGCTGGCCACTGGAAGGGCAGTGCTGGCGGCATCATCGACTTCTATTTCTACTTCTAGCTGCCCCATATCTTCTCTAATTACATCTATGGGCTAACCCAAATGCCCACTGCCAATTCTGGTTAGTACCTATGAGTTCTTTATGATGTTTAGGTGTTCTAGCTCACGATTAGGGATTAATGTTAACCTAATGCTAACGGTATCAGAGCCATCCCTTATCTTTCTGGAACCCTGAGTGAGCCTTGATTAATGTTAATTATTGCATGATTAGAGCCAAAATGCTTTGGGTTAGGTCCATTTAAAAATGCTTTTTCCCTAATAAGTTTCTACCCATGAGCAATTAGTCACAAGTAGAACCTAATGGAAAAAATGATATATTATTCCGATCGGCTAATGCTAATAATAAAGTTTGGATCCAGATGTCCATCGCTTAGGTGCTCCCAATAATCGGGTAGAAAAATATTCAGGTAGATTAATTGGAATTTTCTTACGGCTCGGATAGTGGAAAGGATGGGAATATATGAAAATTTGAACGATCCGAAATCCCCATCCCGAACCCTAAAGCCCCCCTTCGGCCCCTCCCAAATGAAATCTTAAGTTTTTGGATCGGGACTTACTTCCCCGTGTCTGGTCGCCGCCCTTAGGAATGACAACACGGTGGCCCTCCATGCCAAGCGTCGCCATCAACCCCCTCGCAACGCACAAGGCACTGGCTGCCGTGGGCGAATTTGGTGTCATCTCCCAGTCGGTGCAGTCCCTTTAAGGACGCCGACACGTGAGGGCCTCGACTCCCGCGCCGTGCTTCACCTGAAAATTACTTCAGTGGTCAACCAGTAACAAGCTTGATTAAGCACAGCAAAAGGGTTAGCCAGCCATTAAAAATAACATGCCAATTTATGGATTTCCAGAAATGCAACTACATTGGAAAAGGCTTCCTTCTGATTGGGACATCGACAAGATTAAATGGGATATACTTGGGTGCACAATTGTTTCTTGCGCTATCCTGATGCCTTGGACACTCATCGAACGAATGAATAGTCGGATATCTTCAGACTGAAGAAGTTCGAACAGGAAAGTTTCTGAACTAGGGGTCCTCACTGAATATATCTGCCTCAAGAGGCGCACCACATCCGGTCAGGAAAAGTTTTACAGAAAATTTGCTGAACCAGTTTACTTTTTTGAAACAAGTAAAAAAAGAGGCCTGCAGGAGGAGCAATATATTAAGGAGAAGAACAGGCGCACACCTGCGGAGATGTATACTCTTCTCTTTTTTCTTGGGCACAGTTATATTGCGGAACTGGATACTCAAATGGGGGCTGCGGGCTAGGCGCCCAGTCAGCCGCGCGCGCACTAGCCAACTGGAGTTGCTCTGAACAAGAGTTCAGTTCATTAACCAGTAAAAAAATGGGCAAGTAGCCTTTTTTCGTTTGTTAACCAGAAAAAGGCACAAGTAACTTGCACAGCCATTACGCCATTTGCCACCGAAGCACTGTTCACAGCACCTATAATCTGATCCTCGCAGTAGCTGAAACCTCCTAGGTTGATAAGTTACAACAGCTACAGTTCCATGTTCTCCACAGTTTTCTTGGCTCGATCTAAACTATTTCTGTAAATGATGATTCGTAACCACATACTACTCCACTGCTAGAAACAACAGTGTACTGCTGGCTGAAAAATTGCTTCTGAATTCTGAGAAAGCATACAAAACGCCCTTCTTTTCCGCAGGATTATGATTACTTCTTGTATCAGTGGAACAGAACCCTTGGATCTCACAATAGCATGACATGTCGATGCATGAAAATGATGTTCCGCAAGAATTGTACCGAATTTGACCGGACCAGAATCAATGGTTAGGAAGCTGGCTCCAATACCAAGGTGATTCCTTTGTACATTTGTGCAGGCACTGCTGGTACTGGACGATGAATCCAACTTGCTGAAACGGCAGCATAGGTGGTTCCAACAGCTAGCAAAACCATGGAGAAACTTTGATAGATATAGCCAACTCCACGACTTGCATATTAACACGCACCGCACCATTCTCAAGCATCATTCATGGAAGCCACACCAGAGGAAGCCCTGGGCATTGTCAGGCCAACACCAAAGCCCCCCTCCGCCTTCCTTGACCTTTCCCCGACGCCCCATCAGCAGCCTGAACAGAATTTACATGTGGCCTTAGACAGCATCTCCCGCATGCTCATGGAGGAAGATATTGTTGAGAAACTTATGTACCAGTACCCCGACAACCCGATTCTCCTGCAAGCCCAGCAGCCTTTCGCACAAATCCTCTCAGCTGCCTCCAACATAACATCATCATACAATGGCCAGGAGTCCTCGGTGCCCACCATGCTTTGTTCTGCATTGCTGCCCAGCCCGAGCCAGGACAGCGCTATGAAAAGCAGCAAACGTCTCCGGAACTGGGATCTAGGCTCCTCTTCCTTGAATGGTATGGACATACTGGAGCCCAATAGCATTGAAGACAGCACCAGCATGCAGATGCTGTCAACCATCGCATTCTTGAAAGGCATGGAAGAAGCCAGATTGTTCTTGCCCAGCAGAGATAATGAGAAGTTGGCCTGTAAGAAGAGGTTTCATGAGGATGGTGATGCAAGGGATAATGTGGGCAGGATAAGGAAGCAAATCGTGTTTTCGGTGCAGAGTGAATCAGAGGAACAAGCTACCGCATGCAACTTGTTGGACCAGCTCATGCTTGAGGACCATGGCTTGTGCTCCGGTGCGATGCAGAAGCCCCGTGTCACCAACAGTGAGGTTATAAAGCAACAGAATATATGCGTGCAGGTGCCGCGCATGAAGCATGGCATGAAACAGATGTTTGTCATTGACCTAGAAACACTGTTGCTCCACTGTGCAGCGGCCGTGGCCACTAATGATCGCCACAACGCAGTCAAGTTATTAGAGAAAATCAAAGGACACTCGTCACCGACGGGGGACAACACAGAGCGCTTGGCTCATTACTTTGCTGAGGGGCTAGAGGCACGTCTGGCTGGAGCAGGAAGCCAGCTCTACCACCGATTACTTATGATGAAACACTCCTCCATTTTGGAACTTGTCAAGGCCTATCAGATTTACGTGAATGCCACTTGCTCCACCACGGTGGCGTTCGTCTTGTCCAACAAGACCATCTATAACATCGCCGTGGGAAAATGCAAGCTGCACATTGTACACTACGGCATCGGGGATGGTCTCCAGTGGACAGACTTACTCCGGTGGCTCGCAAAAAGGGAGGGAGGGCCTCCGGAGGTGAGGATTACCGGCATTAGCAGCTGGGCACAACCTGCAGCGTTCCATCCTGCCCAGCGGACTGAAGAGGCAGGTCGCAGGCTAATCCTTTGTGCAAGCAAGCTTGGCGTGCCATTCAAGTTCCGCGCCATCACCGCAAAATTTGAGACTGTCCGCGCTGAGGACCTCGACATCAATCCTGACGAGGTACTCATTGTAAACAGCATATTTCAGTTTCGGACCCTAATGGATGAGACCCTCAGTGCTGATAGGATAAACCCAAAAGATCAGGTCCTCAACACTATCAGGAAGATGAAGCCAGCCGTCTTCATCCATGGTGTAATCAATGCATCATACTGTGCGGCCTCCTTTGTAACACGTTTCCGCCAGGCACTATATAACTTCTCGGCAGCATTTGATTTGATGGAGGCCACTGTCCCACGAGAAAATGACTTGAGGTTGGTGGTGGAGCGTGACATCTTCGCACGGTCCGCCATGAACATCATCGCCTGCGAGGGTGCAGATCGGGTGGAGCGTACTCAGCACTACAAGGAGTGGCATATACGTAATCAGCGAGCAGGGCTGAGGCAGCTTCCACTGGATCCTGACATAATTGGTGTGCTGAAAGCACAAGTGAAGAATCGCAACCAGAAGCATTTCATGATCAACGAGGATCGCCAGTGGCTTCTGCAGGGATGGAAAGGCCGTGTGCTCACTGCCCTTTCGATATGGGCAGCTAATGATGTAACTAGCTCTCACTCAACATAGTTTTAAGTACCAGGTCAATGGATTCTTAACAACAGTGCTTTGTGCTTTTTGTATACAGTCTATTCGCTTTTCATGAACGAAACCATTTATCGTAACTATTCACAGTGCTATGATACGAAAAATCAATGGTATACAGGCAACTCGAGCAACCTCAAGCGAGTGGAAACATGAGTACTAGCGTGGCGCACTGCCGGCCATGATCACGACCAATGCCTACACCTACAATGGATAGTAGAATTTATGTTTGTAAAAAAGATGTCATTGATGCATAGCCAGGACCAAACATATCTTGAGTACTACTGTACTAGTAGGGCCGTACTAGTGTTATAATGATCACGACCAATGCCTACACCTACAACGGCCGTACTAGTGTTAGAATGTTGATCTCAGGTCACAATGGACCAGGAGATAAGGGGGAGTTGTTTCCCTGCGTTTGTGCCATGATCAGGGGCACTTAAACCAGCGTTTGGTTTCGGACACTGCTCCCACAACGCCACATATAATGAGGGGGTCATGAATCATGATCCTCGGTTAAGGGATGTGTACACACGAGTTAAACCCATGGTCCTAACTAGCCATCCTAAAAGGGTACTGAATGTACAGAAGGGCAGTGCCAGCGGCAGCCTCCACTCCACGACTACATCTATCATCTATACATTTTACGGGCTAACACCTAATTCCCGCTGCCAATTCCAGTTAGCACCCTTGATCTGATGATGTTTAGGTGTTCTAGCTCATGATTATGAATCAATGTTAATCCTAACGCTAACATTGGCGTCGGAGCCTTCCCTAAGCCCTAACGAGCCTTCATTAATGTTAATTATGCATGGTTAGGGCCAAAGTGCTCTCGGTTAAGGCCATAATGTTTTTGCCCTAATCAATTTTGGTCCATGATTAATTAGTCACAATTAGTACTTAATGATGACTTTTATGTTTTTTTAGTAGACCAGGTAAGGTTGATTAATAAAGTTTGGATGGTACTAATGATCACCAGTTATGTGCTAATAACCATGATTAACATTGAGTATGTCATGTTAAGGCCTAAAATGTTCTAATTGAGCCACTGTTTCAAGTTTTTAAGCTGCTAAATAATCGTTAGATTTAATTGGCATTTTCTTAAGGCTCAGATGGAGAAAAGAAAATAAAAGGGGACATTTCAATTTTTTGACGAACCGAAAATCCCCAGAATCCATTTACCCCGAACCCTAAATCCCCTTTTTCAAAACCCTAAGTTTCGGGGTCGGGACTTACCTCCCCGGGGTCTGGTCACCGCCCTTATGGACGACGGCGCGCTGCCCTCGAGCGGAGCGTCGCCGTCAACCCCTCGCATCGCGCACGGCACAAGCCGCTGTGGGAGAACATGGCGCCCGACGATCCGCCATATCCCTACCGGTGCGGTCAAGGTTGAAGACGCGCGAGGGCCTCGATGCCCCGGGAGCCGCCGTCACAGCCTCAAGACGCCGCCTCCTCGGTCGCCGCGGCACTCGCACTTTCCGCCCACCGCACCACCGCCATATGCGCAACACAGCGGGCCGCGCTCGACGAAGCAGCGCGACTTAGCTTTCCCGCAGCACGCTGCTCCGGCGAGCGAAGACGCCGAACTGCCATGGCCGCCGGCGCGCTCTCTCTCTCTCTGGGGGACGGAGAAAACGCAAGGGGAAAAATGAGGCTTAATTGGTTTCGTTCCAGTCAAAAACAATCTCGAGCATCCGATCTAATCGAACGGCTCACATAACAGGCCCCATTTGGCTGTAAGCCACGGCCCAGTTTAGATCGGTCTGATGTTTTTATTCTCCCTCTTCTTTTTTTTGGGACAGAAAGGGTGACCCCGAGTTCCATTAATCTATTTAATATTTCAGGTGTTCCTAGTTTTTTAGGCTAGTCACAATGGAGAGTAACATACACTAGTAACATACACGTTTTTCTAGACTATGTTACTACCTCCACAATGGGTAGTAACATATTTGTGGTGTCATGCACGACTTCATTTATTAGGGCTATAGACACATTGTTCTTTGGTATGTGTGATGTTACTAGTAACATAGCTAGTTACCACAAGCACTTCTCTATTCATTAAATATGTGCCACATAAGCAAAATTGCCTTGATATGTGTGATGTTACTACCTTAGTTACTCCCATTGTGGCTAGCCTTAATATATTTAGTCAAAATAAGTAAATTTTAGCTTTTATCCTATAATAAAGGCTCGGGGGCACTCTGGTGTGACGCCCCGAGATCGGGCACTATGCAGATTTCAGCATTCCCGCCAAAATCCACATAATAACCGATTCCAGGTTGCCACTTGTGATAACATTACAATAGTTCACGAATATTCCACAATTACAACAGAAACAGATAGATACAAGATGACTCGAAAGAGCCAGGGTTACAACTGATACATTACAAAGATCCAAATAACAGCGGAAGAAACAAACGTCCGGCTACGGACAAGATCCAAATTGGACTAGGAGTCCTGAAGATAACCGAAGGCGTCCAATCCCTGCCCAGGCCAAGCCGGAGGGATTCCCAAGCTAACGTCGTCAGACTTCATACCTGTTGACTGCAAGTTGGAATTTGCAGCCACGAAAGAGATTCGTGGGTCAGTACGGTTAAGTACTGGCAAGGGGGATAAAACCCATACTCACAAGATACCGGCGTAGCCAGTCATCACAAGATACAAATACTTTAGGATCAACGGAAAGGAAGGGGTTATTGCAAATAAGCGACAGCAGGCTGCACTAACCAACTACAGAGAGATACTACCACTTCCGGCTAACAGAAAGAAGATAAGATCGAGGATTGTAACCAACTGAAGGTAACTCCAAACAAACCCTTCCTGGATCTCGCCCCTTATCCGAAGAAGCAATCCGAGGATAACTCACACCGTTGTAGTAAAGATGAGTCACGTTATTGTGTGAATAACCTATTACTAGTCAAGTTATTAATCATTGGGTGACACATGATTGATCATTATGTTGAAGTTGTCCTGAGTACTTGTTAGCCAGTACTTTCACCAAGTAATCCATAACCGCGGAAAACACGGCTTCTCGAGAAGATTATCCCTGCAGGGTTGCACCAATTTGGCCGTACACGCAAGAATAACCCGCCAGATGGAAATGCACTTCCACCAAGCGGGGTACTCTACACAACCAACCATTCTTCGCATCAAGCCCAAAGCACCGCGTGCTGTGCGTGCGCGGCTAATCCAGCCCCCCGAAGAAGTGGAGGACCTTCATAGCACTGGAAGACCACGCCGCCCTAAATGCCGACTACAAAAGTTCCACCCTGGCCTCGGGTTCGTACCTGCATATGATGCAGCAAATGGAACACCCGAACTAGTACGGCGATTTGGACGAGATGCGAATCGAGTCAGTTGAGGGGGGCGCCCATACTCGCTTCCCACATGCGGGTAGTGCGCTCATCATGGATCAGTAGACAAGACCCTTTTCCTATTAGGGTCGACACTAGCAGGCCTCAAAACCACAAAGGGCCTCCTGCCGGTGCCTTATCATCAAATTATTATTATCAGCAGCATTAACAGGATTGATTGATTAACATTCGAGCCCCCGGTACGGTAACAACAATAATAGTACGATAGTAAAAGAAGTAACCGACAACAGGCTCGAGCAAAAGCAACCCTAAGCACGCTAGATAAGAACAGGCACAAACAAAGGTTGTAGGTATGGAGGTGAGGCAATATCAAGGTTAAGGGATTCATGTGATGGGTTCGTAACAGAAACAACTACCACTAAGGCTAGCAGAAGAGAATCAACGGAAAGAATCGGTAACAAGTGATGAAAGGCAGCCATATGGCAGCAAGTGAGTATACTTGCCTGAGATCCCGCAAGGTAGCATAACTTGCCGTTGCTCACATCATCTCAACGTCCTATCCGGGAAGAAGCAACGAACCTCGAACAAACACCGGATGCAACAATTACTACTACGGCAAAAGATCCAGTATGATCAAGATATGGATGCATGACAGGTTTAAAGATGCATCAAGGTAAACTAGTTGACAAGATAACACAATTTAAATGGACACATATGCAATTTTGAGTTGCATATGAAAAGCCCATGGATTTTGGTTAGATTATTTGTTTTCCAACTAAACAACAGGTGATAGTGGTTTAGTATGAGGCATGCAAAAGGAAAACAGCAAAATAACAACATTAGAATCAAATTAGAATAGGGTGTAGCAATTTAGAATTTTATTATTACTTTAGGGAATTTCTGGGTGCCTTATAGGTGACACACAAGTATTTGTTGTTTTCACCCATTCAACTTGTTCAAAACAAATAACAAAGTTGATATTTGAAAAGGTTATCAAATTTTAGTTGGATTACATGTTTCACATTTTGAAATTGGACTTAGGATTATTTAATTATGAATTAAACAATATTAAACAATTTTTAATTGATTTAAACAAGATTAAATTGTTTAGGCATTTTAAATTATTCAAACCAGGAAACAAAAATTATATTTGAAAAGGTTATTCAAAATGGTATGGAAAACATATTTTATTTGCATTATTTGGATTAATAATGAATTACTTATGAATTTTGGCAAAATACAATTGAATGATTTAAATTTAAATTTGAATTGCAATTTGAAAGTTCAAAACAGTACACAAATAGATTATTTGGAAAGGTTATGAAATTTGGATCAGAAAACATATAAACTTTTTATTTATTGGATTAACAGAATAGAAGATATTAAAGTTTGAAATTTTGATTCAAATCTGTAATTTATTTTAGAAAACAGAAATTCGCAGGGATTTTTCTCACAGCACTGCTAGCCAGCCCCAGCCACTGCAGTGTGGGCCTGGGGGGCCAGCGTGGCGCTGCGCGCCAGCGTGGCCGTGGCGTCGCTGACTGGTGGGCCGTACCGCGCGGTGGCAAAAATCGAAGAAAAGGGGTGCGCTGCTGCGGGGTTTCGAACCCATGACCTCTCCCACGCGCGGATGGAACTGAACCGGTGCGGTGCTCTGAATCTTTGTGATACAACGTAAGCTGACAAAAGGAAAAGGGATCTCGACTGAATAACTGCAACTTGGAACAGATCGTTCCTTTTCTGAACCTTACGAACAGAGAAGGAAACGATGGCAGGCTGGCTCGCGTCGTGCGTGTGCTTGCTGGGTCCGTGGTGCGGGCGTGTGGACGGTGTGCAGGTGCGGCGGATGTGTGAGCGGAGGCGGGCAGAGCCAGAGGGAGAGGGGAAGGAAGGAGGTAGCGATCGATCACCTGCTCTGGTCGCTGTAGTCGTTCAGTCGACGATGGCAGAAAACGGCGGAGGTCTCCGGCGATGGCGCGGCGTCCTCGGTTGCTCCCAGCTAGAGGCGAGGGTACGAGGAGGTGCCGGGGACCGCCCCGGTTCCATTTTCCTCCTCAGAGGCTCCTCGAGGTGGACAGGCTACCGGCGGTGAGGGGAGGAAGGTGGTCTCGGTGGTGATCGGTGCAGGTGGTTCAGGGTTCAGAGAGCGACTCGGGGGGGAGAGGAAAAAGGAGCTGGCGGCGCTAGAGGATGGCTAGGGTTCTAGGGCTAGCATCAGAGGGGTAGGTACTTAAGGGGAGCTGGTGCTTGTACGGCATGGCATCCATGGGGTGGGGATCGATCGGAGGGTTCTCCTGCAGTTCGTACAGGTGACATCATCCAGAGGAGGAAGACAGCGACAGGTTCAGGGGGGTACTGGGCCAAAGGAGGTGGGCTTGAGGGAAAAGAACTTGGGCTGGAAAAAAGAAAGGGAAGGCCTGCCTCCTTTGGGGTTTTGCTTTTTCTTTTCCTTCTCTTTTATTTTTTTATTTTTTTCTTCCAATCCTTTTTTTTTGTGAATGATGAAAGGAAGAGAGAGCTAGAAAAAGGGATAAGAATTTGAGTTTATTTTTCAGGAATAATTTTTTAGTACTTTGCAAAACAGTAATTTAAAATCAATTTACCACTAACTTCAAAATTTGGAATATTAGTTTGATTTCTTTTTAAATTGGTTAGTTGAATTCCAAACAAAGTTTGATTTGGGAATTTTTGGAAAATAACAAATTATTTAAATAGGTTCAAGCAATTATGAAAACATTATTAGCTTTAATTTATTTGCAAGATTTTAATTTTTTTTTTTAAACTCCCATTTGAAAATTTGCCAAGTAGGATTTGATTTGATTTGAATGTGTTGTTTGAATTTACCACTAGGGTTTTGAACAATTTAACTTGTTTTGAAGTTTTGAGTGGTTTGGAAAACATGATGCAATGCTTATGGGATGCAGATGATGCAAGCAAAAAGAAAACAAACAGGTAACACCCCAGGTGTTACATCTGGCCACCATAGCCCTTTCGCGAGGCGCGCACCTCCATTTTTACCCCGTTTATACATCATTTGCTATCTACCCCCGCTCACTTACGCCTTAGACCAGCATCCCTGTGGGCCTCGAGCGACGCGCGCGCACCCGCCTCGCCCGGTATTGTGTTTCTTCGAGGAGACTGGCCGCTCGTCGACTGCGTCCCCATCTTTTTCCTCCTCTTCCCACGCCTCCGCTTTTCCCGCCCCCATCTTCCTCTCACCGCGCCGCTGGCTGCCTCTGCCCGTCCCACTCAACTCCTCATCCCTCGTCTGTGGTCCGTCCTCTCGGGTTCCCGATCTCGAGCGGGAAGGCCGGTCTCGAGCAGGAAGGGCACAGGCGGCCACCTAGCGGCGGCTCCGTCACGAGCTTCATGGCCAGTTGAGCGCCTCGGCGATCGCGATTTCTATCTGTTGCTGCCCGAGCCCGCCGCCGACCGCTTCATGCGCACCATGCTCTCGTCGACCTCGACCTCGCCCGGGACTCCCTCCTCTGCGCGCCTCCGTGCCTCCAGCCCCAAGACCACCGGGGCGCCGCCACCAACACTTCGCCGGGACCGTCAGGGTATGTTTCTCGCCCACGCACCTTCGTCCCGGTGTTCGCGTAGGCATGGTGTTTGTCGATTTGCTTGCCTGCCCTTACAGGAGTGACCGTGGCGGCTACCGTTCTTGGATGACGGGGCATGCTTGTGGGCGCAGGAGTACTACAGGAGGTTGGTGGAGGAGAACCGCCGATGGGAACCCGTTACGGATGCTGCCCTTCAGGATCCCCCGCGGCGCCACCTGCCGTCCGGCCTACGCCTCGTCAACGACATGCTCTAGGAGGAAGGAGCTCGACAGTTGGCGCAACATCCCTAAGGTACTGCACGATCCCTTTGATCTCGTTGTTGTCTCCGTCTGCTTGTAATCACGGCCAAGATCGTTTTCCTGTCAGTTCTGGCCGGTGTACTTTCCGCAACTCCGAGTTTATTGCGCTTTGCATCAATTATTGCATGTCATTTATACTGCATATTAAAACACATATTTGTTTTGTTGTTATTATTATTTGTTTGATGTTCCGTTACATGTATTTTACATGATCAGTCATAAGTGCTTTCCCTTGATCTTTGGAGAATGATGCCTTTATGGTTGTAGGATTTCCTTAACATGTAGCTCCAGTGTAATTTCGAACTGGATTTTTCTTAGAAGACCGAGATGCAGAATTCTAACAATCACGAGTAGAATCTTACTTCACCAGGAGGACTTATCCATAAAGTGCTTCGTCGTACGAATAGCAGGCGATCTCCAACTGCAACAGACCAAGACCTTTCATTTGTATTTCTAGAAACAAGTAGTGTTGGATTCTTAAAGCAAAAGAACGCAGAAGATGCAATCAAGGATCCAGAGAAGGCAATCCCGCATGTTAACCGAATTGAAGATGAGAAGTCCGGTTTATTAGGATCCAGAGAAGGAAATCACACATGCTAGGCTCACCACTGAAGCCTTAGTATGGGGTTCTAACATCCTTAATCTTGGGGACATTGTATCTGTAAGTTGTTATCTCATTGACTTTAGTGGGCCACTTGGATTTATGTGTTCAAGAGATTCACTGCAAGCATATATCGCTTCAATGCTTATATATTGTTTAACTTAATCCATAGGTGTCATACAATTCTGGCCTCCGGCATTTCACTGTGCATGCATGTCCTCTTCAAAAAAGATCCAAGGGACTTTTCTGTTTTATGAAGCCTAGAAGAACTCAAAAGGACTTGCGTTTCCTATCGACTACTCTAGATGAGGCCTTTCGGTGGATTGATGGTTTTGCAGATCAACAATGCTATGTTAACTTGTTACCACACCCCATGGCATGTATCAAGAAGCATTCATATGAACTCATTTCATTTTATGCCATGCTTGATCCTTTATGTTAAATGTCGGTCTCCACCAAGGATACTTGCCATCGTGAATCCTCGATCTGGACATGGTATATCTAGGAAGGTTTTCCATGGGAAAGTGGAGCCCATATTTAAGGTATATCCGGCTAAGTATAAGCAGATGTCTTATCTCTAGATCACATCTACTTGGTTGGTTGCCACATAGGATAGTAATTAGGTTTGTAAGCATGCCTCCGGAATGGCTTCCAAATTTGATTAGCAGGATGTCACTCGTGTTCAAAGGTGGTCCTAACTTCGTATCACAATTCTATAAACATTTTGATCCATGCCATGTCGGCTTGGTGAGATCGTCGCATCGCAGTTCTCATAAACTTGGTGAAACATGTATATTAAGTTTGGATAAATAAACTGAGTCATGTATAGTTTATTGGTCCATTTGTTAAACATGAATTCATTTATAGTACGTACACCGCCATTGAAATGTTTATGGTGTCGGTACCTTACTGAGATGAGCTTCTGTATGTATATGATTCGTTTTGACTCTATAATATTGTAAATGAATATTCCACCAGAGCTTCAAGTGCCATTAAGTTAAATAAAGAGTTTATACAGTCATGCTTGTTTATGCAGGCCACTTTTTTTAGTACCTCAAGTACTTGTGTTTGGTTTAATACTACTGCTAGTAATAATATTAAGTGTTAGAGACAGCTTGCAGGTTTCAAGATGGAAGATTGTTTTAAAATTCAAGATGGAAGTGGTTAAAACTACACATGTTGGTCATGCAAAATCCCGTGTATGAATTGTCGATTTTAGTACCTTTTCAGATGGTATATTCATATTTACACTTCCCCGTTGTACCTATCCAGATTTTGGGCGGGGGCCATTTTTCATTTGGCTCTAACCGCCAACGCTACTCAATCTTCCTCCTGTGCCATTTAGTGTCAGGTTCTACATTTCTGAAGCGGATTCTCTTTAGCCTGGCTAATACAAAAAAAAAATTATTCTTGTGGTTTTTCTTACAAAATTTCTCAAACCTTTCGGTATTTAAGCGCATTTTACTGTCCAAGCTTACAAATTAATTGAACTTAAAAAATAAGTTGATGCACAATTCTGTGGTGGACCATATTGTTCTTAATCGTGTTTTTGAATGATTTCCAGGTGACTTTTTTCCAAATAATAGAACATTTGAAAACCATGGTTTCTTAACACTGCTAATCGTGGAATGTGTGAAGATGCCATTTGGTTGGATGACTTCGCGGATACTTTGAGAGGCATGTGGACTAGCAGAACTCACAAGGCCAGCACACAGATGAAGATTGATGACAATGGAGCTTGCTTAACACCGCTAATAGTGAAATGTTTTAAGATGCCATTTTGGTTGGATGACTTCGTGGATACTTTGAGAGGAATGTGGACTAGCAGAACTTCAGAAGGCAAGCACACATACAAAGATTGATAGCAATGGAGCTCATTGTTGACCAAGTTTCAAATGTACAAGCACAACCAAATTCCGCGCGATCTGGGACATTTCAATAACGTTGCGGATGAGCTCCAAATCGTCGCCGAGGGCAATCTGCGACGTTTTCTGCGACAGAATGAGGAACGTGTTTGGTCGATTGTCACGGACGATTCTGCGACGATTAAGTTGACACTAAAACGTCGTGAAGACCGCGACGGACCATTCGACCTCCGCGAGCTACTGGCCGTCCCAATACAAGGCCCAACAAGGAGCGACGTTTTTTTCGTCGCAGGGTGTGTACATGTGGCATCGTGTTTTCCGTTATCCTTTACGGGCGCCGTTGACATCACTTCTACCGTTCCTGAAGTCATCATCGTCTTGACATTTTTAAAACGTCGTGAGTGGAAATACCGCCACCTACTTTTATGACGTCATTGTTCCCGTATTATGACGTCATAACACGTGCAGCGTTTATTTTCTCGTCGCGGGTTGAAGCACTATAGGGTACCACGTGGAGCCCTCATAAAGTTCCATGTATACACTTATTCTCGACGAATTTATAACGTTGTCCGACGTTGCAACGTTTTAGTTCGTCGTCAGACGTCGCGTATCATAAACCAGCACGTGGACCAATACGGCATCACCACGTCGAAATGTATCCATGCCATGTTTTTCTGTTGCAATTTCCATCCAATAAGGTGCCATCGAATGGACCTACCATATAGTACCACGTGTCCTCGTATCTGTAACGGATTGTATGGGTACTCTTGTGACGTCATCGTGTCTCGACATCTTTTTTTGTCAGGGTTCGAAAGGCCATTTAGCCGGTGTGGACTGATTTTAAATTCTAGCACTGCTAGTTTTCACATAAAAGCACATGCAAAAACATGCAGCAAATAAGACTGGTTACAGCCTCACAAGGGCCACCCGCAGAGGCATCAAAGGCCATCTGCAATAGTTCACAATCTCACAAGGGCCACCCGCAGAGGCATTGAATGTCATCTGCAATAGTTCACAGCCTCACAAGGGCCACCAGCAGAGCCATCGAATGCCATCTACTATAGTTCACAGCATCACAAGAGGCACCAAAAAGCTCACCAAGGTCACCTACCAAAAAGCCACCGAAATACATCACGAAGAGAAACGTTTTCATATCAGCTACCCAGTTGCCCAAACGCAGGGTTGTGTAGGGGTATATCCGGAATCGGGCGCTTCCTCGACAACGGATCGTACATGCCAGCACGGAATCACCTGTTAAGTTCCTGTGTTTTACCAATTGGACATGCAAACATCTTTATCGGATTAACTGCAGCAGCAATGGGATTCTGTGGTGGAAGTAAATTTATCCCACCCACCCTATACCCTATTGAGGAAAACTACGATACCAGATTCTGCTTAGATGGCCAATACCCCGCTGAAATTGTTGCCTCTTTAGAGATGCCCGCAATCAGATCTCACTTCGTCGGCATGGTGCATTCCAAGGTCGCTGAAAACACGGAAGTAAGCAGTCCCGTGGAAGAAGCAGAAAACAACAATCCCATAGAACAAGTGGAAGATCCGATACTCGTCAGTGAAAGGACGAACTCGGAAGCCAACTCCGTATTAGCTGCTATAGAAGCAAGATTGGAGTCGGAACCTGGATCTGAGGACATAGATTCGGAAGACGAAGATGAAGACGCTTTTGAAATAAAGGTCAAATCTATGCAGGGAGCTTCCATGAAGTACTTACGGCAAAACCGATTGAAAATTCAGATGCCGAAGAAAATCAAGACCCCAAAACACCTCCACCAGATGAGGAAAGAGAAACCAGTCCCACTTATCCTGATGTCAAGGAGCTGACAGAAGAAGAACCTGGAAAAAAGGCCCCCCTCTTCCAAGAAGAAAAAGAAGACTGCCAAGAAACTCCAGTACAAACTCCAGAAGAAAAAGTTGGCAGATACTGCTAATCAAAACCTGGAAGCAGGAGGAGGAAGCGGAGTCACACCTGTGGAGAAGAAAAAGAAAGAAATCCCTGTTCCCCAAATGTCAGAGCAGGACGAGATCGATCTGATCAAGACCCCGGTAGGACCATACGAACCACCGGAAGTGCTGGAAGCCTGAAGGCAAGCCATTATGCGGCAGCAACAACAACTATTCTGATCTCAAGAAAACCTTCTCAAATCCCAAGCTACTGTAAAAGCAAAGCAGGAGGAGATTGAAGAATTCAAAAGACGGAATATGTCCGGGATAAAACCCACGAGATTACCCGGAATTGCAAGACCGGATGCGCTGCCAGCAAAAGAACGGTTGCAAAACCCTTCCTGGCAAAGACAGGTTAACGGCGTAAACGCTAAGGGAGAACGCATATACAAAACCGCAGCCGAAAACGCGGAAGCCGTGTTCGCCATCCTGAACAATGATTTTGTTGGGAATATGCCCTAGAGGCAATCATGTATGATGTAATTCCCATTGTATTCATAAAGTTATTAAGTTGTCCTTGTTTTGAACATCTGATATATGTCATTGAATATGTGATTCGATTGTGGAACTATATATTCATGTTGTTCATACTAGATTGTCATTGGTCATTTAGGTTGTGCTGGACACACACCCTAGACTAATGTGAGTGTTGGCTGATGACACGGTTCCACTTGTCATGGGCATGGTGATGCCATTCCAACGTTCACGGACTTGGCTAAAGAGTTTAGCAAGTCGGACTGACCCACATTGAGATGCAACGATCAAGTCGTCATTTGCATGTCTCAGCCAATGTAATCCTTAGACCTGAGGTTGTCGCACAATCCGAGTTGTGGATCACCGACTTAGGTTCTGTCAAACGTTGTTCTGTGACAAGGTAACTATAAAGGCAGAGTTCGGGTCGAATGAGAAGCAAGCTGCGTGATATGGATAATCAAGATGGGATTTTGCCCCTCCGAATGGAGAGATATTCTCTGGGCCCTCTCGAGTGATATGATTCAGGAAGCATGGCCATGCGCGACTCAGTTAAGTGTTAACTGTGTCGGTTGACTAAGAGTTAGTCAGATGAATCACATGTCACAGATCGAGAAGAGAGTTGAGCTATTTAAGGGATGACGATAAATCGCCTATAGCTCGACAAGGTATATCGTGAGGCAAAAGGGACTAAGATGAATATCACATTGAAAGGTATGTCGTCATGACTCAATGGTACTTGGGAGTCGGCACGTTCTGCTAGGAGCCGCTACCGATTGATCGATTGGGAGTTGGACTCCAATCGTGTCCAAGTCGCCATGAGCCTGCAGGGTCGCACACTTAAGAGCGGGAGCAAGTATTGGTTGGGTTGGACCCGAACCGGAAATGGACTGAGTTAGTGAGTCGGACTCACAGAGGGAATGGGCCACAAGTGTTGTGCAGCCCATTACCATATGCTATATAAAGAGGGGCGCAGGTTGCCCAGCGGGCACGTGAGTCCACTCTCCCATGCGTTGGGAACCCTAGCCCCACTCAGTCCAGCCGTCGCACCAGACCTAGCATTCTGCCGTCGGAGCTCCTCCTCGTACGTGTGGATACCGGCAGAGGTGCTGTACGTTCAGCACTTCGACGTTCGAGGGATTGGATCGGCCGGATCGGATCGTGGGACTGCACTGCCCCGACGCGCTGCATCGATAATCCGCACCTGCGCGTCTAGTGGTAATACTCGTGGCCTTCTACCTCGGCTAGATCTTGGGAGTACCGCGTAGGAAAAGTTTTCGTTTATCTCTACGCGTCCCAACAGTGGTATCAGAGCGGTAGCTTCTGGTATTAGGCCCGAAATCCGTACATATGTGATATGTAGTTAGCGTTAGATGTGATCTAATTGCTGTTTTGGTGGTCGGTCTATGAGATAGATCGGTTTTGTACAAGGTTGATTGGATCAATCGTACTCGGGGTTAATGGATGATCTGGTTTCCGTGATCATACTGCTAAGGTCGTGGAACAACTTACCCCTACCGGTCGGTTTCCGCCATCGGGGTATACCGTGACACATAAATCCAGTTGCGGTGATCGAAGATCAAAGAGTTTGGTCGAATCGGAATACGGATCAGATTCGGGTAAAATCGTTTTATCCGATGCAGAAATCCATGATCGGAATGCAAATGGGACCGCCGGCTTCGCCCTGTCGTAGCGCCTTAGATGTCGTTGCGAGTTTCACAACGCCGGTAGATATCGTATCTATGCATAACTTGTTTTTGCAGGAAGTTGTGAATGGTATGGCTTATGTGCATATGATGTGTGTAATCTATACATGATCTGCGTATCATGTTTTTGTCAGCCGGCTGGAGCCTAGGTGCTGTCATTTTATTGTATACCGGCCTGCGTGTCGGATTCTCTATGTAAATTTTGATTTACTAGCTAGTGTAGCTTGTTGGAGAACCCGGAAGGCATGCAAGTCGATGTACAAGTCGGCTACATGGAGCAAGATGGCACGTGACAAGAGTTGGCACGAGCCGACTTGCAAGCTTCGTGGAGATGGAGATCACCATGAAGAGAGCCATACCATTTCACATTATAATTGCTTTATTTGTGTTATTGTTATGTCTCTATTTATCTCTATTTAGATAGTTGGTAGATTCTTTAATCCCTCAAAGAAGGTCTAGTCGGTCGCCCCGCCAGTGCTGCACCATCACAAGTCGGACATTCTTGGCAGTGGGCTCATAAAATTGAGGTGCTACCAATTCTTTCCGGTTAGGTGGGTTTGAGTCGGACTCTTACAAGCAGAAGCACTTGGTAATCTAGACGAGTCCATCACAACGGTTGTGGGGCTCGGGGCGAGGTAGGTTGGGAGCCGGGGCATGTGATGTCACCCAACTAACAGGAGTCGTATTGGATACGATTGGCAAGGTGTTGTCTACCTAGATCACTTGACGGCTAGCGGTGATGCTAAAGCTCACTAGTCGGCTCGCTTATTTAGGATCTTGAATCACTTAGCAACCATCGGAGGGATGTTGGTTCTAGTGGGAGCATAAGTATTAAAGCGTTTAATATGCCTGCTCTTTTATGAATACATGTCTTAAGTGTTTTTGCGTATTTTCTGTTGTAGATCAATGGCACCTAGCAACCTTCCTCAGTTGTCCGCGTTTGCGTTGAGGTCAATCCTAGAGAAAGATAAGCTTAATGGAACTAATTTCACCAACTGGTATCGTAATCTGAGGATAGTCCTCAAGCATGACAAGAAAGAACATGTTCTAGAAACTCCACTTCCAGATGAGCCTGATGACGATGCGACTGTCGCAGTCACGAATTCCTACCGTAAGACTAGTGATGAGTCTACGGAGATTAGCTCTCTTATGCTTGCACACATGAAACCGGACTTGCAGCAGCAGTTCGAGAATGTTGAGGCCTACGATATGATCGAAAGCCTCAAAAGTATGTTCCAGGCTCAAGCAAAGACTGAGAGGTATCAAGTCTCTCAAGCTTTGCTTGGCTGTAAGCTGAAAGACGGCGATCCACTGAGTCCGCATGTAATCAAGATGATTGGTTACATACAGTCTTTGGATCGGCTGGGCTTCCCAATTAACGAAGAGTTCGCTACTGATATAATTCTGAACTCTCTTCCTAGTGCGTATGGTTCGTTCATCTCGAACTACCATATGCATGGTATGGATAAGAGTATCACTGAATTACATGGGATGCTCAAAACGGCAGAGGCTGATATCAAGAAAGGCACCAGTCAAGTGTTGATGGTGCAGAATAAGGCTAAGTTCAAGAAGAGTTCTTGGACTAAGAAGAAGAAGGATAAGTCAGGAGGTAGCACCCATGGCCCTGTCCAGAGTGCTCCCTCAAAGACTAAACCTTCTCCTACAGCCGGAGCCAACTGCTTCTATTGCAAGCAAGATGGCCACTGGAAGAGGAACTGCACCAAGTATTTGGCTGACAGAGCCAAGAGTGGAGGTGTGACTTCCAACTCAGGTACGCTTGTGTGCAATGTTATAGACATTTATCTTGCTGATGCGCCTAATAGTTCTTGGGTATATGATACCGGATCAGTTATTCACATATGCAACTCGTTGCAGGGACTGGTAAGAACTAGGAGCGTGGCAAGAGGAGAGGTTGACATTCGGGTCGGCAACAAGGCGAGAGTCGCTGCGTTGGAAGTCGGCACGATGCAACTTCATTTACCTTCAGGATTTATTTTGGAACTAAATAACTGTTATTATGTTCCAGCGCTTAGTCGAAACATTATTTCCGCCTCATGTTTGATGAGACAAGGTTATGAGTCGAATATTAAGAATAATGGTTGTTCTTTATATTTGAAAGATATGTTTCATGGCTTTGCACCCGTTCAGAACGGGTTATTTATTTTAAATCTTGATAGTGAATCAGTCTATAACATAAATATTAAAAGGTTGAAACCAAATGATCTGAATATGACTTATTTTTGGCACTGTCGGCTTGGTCATATAAGTTGGAAGCGCATGAAGAAGCTCCATGATGATGGACTTCTAACTTCGTTTGACTTAGAGTCATTCGAGACATGCGAATCATGCCTACTAGGTAAGATGACCAAGACACCTTTTGCAAGGAGTTGTAAAAGGGCGTCCGACTTGTTGGAACTAATACATAGTGATGTATGTGGACCAATGAGCACGACAGCTAGAGGTGGTTATGAGTACTTCATTACCTTCACTGATGATTTGAGTAGGTATGGATATATCTATTTAATGAAACACAAGTCGGAAGCCTTTGAAAAGTTCAAGGAATTCCAGAGTGAGGTACAAAATCAACTCGGCAAGAAAATAAAGTTTCTACGGTCGGACCGTGGGGGCGAGTACATGAGCCATGAGTTTGATGACCATCTAAAGAGTTCTGGAATAGTTCCTCAACTCACTCCGCCGGGTACACCGCAGAGAAACGGTGTATCGGAACGGAGAAATCGGACCTTGTTGGACATGGTACGATCAATGATGAGTCGGACAGATCTACCTTTATCATTTTGGGGTTATTGTCTAGAAACTGCAGCTTTCACACTAAACAGAGTACCATCAAAGTCAGTAGAGAAGACACCACATGAGATGTGGACGGGCAAAAAGCCAAGTTTGTCTTTTCTTAAGATTTGGGGTTGTGAGGTATTTGTCAAGCGACTTCAGTCGGACAAGCTCACGCCCAAGTCGGATAAGTGTATTTTCGTGGGGTATCCGAGGGAAACCTTGGGGTACTACTTCTACAACCGGGAAGAGGGCAAAGTGTTTGTCGCTCGGAATGGTGTCTTCCTTGAGAAAGAGTTTCTCAGTCGAGAAGTCAGTGGGAGCACGGTGCAACTCGAAGAAATTCGAGAGGAACCAGCTAGGGCGAGTCGGCAATGGCCTTGGAGGCTGAGCCGGTCGTGGTACCTACACCGGTTACAGCACCTGAACCTCGGAGATCTGCCAGATTACAGAGTGCTCGAGATGTTTTACTGTTAGACAGTAATGAGCCGGCAACTTATTCGGAAGCGATGGTGGGATCTGATTCCGAGTCATGGCTTGGAGCCATGAGATCCGAGTTAAAGTCCATGGATGAAAACCAAGTTTGGAATTTGGTTGATCTGCCTGACGGTGTAAGACCCGTCGAGTGCAAATGGGTATTTAAGAAGAAAATTGATATGGATGGAAATATTTCCGTCTATAAAGCACGACTTGTCGCGAAGGGGTTCCGACAAGTTCAAGGAGTTGACTACGACGAGACCTTCTCGCCCGTAGCGATGCTTAAATCAATTCGGATCATGTTAGCCATAGCAGCCTATTTCGACTATGAGATATGGCAGATGGATGTCAAGACGGCTTTCCTTAATGGAAATTTAACTGAGGACGTGTATATGATACAGCCCGAAGGTTTTGTCGATCCGGCTAATGCTGACAAGGTATGCAAACTTCAGAAATCCATTTATGGGTTGAAGCAAGCATCTCGGAGTTGGAACATTCGCTTTGATGAGGTAGTCAAATCGTTTGGCTTCATCAAGAGCGATCATGATTCTTGTTTATACAAGAAGTTTAGTGGGAGCAAAGTGAACTTTCTAATCTTATATGTGGATGACATATTATTGATTGGAAATGATGTCATGATGTTGCAAGAAACCAAAGAGTCATTGGAAAGGAGTTTCTCAATGAAGGATTTGGGTGAGGCAACTTACATATTAGGAATCAGGATCTATAGAGATAGATCAAGGCGGCTCATTGGATTGAGTCAGAGTATTTATCTGGACAAGGTTTTGAAGAAATTCAAAATGGAAGAGTCCAAGAAGGGATTCTTACCGATGTCCCATGGCATAAAACTTAGCAAGACTCAGTGTCCTTCGACAACTGATGAGCGAAGTCGGATGAGTGTGATCCCGTATGCTTCGGCAATCGGATTCATCATGTATGCCATGATTTGTACTAGGCCAGATGTTTCCTATGCTCTAAGTGTTACGAGCAGATACCAGGCTGACCCTGGCGAAGCCCACTGGGCAGCGGTTAAAAACATTCTTAAGTATTTGAGAAATACTAAGGAAATGTTCCTAGTTTATGGAGGTGACGAGGAATTCAGTGTAAAGGGTTACACGGATGCGAGTTATCTCACCGACTCAGATGATTCTCGTTCGCAATCTGGATACGTGTTCGTGATGAACGGAGGGGTTGTGAGCTGGAAGAGTTCCAAGCAAGATACGGTGTCTGCATCTACAACAGAGGCTGAGTATATTGCTACCTCAGAGGCGGCAAAGGAAGCTGTTTGGATCAGGAACCTCCTGATTGATCTTGGTGTGGTTCAGGGCGCGTCCAATCCTTTGGACGTATATTGTGACAACAATGGTGCTATTGCACAAGCCAAGGAACCTAGACAACACCAGAAGAACAAACATATACTCATGCGGTACCACCTCATTCGCCAGTTTGTCGAACAAGGTGATATCAAGTTATGCAAAGTACACACGGATGCAAACATTGCAGATCCGTTGACAAAGGCGCTACCACAGCCTAAGCATGAGGCGCACACGAGAGGCATGGGCATTCGATGCCTAGGCATATGATGCCAGGATGATTGACTCTAGTGCAAGTGGGAGACTGTTGGGAATATGCCCTAGAGGCAATCATGTATGATGTAATTCCCATTGTATTCATAAAGTTATTAAGTTGTCCTTGTTTTGAACATCTGATATATGTCATTGAATATGTGATTCGATTGTGGAACTATATATTCATGTTGTTCATACTAGATTGTCCTTGGTCATTTAGGTTGTGCTGGACACACACCCTAGACTAATGTGAGTGTTGGCTGATGACACGATTCCACTTGTCATGGGTATGGTGATGCCATTCCAACGTTCACGGACTTGGCTAAAGAGTTTAGCAAGTCGGACTGACCCACATTGAGATGCAACGATCAAGTCGTCATTTGCATGTCTCAATCAATGTAATCCTTAGACCTGAGGTTGTCGCACAATCCGAGTTGTGGATCACCGACTTAGGTTCTGTCAAACGTTGTTCTGTGGCAAGGCAACTATAAAGGCAGAGTTCGGGTCGAATGAGAAGCAAGCTGCGTGATATGGATAATCAAGATGGGATTTTGCCCCTCCGAATGGAGAGATATTCTCTGGGCCCTCTCGAGTGATATGATTCAGGAAGCATGGCCATGCGCGACTCAGTTAAGTGTTAACTGTGTCGGTTGACTAAGAGTTAGTCAGATGAATCACATGTCACAGATCGAGAAGAGAGTTGAGCTATTTAAGGGATGACGATAAATCGCCTATAGCTCGACAAGGTATATCGTGAGGCAAAAGGAACTAAGATGAATATCACATTGAAAGGTATGTCGTCATGACTCAATGGTACTTGGGAGTCGGCACGTTCTGCTAGGAGCCGCTACTGATTGATCGATTGGGAGTTGGACTCCAATCGTGTCCAAGTCGCCATGAGCCTGCAGGGTCGCACACTTAAGAGCGGGAGCAAGTATTGGTTGGGTTGGACCCGAACCGGAAATGGACTGAGTTAGTGAGTCGGACTCACAGAGGGAATGGGCCACAAGTGTTGTGCAGCCCATTACCATACGCTATATAAAGAGGGGCGCAGGTTGCCCAACGGGCACGTGAGTCCACTCTCCCATGCGTTGGGAACCCTAGCCCCACTCAGTCCAGCCGTCGCACCAGACCTAGCAGTCTGTCGTCGGAGCTCCTCCTCGTACGTGTGGATACCGACAGAGGTGTTGTACGTTCAGCACTTCGACGTTCGAGCGATTGGATCGGCCGGATCGGATCGTGGGACTGCACTGCCCCGACGCACTGCATCGATAATCCGCACCTGCGCGTCTAGTGGTAATACTCGTGTCCTTCTACCTCGGCTAGATCTTGGGAGTACCGCGTAGGAAAAGTTTTCGTTTATCTCTACGCGTCCCAACAGATTTGTAGTCCAAAGACGAAAAACTTCAGGGAGTGTATGTTTTCCTCGGAAAAGCATTGCAACAGAAACAGCAAGGACAGGCAAGATCAGGGAAGTTGCATGACGACTCGGCCCTATGCAAAACTATGGCATATGCCGCTGGAGCACCTGGACCTGGCGAACCTGGAGATTCAGGCGATTCTAAGGAAAAGAAGGGAGATCCTAAGAAGGAAAAGAAAATCCTGGACAATAGGGATGAAGTGTCCAGAACGGGATCCCATCTAAAACGGGATAATCCCCGCAATCACAAGGATCGGGAGGAACAAAACCGGAAAGACGGAAAAAATAATTCCGCCTCCGATACGCCCAGCTGAAATGTCTGGAAGATATGATAATCCTCACAGGCGTGAGAGGTCCCGTACTCCTCCTAGGAACAAAGAAAGGCCAAGGAGTAGAACCCCGCCTTATTCCAAAGGACATGACAACGGACGAAATAGGGATAATCTCGGAAAAGCGCACTCTCGGGACAATGGGCCAAAAAGGAGCATATCCTCTTCTATCCATTCAGCCGGCAGATATTGCGCACACGTCGATAAGGCGGAAAGAGATGATCTATACTTTGGACCTAAGTGCTTCACTTGATGGGGAGATAATAACCCGGTAGGCCAATTCCATGGTATAACCCGGCCCAAAGGACGTTGTGCAGGATCCGGCTAAGGATAAAGGCGCTTCTGGAAGGCCCAAAGTTTGTAGGCTTCGTAATCCGGATTGTAGGTTGTGGTAAGGAAAGCTAGGGTTTGTAAGCGGTGTTCGGGTAGGACTCAAGTTGTGCCTTGGAGGGCAAGCCAAGTAGGGGTGCGGGTGTTTTATAAACCGGCTCCTAGGCTTAGTTTAAGAGAGATCCAAGTAGTAATCATATCGCCGAATATCGAGTATTCATTGTACACAAAGATATCGAGTTAATAAAGCGAGATCGGAGACTCGGCGACTTCATAGCCGGCTACCAGATTGAATTCCATCATGTTTTCCTTTGAGCTAAACTCTCTCCTAAACGCCTGTGTCGACTTGCCCCAAGATCAGTTACCCCTGGTAACATCTGCCGTGATCATCCCACGACAGTTGGCGCCCACCGTGGGGCCTGCGTTCAAAGGTGTTTACATCACGGGAGAAGCTCGGAAAAGCATGGGGAACCTCGTCGTCGGAGAGATCTACGACGACCAAAAAGGAGAGAAGGTGGTGGACGACTCCGGCTGGGGGCCAGAATCGGATCACCTCGAATCCGGATCTGTCGTGACAATCGGCGAGATCAACATCTTCGTCGGTATGGTACGTACGTTTGACTTAAAAGGACAATATCATGTGCATGTTACAGGAACTTCTAGCAGGGATAAAGAAACACCAAAGAAAACGGTAAATTCGGCTCCCTCGGCCGTTCCGGGATACCTGAGATGGGCGGAACAGGAAGTAACGTGGAGCAGAAGGGATCACCCGGAAGGAATAGAACGCCCAGGAATCTTGGCGTTGGTGGCCGCACCGCAGGTCAATGGTTACGAGTTGAAAAAAGTCTTGATGGATGGGGGAAGCAGTATTAACATCTTGTATTGGGAAACCTTCTTACGCATGAACCTCAAAGAATCCCAGCTGCAGAAAAGTTCAACAGTTTTTCACGGAATTGTGCCGGGTCACTCAGCGCGCCCTGAGGGAAAAATCACATTGGAGGTCGTTTTTGGAGAATCAGTGGATAATTATCGAGTTGAGTGGCTCACGTTTGAGGTGGTCAAGTTGCGTAGTCCTTATCATGCGTTGTTCGGGAGACCGGCCTACGCTCAGTTCATGGCCAGACCGTGTTACGTATATTTACAGCTAAAAATTTCGGGTCCTAAGCAGACCATCACCATACAAGGAAGTAGGGATATAGCGGCCGAGTGTGATGAAGGAGATTCAGTGATGGCTGAGCAAGCTTGCAGAAAAGAAGAACTCAAGTATTACCGATCCCAGGTGGATCCGGATGATGGAACAGCATTGAGAAGGCCGGATTCTGAGGATGAAAGAGTGAAATTCAAGGCAGCGCAGGACACCAAGAAAGTAGATTTTGTTGAAGGTGATCCCACCAGGCAGTTTACTATAGGGTCTAATCTGAAAAGCGGGCAGGAAAGGGCGCTGGTGGAGTTTATTCGTTCTAATGCGGACGTATTCGCTTGGACACCCAGCTACATGCCGGGTATCCCTACGGAATTGGCGGAGCATAGTTTGCATGTAGATCCCAAAGCCAGGCCCGTGAAGCAGGGCTTGAGAAAGATGAATGAGGAAAGAAGGAAAGCAATAGGCGAAGAAATTGCGCGGCTATTAACAGCAGGCTTCATCATGGAAGTGTTCCACCCGGATTGGCTGGCAAATCCGGTTCTAGTAATGAAAAAGACCAACGAGTGGAGGATGTGCATCGATTTCACAAGTCTCAACAAGCATTGCCCGAAGGATCCGTTCGCACTACCAAGGATAGACCAAGTAATAGACGCAGTAGCTGGGAGCGACTTGCTGTGCTTCCTGGACGCATATTCGGGATATCATTAGATTAAACTCAAAAGGGAGGATTGGGAGAAAACATCGTTCATAACCCCTTTTGGAGCCTTCTGCTACAAAACAATGACGTTTGGACTGAAGAACGCAGGCGCAACCTACCAACGGTGCATTCAGAAGTGCTTCGAAGACCAAATTGGACGTAATGTCCATGCTTACGTGGATGACGTGGTTGTCAAGACCAGGAAGGCAGAGACATTTATAGACGATCTAAAGGAGACGTTCAAAAATCTGAGGAGATATCAGATGAAGCTCAACCCGACAAAATGCGTATTTGGGGTTCCAGCTGGGAAGTTACTCGGCTTTATCGTTTCCGAGAGAGGAATTGAGGCAAACCTGGACAAGATCAAAGCTATCCAAAGTCTGAGAAAGCCGGAAAATCTGAAACAGGTCCAAAAGCTTACAGGCTGCGTAGCAGCCTTGAGCCGGTTTATATCCAGGTTGGGAGAAAAGGCAATGCCCCTGTACCGGCTCTTGAGGAAATCCGACAAATTCGTATGGGATCAAGAGGCGGATGAGGCGTTCGAGGCATTAAAAAAGCAGTTATCTGAAGCGCTAGTATTAGCGGCCCCGGGCCCTAAAGAACCTATGTTGTTATATGTTGCGGCTGGCCCCAAAGCCGTCAGTGCAGTAGTGGTCGTGGAACACAAAGAGGACGGAAAGGGTTATCCGGTTCAGAGGCCGGTTTACTATGTCAGCGAGGTATTGTCTGAGGCGAAACAGCGTTACCCGCATTGGCAGAAGCTGGTTTTCGGGGTCTTCATGGCCAGCCGGAAACTAAAGCCGTACTTCCAGGAGCACCCTATAACAGTAGTTAGCTCAATACCAATGGCGGATATCATCAGAAACTCGGATGCAACCGGAAGAATAGCCAAATGGGCGATAGAGATGGGGGACTATCACATCAGCTACGAGACTAGGTCGGCAATCAAATCACAGGCCTTGGTGGACTTTGTCAATGATTGGACACACACAGGCATGGCTACCATAGTTCCAAACTCCGAGTCATGGATCATGCATTTCGACGGATCGAAACAGTACGAGGGTTCAGGAGCTGGAGTGGTGCTAACGTCACCCAAAGGAGACAAGTTGAGTTATGTATTACAGATTCACTTTGATTGTTCCAACAATGTAGCCGAGTACGAGGCCCTATTGCATGGCTTAAAAATAGCTAAGGAGATGAACATCAGGAGGATACGATGCTTTGGAGATTCGGATCTTGTGGTACAACAGGTATCAGGAACTTGGGATAGAAAGGATGCAACTATGGCGGCATACCGCAGAGAGGTCGATAGGGTAGCCGGATGTTTTTCCGGGTATGAGGTGGAGCATATAGACAGGAGAAAGAATGAGGCAGACGACGCCCTAGCCAGAATCGGCTCGCGCAGAGAACCGGTTCCACCTAACGTATTTTTGGACGAATTATGGCGACCATCAGTTAAAACAGAGTCTGAGGAAGAGCTAGCAAATCAAGACCCGGGCTTGGAGCTCGTGGCCACTGTACGCGCTATTCCCGAGTGGACAGAACCTTTTTTGGCCTACCTATCACGAGGCGAGTTGCCGCAGCAGGAGGTATTAGCGAGGCAAATTTTGCAACGAGCAAAGGGATATTCTATTATTAATGGGGAGTTATATAAGAGAAGCGCCACGGGGGTCTTCCTGCGCTGTGTGGCACCAGAGGAAGGCCGACAGATCCTCAAGGAGATTCATGAAGGCGATTGTGGGCATCACGCGTCTACAAGGTCACTTGTGGCCAAGGCTTATCGACACGGGTTTTTCTGGCTCACGGCTCTGGCAGATGCGGAACGATTGGTAGCAAGGTGTGACGGATGTCAAAGGTACGCCCGCCAAATCCACGTACTGGCTATGGAATTACGGACCATCCCGTTAACTTGGCCGTTCGCTGTCTGGGGTATGGACATGGTTGGCCCCTTTCACATGTCACCTTGCAAGAAGACACATCTTTTAGTGGCTATTGATAAGTTTACCAAGTGGGTTGAGGTTATGCCAGTTACTAATTGCGAAGCAGCTACAACAGTCAAGTTCTTGAAAAGAATTATCTACCGGTTCGGGTATCCCCACAGCATAATTACCGACAATGGAACCAACATGTCCCTTGGTGAGATGGAAAAGTTCTGTGGCAACAATGGAATCCGGCTTGATGTAGCATCAGTGGCTCATCCATAGGCCAATGGACAAGTGGAGAGGGCAAACCAAGAATTGCTTCGCGGATTAAAACCACGATTGCGAGTTCCCTGTATCAGGGCTGCTGGTGCATGGGTCGAAGAACTTCCTTCCGTGGTTTGGGGTATCAACACTACACCTAACAGATCCACTCAGATGACACCCTTCTTTATGGTCTATGGTGCGGAAGCAGTGTTACCGAGTGACATTATTCATGATTCACCGCGAGTGTCAGCTTACGTTGAAGTGGAGAACGAAAAGAGCCGGCAGGACGCCGTGGATATGTTAGAAGAACAAAGGGAACAAGCTCTGGAAAGATCAGCGATATATCAGCAGGATCTACGGAGGTATCACAGCCGGCGTGTGAAAACCCGGGTCTTCCAGGAAGGAGACCTAGTTCTGCGTCTGGTTCAGTCAAACGAAGGAAAACACAAGTTATCACCACCATGGGAAGGACCATTTATCATAAGCAAGAATTTGCACAATGGATCATATTACTTGGTAGACGCAAGGGAAGAGTCGGACACGGTTAATGACACCGCTCATACCACTTCGTCTATGCGAGAAAGAGACAGACCGTGGAACGTGGCCCAGCTACGCCCGTATTATACTTAGCAAGGATCATATTGGCACGTGGAATTAAATGATGTAACAGGCAGCAGGATTCAGACGCACTCTTTTCCTATCCAGGGCACCCTTGGGGACTGGACGGGTTTTTAATGAGGCGGCTTGCTGACCTAATTTTTCATATCAAATAAAGAGGTGATTATCGAGAATAAAGGTGATTATAAATTGAGTCTTATACTTTCAGCATGATGCGTATATTTAGGTCTTGAGGGCTGGTTGCTTGGATAAGCGCAGTTGCAAACTCAAAAGACCCGGCCTCGATGCCTATGAGTTATAAGGGCCGATTACTCGCAAACGAGTACGGCTGCAATCTTATAATCAGACAAAGAAGTCCAAATTTCTTGGCTATTCTTACTTAATCTCGATGTGACTCGCACTAAAGTGGCATGATTTGTTCGCTTACGATTACAGGCAGCCATGAAGCCCAATGGGACTTGCCTGACCTCGTTTTCGTATAGATGTAATAACATGGTATCCACGCGAAAGCCGGCTTACAGTACAAGATAGTCAAAAGGGTCATCTAAACCACAAGTTATGTATAGTACAAGGCTAATAGCCGGAAACTCAATGATTATTAAGCATAACTTCAAACCCCATGTGAAACGACTCTGGGGCCTTTGCGAATTTAGCAGTAGGCAATTTGTTCTCCTCCAAAAAATCACGTGCCCTAGACCCGGAAGACCGGGTCAGGGGGACTTGGGTCTTGGAAGGGAAAAATTGCTTAGTTGTTTAATTTCCAACAAACCCAAACATCCGGGTCTTGGGGACTTGGGGACTTAGAAGCAAGTCCGCTTGACAAACACCCATATAACCCGGATGCCGAGTTTCACAAAGGGAAAAATAAAGAATGTTGGATATCAAGAAAAAAGAAAGTTGCATATCAAAAGTAAAAGAATTTCGGATATCAAGAACAAAGAAAGTTGCATATCAAGGATAAAGAAGGTTGGATATCAAGAGCAAACGAGTTCAAAAGTAGATAGATTTCAGCCAGAAGAGGCACAAGGCGCATCAGGAGCTTAGAGTGCATTACAAAATTTCACCAAAGAGTATCAAAGGCGCACAAGCGCACCATTCAAATAATAATTGTTTCAACGGCACATCAGCCGACTAACGAGTACGAAGTGGCAGATATTACTCGGTACTCTAAACCGCCGGGTCCATCTTGGCCTTACCCTTGCCGTCACTTGGGGTAGCAGCCCTACTCGGATCAGTAGCACCGCCGGCTCGCGCTGGTGGAGGGACGATAGGTGTTGAGGTAGCGGGCGCAGAGTCGGCTTCAGCCTTCTTCTGTGCAGCTTCTTCTCGCATCTTGGCAACGTCTTCCTTCCATCGGGCAAGCATATCGAATGGCTTGGGGCGATCTGCTTTAATGACTTTGTCGTTAGCATCATATGCAGGAAGAATAGTGTCAATGACCAGGCTATCGGCGATCACACTGGCCGGATGACGAACTTCCTTTTGAATGGCTTTGAAATCCTTCGGCGAAAACTTGGACCCGTCCTGATTGAACTCCGGAAACCCGGCTATCATTTTGGCCGGTTCTAGCTTTGGAACATAAGCTTTAGCCAGGGCGAGTCCCCGGGTTACCCCAAAACGGCAGGATGAGCGCTTCCAATGCCAAATCCATTCAGGAATGGTGGAGCAGGCCTCCAGCAACTTTTTCATGCTACCCGGCGTAGCGCACGGCAGTCGAAGCTCATCAAGAATCCATCCAACGCCGGCGCCAAGTTGCCGGATAGTATCTTTAATCAGTTGCAGTTTGGCGGTATCATCTTCTTCTTCAGGGGCAGCTTCACCCGGACCTGTTGAAAAGCAAGGAAAGTAACGAGTAAGAAATCCGGTTATCCAACCAAATGAAACATGGGTCATAATCGCCAAGGTTCAGAAATTGTACCAGTTGCGACGCGATAGATATCAGCAATCTGCACTGAAAGAGTCGTCAGCCTATCTTCAGCTATATGAGCCCTTTTTCTGTATTTCCTTGTGATTTTTCCGCTTCTACGCGCTTCAGCTTCCGCTGCTTCGCGCAGAGCGGTCTCCTTCTCAATACGTTTGGCAGCTTTGGCCAGTTTCTTCTCAGATTGTGCAGCAAAGTCCTAGATGGATAACACAAGGAAAAGGGTTAATTGGAGCCATTGCATAAAGTTCCAAGAAAATCAATCAGTAATTCACTCGGAACTTGGGGACTGTACAAGGATGCAGATGATATTACTCGGGCTTACCTTGTGCTTGGTTATCAAGGCGTCTAAAATGTTTTCTTCGTCGGACCTCAAGGTGTAGAGGGCGTCAAGCATTTGGGAAAACGTCATGTCTTCAGGACGAATTCGTGAAGGACCGGCAGATTGGTCTTCTGGTTGAAGGAGTTTTTCGGCTTTTGGGGTCGAAACCCGGATCGTCTGGGTATCCGGGTTAGGAGAGCCCGGCTTGGTCTCTAAGATAATGTCCTCATCAACCTCTTCAGAGGATTTGGGGGATGCGGTCTTCGGCTTAGCTGGGTCCTTGAAGGGGTCTTCTTCTTGCCCGTCCTCAACCTCGTCGTCAGCTTCAGCGTCCGTGTTGATGTGCGGCTCCTCCCCGCCTTGCCTTTTTGCTTCAGGAATTTCCGGGTCATCAGTGGTCACTTGGGCGCTAAAAGGGGAAAAAGGAAAGAGTGGTCAGTAGTACATATCAAAGAGTTAACAAGTGTAAAAGGATATCAAGTAAAAGACCTTTACCCGGTGTTTATGGCATAATCCGGCGGGAGCTCGCTGCTGGAGGCAGACGAAGTTGTCAATGGTACCCGGAATTGCCCCGCGCGTGGGTGGTTAGGAGATGGATGGCGTTGAGGTGGAGGAATGTTGGCTCGGTGAGCAGGGGAAGTGGGGATACCCGGGTTAAGGGGATTGTCCCCAGGGGAACTCCGGGTTACCCTGCGCTTAGCCGAGAGGAGATCCTTCAAGAGTGGTGAGTGTGACAACCGTTCATTAAGGATGCGCATAGTTTCGAAGGAGTAAGGCTCAGAAGACATGAAGGAGAAAGGAACCTTTGCAATCACCCCTCTGGCCTTCCTCTTGTTTCCGACTGTGACTTCCTGGTCGGATTCGGTGGCCTCCGGGTCATCCTCTTCTTTTCCTTCCTCGTCCTCCAACCCTGAAAGTCGAGTATGTATCAGACAAGAAGAAATATGGGTGATAGGAAAGTAGTATAGTTAAAAGGCTAATGTAAGATTTGGGAAAGCACCTTCGTCGTCATCGGCCGGTTCGTCCTCCACTTCCGGGTCTTTGGACGGGGGGGAGGTTTCGATCCTCCAGAAGGGATCTTCAGCCTATGATTGAGGAGATGAAAGCAGAAGTCAGAGGCAGTATCAAGTTAAAGTATTGAAATAAGTTGTGGGGACCGGGTCTTACTGCTGGAGCCGGGTTTTCTCGAGTGAATGGGGGTAACCCGGCGATATTCCTTATCACCTCTAGCTTCTCCGTCAGGAAGCCTTTGATGGTCTTGATGGTGTCGCCGGTTGCGAAGTTCTTAGTGGAATATCGGAGCGCGTCTGTGGTGTGCCCAGAGTACTCGTGCATCAACTTGGAGCGAATGGAGTTGGGTTGGATCCGGAAATCCACCCAGGTCTTCACCAAGTTGAGCCCAAGAAGGCCTTGGGCCGAGAAGACAGCCAACTTAGCCAGCAAAGGCTGGATCGCCTCCCTGTCCGAGTCAGGGGCAAAGGCGCTGAAAGATTCAGAAGGCTCGAGGAGACTCTCCGAGTAACCCGGTAGCTTCCTTTCGCCGTCCGGGGAGGTATCATGGCAATAAAAGAAAGACAATTGCCAGTTTTTGACGTGGGAGTTTAAGTTGAGAGTTGGCATTAGTGAGTGCTTGCGGCGCTGGATGGATACCCCGCCGCAAGTAAGAAGTGTTCCGTTACTGCTTTCGCAGCACGGCTTGCACCGGAATAGTTCAATAAAAAGGGTCAAACTTGGCGGAACGCACAAGTATGATTCCGATAGAACGATGAAGTGGGTAATATTTAGCATAGAATTGGGCCCTATGTCAAATACCCGGAGACCGTAGTAGTTTAAGACCTCTCGGAAGAAAGGGTGACCCGGAGGACGGAATCCCCGGGTCACGTGCTCAATGAAGCAAATTACCTCACTGTCGGCAGGAGTGGGACGGGTCTCGTCGCCTGGTGCTCTCCAGTGTATGTCCTTCTGAGCGGGGAGGATTCCTAATTCGGCCAGCTCGTCCAACTTGGCCTTTGTTACTGTGGATCGACCCCAATTGGCTGATATGGCTTGGGTAGTCCTTACCGGAGCCGACTGTTTCCCGTGCCTTTTTGGAGCCATGGGGTTAACCTGCAAAACGCGAGGAAAAGAGGTGCAGGAAATAAGACTCGGAAGTGTTGGATTACCCGAGTTTCAAATATTCGGAAAGTGTGAAGACTAAAAATATCTGGGTAACGCATCCCGGAGCACAGATTGCGAGGTGTCCGGGTATCGAGTACGGCTGTGGAAATCATTGGTCACTTACGTGTTGAGGTGAGTTTGGGGCGCACGGATGATTGCCCATGTCTCTACTGCAAGCAAAATAACTGGAAAAGGAGGATTTTCCGGGTGTTAATGATACGCGCGGAAGTTTGGACGAAATGGATCTAGGTTAGGAGAACTCGCGAGTGATTTTACGAAGAAATTGGAGATTAATGGCGGTAGGGGGGCGGTATGAGATCATCCAACAAGTTATTGAAGGAGCTAGCAAGTATCTAAGCGGTTTAAATCAACGCGGTAAGAACAACGGCTCGCGGATCGACCTAGATCCAATCTGGAGTGAATCTAGAAATTGCAAGGCCAAATTGCTGGGTGCGAGAAGCTTACCAGAGGGGATCGGAGTAACGCGTGGCGGCGGTGAATAGCGTGATAAGAATGATCCTTTGTGATTGCCGGCCAGACACTCGCAGATGCGTTGGTGAGGGTCGACGGCGGCGCGGGTCCAATTGCAGCGGAGCGCGGCCTGCTATAGGATGGATCCAAGGACGAGCGCAGGGTTTCTGTGGTGGTGCTCCTTGGGTTCGAACACGGAAGCGAAGAGAAGAAGGAGGAGAAATGAGCCGTTGGGATTAGGTTAACCCCTAAGTGCTTATTTATAGAGTGCGGCAGGATAAGCCTAGGCCAGCGGGCGAAATCCGGGAATTGCGGATAAAACGTGTCTGCCCGGATTTTTCGAGATATACGTTAAATGCTAGACGAGATTTCCGGGATGGATGTGACCTAAATCTCTTCCGTGATTACCGGATCGTAAAAACGAGTAATGGGTTTGGAGAAAAGCCGGGTTGCTATGTGGCCACCATGGAGTTAGGCCTAGTTGTTTATCAAAGCAACCTAACCCAGCCCCAGTGAAGTGGTGAGTTTGGTATTTTTGCAGGGAATAGCGTGCGCTTCAGGGAAAATCTCGAGAAGCCCAAGCTATTCTGGGGACTACTGATAGGGAGATAATAACCCGGTAGGCCAATTCCATGGTATAACCCGGCCCAAAGGACGTTGTGCAGGATCCGGCTAAGGATAAAGGCGCTTCTGGAAGGCCCAAAGTTTGTAGGCTTCGTAATCCGGATTGTAGGTTGTGGTAAGGAAAGCTAGGGTTTGTAAGCGGTGTTCGGGTAGGACTCAAGTTGTGCCTTGGAGGGCAAGCCAAGTAGGGGTGCGGGTGTTTTATAAACCGGCTCCTAGGCTTAGTTTAAGAGAGATCCAAGTAGTAATCATATCGCCGAATATCGAGTATTCATTGTACACAAAGATATCGAGTTAATAAAGCGAGATCGGAGACTCGGCGACTTCATCGCCGGCTACCAGATTGAATTCCATTATGTTTTCCTTTGAGCTAAACTCTCTCCTAAACGCCTGTGTCGACTTGCCCCAAGATCAGTTACCCCTGGTAACATCTGCCGTGATCATCCCACGACATCACTGATAGGATCCGAAGAATAACCCTACACTCTGGCTTTGCCAAAGTTGGTCCAACTTACCAAAAGTATATCGTAAGTACAAACCGGATACATGCCTCTCAGATTACTATACTGTCGTTCAGATCAACAAAGGGACAGACCTGGAAGCGGTGAAATTTCTCCCCCTAATGTTGTTGGATGGAGCCAGAGATTGGATCAACGGGTTTCCGTCAAGAACCGTGGATAGCTGGGATGATATGGCTTAGAGTATTCGCTCAGCATTTTCGGGGTACGTACAAACGCCCTAAGAGCATCAACCAGCTAAATCGCTGCGTCCAGTTTGAAGATGAGCCATATGTCGACTTTATATCAAGATGGACATCAATGAAAAACTGTTGTTCTAGAGTAAGTGATGTACAAGCAATGCATGCTTTCATCAACGGACTAAAACCCGGCCTTGTACCGTTCATGGTTGGTTCAAAGGAGCACAAAGATCTCGGATCTATGCTTACCATCGCCAAATGAGCATGTAGCGGCCGAAGATGACATCAGAGCAAGAGGTGGAAATATCGATGCCTTGGTTCAAGCCAAAAAGACGACTCATTCTGAAAATAAAGCTACTCGAGAAGCGCAACCAAAACCCAAGGAAGTGAAATTAACCTTTGGAAAGGATAATGGAGGCAAATGGAAAGGAAGAATCACAGAACCTATCTCCTACTAAAAGGAAGAGTGGGAAAAGATTAAGTCAGAAAACCGTGTCCACCATTTGCAATTTGGGAAACCTACCCATACAAACATGCAGTGCCGGCTCAATAAGCACATGAAAGGCACTGCAAGATCCAGGAGTAAAGGAAAGAATTCCAAGCGGAAGTTAAACAAGCAAAAGCCAAAAGCTGACAAGGAAGAAACTGAATCGGACATTGATGATAAAATCCAGGAACAGCAGCGAAAAGGCGAACCAAAATTCCCGAGAGTTGAAGGAGAATGTAACCTAACTTTCCTGGCAACTCCCTCAGCAAAACAGGCGAAAAGGACACTTCGAGAAATCAACGTGGTTGTTCCACCAACACCAAAGTACTTGAAGTATTCAAATACGCCAATTACATGGGATCAGTCAGATCATCCCGGAAACATCCTAGAACCCGACACGCATGCTTTGGTCGTAAGCCCTATTGTTCAAAACACTAGGCTCCAAAGAGTGCTGATGGATGGAGGATCTAGTATCAATATCATGTACCTGAGTACATTGAAGCATCTACACATCTTCGAGATCCAACTTAAACACAGCAACATACGTTTCCACAACATTGTTCCTGGTAGACAAGCACAATCCCTAGGAGAAATTTCCCTAGATGTAACCTTTAGAAAAAGAGAACACTTCCACCGGGAAAAGATCTCATTCGAGGTGGTGTCGTTCGAAAGTGTATACCACGCAATACTCGGACGTCCAGCTTTCGCCAAATTTATGGCAAGATCATGTTATATTTAGAACAAGCTGAAGATGCCTGGACCAAAAGGATGAGTAATCATAATTACAGGAGACTACAAATTGGTAAAAGAGCTGGAAAAAGGAAACGCCCTTTGCGCTGAACAAGTGATCGCAAAGGAGGAATTGAAAGAGCTGGCAAAGGAAGTTTCGTCGATGAAAATGCCGTCAGGAAAATAAAGCCGGAAACCAGCAGATAGCTTCAAGGCCTTGGAAAATACAAGACAGGTCATCCTAGATCCCAAAGATTTGACAAAATTTGTCGTACTGGGAACTGGGATGACTGACAAATAGGAAGACACGCTCATCAAGTTCCTTCGTGAGAACTGGGACATTTTTGCCTGGTGTCCTGCTGACATGCCAGGTGTACCCACGGAACTTGCTGAGCAACAACTCAAAGTAATTCCAGGTTCAAAACCCGTCAAACAAGGTCTCCGTCGTTTCGATGGAAGAAGAAGGAAGGCTATAGGCAAGGAAATTATCCGGCTTTTAGCAGCTGATTTTATCCGGGAAGTTGTAAATACTGATTAGTTTGCAAACCCAGTATTAGTCCCGAAGAAAGACATTATTGTTCTTAAGATGTGTATAGATTACACCGGATTGAACAAATTGTGTCCAAAAGATAGGTTCGTGTTACCGCGAATCGATCAAATAATAGATGCCATTGCTGGCTCTGAGCTTTTATGCTTTTTGGATACTTATTCCGGGTACCATAAAATACGTATGAAGGAGGAGGATCAAATAAAAACTTCCTTCATAACCCCGTATGGAACAAACTACTACATAACCATGACTTTTGGCTTGAAGAACGTCGGTGCAACTTACCAGCGTTGCATGCAAAGATGCTTGCATAGTCAAATCGGCAAAAATGTTTGTCGGATATATACCGATTAGGGGTATATCCGGCATTGTCCTAAAGAGCCAGATTACCAGGGTGGCCTGATTGGTAATGGATCACAGTCCGTAGGCGGCCCAGTAAGCTGACGCGCAGAAGCCGGATTCTAGAAGAACCGGGACCACGGCCCACGTGGTGCGGCTTGGAGCAGAAGGCGGATTCTTGCCTTCCAAGTTAGAACTTACCGTAGTCTTCTAGGTTTCCTTTCTGTAAGCCCTAGCCCGGCTATCTATATAAAGCCGGACGGGAGAGAAGAAAGATAACAGAGAATTAGCTAGAAGCCAAATCGCCGAGAAGTTGATCCTCGTCGAGTTAGCAACCCAAACTCACACTGTACTTTGTATACTTCAGGCTTCAGCCCTGATTTAGTGAGATTGCATGAGTAGGAACGCCGCCTAGTTGCGACGTACCGAACCTGGGTAAACTTTGGTGTCCCTGGTTGTCATACTTCCACGTTCCCCCCCATGTCTTTACCCGTAGGTCTCACGGCACCCCCGTCTATGAACCCTACTATGATGTCTCGATAGTTGGCACCCACCGTGGGGCTAGCGACGTCAGGCGTTATGTTTTGATCGGGGATACTCGGCGGAATCGGCAATACGATAACTGTCGGAAGCTTGGAGTTCGACCACGACGTCGGGCGCTTCCTCGACAACGGATCGTATATGCTAGCACGGAATCATCTGGTAAGTGCATGCGTTTTACCGATTGGATCTGCAAACATCTTTATCGGATTAACTGCAGAGGCAATGGGATTCTATGGTGGAAGTATATTTATCCCACCCGCCCTATACCCAGTTGAAGAAAACTATGATGCCGGATTTTGCTCAGATCGCCAATATCCTGCTCAAATCGTTGCCTCTTCGGAGATGCCTGCAATGAGATCGCACTTTATTGGTATGGTGCAATCCGAGATTGCAGATGAGCTCGATTCCGAAGACGAAGATGAAGATGCTTTCAAAATAAAGGTCAAATCTCTTCAAGAGGGACTCCATGAAGTGTTTATGGCAAAACCGGCTGAAAACACAGATGCCGAAAGTCAGGAAGACCCTCAAACACCTCCGCCAGTTGAGGAAAGAGAGGACGGTGAAACCAGTCCAATTTACCCTGATGTCAAGGAATTGACAGAAGAAGAACCTGGTAAAAAACCTCCCTCTTCCAAGAAAAGAAATAAGGCTGCCAAGAAACTCCAGTACAAACTCCGGAAGAAAAATATTGTGGATCCCGTCAGCGAAAACCTGGAAGTAGGAGGAGGAAGCGGAGTCAAGTCTGCGGAGAAGAAAACGAAGGAAATCCTTGTTCCACTAATGTCAGAACAGGACGAACGGGATTTACTTCAAACACCAGTGGGACTACACGAACCCCCTGAAGTGCTGGAAGCCAGGAGACAAGCTCTCCAAAGGCAACAACAACATCTATTCAGAACTCGGGAAAATCTCCTACAAACCCAGGCTGACATTAAGTTGAAGCGGGAAGAAATTGAGGAGTACAAGAGAAAGAATAGATCTGGCATAAAACCTACACGGTTACCCGGAATCGTAAGACCGGAAGTATTGCAGCTGAAGGAACGGGTTCAAAACCCTGCCTGGCAAAAGCAAGTAAACAACATTGATGCCAGGGGCGAACCTACATACAAAACCGCAGCAGAAAACGCGGAAGCCGCATTCGCCATCCTCAATGATGATCTGTACTCCAATGACGAAAAACTCCAAGGGGTGTATGCTTTCTTAGGAAAAGCATTGCAACAACAGCAGTGAGGGCAGGCAAGATCAGGGAAGTTGCATGACGACTCAGCCCTATGCAAAAGAGCCACATGCGCCGCTGGAGCACCTGGACCTGGAGAACCTGGAGATTCAGGCAATTCAAAAGAGAAGAAAGGAGATCCAAGAAAGGACAAGAAAATTCCCGATAACAAGGATGCAACGTCCAGAACAGGATCCCATCCGCTAAAAGGTGAAGTCAACCCCCGTGATCGGGAAGAAGAGAACCGGAAGGACGGAAAAGCAATGCCACCTCCGAGACGTCCTGCTGAAAAAGCCGGAAGATATGATATTCCTCAGAGACGTGAGAGATCCCGTACTCCCCCTAGGAATAAGGAAAGGCCAAGTAGCAGAACTCCGCCTCATTCCAAAGGGCATGATAACGGACGAAACAGGGATAATCCCGGAAGATCGCATTCGCGCAACAATGGGCCAGAAAGGAGCATATCCCCTTCTCTCCACTCAGCCAGTAGATATTCCGCACACGCCGATAAGGCGGAAAGAGATGATCTATACTTTGGACCTAAGTGTTTCACTGACAGGATCCGAAGGATAACTCTACATTCTGGCTTCGCCAAAGTTGGTCCAACATATCAAAAATATACCGGCAGTACAAACCCGGATACCTGGCTCTCAGACTATTATACAGCCGTCCAGATCAACAAAGGGACAGATTTAGAGGCAGTAAAATTCCTCCCCCTATGTTGCTGGATGGAGCCAGAGATTGTATTAACGGGATTCCGTCAAGAACCGTAGACAGCTGGGATGATATGGCTAGAGTTTTTACTCAGCATTTTCGGGGAACTTACAAACGCCCCAACAGCATCAACCAGCTAAACCGCTGCACCCAGTTTGAAGATGAGCCATACGTGGATTTCATCTCAAGATGGACTCAATGAAGAACAACTGCTCTAGAGTAAGTGACGTACAAGCAATACATGCTTTCGTCAATGGCTTAAAACCCGGCCTCGTACCATTCATGGTTGGTTCAAAAAAGCACAAAGATCTCGGATCTATGCTTACAACCGCAAATGTGCATGCAGCGGCCGAAGATGACATCAGAGCGAGAGGTGGAAGTATCGACGCTTTGGCTCAGGCCAAAAAGATGCCTCGTTCTGAGAAAAAAGCTACTTCAGAAACACAGCCAAAGCCCAAAGAAGTTAACCTAGCCTTTGGAAAGGATAATGGAAGCAAATGGAAAGGAAGAAACACAGAATCTATCTCCTACACAAAGGAAGAGCGGGAAAAGATTAAGTCGGAGAACTGTGTCCACCATTCGCAATTTGGGAAACCCACCCATACTAACGCACAATGCCGGCTTAATAAGCATATGAAAGGCAGTGTAGGATCCGGGAACAAGGGGAAGAACTCCAAGAGAAAATTCTCCAAGCAAAAGCCAGAAGCTGAAAAAGAAGACAGTGAATCAGAAACTGACGAAAAAATCCAGGAACAACAGCGAAAAGGCGAACCAAAGTTCCCGAGAGTCGATGGAGAATGCAATTTAACTTTCCTCGCAACTCCCTCAGCAAAGGTGGCAAAGAAGACACTTCGAGAAATAAACGCGGTAGTCCCACCAACCCCCAAATTCTTGAAGTACTCGAATACACCAATTACCTGGGATCAGTCCGATCATCCCGAGAATATCCCAGAACCCGGCACACAAGCTCTAATTATAGGCCCTATTGTTCAAAACACTAGGCTAAAAAGAGTGCTGATGGATGGAGGATCCAGCATTAACATAATGTACCTGGATACACTAAAGCATCTGCGAATCTCCGAGACCCATCTCAATCATAGCAACATATGTTTCCACGGCATCGTTCCTGGCAGACAAGCACAATCCCTAGGAGAAATTTCCCTAGACGTAACCTTTGGAGAAAGAGAGCACTTCCGACAGGAAAAAATCTCTTTCGAGGTCGTGCCGTTCGAGAGCGTATACCACGCAATTCTCGGACGTCCAGCTTTCGCCAAATTCATGGCAAGATCATGTTATATTTGTAACATGCCAGGGCCAAAAGGAGGAGTAATCACCATATCAGGGGACTTCAAATTGGCAAACGAGCTGGAAAAAGGAAACGCCCTTTGCGCAGAAAAAGTGATAGCAAAGGAGGAATTGAAAGAGCTGGCAAAAGAAGTATCGCCGACAGAAATGCCGGCAGGGAAAGAAAGCCGGAAGCCAGCAAATAGTTTCAAAGCTTCCGAGAATACAAGACATGTTATCCTAGACCCCAAAGATCCGACAAAATTTGTCGTAGTGGGAACTGGGATGACTGACAAATAGGAAAGCGAGCTCATCAAGTTCCTACGTGAGAACTGGGATATTTTTGCCTGGTGTCCTACGGACATGCCAGGTGTACCCAGGGAACTTGCTGAGCATCAACTCAAGGTGATTCCAGGATCTAAACCCGTCAAACAAGATCTCCGTCGATTTGACGGAAGAAGACGGAAGGCTATTGGCAAGGAAATCATCCGGCTATTAGCAGCTGATTTTATCCGGGAAGTTATACATACTGAATGGTCTGCGAATCCAGTATTAGTCCCGAAGAAAGATAGTACTGTTCTTAGGATGTGTATAGATTACACCGGCCTGAACAAGTTGTGTCCAAAAGATAGGTTCGCATTACCACGAATCGATCAAATAATAGATGCCACTGCTGGCTCTGAGTTTTTATGATTTTTGGATGCTTATTTCGGGTACCATCAAATACGTATGAGGAAAGAGGATCAAATCAAAACTTCCTTCATAACCCCGTATGGAACATACTATTACATAACCATGTCTTTTGGCCTGAAGAACGCAGGTGCAACTTACCAGCGTTGCATGCAACGATGTTTGCATAGTTAGATTGGCAAAAACGTTCATGTTTACGTGGACGATATTGCCGTTGTTTCCAAGGAAAAAGACATACTCCTTAAAGATTTGCGAGAAACCTTCAAAAATTGGTGCACTTACAAAATGAAGCTGAATCTATTAAAGTGCGTATTCGGGGTTCCCTCAGGAAAACTTCTGGGTTTTATTGTTTCTCACAGAGGAATAGAAGTAAACCCGGAAAAGATCGAGGCAATCTTGAACATCACAAGGCCTACGTGCTTAAAAGATATACAAAGATTGACGGGTTCTGCAGCCGCCGTCAGCAGGTTTATAAGCCGGCTGGGAGACAAAGCTCTGCCATTATACAAATTGTTGAAGAAATCCAACAAATTTGAGTGGACAGAAGAGGCGGACAAAGCATTAACCCAGCTAAAAGAAACCTTGATGAAAGCTCCGATTTTGGCATCACCAAAAGACGAAGAACCCATGTTACTGTATCTCACAGCAACAAACAGGGTTATTAGCGCTGTGATAGTTGTGAAAAGGCGGAAAGAAGAGCAAAGCATACCAGATCAACATCCGGTATATTATATAAGCGAAGTTTTTTCTGACTCCAAACAAAGGTACCCACACTATCAAAAGCTGGCATATGGCGTGTTTTTCGCATCTCGAAAACTCCGCCATTATTTACAAGGACATTCCATAACAGTGGTATGTAAAGCACCACTAGGGTATATAATTAACAACGCGGACGCAACAAGCCGAGTAGCGGAATGGGGCATCGAGCTGGCTGCGTTCGACACTAAGTACCAACCCCGGACGACAATTAAATCCCAGGCGTTGGCAGATTTCGTCACTGATTGGACAGAAGCAATGGAAAACACACCAATGCCGGAGTCGGAATACTGGGTTATGCACTTTGATGGATCCAAGATGAAGGAAGGCGCTGGAGCTGGTGTAGTGTTAAAATCCCCAAAGGGAGATACTATGGAGTATGTATTACAAATACACTTCAACGCCAACAATAATGTGGCAGAATACGAAGTTTTGCTTCATGGCTTGCAAATTACAAAAGAAATAGGCGTCAAACGCATATTATGTTATGGCGACTATAGGGCCCGCCCTTCGAACCACTCTTCAAGGACGCCCTTGATATGCATACATTCACGATCCCAGGAATTCAGTCGTGAACAACATATCAAGCTGGTACAAGATACAATATCCATTACACGGTTGCACAAAACACATACAAGGACACATGGTCACACGGCCAAGACTACACGGTTGTCACGCAGGACAACACACAACACACACAGCGGAAGACTAAACACACACAAACGCGGTAGAGCCCAAGGCACGCCTTAACCTACATGCTGTTGACCCGGAGACGATCCTAGTTCGCAAAGCCATCAGCTCCGTACTCCTCCTTGTTGATCTTCTTCCGAGACTCCTTCTCAAAGTATGGCAAGTAGATACCAGGGGCGAAACCATAATGAGTACATTTGAATGTACTCAGCAAGACATCCATCATGTAACTTACCAAAGATGCAAGTATGCTTATATGGTGTAATAGGTAGGCTATAAATAGGGTTCACTATCAATGGTGTTCATATAGGATGACAACACATTTGCAGTCATGTTAATCTGTATCTTCGCTGAAAAAGATGCTTCAGAAGAAAATAGTATAGTTTTTCTTTCTCTTGTAGATATCACATGTACAAGAGGTTTTGTAAAAACTTTGTTAAAAGAAAGTTTTCTCTTTGCAAAACTTCTTGGAATCAGTTTCCAGATGTTTGCTTAGAGAAGAAAGATTTTCTCTGCAAAACTTCTTGTAAAACAACTTCTGGCTTTTCATCGTCGGTACCTCCACGGTACAAGGTTTTCTTCCTTTCCGAACTTCCCGAGTTCAACACTCTTTTGAAAAACATCCGTTTGGAAAACATTGACACAATGCTAGCTACATGGCCATTCAACTGTCCATATCCGAGGCGCGGCTTCTTCGAAAAAGTTGTACTCTGCAGAGGTGTACACATCCACCAGATACAGTACACCTGCCGTGAACAACCACGGACTGTAACAACAGTATGTAGAACATCAGATAACTGATCATAACCATCCACTATGTCCAAGCTAGAATGTGTCTATATCTCAGTCGAGTTTTACCGGTCATCCCCGGCACCGAGCTAATCCCCGCCAGCCAGGATGCCTCAACTGATGCGACCGGAGGGGAACTTAATCCCTCACTCTTTATGTCTCAACATTGGGAGTTTTGACGACATTCGGTTCGAGGGAGTCCATCCCTTATAGCGTTTGAGATAGAACACACACTAACAAGAACAAACTTCCAGTTAAGCCCCGTGCCCATGTTGGGGTAGGGTGGCAGTACGGTAAAGGTTGTCCGGCGAAGACTAGGTTATGTGTCATTTTTGAAAACACCATTTTCCCAAAAATGACCACTTCCACATTTCCTCCAGAGAATAAGGATCCGCCTTTTCTCCGGGTTTTTCCATAAAGCCTTTGTTTTGTAGAAACATAATTTTAGGGTGTCCACTTAGGGACTAATATATTTGATGGTAATAAATACCATATGGTGGCTTATGGGCTTGGTAACACCAAGTATCAACTACTGGCATAATAGTAGTATATATATAGTAGTAGTCGTATTCACTCAAAAATAGTTTTTGGAAATCAAAGTTTTTGTAAAACTTTTCAGAAGTAAAACATGCATGATAGATAATGATAAGTGTATTATAACAGCAAGCATCGGGATGGCTTGCCTCAATCTCTTAATGTCCCTGGCCTTGAAGTAACTTGAACTTGACGCACAGCTCCACAACTGCTTCTTCTTCTTCTTCTTCTTCTTCTTCGTTTTCTAGCGTCGTAAAAGAAATAAAAGACACACACTCAGGTCTAAAGGGCAAACAACTAAGATAAACATCACATACAGCAACAAATGCATAATAGCGCAAACTCCCAAACGTTATCGAGAAAACTGCCTCACATAGCTCTCAGGGTACAAAACTGTCGTCAGACAAACATATGGTTTAGAAAACCATATCCCACATCTTACATACCATATATGGAGTGGTGTACCACTCTCATAATAAGATATCTAAGAGTCTAGAAATATAGCTTGTGGGTGCAAAGGAGTTAGGTTGCTAAGGTAAAACAAACAGACAGAACAATACCCATGGCAGTGGGTATTAGCAAAACACAAACAATAGTTACTTAATAAGTTTATGCTTAGTTTGGATGCTTAGTTCACAAAATACTCCTAAGCACAACAACAACCTTAGCACAACAAATAACACAAGTATGACACTCATGCTAAGGTACACACTCAGACAACATTCAAACATCAGGTCTACACACACCAATTGAATAGACTTATTTATTTACCACACTAATGTTTACTTGAAGTTATGGAATCCATTAATAATGAAAATTTAACAAACAACCAGTAGCTAATAACCAATGAATCAAGTCATATAAATAGTCTAAAACACAATCTTCACTCAAGATGATACTCCTATTAAACATGCATAAAAACAGGACTGCACTAATAGCATACTAGTATGGAAAATCTACACAAGCATGCTATAAGAAATAATTATTAATCTACAACCATAGCACATGAAACTAAATAATTCATGGCACGATAACAGAAGTAATAACTTCCTAAACATGCTATAATAATCTCATACACTCACAAAATAAAGGTTGACAAAACTATAGCTAAAATCACCATTTTCTAGTGGTGACACTAGTTCAATACTAGAGAAGCAAACAATACTATCATGATGCTTAAACCTAAACAAGCAAGTCATGAATATAAGTGTACCTAATAACAGTACACAAATCCTACTCATGCTAGGAAGCAAGAACATCAAAATAATTCCATGAAACAACTATTAAGCATGCATAAATTAATTCTAGCAATTTCTGTTTTCTTTAATCAATTACTAGCAAGCAAGTAAGGTATAACTCACACAAACAGTAGCTATGCACTTAAAGAAAAGTTATCTAACCCTTTTCAAAAATCAAAACACTCAATTTACAATCATACACACAATCTATCAATCACAAGGAATTTATTTCATTTGCAAATAATTTAATTTAGCACCCAATAGTGAATCATTTCTTAACATGATACTCCTAAGGAATATTATGCTAACAAAAAGGATCACATCTAACATGCTAGTATCCTCTGATAAGAAATAAACTTCTCACTTGCATAAGTGAAAACAAAAAAAAATATTTTCCATGGTGGAAAAAATAGCAATCAATCTTATAATTAAACATGTTAATTTCTCACATGTGCATGGTTGGGGATTTTCATCCACAACCAAGATGCAATGGTACCAGTGGGTTATGGGCCCACTAATACAAGGCAAAAGGGGTACTAAGGCTCTGATTACTCATGACAAAAATTAGTATAACAAAATAAAGTAATACAAAGCCATTTAATCTAGTGAAAACAATACTAGTGCATCAGAGTAACAAAACCTACACATGCTTACCATAAAAAGGCATGCAAGCTAACAGAGGTATTAGCTTCAAAATAACAGTACCAAAATGGTACTGGATCCATAGTATTCTTAGCACAAAATTTTATAAAGCATTCACACAAAGATCTAACTCTCACAATAATTCCAAATAATAAAACTAGGAGGTATCAAATGCTATCTCATTTTTATTTCAGTTTTCCAAACATGCACACACTTTCTAAGGTATAGGTACTGTAAGAAAACAACTTAATAACAAGTACCAACAACTTTATACATGCTAGGGAACAAGAGAATATCAACCAAACATTTCATCTCAAACAAAAACACATCCCAAAACAAAAACAGGAAAGCTGCTGTTTCTAGATCTGTCCACCAAAAATTATCTAGAGCTTCAAAAATTAATGTAAGCTAGGAAAACATAGATCTAGTCAATACCAAACTCATCCAATTGGATTTGCTACAAAAATCATTTTCAAACTCATTCTAAAAATCATAGAAGAGCTTACTGGTCTTTTAGTAATCTGGATGGCATTTCCATTCTATAACACACCTTGATGTGAGGTCAACTGCATTGGATAGTTCTTTTTAATACCTATCCAGAACATTTTTGTTTGTTCCATTTGGTTACATATTTTAAAAGTTATGGTCAAAACATTCCCACTGACAGTCTGAGGAAAAACAGTTCTTGTGCCCAAACTATTGGTCCAAAAGTAGATCTGCAAATTTTGCATGGTTTAGATTTCATCTTTTTAGGTCCTTGAATTTTTCCAGATTTTATTTCACAGTTTTACTATTTTTCACAAGTCCAAAGTGGAGGTACAAATTTCTGTGAAAATTTAAATGAATAAACTCAAGTGCCACGCGGGCTGGTTCGGATAGGGCCCGGCCCAACTAGCGGATGCGCAGCCCAGCTGCGCTGCGCAAGCAAGCGCGGGCGCGGGAACGATCTCGTTTGAAAAGCGACCGTGGATCTTGGATCCAACGGCGCTGGTGCATCGCCTACCTCACGATCCTCTCTCTCTGTAACCCGAACGGAGATGGCAAAAACTCAACTGTGGCTCACCTTAGAGGGCTCGGGGAGGGCTGAGCTTGCTCGGGGAAGTTGCTGGAGGGCTGGGTAGTCGAGGGGCGGCGACAGCGGCGGCCGGCGTGGCCTCACGCGGCGGAACGCAGCCGGCGTCCGCGGCGGCGGCGCCTCCGGGGGTTAGAGGGGGTGGAGTGATGTCTGGGAGGTTCACGGGAACTCGGGGAATGTCCCTAGGGCAGTGGGAGGGGCTGGAAGAGAGTGCATCGAGCGGGTCAGGGCCGTGGCCTTGGTGGTCACCAGGCGGCCAAAACTCGGGCTCGTGTTGTTTTGGAGGCTAGGGCTCGGGTAGATCTCAACCAGGGGAGTAGAGAGGGAGTGTGGGAGGTGCAGGGCACAAAGGTGAGGTCTTTGTACTTTTATAGAAGAGGGAGTGAGGTTGAGGGTATTTTGGGGAGCTCGGGTGGATGTCAAACATTGGCATGAGCTAGCCCTAGGGCTTTTAGTCATTTCCAACTTGGTTCTATGGATGCCCTAGGTCAAGGCCACGAGTGGGAAAGGTTTATCCAGGCCAAAGAGAGCGAGTGGGGCAAGTGGCTATGACAAATGGGTCAACACATGTGTGTGCCCATACTTGTCCTAGTCACCCTTCTCTCTCCTCTCTTATCTTCATCCACAAGGCTTCTAGAAGCAGGGTCAAGGGCTCTGGTTTGAGTAGATATCATGGTCAACACACTAGGCTTGGCCACACTTCCAAAAGATCAAGGAAACAACCAGAAAAAAAGTGCAAAAGTGTATCCTTGACTATTCACTGAAAAATTCAGAAAATTCAGTCTTTAGGACTTAGAAATTTTCTAAGTGTTGAAAACAGATTAAAAGTGCAAAAAGTTGAGTTTGTTTTCAGGGTTCAAATGATTCCCAAAATTGGTTTTCAAAGTTTGGATTTGTTAACCATGTTATATACTTTCAGAAACAACTTTTTAAAACAATTTCGAAACCACTTAAGGCCATGAAAACAATGTGGCAAAAGGTATACTTTCTGTTTTTATCTGTTTCTTAAAACTGCCTTTTTCTGTCTTAATTTTATACCACGAAAACAACAAGCAAAGGATAGTTTTTATTTCTCCAAAAATAAAAGTGAGCTTATGGGTTTGTAGTACATATATCAAGGATTAATTAAAAGTCAAGAAACCATCAAATAACAATTTATAGCTTGGTGAAAACAATGGTAGAAAACAAGTATTTGGATTATTTTTCAGAGATTGTTTTCTATAGGAAAGTTAAAAGAAAACTTTCATATATCATCTTGGAAACTTGTTTTCTTGGATCCAAAATGTTAAGAGTTTGTTTTAAGAGGCAAAAAAGAGTGATCACAGTCTTGGAATAAAAACCTACTCAAGTAATAATAAGAAAAACATCAGGGAAAAATAAATAGGAATATCTTTCAGAAACATATGGCATTGGTTTTATAAAGAAATAAAACTTGTGTTGCAAATATGTTTTAGATCACAAACATATGTTAGTTCAAACAATCATGTTGTTATAAAAAAAATTGTTGGCCCTAATTTTGTCTTCTTGAGCACAGTCCAAGAGTCCAAAAACTGGGGTGTGACAGCGACTCAGATTTGGTAGAACATCAGCTCAACCAAACATGGGATGCCAAAAGCCACATCATGGCCAAATATCGGAGAACGATGGATGAGTTTGCTATTTTCTTCCTGGGATTCAAAGTACTGCACGTCAAAAGGGAAGAAAATTGGAACGCGGATGCATTAGCCCGCATGGGATCGAAAAGAGTGAAAACCCTACCACCAGGTGTGTTTGTCCAACATTTGCATAAACCATCGAGAAAAGGTGGAGATGTTGATTATCCTCTTATGTCCGAGTCAATTGAAGTCCTGCTCGTTAACCCGGATTGGAAAATTCCATATTTAAACTTCTTAGTACATCAGAAGTACCCGGATGGAGCAGACGAGGTCTTGCAAAGACAAACAAAACGTCGATGCAAAGGATACACGGTAATCAATGTTTGCCTGTATAAACGCAGCACTACCAGAATTTTTCAGCGATATATTTCGCCAGAAGAAGGCCAAGAAATACTGCAAGAAATCCACACAGGGGATTGCGGATATCATGCTCAATCAAAAATCATAGATAAGAAAGCATTTCGTGCAGGGTTTCTCTGGCTAACAGCCAAGACAGATGCCGAACACATAGTAAACACATGTGCCGGATGTCAGTATTACGCCAAGCAGACGAATATGCCATCCCAAGCACTCAAAACTATCCCTGTCACATGGCCATTTGTGGTATCGGGGCTATATATGATGGGACCATTCAAAACTGCAAGAGGCGGACTCACACATCTACTCGTTGCAGTAGATAAGTATACCAAATGGGTGGAGGCAAAACTTATCAAAAAACTTGACGATGTGACCGCCAGAAACTTCATCACTGACGTAGTCATGAGATATGGCGTTCCACACAGTATAATCACCGACAACGGGACAAATTTCTCTATTGGAGAGTTGGCAAAATATTGCCGACAAACGGGAATACGCCTAGATCTTGCATCGGTGGCTCACCCACAATCCAATGGGCAGGTTGAAAGAATGAATAGCTCAATCCTGCAAAGAATACGCCCAAGACTCGAATCTCCTCTGCATAGAGCAGCTGGAGCATGGGTAGAAGAATTACCTTCCGTGCTTTGGAGTATTCGAATGACGCCAAACAGATCAACAGGGCAAACCCCGTTTTTCTTAGTTTATGGCGCAGAAGCAATGCTTCCAACGGACATGCTCCATGATATCCCAAGAGTGCAGGCTTACGATGACTCGGATGCCGAATGTGCTCGACAGGATGCCGTCGATCTTTTAGAAGAAGAACAAGACCTTGTGCTTCAAAGATCCCCTATTTATCAGCAAGGATTGAGACGCTACCATACTCGGAAAATCAGGCATCGATCTTTCAAAGAAGGTGACCTAGTTCTAAGATTGGTGCAAGAAAGGAAGCACAAGTTAGCCCCAGTCTGGGAGGGACCATTTGTCATTAGCAAGGCTATGAAAAATGGATCTTATTATCTTGTAAATATTGGAGACACGGAAGATGATCCCAAGCGTATGAATCACAAAAGAAAGAGAAAGATAGATGTTGAGCTAGGAGAGAAAAAAGGCCCTGGAGCATCGAGCAGTTACGTCCCTTCTACACTTAGTTCAATTTCTATGTAAACATCTTTGAGATCATGAAATAAAGTTGTCAGAATTCATGCATTACTGTTTTATCTGTTTTCATACAAAGCATAAGTCCGCCTTATCTATTTCCCAATGATCTTACAAAGTAATCAATGTTAACCCGAATTGTGTCTGCGTGCTCGGAGTTAAAAAAACTGAATGATTTCCAGCCTAAGGAGGCTTAAGGAAACCCAGATTGTGCCTGCGTGCTTGAGTTTCATACAAAATTCCTTACTTTTTCTCTAAGTATTATCTGATTGTTTTTATGTTGGGTCACTGGAGCTAGTAAGTAAAAATGCCTTTAGTATGATCAATGTTTCCGAGTTTCGACTGATTGGTTGTACCCAGTCACTTGGCATGAATATTAAGTACTATCGAGGCATTTCAAACACTAAGGACAATTAAGACATATAAACCAGAGAACTTAGAAGATAAAGGAATAAAAACTCGGAAAACTTGCAAAGACTTAATAATTAAACTGCAAAAGTGGAGTACTTGTTTATACAAAAGGAATAGAAAGCATTACAATAAGGTTTACATTGTAAGAACAATAATGATTCTATTTTTCCCATCTCCTACTCAGGACCAGGCAGCTTCTTTAGGCATCCGACTCTTCCTCGCTGCTGCCGGGATTGCTTCTTCGGAGTAGAAGGTGGAGATGTTCACCATGTTGGCAATCTTGGTGGCGTGACCTTTGATTTCATCAAAGATGCTGGCCCGTTGACCTTCCGTGTATCCCTGAGGAATGTCGGAAGCCACACGCCAAGATTTGGCAGTAGGGTAGTGCATGCGCATGAGCCCAAGGGCCATGCGTGCACCACCACGAGCCGCAGAACGGAGCAGTGACTCCTTGCGATTCGCCACCTCCACGATAGCTTCCGGAAGTTTTTCAACCTCCGAGAACTCCCAAGATTTGGTGGGAAGATACTTATGAATAAGTAACATTCCCGGAGCCTTGATCGCGGTGAAGACCTTCCCAAAAGCCCGGATTCTTTCAATCCGGGTAAGCTGGGAGTTACCTCCTTTTTCAATCAGCACACAAGTGTTAGAAAAAACAGGAGAAGAGAAAACAAGGAAAATCCGGTAAAAGGCAATGTAAGTTACCGAGAATCCGGTCCATCTCGGTGCCTTCCTCAAGGCGCTGGTTCAAGGCGTTCTCCAGATCCCGGATGGTGGCCTTATCTTTCTCGGCCTGGCTGGAGGCCTTAGACTCGGCAATGCCAACAGCTAGTTGGCTGGCCTCCAGGTCCTTCTGGAGCTTCACAGTCAACTTGTGAAGATCCAGGTTCTCGCGGCGGAGGTTTTCGGCGTTGTCGGCATCTTCAGCAATTTGTTTGGCTTTCTCCAAAGAAGCTGAAAAGCAAGTAAAGGAAGAGTTAAAAACTCGGAAAACTACTTAGAAAAAATCACAACTGAAAGCAGAGAAAATTTTACCTCTGATTCGCTCAGCTGTTGATGAGTGGATGCCAGTTCTGCTTCCTTATCTTCAAGAATTGTAAGGAGGGTTTTCACCTCCTTGTTCTTGATGGTAAGTTTGTTGAAAACTTCCGAGTTGATGTTCTCAGCAGTTTGCTGAAACACGGAAAAGAGACAAAAAATGCTTAAGTTAAAAACAAGCATAACAATGAAAAAAGCATTAAGACAAAAGTATTCATTTGACTTATTGCTTGGGGGCTAGAGATATTTACCTGGCTCATCTTGGTCAGGTTTGCCAAGTTTTCATTGAATTCTTTTGCATAGTCGGCAAAAAGAATCCCAACATGGCAACGGCCGTCCTAGATGACCTGCCGAGGTGAAAACACGAAGTTATTCCTTACAACAAGCCCGCCTTGCGGCCAAGGACGGATCAGAGGTGCTGGAGCGAAGAATTTGGTAGGCCACGGGTGAATGCATCCGTGTTCGTCAAACGGTTCTTCCTTTACCTTAAAGTCCTTGTCAAAAGTCGGAATGGGTTCCTCCTCAGTTGTACGAGAAGGGCCACCCATTTCCGGCACCGCCCTTTCCCTCGCATCCGTCTCGGATGCAACGGGCTGGCTGGTCGGCAGGGGATATTCTTCCTCCCTTGCGGACTGATTTTCTCCTCCTGGAGCAGCTGGGGTAGCAGGAGCTGCAGCAGGGGATGGGTGCACCCCCTTGCCAATAGCTGCCTTATGTCTCTTCAGCTTCTTTGGCTTCAGGGAAGTAGGAGCAAGGCTGAAAAGGAAAGGAAGTAAAAGAAAATTCCGAGAAATCAGTTTTCCGAGAAAGTAAAATAACTCCTGCGACCAAAAGGAGAGAAAAACGGAAACCCAGATGATTACCTGTAAGTAGCGACGGGAATTCCGTCAAGTTCCACCACCTCTTCAGCAGTCGATGACTTCTTGCGTTTCCGACCACTAGAAAACTTGGCACGCATTATGTCCAGTTCGGCATCAGTTGCAAGATCTTTGTCGGTAAGGTCGGCAAACTATGGAAAAAGAACCATATCCGACTAAGTCAGGAAACCTGGGAAAAATAAAAATCCGAGAAATTGCCCAAAGAAGAAAAAGTATTACCTTTGGGACGGGGTTGCCTTCATGGTACATCTCTCGGCTTTCTTCATATTGGTCGCGTGTGGCGACCAAATGATTAACCCGCTTCTTGAAGTCCCTCTTCGAGAACGCCTTATCCGTTCCCCTCATGGTATCTTCCGGGCCCTTGTATTCACACAGAAGCCGAGTACGATACGCCAGAGGCTGGATACGTCTTCCGAACCAACACAAGACAGTGTCGGTTCCAGTAAGAGGAGGTTTGGAAGAGACGAGCTTGGCGATGCGCCGTTTGATTTTCATCAAATCATCTGGCAGAGTTTGAACTGCCTCCACTGCCCAATTATCTTGGGGAGTGGCAGCGCAGTTGGTGAAAGGTGGAATCCCCGTTTCCTTTCCAGGAAACGAGATGTCTTGGTGGTAGAAGAAGGAAACCGTCTAGAATTTGACGGATTCCGATGTTTTGATCTTGGGGAACCAATCCTCCCTGAATCTACGCAGGGTGAAGGATATGGTCCCGCAAGTCGGGAATGCGCCCTCTGAGGGGTTTCGCTTAACCCCGAAGCAATATTGCCAGAAATCTAACCTAGGTTCTAGCCCTAGATACCCTTCGAAGAGGGCCTGGAACCCGGCTAAATAAAGAATGGAGTTTGGAGGCAGATTGTGGGGTTGGATGTTATAGATTGGTAATGGATCACAGTCCATTAGGCCGCTCAGTAAGCTGACACGCAGAAGCCAGATTCTAGAAGAACCCGGACCACGGCCCACATGGTGCGGCTTAGAGTAGAAGGCAGATGCTTGCCTTCCAAGTTAGAAACTTACCGTAGTCTTCTAGGTTTCCTTTCTGTAAGCCCTAACCCGGCTATCTATATAAAGCCGGACGGGAGAGAAGAAAAGATATATACAATAAGCTAGAAGCCAACTCAACGAGAATACTTCAGGCTTCAGCCCTGATTTAGTGAGATTGCAGGAGTAGGAACGCCGCCTAGTTGCGACGTACCGAACCTGGATAAACTTTGGTGTCCCTGGTTGTCATACTACCACGTTCCCCCCGCGTCTCTACCCGTAGGATCATGGCACCCCCGTCTATGATCCCTACTACGATGTCTCGACAATTGGGGATATTAAAGTCCCGGGCCCAGATGGTCTTCATGCGGCTTTCTATTAAAAATTCTGGAGGGTTATTGGTGAGGATCTTACTGATGAAGTTCTACTGGCTATTAACTAAAAGAAGATTCCAGATAGTTGGAATGATAGAGTCATTGTTCTTATCCCTAAGGTGAATAATCCTGAGTTGCTATCACAGTTTCGGCCTATAAGTTTATGCAATGTGGTTTATAAGGTGATATCCAAGCTACTAGCATCGAGGCTCAAATTATTTCTTCCTGACATTGTCTCCCCAATGCAAAGTGCTTTTTGTTCCTGGAAGACTTATTTCTGACAATTTTCTAGTAGCTTTTGAGAGTTTTCATGCGATAAAAAAAAGGAGATTGGGGAGTTTTGGAAATTGTGCGGTCAAACTTGATATGCATAAGGCCTATGACACATCATGTTACAACTTGGGTTCGATTCTGACTGGGTGGAATTAATAATGGCTTGTTTAACATCTGTGTGTTATCATATAAGGTTGAATAACTCACTTTCATATTCTTTTTGTTCCCCCTAGAGGATTGAGACATGGTGACCCTCTATCACCTTATCTCTTTTTATTATGTGCTGAAGGGCTAACAAGTTTACTAGATTTTCATGAGACTCAGGGAACTCTTAATGGAGTCAAGGTCTGTAGGGATGCTCCATCAATTTCACATCTCCTATTTGCAAATGACTCTCTTATCTTGATGAAAGTTTTTGACAGTTTAAATGCTACTAGTCTCAAGAGTGCACTGGCTGATTATTGTCAGGCCTTGGGCCAACTTGTGAGTGTTGCAAAATCCATAATTTTCTTTAGTCCTTGCACTAGTGTGGAAACAAAAGTTGAGGTATGCACAATTTTGGATATTATGACATAGGCTATTACTGATAAATACTTGGGTATGCCACAAATTGTTGGGGTGTACATGACAAACTGTTTCAAACATCTCATTGACAGAGTCCAAAAACTTCTGAGTGGGTGGAAAGAGAAACATCTCTCTTTCAGTGGAAAGGAAATCCTAATTAAGGCGGTTATTCAATCTATTCCAGTATATGCAATGTCAGTCTTCAGACTTCCCAAACAGATATGCAAAGGGATAATATCTGCAATGTCTCAATTCTGGTGGGGAGACGATGACCAACAGAAACATATGCATTGGTTTTCTTGGTGGAAAATGTGTGTTCCAAAGTATCAGGGTGGTACGGGTCTTCGAGATTTGGAGAGTTTTAACATGGCTTTGGTGTCAAAACAATGTTGGAGATTGATCTCTGAACCTGATTCTATATGTGCCCAAGTTCTACGCTCAAAGTACTTCCCCTCGAGGGATATTTTAAATTGCGAATTGAAGAAAGGGAGCTCATTCACATGGCAGAGTATTTGGCACGTGATACAGACTTTTAAGAGGGGTCATATTTGGAGAGTCGGCGATGGTGAAAATACAAATATTTGGGAGGACTACTAGATCCCAAACAGTCACAACCATAAAATAATGACTACGAGGGGTAACATTGTGTATACAAAGGTGGCTGATCTTATCGATGCTAAAAATAGAGTATGGGATGAAGAACTAATAAGAACACTTTTCTGGGATGCGGACGCTGAGCGAATTCTTCGGATCCCCCTGCTATTGGTATGATGGGGGATTTTATTTCTTGGCACCCGGATAAGAGGGGTTTCTTCTCTGTTAAATCTTCCTACCATCTTGAGTGGGACAAACAGCATGGCCGGAAGCTTAGGAGGACGAGTGTGCTGGGATCGTCCGCGGCGAGCCCTATTCTGAAAGCTATCTGGTCCCTGCGTGTCCCGGCAAAAATTAAAATTCACATATGGAGATCAATGTTGGGGGCTATTCCTTGCAGAGGGGTTTTAGCAAACCGTCATGTCCCTATTTCTAGTCAATGCCCAATGTGCTTAGTGGATTGTGAGAGTATTCCGCACGGTTTCTTCAAATGTAAAAGGTCAATGGAAGTTTGGGACTGTCTGGGTTTTCGCCGGTCTCTTTTGGCCGCAGAAGCGTTGGAGCCTTTGGGTCAACGATCATGGAGTGCCTACTCCTGGACTCGGATGCCGCACCTCTGTCTCTAGAACTCGGAAAATGTGACTTAATGGCAGTGGCTTGCTGGTACCTTTGGTGGGAGAGGCGCAAGACGGGACTCGGGGAGACGATACAAGCATCGGCTCGGTCAGCTCAGTCGATCTTGTCTCTGTCATTGAACTACACAAGGGCTAGGAAGCGTGGACCGGCGTTGATTCTCAGACACAGATGGCAGAAACCACCTGAGGACTTTATAAAACTCAATGTCGATGCTGCTTTTGCCTCTGACTCGGGTACAGGAGGGTCAGGTGCTATCCTACGAGACCATCTGGGCTCCTTTATCGCATGTGGTAGACGGAGTTTCCAGTACATCGATGATGCAACCACAGCGGAAGCACTCACACTTAGGGACGGTCTTGTCTTGGCAGGGCAAGTAGGGTGCAATAGGCTGGTGGTAGAAGCAGACTGCATGGAGGTTATCGAAACAATGCAGAGTGAGGGGAACTCCCTTGGGGTGGCGGCAGCAATATACGAGGAGTGCACTTTCCTTTGTCGAAATTTTACTAGAGTTAGATTTCAACATTGCCCAAGGAAGGCAAATACAGCGGCCCACTGTTTAACTAGGGGTAGTGGAGAGACTCATGAGATTTGGCATGGTGATCCGCTAGACTCTATCCTAGCTGTAATTGCAAACGATGTAACAATTATCTGAGCGACAAGTTTTCACGCACTCTTTTCCTTACCATGGTAGCAAGGAGACCGGAAGGTTTTTAACAAGGCGGTGGTTTGCTTTATATATATATAGTGTTTTCATTTTTTTTTAAACACTCGGTGGAAGGTGTACTTTGAAACCTTGGGACTTGGGAGGACGGCCGGGGTCGCGCTCACGCGGCGCGGCGCTACGTGCATCGCAGCGTGACGTCTAGGGAGCATGGCATCCCCTCCATCGCCGAGTACTTTCTTCTCGATGAAGGAAATCCTCTTCCGTTTCGTCTGTTGAGTCCGTTGGATATGAAATCGATCTGCTTTTTCGCGCGAGATAACGTTTCTGGCCAGCGTAATCAATGCGTCTGCTTATCCGAAGGATTCGATTGATGAAAGGTGTAACTGCGGCCACGGCAATGCCGCGGAGAGTTGCAGCCGCATTGAAAAGTTTCCTTGGGACATTCATTTTCTGCCACAGATAGCCCGATCCAAAGATTACCAGAAAAATATAGTCCTATCAAAATTAATTGAATGCTCATCGAACGGATGAATCGTCGGATGCTGCACACTTGCGCACGCTATAAATAGCTGGCCAGAGACACCAGCCTGAATCCATCAGTCTCCATCCACCGTCCTCTTCCAAAGCACAGATAGAGCTGCACGCATTGCAGACGAACATGGCGAGCAAACACTTGTCTCTGTGCGTCTGCCTCGTCCTCCTCGGCCTCTCGTCCAGCTTGGCCTCCGGCCAAGTCTTGTTTCAGGTAAGATCTTGTCCTCTGTACTGTGAGCCTGTGATTGTGTTTTGGACCGAGTTCTGAGTGTTCTGGCGGCGTCTCTCTCGATGACAGGGTTTCAACTGGGAGTCGTGGAAGCAGAGTGGCGGGTGGTATAACCTCCTGATGGGCAAGGTGGACGACATCGCCGCCGCCGGCATCACGCACGTCTGGCTCCCACCGGCGTCGCACTCCATCGCCGAGCAAGGCTACATGCCGGGCCGGCTGTACGACCTGAACGCCTGCAAGTACGGCAACGAGGCGCAGCTCAAGGCCCTGATCGCCGCGCTCCACGGCAAGGGCGTCAAGGCGATGGCGGACATCGTCATCAACCACCGCACGGCGGAGAACAAGGACGGGCGTGGCATCTACTGCATGTTCGAGGGCGGCACCTCCGACGCACGCCTCGACTGGGGCCCCCACATGATCTGCCGCGACGACCGCCCCTACGCTGACGGCACGGCAACCCGGACACCGGCGGCGACTTCGGCGGCGCCCCGGACATCGACCACCTTAACCCGACCGTCCAGAAGGACCTCGTAGAGTGGCTCAACTGGCTCAAGACCGACATCGGCTTCGACGGCTGGCGCTTCGACTTCGCCAAGGGCTACTCCGCCGACTGCGCCAAGGTGTACATCGACGGCACGAAGCCCAACTTCGCGGTGGCCGAGATATGGACGTCGCTGGCCTACGGCGGGGACGGCAAGCCGAACCAGAACCAGGACGAGCACCGGCAGGAGTTGGTGAACTGGGTGAACCGGGTCGGCGTCTCGGGTCCGGCCACCACGTTCGACTTCACCACCAAGGGTATCCTCAACGTCGCTGTGGAGGGCGAGCTGTGGCGGCTGCGCGGCACCGACGGCAAGGCGCCCGGCATGATCGGGGCGTTGCCCGCCAAGGCCGTCACCTTCGTCGACAACCACGACACCGGCTCCACGCAGCACATGTGGCCATTCCCCTCCGACAAGATCATGCAGGGATACGCCTACATCCTCACGCACCCAGGGACACCATGCATCGTGAGTCATCTTGACCAATTCTTCAGTTCTAAATTGTCTTCCGTTCATAACAAAATCATGACCGAACTGATGGAAAAAAATGTTTTTTATTTCAGTTCTACGACCACTTCTTCGATTCGGGCCTGAAGGAAGAGATCGAACACCTGGTGTCCATTAGGACCCAGCAGGGGATCCACAGCGCAAGCGAGTTGCGGATCATGGAGGCCGACGCCGACCTTTACCTCGCCGAGATCGACGGCAAGGTCATCGTCAAGCTCGGGTCAAGATTTGATGTCGGCCACCTCATTCCCGAAGGCTTCCAGGTGGTCGCGCACGGCGATGGCTATGCCGTTTGGGAGAAAAAATGAGCAAACTTACTGGAGACCTCTGCAAATTTTTCCTACATGTATGCGACATGTAGTGCAGTTCAGTATTTCCTCCGGATAAAAGTGAGACATCCATTAATTTTTGATGAATAATAAGCAATAAAAATATTATCACAATCTCTCTCTCCTTTTTTTTTTGACATGATATTCTCACAATCTCGCTACAACGTGAATTTGATCGAAACAAAGAGAGCTAGCCTAAAACCAATTGTACCGGGTGACTCAGCGATGGGTTTAAGGAATACTCAATGCCACTCGAGCGGCATAGGAGCATCCAACCGACCACCCGAAAACATCCACGGCCACAGTCCCAAAAATCCTAAAAAGGGCATTCTACAACTATAATGTGCAAATAATTCTACCCAAATACATGCAAATCATGCATGACAATTATAGGAATAGTTTGACCGCATAATAAATAGTTTAAATCTACTCGTACAGTAATTAAGAATGGGTTTTTTAACAGGGTGCCCTCAGTTGCCACCACGACCTCAGTTTTACCCCTAGCGCCGAATCGATCTCAGTTTTGCCCCTAGTTTGTGCCAAGGACTCCTTTCGCTGCTCCCACCGTTATTTTCTGCCCCCGTTAGGATGCTGACCTGTGGGACCTATCATAGAACCGTTGGCGCGGCATGTGGGCCCCAGCTGTTGAGCGTTGGCGCAGCTTGTGTGCCCCACTGTTGACGGCTGACGCTGCATGTGGGCCCCAGCTGTTGACGAGGACCAATGTCAACATGCAGACTACACATTATCTATTTATATTTATTAATCCCTACATGCAGACTACACATTATCTATTTATTAAACCATTAAATTATTCGTATTAATAATATAAAATATATACTGTGATCAACTGAAATTTGTATATTATCTTAGAAAACATAATGCATCATATCTCTTATATATAAATTTGTTTTACAATGTGCATATTTTAAAGCGATAATTAGAAATATTTAAAAAAAACTATAATTAGAAAGGATAAACGTCTAAACAGTGGGTACATATTTGGACAAATATAAGAACATAACTTTATATATAATTAAACATACTTATAATTCGATAACTGGCCCCACTTTACATATAATCAGTGGGGCCTGAGGGACATTACATCTAATTAAAAAAAACTAACTGCTCCCGCTCTGCATGCGGGAGCCCTAACTGCTCCCGCGCTGCATGCGGGAGCCCTTGCCGCCCTCCGGCGCCCGGGAGCCCTTGCCGCCCTCCGGCGCCCTACTTCCATTCCGCCGCCCTGTACTCCATCTCCTTGTTGACGCGGGCGCGGCGGTTCTCCGCCCGCATCCTCTCCTCCTGCCTCTCACAGGACCGCTTGATCCTGGCCCGGAGGGCCTTCGCCTCCTCCTTCGCCTCCTTCTTCTCCTGCGCCTTCAACTCCTTCGCCTCCAGCCGCTCCAGTCTCTTGAGGCGACGGTCCGTCTTGGGGGAGATGTCCGACGTCTTGGTGGTGGTGGAAGGGGCGGGGCGGTGGACGAAGGGAGGCGTCGGCGATCGCTCCCGTTTGGGAGAGTCGTCGACGGGAAGCACGATGGGCAGGACGTCCAACTCCGCCTCGGGCCACTCGGCCTCGTACCAAGGAAGAGCCTTGGGGTGGTTGTCCTCGTCGGAGACCGACTCCGGGCTTGAAGGGAGTGAGTAGGAAGACATTGTTCGGGCTTGAAGGAAGAGAAGGGCAAAGGGCTGGAGAGGGATGAGAATATGGAGGACGAGTGAAACGGACTATTTAAAGACACGATTAGACGTGAATTTATTTGGGTAGATGAAGCAAACAGTGTGAAAACGTTGGGTGCAGTGTAGAAGAGTCGATGCATGGTCAAAGCAGGTGTAGAACAGGCGTAGGCGTAGGCGTAGGCTTAGGACAGCTAGTGATACGGAGTACGAGCGCGTGTGCATTAGGCAGTCAAGTGATTCGACGTTGCATGCGTGTATTAAAGTGGTGAAGAGAAGAAAGTCCAAAGTCTCACGCCAAATCCTGCCTCGCTGCATATGCATTGATGCGTATCTTCTGAAAACGAGGCGTGGAGGGTTCAGTGCTGCTGCAAATGCGACGCGACTCGTGTTTCTGAAATGAGGCGTGCAGGGCTGTTGCAAGTGTGACGCGACGTTTACTCTTTTCTTCTTCTTCCACGTTGTTTACTCTGAAAAAACACCCAGTCCATGCACCGCTTCATTTTCAATCGTTTGATCGTAACGAACGGTGCAGATCGAGTCTATGCATGCAAACTACGGCGGCAACGACCTGCAGACGCTGAGACGAGCGCTTCTCTGTGCGGGAACGCGATCCCCTGACTTTAGGTCACTGACAAATGGAGCCCATCACACACCGGACCCACGTGTCATGGGAGAAAGTCAGAGAACATAAGGTGGGCAAAGTAAGAGGATATGGTTCCCTCTGTTTTTAGGGCATGTACAATTGTGTAGAGGGTGCTGTCTGCACTACTCGACCACATGTCATTTCTAGACATTTTTAGAGATAGTTGGTACAGTGTGGTGACCCCCTAGCTTGTGTTGGGATCCAGACGCTCCGTAGCCCCCCTCCCGGTGAAACCCTAGCCCTGCTGGAAAAATACCTGACTTATCGGAAACACGCGGTAACTGCGTCGAAAGGGGGTAGCAATGTGGAACTATTTGCTTGGTTGTGCTAGGATAACCCATAGGAACACAAAACAAAAAGGTAGAACCCACCTCTTCGGAAGATTCACGATGTTTGGTCAGATACATGAGTTTCACCCTATAAGCGCTCACGAGATAGAAGTGGATGCCGGTGAAGCGGGACACACCCGGAGAGAACTCTTTGACATCCAAAGCACACAACACACCTATACTAACATGGTATGGCACCCCCTAGCTTGTGTTGGGATCCAGACGCTCCGTAGCCCCCTCCCGGTGAAACCCTAGCCCCGCTGGAGAAATACCTGACTTATACGGAAACACGCGGTAACTGCGTCGAAAGGGGGTAGCAATGTGGAACTATTTGCTTGGTTGTGCTAGGATAACCCATAGGAACACAAAACAAAAAGGTAGAACCCACCTCTTCGGAAGATTCACGATGTTAGGTCCGATACAGGAGTTTCACCCTATAAGCGCTCACGAGAGAGAAGTGGATGCCGGTGAAGCGGGTCACACCCCGAAGAGAAATCTTTGACATCCAAAGCACTTAACACACATATACTAACAGGGTATAGCACCCCCTAGCTTGTGTTGGGATCCAGACGCTTCGTAGCCCCCCTCCCTATGAAACCCTAGCCCCGCTGGAGAAATACCTGACTTATACGGAAACACGCGGTAACTGCGTCGAAAGGGGGTAGCACTGTGGAACTATTTTCTTGGTTGTGCTAGGATATCCCATAGGAACACAAAACAAAAAGGTAGAACCCACCTCTTCGGAAGATTCACGATGTTTGGTCGGATACAGGAGTTTCACCCTATAAGCGCTCACGAGAGAAAAGTGGATGCCGGTGAAGCGGGTCACACCCCGGAGAGAAATCTTTGACATCCAAAGCACACGACACACCTATACTAACATGGTATGGAACCCCCTATCTTGTGTTGGGATCCAGACGCTTTGTAGCCCCCCTCCCGGTGAAACCCTAGCCCCGCTGGGGAAATACCTGACTTATACGGAAACACGCGGTAACTGCGTCGAAAGGGGGTAGCAATGTGGAACTATTTGCTTGGTTGTGCTAGGATAGCCCATAGGAACACAAACCAAAAAGGTAGAACCCACCTCTTCGGAAGATTCACGATGTTTGGTCCGATACAGGAGTTTCACCCTATAAGCGCTCACGAGAGAGAAGTGGATGCCGGTGAAGCGGGTCACACCCCGGAGAGAAATCTTTGACATCCAAAGCACACAACACACCTATACTATCATGGTATGGAACCCCCTAGCTTCTGTTGGGATCCAGACGCTCCTTAGCCCCCCTCCCGGTGAAACCCTACCCGGTGGAGAAATACCGGACTTATACGGAAACACGCGTTAACGGCGTCGAAAGGGGGTAGCAATGTGGAACTATTTGCTTGGTTGTGCTAGGATAGCCCATAGGAACACAAAACAAAAAGGTAGAACCCACCTCTTCGGAAGATTCACAATGTTTCCACCTCATATTCTTTGAAATCTCTACTCCTGTATTCGAGGAATCTCATTTTAGTGATGGCTTTCGTTCTAATGTTTATAAATCCTATTTATATTTTTCCTAGACTTGTATTAGACCTATATAATGCAATTCCCAAGCCTGAAAATTTATTGGATGAATATTCGTATTATTTATTTTCTTCTTAATAATAATGGTTTTAATCGAAAATCGTAAATAAAACAAGTTTAAAACATCAAAATGAAAAAATAACTTTGGATCTTTCTTAGTCACACCAAAATGAAGCTTTGGTGAGATTTTGACCTTATTTGAGTTCCAAAGGTTTGAAACTCATCTCATTATCTTGAACTCTCTACTAGACTGTTCAAGATATCACATGTTACACAAGGTTTTTTCTTTCCATTCTTTATAAGACAGGTTTATATTTTTTTTCTCGTTACTATATGACATAACACTACTATGTGCGTCGGCTATATATTTTTTTCGATTTTTTTTTGAATTATGTATGCTCATTTCAAGATTGGTCAACCCTCTGTTTGACCAGCCGAAAAGCTTCTAGAAGGAAACACAGAGATTCCACCTGGGCTGTTGGATCGACGCCTTCTAGAAGGAATCGTGCATCAGACGGATGCGCTCGCAGCCACAGCGATCCGCGAGACGCTCGTTCTGCGCTTTGATTGGTTGGTCCGTTGGCCACAGGGATCGATGGTTCTACAAATGATTTCTTTGCTGTTAAGTATTAAACCATATTATTTAAATAAAAAAATACAATGAAACTTCAGATTTACTACAGCGATGATTTTTATCGGTTTTACATATGATTTTTCTATTAAACCATGTTATTTAAATAAAAAATAAAAAATAGAAGAATTATTCAAAACATAATGAAACTTCAGATTTACACTATACATATAGAATAGATGTCTAGGAAATTCATTTGTTTGATTTAGAAAATATGCCAAAAAATGTTGAAGCACAAATGGGGGTATTTACCCTAGCTTCGGACCTCATTTGAAGCACATTTCTCACGAGAATAGAGCGATGGTTGCAAATGAGCATAAATAATTCAAAAAAAAATCAAAATGACACGAATCCAACACACAATGTTGTTATATGTGATATAGTTGCTCCTCAAATTTATTTGGATAATTTTGGCAAGGTCGAATTTTTCATGAAATTATAAACGGGGGTATTTACGCTAGCTTCGGACCTCATTTGAAGCACATTTCTCACGAGAATAGAGCGATGGTTTTAAATGAGCATAAATAATTCATAAAAAAATAAAACTGACATGAATCCAAAGCACAGTGTTGTTATATGTGATATAGTTGCTCCTCAAATTTATTTGGTTAATTTTGGCAAGGTCGATTTTTTCATGAACTTTCAAACAGGGGTGTCTACCTTAGCTTCAGACCTCATTTGGAGCACATTTCTCATGAGAATAGAGCGATGGTTTCAAATGAGCATAAATAATTCAAAAATATCAAAATGACATGAATCCAACGCACACTGTTGTTATATGTGATATAGTTGCTCCTCAAATTTATTTGGTTAATTTTGGCAAGGTCGATTTTTTCATGAAATTTCAAACGGGGGTGTCTACCCTAGCTTCAGACCTCATTTGGAGCACATTTCTCATGAGAATAGAGAGATGGTTTCAAATGAGCATAAATAATTCAAAAAATATCAAAATGACATGAATCCAACGCACACTGTTGTTATATGTGATATAGTTGCTCCTCAAATTGATTTGGATCGGATAATTTTCACAAGGTAGAATTTTTCATGAAATTCCAAACGGGGGTATTTACCCTAGCTTCAGACCTCATTTGAAGCACATTTGCCCAAAATTTTGGAATGACTTAGTTAAACATCATACAACATTATTCAAACATTCTTTTCGCTTTTAATCTACATTCTGGCTCGTGATTTTGTTCAGAAATACTCAAAATTAATTAAAAAACACGAACTCGTTGAAATAGGCTCAAATTCATAGATTCGACGATAGTTTTACAGAAAGCTAGACGACATAATTTAACTGAAAACATTGAAAAAACTTTAAAAAAAACTACGGTTGGCCGAGGCTCGCCGCGATCACCCGGCCTGGTCGTCGCCCTCCTCCTAGACGTCGTCCTCTTCCTCGTCATCCTCATCGCTGTCGTCGTAGGCCAGCATGTTGGAGGGCCCCGCCTCGTGGTCGTTCTTGGCTAAGGGCGATGGGTTCACCACCGTAGCGAGCGCATGCCGCTCCGCTCTGCCTCGGATCCGCAGCCGGTGCAGCTGCGATTGCTCGGAGGGATGGCGGTGGTCCCGCCTCTCGCTCTGCAGGGCAGCCTTGCGCCGATCGCTCTCGTACAGCGCGACGACCGCCTGCTGCTCATCCTGCGCCGCGGTTGCGGTGAGCTGCCGGTAGACCTGGCGCTCCGCCTGCTCCCTCTGGTTGGTCTCCAGGGATGCACGAATAGCGGCAGCCTCGGCCGCTGCCGCCGCCTCCTTGAGCCAAGAGCAGACCGTGTGGAACGCCTCCTCGTTCCGCCATGTTTGGAACGAGTAGACGACGGTGTGCTGCTCGGGCCAGATAGGCTGCCTCTTCCTGAGCCTCCTCCAGCACTGCGCCTCCTGCAGCGGCTCCTGCTCGGGCGCCGCCGCCTCTTGCGGCGGCTCCTGCTCGGGCGCAGCCTCCTCCTGCGGCGGCTCCTGCTCGGGCGCCGCCTCCTCCTGCGGCTGCTGCTCGTTCTCCTTGTAGAAGAACTCGTTGTCGCTATCGGCGTCACTGTGGCCCCGCATCGCGGCCGCGGGGCGGCAGTACAACGGCGAGTTGCGGTTTGCGCGGAGCCGGCGAGGCATCGTCTCGGAGTGTCTAGGTGGAAATGTAGCGATGAGAGCGAGTGCGGTGAGGGCGAGATTAACGGCTAGAATGGGGAGAGCGGCGAGGGGCCTTTTGTAGCCCTGGCGGGGCATTTGCTGCGCCGCGCGTGACGTTACTCCGACAGTCTTTGACCGACGCGGGGCCCGCGGTTTTCCTACGCGTCGCTGAACCCAGCGGGAAGCTTGGGTGTGGACTATTCAAACTGCGTGGTCCCACCTGTAAGCTCCGTACGGTTTCAACGAACTTGGCAGTCCCACCCGGACCCACTTCGTGAAACGGAGTCTGACTCCTCGGACCCACTTCGCGGAACGGATTCGACTCCAAACTTACCGTTCCAGCCTCTCCATAGTAGTTGCGCACGGACTAGGGGCAAAACTGAACACCATTCGGCGCTAGGGGTAAAACTGAGTAGAAGTGGTCTGCTGTGGGCAATTCCATAAAAAGCCCATTAAGAATACATAAAAATAATAATTTGATTTCACAAATAAATAGTTTAAACTAATCGGGCTGCACAACTGAAATTAAAATTCACTCATTTCTAACGAAGACGTGCGTATACTTAGTTGGGCGTGTATTTGTTGATCGAAGTTGTCGGTGCATCTCAAGTATACGTTCATAACATGTTGCATATCTTGTTCGGCTAGGTGGACATGGACTTCAGACTTCTCAAAATTATTTGTGCGCGCTGAACCTTTTCCTTGTCTTCACAATCATATTGTGCAAAATTACACAACAAGTTCTCACCCGCCATAATGTCCGCTGCTCCCACATCATTGTAGCTCCACGAACAATTTCCGAACGAGCTTGTAGCACTCTAAGGCTCCGTTCGTTTGGGCTTCCACTTCAGCTTTTGGGGTTTAAAAGTTGTAGCCCAAACAAACAGCAGCAGATGGAAAAGTGCTGCCTACAATCTCTGGAAGAAAATGCACTGAAAAAACGCTCGCGAGGGGAAGCTGGGGCGGAGGTGCTTCCCGCAGATTCCCGAATTGCGTGGACGAAAATACCCATCCAACTTCGCCAAAACTACATTTATTTGCCCCCCCCCCCGCATGTACCCTGCTCTCCTGGACGAGAGGAAACCACGCATCAACACCCGCACCTCACCCCTCCGCGAGTCATGGCGCCCTAGGGTTGCCCTTCCGCCGCCGTCCACGAGCAAGGTCGTTGGAGGGAGGAGTCGTCGTCCCCTCTCTTTCTCCTCCGTCGTCGTCCCCGAGGTCGACTCGCCTCCCGTGTTCGGCCGTCGTCCCCGAGCAAGGTCTTCCCCGCCGCGTCTCCTCCAAATCGAACGGCGCCGTCGCCCCTCCCGCGTCTGGCCGTCTTCCGCCGTCGTCCCCACGTTGTCTCCGTCCCTTCCTCGAGACATCTGGGCATTGGAGCATCTTTGGACATATGTGTGTATAGATAAATTGATGAAGTGTCAAATATGTGTTGGTTACATCTTGGACAGAATTGTTGATCAAATTTTTGGTGTGACATTTGATATAGATAATTGATATCAAATATGTGGTGGTTACATGTATGGACATATTTTTTATCAGATTATTGGTGTGATATTGTGTATAGATAATTGATATCCACATGGTTATTGTCAACGTGCCTCGTCCTCCACCGACCATGACAGGAGCTCGTCGATCCGCCGCCATTACCTACCTCGGTCGTTGCCATTCCCAAGCACGCCCCCCTCTCATTGGGCACGTACCTGATTTATGACCCGGGAGACAGCAGCGTATATAGTCGTGTATTTCCATCGTATCTTCAGAGTAATCAAACAGAGGCATCCAGGGGCATTCTAGACATTTCATCCTTCAATCCAACAACATCAGCCATCAACAACAGTCCTGCCAAACATCAAATCTCAGAATCCAACAGCTGCTTCCCACGGCTGATTTCTAACAACTCACCAGCTACAGCTGATTCTCAACAGCAGCACCCCAAACAAATAGACCCTAAATGCCCTCTCAATATCTTTTCTAATCGCCAATCGGCCACGAGCAGCTTCAACGGGGCTGGTTTTTATTTTGATAAACACAATACAAATGCAAGCCCTCATATACACGGGCATACATTCACCCTATAAACGCACGCACGCACATCCCTACCCCTATGAGCATCTCCAGAGTGAGCTGACGGTTCGGTCTTAAAATTGACGAAGTCACCACAAACGCTTGTTCAGCGGGCGGAAATTATGACCCTACGTGTACTACAACGGATCAAAATGACGCGCACTTCCAGTTCGACCTAATTTTTAGACCAAAATTGGGCTGAAAATGCACTCAAATGGATAGCGGATACATTCGTCCCCATCCGCGTCATGTCCACCCTAGAACCCAAAATTATGTGTTTAATTTATCGTGGTGAATATATTAGAGTTAAAAAGGGAGAGCGACATAGAGTAAAATACAAGTTGTGCATGATTTATACTAGTTTTACATGAAACTCTTCACGGTGGCACATGCGCGTGTTGGCATCACAAAAGATTTAACGACTTCGCATGCAATTTGTGATGGCAAATGAGTTAGTTGGTAGGTTGGACATGCATTCACCAAGATTTACTCCATCTCCAATCTATGGTGGAGCTCCACCGCGTCAAGACCCCGAGCTCTTTCCTGGACGGATTTAGATTCAGTGTGTGCCTTAGATTCGATTGTTGGGCGTACCTTCTTAGCTTTTGGGGTACTGGGTTTTGTTCCAAGGTGGATTCATTGGGTGTGTGTTTTCTCTCGAATGTTTCCTCTCATGCCATCTAAATGATAAGCCCGATTTCGATGATCAACATGCTTAGGGGCTGCACCATGGCGACCCCCTTTTCGCGGATGCTCTTCATGCTCGCTATCGATCCTTTGTACCATATCCTTCACATGGTAGCCAAGTTGGGTACCCTTCAACCGATCTGTGACGTCAATATTCGCTTATGTATCTCTCTTTAAACCAGTGATGCCACAATTTACGTGGAGCCTTCGGGAAAATATATTCATTTCATCACAGACATCCCCACTTGCTTCGAGGACAAGACTGGGTTGCGAACAAATCTTGCAAAGACAAAGATCTTCCCAATCCAATGTGACAAAGGTAAGATTTTAGGCCCTGACGTTCTTTCTAGGGAGACGGGTCTCCTTTCCATGCTCATATTTAGGTCTTCCCTTACACTCTACGTGTCTCAAAGCGGCAAGTTTTCAACCGCTCATCGACAAGATTGGGTGAGGTTAGCCGGATGGAAGGGTAAGCACTTGACCCTGCTGGGTGGGTGGTGCTGGCAAGATAGGTGCTATTTTCAATGGTCACCTACAAGGTTCATTGTTCAAATCAATAAAATTTTGAGGAGATTCATCTAGATGAAGGGGGCAACAGAACCGAAAACGACTATCCATCCTTTGGTTAACTAAAGACGGTGTGTCGACCACTCCTTTTGGACGGCCTTGATATGCTGGACTTGGAGTGATTTGGGTGTGCTTTGTGTCTTCATTGACTATGGTTTGGAGTCAGGCGACCTTACCCTTCTTAGACATGGACATGGAACTCTTCCGGGGTCGTTGACGAGGATCGGGTGGTGATGGTGCCAAGTGCCTCTTTTGGCATGATTCATAGATGGAGCGTGGACCCCTGAAAAATGCGCTACCCCGACTTCTTCTCCATTGGGACGAGAAAAAACTATATCGTAAAAAATAGAAGAAAATGCCAACCGGATCCGTGCTCTTCATAACAGTGATTCTCCAAAGCAGCTCATGTCCTTTATCGCACATGCGCCAAGTGCAACCGACTGCTCGAACAAATACGTTCATGTGTACATGGACGGATTCAGGATCTACTGGGCGTCTTAGACTTATAATTTCCATTTCACGGGTTGCCATGCGTCGTTTGATTCCAAGATGATTTGGAGGGCCAAGGCTGAGCCTAAATGCCTTCGCGGGGCTCGTGGTGCATGTGAAGATCAAAATGACCGACAATATTTCTGTGTGTAGTTGGCCACATGACCCAATATGCAAGTTTTATCAAAGAGATGCTTAAACATATATGCTTCAACACCTATTCCATGAGTGCTCCTTCACGATGGAGGTCCGAGACTATATACTGACATCTTCCAACTCGACGGTGAGAGTATTGAGCCCCATCAGGAGTTTGGACTTTGACAATTGGTACAAACCTTCTTTGCAACCTTTCCTGATAGACAGAAGAGTCGTGCTATCGGGGGTCATTGCCTATATCATTTGGGGGATTTGGAAGAAGTGAAACAAGCAAGTATTTACAATCACGGCAATATCGTTGCTTGATGTTGCCTGACTCATTCAGTGTGAGATGGCACAATGTGTGCATGCCTTCACCGAAGATCCGCCTTAGGTTTGTAGTGTAGGTGGGGGATGATCTGTGTCCTTTCCTCGGCTTTGTGGTAAAACATTCTCTAATTCTTGTCTTCCTTCTAATCGAATGGCAGTGCGCCTGTCTTTTCTAAAAAAAAAAAACTAATTCGACATGTATCTTCTTGTCTCTGACATAAACTCAATAATCTTGCCAACAACCCCATTATCTAAGGAATTTCTCATTGAAAAAGGAGGCATATTTTCTTGACGAATTTTTGTAGAACTTTCGGGCTCAAGCGTACTTGAACTATCTCTGTCAAACTGTTTTGTGGCTCGGCTCAAACAAATTTTTATCAAACTATTTCGGCTTTTCCTCTAGTGAGGATTTGTGGCACCTAAGCTCGAGCGATCTTTGTTTTTTATTTTAAATATAGTAATTTGAAATTTTAAAAATCCAAAAAAATCCTTGAATATATATTCATGTTCAATTTTTTTTAAAAATGGCGTTCTATTTTATTTTAGGCTACATAAAAATATTATGACTGTATAAATGAATAAAAAACTATTATTTTAATCCAAAATCTGTCTTTTTGTGTAGCGTGAGTACTCTATGGGTATATGTGGTTGTATAATTTTTCGAGTAGTTTTAGATACACAGAAATATTGTTTTCTACTCCCTCCGTCTCAAATTAATTGTCACAAAGTTTGATAAAAGCAGATGTATCTAGACATAATTTAATGTTAGATACATCCATTTTTGTTAAACTTTACAGCAATTAATTTGAGACGGAGGGAGTTTTCCCCTAGCGAAAAAGCTAGGGTTTCTTTCTCCTCCGGCGAAACCGATCGCCGAGAGTTTAGAGTGGATATCTTCGTTCACGATCGCGGGAGGTGTGAGAAGGCGGCCATATCTTTTGATCGCGGCTGCTTTCCCACGATCAGGGTTCTTCTCTCTATAGAGGTGTTAGGGTTTCGTCGCAAACTTTGCCCTGGTGACGGGTTTCTGATCGGGACTTCTGTGGATTTCGGCGAGAGGATCTGCGATCATAGCGGATCAGGAGGGTTCTAACCAGACGAGGCCTCCTGGAGAGGATGTAGAGAACTTACTAATGAGACTTGATCTGAGAGAAGAGGGAGAAGATGAGTTCATATGGGAGGAAGAAGCTACTGAACCAGACCTCCAAGCTAAGTGGTTGGTGATAGCGAAGGTGCATACGACAAAAGGATTCTCGCCGTCTGCTTTGTATGCTGAGATGAGGTCAGCGTGGAACCCAGCAAAGCAGGTTAGATGGAGGCTGATTGAAGCAAATCTATTTACGATACAATTTGGGTGCTTAGCTGATTGGAATACGTCCATGCATGGAGGTCCTTGGCTTTTTCGGAACCAGGCAGTGATCATTGAAGCTTATGATGGGTTTTCAAATCATAGTTCGATGTTGTTGACCAGAATTGATGTTTGGGCAAGAGTGCTGAAATTACCAGATAACTATCTCAATGAGACAGTAATTAAACGAATGTGCCGTAGTATGGGCATTGTTTCTGAAGTACACATTCAATTACCCGCTGGTTATGTGGGTTCCTTTGTGCGCATTCGGGTTAAGTTGGATGTGGGGAAAAAGCTAATAAGGTTTGTTCCAATATCAAGAGCAGGCAAGAGAGAATGGTATCAAATTAAATATGAAAAGCTCATAGTATTTTGTTGGAATTGTGGATTAATAGGGCACTGGCATGAGGAATGTGGCACAGGAGACCACGATAAAACCCAATTCGGTTGGGGTGAGTTCGTGTTAGCAGATGATGGTCGAAACAGAAATACCAGGAGAGGTTCTGGTAGGGGAATTGGGAGAGGAAGAGGTGACAGAACTTCTGGAGGCTTTGGTAGAGGACGCGGTGATCATGTCTACGGGCGCGGATACGGGGCTACTGAAAAAAGCTCTGATGAAGAACTAGGAGGGAGGATGGATTTATCCAGAGAAAATACTGATTGGAGATTTAATAGTATTTACAATAGTGGAGAGAATACGGAGATTACTACCAACCAACCAAATGAGCAACCAAGTAATATGGTCCTACAGGAGGAGGAGAATACTGGGAGGAAAAGAATGGCAAATGATTCTACTTCTATTATGTCTAGTGGAGGAGAGATGGTGTTATCTAATAAGCATCCGGTAGTGGCAGATCGGGTAACTCAATTTGAACCATCTAATGCTAATGTTGTTTTGATTTCCACTCCGCAGAAAAACAGTAATAAGAAGAAGAGCAAAAATTTGGAAGGAGTGGCTATTGCTACATCAGAACCATCGGATCAAATATTGAGATCGGCGGCATCCCTCGAGGATGACCGCCGGGAGCAATTAAACTATTAAGTTTGAACTGCCAGGGTCTAGGTAGTGACCCGGCAGTTCGTTCTGTGCTGGATGTTCAAGGTAAACATAATGTCGATTTGATATTTTTATCTGAAACTCACTTGGATAGTCATCCAGCTGAGGTTTTGAGGAAGCGTTTAAGGATGGATCAGAAGATTGTATGTGCGAGTGATGGTAGAAAAGGAAGGTTAATTCTTTTTTGGAAGAGAGATATTGAAGTGGTTCCACTAGAACTCAATTCAAATTTTATCGATGTTAAAATTACAGAGGGCAACAACACGTGGCGCTTGACTGGTATGTATGGTGAACTCCGATGGGAACATAAACATAAGACGTGGGATAGGATCAGAAGTTTGAATCAGACTATCAATCTCCCCTGGATGATTATTGGAGATCTTAACGAAATTATTTATTTACATGAAAAGGAAGGGGGGAACCCCCGGCCACAAAGATACATGGACGAGTTTCAGAAGGTGCTAGAGGATTGTTTGCTGCGGGATATGAGATATGTAGGTGATGGGTTTACATGGAAAAGGGGGAGGATTCGAGGAAGATTGTATAGAGGATTGATTAATGAGGAGTGGCATCAAATGTTTCCAACAACAGCTTTGGAAAACCTGGATTTTGTGCACTCTGATCATAGACCATTATTGGTGGATACTGAATACTATCAAAATCAATTTGAAGCAAGAGGCCCTAAACCCCTTCGGTTTGAGGCTCGGTGGTTCAGAGAAGAAAGTTTTGCGGATATTGTTAAGGACACGTGGAACCGTGTGAATAACGATACAAATTTGACGAATATCTATGACAAATTATCTCGGATGCACAAGGAGTTTCATGACTGGGATCAACGAGTGCTCAAGAAACCTAAACAGAGGCTCAGGAGATCACAGAGATAGCTCGAGGCGATTATGTCTGGGCCCATGTCCGCTGAAAATGATGAAAAGAAGAAAGAATTAACCGATCTAATCGAATTCTTACTGGAGATGGAGGAGTTACAGTGGATGCAAACGTCCCATGCTAATTGGTTACAGAATGGAGACAAAAACACTGCTTTTTTCATGCTTATGCAGCTGCACGGAGGAAGATAAATTTTGTGAAAAAGCTAAAAGATGATAATGGGTCGGACATTGAAGGAACGGATGCACTAAACAATCATGTTCAATCTTATTTTACTAACCCGTTTTCTTCGGAAGTGTTTCAAACTGACCAGGGGATGTTAAATAAAGTTCAATCAAAAGTATCAGAACAAATGAATAATATGCTTCTGGCACCTTATACTGAAGATGATGTTAGAAAGGCTGTGTTCAGCATTGGAGACTTAAAGGCTCCTTGCCCAGATGGTCTCCATGCTATATTCTTCAAGAAATACTGGGATATTGTGGGGCATGAAATCACAGTGGAGGTCCTCAATGCAATAAATACTCGTCATATCCCTGATGACTGGAATACTGCTACTATTGTTATGATTCCCAAGATTGATTCCTCGGAGTATGTTACTCAATACAGGCCTATAAGTCTATGCAATGTCCTATACAAGATAATTTCGAAACTGTTATCCTCAAGGTTGAAAAGTATCCCTCCAGAGATTATTTCCCCTACTCAAAGTGCATTTGTTCCAGGGAGACTGGTCACAAACAACATTCTTATTGCTTATGAGTGCATCCATAAGAACAAGAATAAAAGAACTGGTAATTATGGGCTGTGTGCAGTTAAGTTGGATATGCATAAGGCTTATGACAGGGTGGAGTGGATTTTTTGTAGGAATATTATGGAGAAATTGGGTTTCCAAGCAAAATGGATTGATATGATAATGTCCTGTCTTAGTTTTGTCAAGTATAAGGTGAGATTTAATTCTCAAGGGCCGGATGAATTTATTCCTTCTAGAGGCATCAGACATGGGGATCCTCTTTCTCCCTATCTCTTCCTTCTTTGTGCGTAAGGTTTATCTAACATGCTGCAGTATGAAGAAGAAGTTGGTGGTATTGAAGGAATTAGTGTGTGCAGGAATGCACCGTCAGTATCACACCTCTTATTTGCTGACGATTAACTAATTCTTATGCGAGCGGATGTTTTAAATGCAACTTCCTTACGGCAGGTTATGGATTCTTAGTGTGCAAATTCAGGTCAAATGGTAAGTTTAGCAAAATCTAGTATTTTCTTCAGCCCAAATACTAGTGTTAATTCCAGAGAAGATATATGTCTTGAGTTAAGTATTAGTACTGAGGCCCTGTCAGATAAATATCGGGGATTACCTGCTATGATTGGTGTGGAGCGTATTGATTGTTTCAAGCATCTGGTTGAAAGAGTCAAACAAAGATTAAAAGGATGGATGGAAAAACAATTGTCACTTGGAGGTAAGGAAATTTTATTAAAGGATGTTGCTCAATCTATACCTGTCTTTGCAATGTCTATATTCAAATTGCCTAAAGGGATCTGTAAGAGTATCACGGATTTAATCTCCCAATTCTGGTGGGGTGATGAGGAAAATGAAAAGAAGATGCACTGGTATTCATGGTGGAAGATGTGCTATCCTAAATGTGATGGTGGGATGGGCTTTAGAGACCTCCAGTCATTTAATCTGGCCCTTTTATCTAAACAATGTTGGAGGATTATAACCAATCCGGATTCTCTATGCTCACGGATTTTGAAAGCAAAATATTTTCCAAATACTTCTATTCTCCTGGCGGGTCCTAAGAGTAACTCATCAATGACTTGACAAAGTATCTTTGCGGGGATAGCAACGTTTAAACGAGGATATATATGGAGGATTGGTAGTGGTGAAAATGTGAATATCTGGAGGGATCGTTGGATACCGTCAAGTCCGGACAGAATGATAATTTCTCCTCGTGGACAAACAGTGTTAACAAAAGTGTCTGATCTTATTGATCCTTCTACTGGAGGATGGGATTATGATTGAATCAGTGACATTTTTAATACGGTTGATGTGGGTAGAATTCTGAGAATTCCCATTTATCAACATGGGAGATGATTTTATTGCCTGGCATTTGAATAGAACTGGTATTTTTCGGTGAAAACTGCTTACCATGCCGAGTGGGCTCATTCTGTTAGAGGTCGTATTAATTCAAATAGGGATCAGGGGCCTGCATCCCAACCTGGGGTATGGAAACAGCTCTGGAAACTCAAAGTCCCCCGTAAAATTCAGATTTTTGGTTGGAGAGCGCTTCATGGAATCATACCTCTAAAATCTATCCTTGCCAATAGACATATTGGTAATTCTGGTGAGTGTCCTATTTGTCATCAATCTGTTGAGGACCTGAAGCACCTTCTGTTCGAATGTCAAGCGTGTGAGCTATGGAAAAATCTAGGATTGACAGGTTATATTAATTCAGTGATCCACCTGGAGAGATCGGGCTCTGTTATTTTGGAGGAACTCCTTTCGGCTGAGGACAAAATGAGCTCTATTATGCCAATTGTGGGTATTAAAGAAATTCTGGTGATTGGGGGTTGGTACTTATGGTGGGTACGAAGGCAAATTACACATGGTGAAACCATCCCAAAATCGGAAAGATGGGCATTCTCAATTTTGGCTATTGCTAACAATTATGTGAAATCTATATCTGTAGGTAATTCTTCTATTATGGCTAATTGGAAGAAACCAGATGCCAGGATGGTAAAATTAAATGTTGATGCATCATTCCATGAGGCTGGGAGAGAGGGGTCTACGGCTGTGGTTCTTAGGGATTCAAATGGAAATTTTATTGCTGCACAATGTATCTACGTGGATAGAGGTGCGGATGTTATCACATTGGAGGCTTTGGCAATGCGGGATGGTTTATCTGTTGCAACTGAACTTGGACTTAATAATGTTGAAGCTGAATCTGATTCCCTGGAGGTCATCAACTTTTGTTCTGGACAATCTCAATGGTGGGATGTTGCATCTGCTATATTTGCCGAGTGTCATGATCTAGCTTCCTCTATTGGTACTGTGAGATTTAGTCATTGTGGTAGATCTGTAAATAGTGTAGCGCATGAGTTAGCTAAGTTTGGCTTCTGTAATAGAACTTCCTCTAGTTGGATTAACCAACCTCCGGATTGGTTAATCAATTTATTAGTTCTTGATGTAACTATTGAATAATATGGTGGCTGCAAGTTTCAGACGCACTCTTTTCCTTACCAGGGTACCTAAGGGGTCTGGAAGATTTTTATTTAATAAGGCGGCTTGCATGCTTATATATTTAGTGAGTTTTTATTTCAAAAAAATAATTTGAGACGGGAGTAGTATTTATTTTTTTAAGAAGAGCACTGGTGCTCACGTGCAACTCACGCTTTCCGTCTATCCTTCTACTGTATTTTTTTTTCTTCCAAGGAGCAGGCGTATTCCGGGGATGCGCTTCCCGGTGTGCATTACGGGCTACTCCGCACCTTATCCTCGGACCGAGGGCAGGCACGTAATTCTCAGCACCAATTCCTCGTCCCTCCATCTTGTTGTTTTATGGTGATCCAAATTCATATGAAGATAAAGGAAAGTTCGGCCTTCGCTACGCGGAGGCCCGTCGCCGGAGGGGTACGAGTCGATACCGAGTTGGAGTTGGATACACAGTTACCGACCTAGTTAGGTCAGGACCGCCTTTATATATCTCTTGTAAGCCGCCGTACGGGATAAGCCACACATTGTAAATCCCGGCGCGATTGTAACCTACCCCGAAATAGTGAAGTATTGCTGGCTGGCGCCCGTGGTTTTTTCTCTTCCTCATTGGAAGGGTTTTCCACGTTAAAATCTCGTGTCCCCGTTGGTTTGATCTTGTTTAATTTCATCGTTGTTTTGCTATTGCTTGTAACACATCTGGGGTTTTTCAGCGCGATCAGTGAGGATTCTTCTTCACCGAGGAGGGCCGTAAGCGGCCGAGTAACCGGGACGGCGAAGAGAAGAAGCGCGACAGCGGCGGCGCTGGTAACCCCTTCAGTCCATTGTCTTTCTCGTCCCCATGTGCAGCGCCTCCTCTTGCAGGGCCTGTCCTCTGTCCTCCCTCTCCCTTTCCCTAGAACACCAACAAGGTCTCAGATTCTAGTCATTTCTTTCCTTTTCCAGGTTGATTCGATTTCGGTGCAGCATTCAGGCAGGCCAACAACAGGTAACTCCAAATACCACGCATCTCTGAATTTTTGTGGTCATGAATTTTGTGTCCGTAGATGACAGCCCAAGTGCCACCGTATGCCTTCTTAGTTCTTGTTTTCTCTATAAGATATGGTATCCTGTTCAGGGCGTGTACTATGCGCACTTGATTTTTTTCACTGCGACATTATTCCCCCTCGTTCACATTCCGCATTGTGCACTCTTTGTACATGAAAACTGCACTTGATTCATCTAGTTTATTATCTGTAGCACTTTGTGTTCCATCTTCATGTTTCGTGTCGAATCTCGAATGCGGAGTTTGTGGCATGTTGAAATTGTTCTTCTACCTGCTAGCATCTCACTTGTATTATGTGTGTGCTGCAGTTTTCTTTTGTTTTGTTTTGTCAAGCGAACTACAACCAATACGTTCTCACGATTTTATGAATAACTTTCGTTCAGAAAGTATGCTTGCTACTGTTTATTTAATAGTTTCCACCCATGTGGTTTCTCGGTGCAGTGGGGATTCTTTGCTCAAAGAGAGTGTTGGCCATCCATGGCGTCTCTTCTTCTCCCTCCTCAGTTTGCCTGCTCCCTGCCTTATTACCGAATCAGGTAATCCCTCGCTTTCTCACTATGTTATGACCGGGCTGGCCTACAGCCGGAAGAGGCCCAACAGTGAGTCGGCTTAGGGATAGGCCAAAGTATCTAGGGTTTTTGATTATCTTGACTATTATATAAGCACATGTAATCCCTACGTACTGGACAAGCAATAAACATATTTTTCGCCGACTCCCTTAGGAGTCGGAGTTCCCAAACCCTTGCAGCCTCCCTGCGGCACCGCCGCCTTCCCCTTCAGCCGCGCTGCCACGGCGCCTCATCGCCGTCGTCCGCGCCAGGCACCATGCCTATCTATCCATGATAGTAAGTCTAGAACCAAATCCTTCTTCACTCTATACTTAAGTGGAGTGATCTCTTGAATGAAATTTCTCTGCCAACCCCTAAAAGAGGGTTTAATGTTTTTGAATATCCAACCATTCCTCTGCGTCTAAATTGTCCAGCATGCAAGAGTAACTATTTCTGAGAAGCAGGGACCAACAAAATGCTTTTTTTGCCAAAACCATGACTTCAAGATTGTTACCAGGAATCCATGAAATTCGAAGATAATTCCAGACTCTAGTGCTGAATTGGCAATTGAAGAACAAATGTCTACAATCCTCATAAACTCCAAACTGGCATAGAACACAACTGGAATTACCATCAATATGCCACTTTCTCCTAATCAGCATATCCTTTGTATTAAGTCTGTCATGCAGTAGAAGCCAAGCAAAGAACTTGTGTTTTGACTGACATTTGCTCTTCCAAATCTAGCCAAAGAGAGCATCATTTGGGATAATGGAAAAATTATACCTGTATATGTACTAGGTGCAAAACCCCCCTTACCAATAGATGTAGTCCAAACATCTTTTCCTATATGATCAATATGAATATTCTCTAACAAGTTCTGGAGTTACTCAAATTCATCATGAGCTTGCATAGATAAAGGAAGGGAAAATGACCGTATCTAATGCTCTCTGTGGATAAACTCTGAGACTGATTGTAACTTATCCACAGCGAAATAGAATAATCTTGGGTATTTGTAATTCAGTTGAAAGGCATCCAACAATCTTCCCAAAAGAGAGCAGTATTGCCACAGCTAACAGAGTAGGAGTGAAGTGTTCTGTATATATCATTCAAATTAAAGATCCCTCTCCACCAGAAAGGGCAACAGGATACCACAATATGTGGTACCACTTGATGCTAGTAGGCATAAGTAACTAGTTGAACCCAAGGGGTGTCAACTTGGTTATAGAACTTGTGTAAATGTTTGAACAATAGAGCCTCATTTTGCAATTTCAAATTAACAATACCAAGGCCACCTTTCTTCTTTGGCTTGTAAATCATGGACCGAGAAGCTAAAGAATTAGCCTTGTCCTTGCCTTTCATACTCCATAAGAAGTGTGTTCTAGCTTTATCAATAACATCAATAACTCCCACATGTATTACAAGGATGAGCATGTAATATGTTGGGAGAGAAGATATCATAGAGTTGACTAAAACCAGTCTATCACCATAAGATAGAAAAGAAGCAGTGGCAGATAAACTTCTCTCCACTATATCAATTAAAGGAAAGAAATCCATGATACAGGGTCTAGTCGTTCCCATTGGAAGACCCAGATAAGTGAAAGGCATCTTCCCCAAATTGCATTCAAAATATTGAGCTAAATCCACAGCTTCAGCATGAGAAAGATTAATTGGGATCATGGAAGATTTATTGAAATTTATCTTGAGACTAGTGAAAGAAGCATAGACCTTTAGGATTGCCTTCAAGACACCCAACTCCTTCTTACATGCAGGCATGCTAACTAAAGTATCATCAGCATATTGGACAATTGGGAAATCTACTCTTACAGGGATAAGTGCAGAGATCAAGCCATCCCTATAAGCAGCATTAACTAAGCTCTATAGAAGATCAGCCCCCTCCACAAATAAGAGTGGAGACAAAGGGTCTCCCTGTCTTACACCTCTTTCACAAGCAAAAAAAATCCTGGCACTCCATTCAACAACACGGCAGATGTACCAGAAGCTAATATTTCTTTAGTACAAGAAATAAATAACTCTGGAAAATCTTTTGCTCTTAGAATTTGAGTAATAGCATCATGATCCAAGGTGTCAAAAGCTTTTTCAAAGCCAATTTTAAGAACACCATGTTCCTCTTAGACTGTTGACATTGGAAAAGAAATTCAAAAGACCAGGCCAAACAATCCTGGATAGTCCTTCCTTTAATAGAGCCATATTGATTAACATGAATTGTCCTACAAATTACTTGTTGGAGTCTATTTGAAATGATTTTGGTGAGTAACTTCAAGCAAGTGTTGGTAATGAAATTGGCCTAAAATCATTAACACTCTCAGGAGAGTTGTTTTTTGGAATTAGAGTGCTAAAAGATCCATTAATACTCTGAAGTGGCACAAGGCCAAAGTGAAAGTAATGGCATAGCTGGATGAAATCCTCTTTTATAATATGCCAACATTTTTTGACAAATAAACCATTGAAACCATCAGGTCTAGGTGCTCTGTCAGACTTCAAGTGTTTAACAACATCCTCAATTTCCTCGGAGGAGAAAGGGGCAACTAATCCTTCTAAATCATCCACACATGGAATGAGATTAGATAAAGGAATCTGAGGAGTGGGCATAGTAACACCCATTCTATCCCTGAAACAAGCCCAAAAGGCAGCACCTTTTTTATTGTGATCCACCAGAGTCACTCCATCTTCATTCCTAATCTCAGCTATAGAATTATGTCCATATCTCTCTGTGGCTTTTGCATGATTTTGTGTGTGTTTTCACCACCCAATTAGACCCATCTAATAGTGCATCTGTTCTTCCAATAATTAGATTGGGACAGAAGCAATCTTTTCAATTTCCCTTTAACAATGTTCCTAAAAACAAATTTAGGGGTGTTAAGATTTCTCTCATATTCCAACTGATCAAGAATCAGAATCACCTGGTTGCACTTTGCAATGAGTAGTTTCAGGTGAGGAAGTGTTCTTCCCCATCTTTTTAGTTCATGCCTCAAATTTTTGAATTTAGCTGTCAATTTAGAGGCAATATTTCCATGTCTAACTATCCAATTCCATACCTTCTCCGCAAGTGGAAAGAAACCCTCTTGATGGATCCAATGATTTTCAAATCTGAAGATATTTGTCTTTGGAATTGTAGTGGAATTATTAACCACACATGGCACATGATCAGAAGTGGACTTTGCTAAAGGATGAACCAACGAATTAAGGAAATTTAGTGTCCAAGAAGGACTAGTGAAAACCCAATCAAGCTGTTCCGGTAAAGGTTGATCTTGAATATTTGACCAGGTGAAAGCTCATCCTTTTAAAGGTAATTCAATTAGGCCCAGATAGCTTATGATCTCAATGAAGATAAAAATATCATTCATGTCAGCTCCTGGTTTATTCCTATTTTCCACATATCTCATGAAATTGAAATCACCAAGAAGTACCCAGTTATCATGTTGAGGAATATCAAAGATCATGTAACCATTACACAAAAATATCTCTTTGTGGGCCATTGCATGGACCATAAACAGTAACTCAAGTCCAGGTGGTTGTATTGTGCTTAGGTGGTTGTATTGTGCTTATATGTGAAAGAAATTCTGATGGCTGGTCTGTGTATTTCAAGAAGATTACACTAAAAATAGAACTATTCCATAGAACAATGATTCCACCAGAAGCACCCACTGATGGGGAGAAAAAAAATCTATCAAATATCTTGGGGCCGAAACTCTTAATAAAAGAGTGATCAAAATTCTCACATTTGGTTTCTTGGAGGCAGACAATAACACATTAACTTTTTTCAATTTTATTATAGACTAACAATCTTTTATTGGAGTCATTTAGGCCTCTCACATTCCAATCAAGGACCTTCCATTCCATTAACCAAATTGGTGTATCATCCATGGGAAACAAAAAAAGAGCTTAGCCAATGGGAAAAGCAAGATTAACTTGCTATAAAACAGGTAAATGACTAGATTAATATAATAGCTAGAGTGCCAAAAGCTTATTACAGACCAATATAAAATTCTCTAACCAAATAAAGGTTCAGAAAATATTACAATCATAGTAGGAACAAGTATGCCTTTAACAAAATAAACCCAGCAAATATAAACTTATTTGATTTGTTCTATCATTATGGTGACGTGCTGGTCTTGTCAACATCAGGAATAACATTAAGCTTATCCTTTGCTAACTCATATTCAAGAATTTCAAGCTCTCTTCCAATCTGCTGCAGGAGAGGAATGGGGGTATGCGGAGTAACTGAGTGCTTTTCCTCAAAAGGCCTAGAAGACATGGGCTTCTTCTTGGGCTGTGGATTATCCAACATGGGCTCCAATTTGTATCCATTGCCCAATACAGCCTGTCTAGTGCTCCTCCTTATAGAACTGGTAAAAGAGGGAGTAGCCAATTTTGGCATGCATCATTTATTTGTGGTTGCGACAGAAACTGGCTTAGAAATTGGAAGTATGGTACTATCAGGGTCCAAAACAACCGAAGAAATATCAGGGGAAGCAGAACTATACTCATCAGAGTCATCCTCAAAGCAAAGTTTTCTCACAGTGCACCTGGGCTTTATAAACTTCCTTTTGGATTTAAAAATAAAGCCGACAGAGGATTTCTTCTGATTGTTGAAAGTGACGAGAGAAGCAAAAATAACTAGGTGCAAAAATGCACGCGGGATAAATATGAGTGCCTACATGGGAACCCATTTCTTCAGTAAAATGTCAATTTGCATTCATGGAGGCAGAGTGGTACCATATAGTTGAGGATTAACGCATGGCCACTCAAAACTTGCAGTATTAGAGTGATGAAGCCTGACAGGAGGGAACTATACCCTATTGACAATTGAATTGTTTACTAAATTATCAGAATGGTCAAGGACTGCAGAACCTGAGTCTTGAGCTTCCATAGCCTGCTCCCAAGCAGCATCAGGTGCAACAGGTTCCAGATTGTGTGGCGTGAAATCATTAGCTTGGAATTGAATAGGTGGGACATTCCATCCAATCTCACGGAATTGGGGAATCACAAAGAGACAACGATCATTCTCCATATGTCCAGGTGTTGGGTGTGGATTTCCATCCAGTGGCATGGGATCTTCATCAGCAGGTAACACTTCAGCAAAATCTGCAGTCAATATGTAGCATGGGGTTGTCCAGGACAACTTAATGGCACAAACTGTACTAAAATAATTGAAAATAATATCTCTAGGGACCAGTTGAGGGGAAGTGAAAGTGACATAAACCATGATCCTGTCCATTGCCCCATCCAGATGATGCCAATAGTATAAACGACCAAAAGAAGAAACAACATTAGCCAAATTTGTGCCATTTCTGTAGTCACATGGCACTCCAAGCAACATAATCCAGCCAGTGCGGTAGCCAATGGAAGATCTATGCATATGTGCCCTAGCATCATGATTAACAAAACGAACAAAGATATTCTCTTGTATCTCAAAGGGTCCGTTCTGAACTAGAGAAGTACGAGCTACAGGGCTGCGCATCTTGAACAATCCAACCCCAAACATACAAAGGTTGTGCGTCCTCCACAATGTGCTGAAGATGTTGTTCAACATAATTACGCACATGTTGACGCCATAGCTACTCTACCTCTTGTGGCTGTGGTGGCAGTAAGCCTCATGGGAATGAGCCGGGGGCGTGGCAACAATGTAGAAAGTATGAGGCAATCTAGTTGGACCTCCGTCAAGAATCTGATACCCCTACGGGACCCATCTAGTTGGATTGAGCTCAAAAGCCGCCATGGATTCGAGGAGGTGAGAGGGCAGGATGCTAGGCGGAGAGCTGGGTGCATGGGAATAAACAGAGGATCCCTAGAAGAGGACACATTATCAGAAGGCGGAACAGTTTCGGGGGACAACACAGTTAATGAAGAACTGTTGTTGGAAGGTGAAACCGCTGCCTTAGGGACCCATTTATGGGAATCTTTCTTTTTTCCTCGCAAAGCAATTACGCCTTATGTGTCCATAATGAAAACAGTCATGACACCATACCTGATTAGTACAATCAATATTATTGTCTTTGAAAGACAGACACCGAGAGCACTTCCACACACATAAATCCATGTCATCAATGAATTCTTCAAAACCAGAGGTGGAGTTATTTGAAGTCTCATCCATAGATGAAGTATTTGAAATAATGACACTTGTAGGAGGAGAAAAATATCTTCATCGGTTATAATTGGAGAATTATTAAAAGAACCAAAAGTAATAATTGGGTTCTCCAATGTTGCAGAGGGCTTCAAAGTTGGATCAATATAACCTTTGCATGCATCATAACTGACAGAATCCGAGAACACCAATTTCTTTGGAATAAAGGGTCTTTTTGGATGGTAGCCGACGATTACCCTACCAAAATATAAGAGTTGACTAAAGGCACACGTTATCGTTTGGATTGAAGCCCAACTCCCCAGGCCACACCAAAATTTTGGTCATCAGGCCTTGTTTTGCGCCCACTCGCTGGCGAATCCGGGGCGGGCAAATCCATCGCCAAAAAATTGGCTAGCCCGTGATTTGGTCAGGCAGGATTGGGCATAAACCAAACAGCCCCAAAGACACCCAATTTTAAACACGATTTTGGTGCTGGTTTCTTCATAGCTTGCAAGCCGATAGAGATTTTCTTTTTAGATGGGCTAACCAGATTCCATTCTAGCTTGCATTCAGATTGCCAAGACCTGAATTCACTTGTCCAATGGGGTCTAAGTTTATAAATATGAAAACAAACAGACTTGTTAGCAACATTGAAAGAAAATGTGCGATCATTTAGCAATGAAACCTTGAGACTACCACAAAATCATCCAATTACCACTTCAAGCGCAATTGAAGCCGAATTATCATCAAGGCTAAAATTAGCATGTGAAAACAAGACAACCATAATAGAATGGACAGAGGAGCGAGAAGGATGCATTGATGATTCAAATATATCATTAACTTCCTTAGCAAACTTCAAGCCATGAGAAAAATCCAGGCCCATGACCAATGTAGCGTGAATAGCTGAAATAAAACCCTCCTCGGGATCCGGGATAGAAGAAGACTTCTGTTTATTAGATTCATCAATGAAACCACTGTCCGGGGACTTAATTTTTTCCAATGCCGAGAGAGAGTTAGATTGCACTGTGGGAGCCGTAACAGAGGGCGCCTTAATGCACGTGCCAACTAGGGAAAAGTACCAGGAGAAAGATACCTCGAGATCAGAATCAATACGCTCACCAGCTGAGATAGATCTACATGTGATCGACGTACCTTTAGTGTTTTCTAGAGGATCCAGTCGCCCTTAGGGGTGTTGATCCACAAATGGATAGGTCCATTGTAAGACTTGGTGTGTCCACGATCAAGATCCTACCTAGTGGAATATGTCACCTTCCAGATCCATGCATGGGGCAACGTGGGAGCCATGAGGGTTGTGGCTGATTGGGAAGAGCGTTCCGAAAAGGCTTGATTGATTCAATGACTTCATCTCTCAAAACACACAAGAGACCATTAGATACTAGAGTATCGAGATAAGAGTTTTTCTCATCCTGTGAAGTTAAATGTTGAGAATCCTTTGGAGGAGGAAAATCCATATCTACAATTCTCCTTACATACTTTGGACCCATGTCCGTACAAAGAATAAGAATGCAAATTTTCCAAACATCATAATTTCTACCATAGAATATAAAAGCGGGATCGTGCTCTATTCCCCTAAAGAACAGTGTGCTCTCTAGGATGTAAAGTCTAACAAAGAGAGCCCAGGCTCTGATACCGATAGAATGGACAACGAAGTCGCCTAGAGGGGGGGTGAATAGGAGATTAAAACTTTTTCGGTTAAGGCTTGATAAATGCGGAAATAAACTAGGTGTTTAAATTAACAAGCACACAACCTAAATATTCTAGGCTCAACTAGGTGCACCAACAACTTATTCTAAGAAATAAAAGTAACAAGGTGATAGCAAGATATATGACTTCAAGCACGAACACATTGTAAATTGCATAAGTAAAAAAGCTCGGGTATAGAAATAACCGAGGCACACGGAGACGATGATGTATTCCTGAGTTCCTCCTTTTTAGGGGAGTATGTCTCGTTGGAAGAATATGAGCTCGCCACAAGAGGCCTACTAAACGCCACAAACGTATCACCCTATTCTCCGATGAATCTGGCCACAAAGGCCTAGTTCACCTTCTACTATTGGCAGCCTTCAATTTTGAGGCACGCATCCACAACTTAATTGGAGGCTCTTGATGTCACCACAATCTTGGGAGCACACATCCACAGCTCAATTCGAGGCTTCCAAGAACACCACAAAGTCGTCTAGGGTCCAAGACCCAAGAGTAGCAAGTCCACAAACTTTCACTTCCATGAATTCTCCTCGAGAGAGAAAACCGACGTAACCAATGCAAATGGCAAGAGCACAAGTGCTAAATCCTTCACTCTCAAATTTCGTCAAAGCAAAAAATGCTTATGGGGGAATAAGAGAGTGATACGTCGAAAATGTATTTCCTTTTTCGAACACTTTTCTTATTGTTTTCCTCTAAACTTGTGTGTTTTGAATACAACTAACACGGAATAACGTTGTTTTCAGCAAAATTACCTTGGTGTCTTGTTTTTGTGCAGAAAAAACAACTTTCAGGAAATTTCTCAGAAAAGACCACATTGATGTTTTCACCCGGAAGACCGTGGGAGCCAGAAGGGGGTCAGGAGAAGAGCCACAGGGTGGCCACACCACCCCTGGCGCGGGTCCCCCTAAGCTGCGCCAGCCTATGGTGTGCGCCACCCACACCCCCTTGGACTCCCCTTTCGACTACAAATAGCCTTCAACCCTAAAATGCGAGGGGGGTCGTCATATTCCACATAAACACAACAGAGCGCCGCCGCCGTCCCGTACCTCGATTCGGGGATCAGAAGTTCCTGTTCTGGCACCCTGCCGAGACGGAGAATTGGAGGAGATCATCGCCACCATCATCACCAACGCCTATCCATCGACCATCCATGTGTGAGTAATTCCCCTGTTGTAGGCTGAAGGGGCTGGTAGGGTTTGGATGAGTTCGTTCATGTAATAATGTCGTGATTGTTAGGGCATAGTGACTAGTATCCTCTATTAGTGTTATTGACATTGTTGCAACTTGTTATGCTTAATGCTTGCCACTTTGGCCCCGAGTGCCATGATCTCAGATCTGAACATATTATTGAATCATGATGATAATTATTGTTTCTTGATCATACCTGCAAGTTGTTTACATATATCGTTGTCCGGAACCCGAGGCCCCGAAGTGATAGAAATTGGGACAACCGGAGGGGGTGGCTGCGATGTGAGGATCACATGTGTTCACAGAGTGTTAATGCTTTGCTCCGGTGTTATATTAAAAGGAACACCTTAATTACCAGTAATTTCCTTGAGGCCCCGCTGACACGGGCTGGTAGGACAATCGATGTTGTGCAAGTTATCATTGCGAGCACGTACGACTATTTACGGAACACATGCCTATGGTTACTTAGTACTTGGATGCTTTATCTTATTTATCTGCAATGCACGTGACATGATCATTATTTGAAATTTCTTATCCATGCAACGCCTGTTCATCCATCCCTATGCCTACATTATTTAATTCCGCTGTTTACCTCAATCACCACTACTGCTGTTTTCATACTACTGTTGTTGTTATTTCACTACTGATGCTGCTATAGAACTGCTACTACTGATAAACCACTGCGAACTAGTCCACTTTCAGGTGCAAGTGAATTGACAACTCACTTGTTAAGGCTCACAAATATTCTTTGGCTCCCCTTGTATCGAATCAATAAATTTGGGTTTTACTTCCCTCAAAGACTGTTGCGATCCCCTATACTTGTGGGTCATCAAGACTATTTTCTGGCGCCGTTGTCGGGGAGCATAGCTTTATTTGAGAGCTCACCGGATAGTACTATTATCTACTGCCAATCATTCATCATGGGTAAGTCTCGTGATGGAAGATTTCCAATATTACCATCCACTACAAGAAGAGGTACAACTTTGAACACCTTTGTTGCTCTTGATTCACCGTCTGTTATGAATAAGCTGCTTACACCATCACATACACATGCTACTTCTGCTGAATCTGAAAATACTTCTGATACTTTTTATGATGCTTCTACTGTTCTTGATAAGAGTGATTCTCACGGTCCTTTCTTAGATGCTAGTATTGCTAAAGCTAAAAATATTGCAAACACTGAAACTCCTGATAGAAATCATGTTACTCATGCTTTTTCACCTGAGTTTAGAGAAAATCTTAGTGATGATTTTGATGATGCCTATACTGAACTTAGTGATGATCTTATTGATGAAAGACATGCTATGAAGGATAAAGATGCTGCTATACGTCTTATGGAAAGTCGTGATGTTAAATATAAATTATCTCCTGATGCTAAGTTTGCTACTTCTCCTATTAATATTAGGGATAAGGATTATGATTTTCTCTTGATTTATCTTATATATCTATTGTTGAGAAAGAACCTTTTTGTGGAACTGAAAATGAAATTGCTATGAAACATATGAATGAGCTCTCCTCTTTGAGTAGTTTATGCTCTGATGATCTTAAGAAACGTAGCTACTTTGTTGCTAAAAATATTCCCTTTCTCATTAAAGGATGAAGATAAAACTTGGTTTAATAATTTGTCTCCTCGATCTATTGATAGTCCTATTGGTTTGGTTAATGCTTTCTTTCATAAATATTTTCCTACTAGTGCTCAACATGCTGCTTTACAAAATATATTTAATTACAAGCAATTGGAAGAAGAGAAATTGCATGTATCTTGGGCAAGGTTCTGTTCTTTAGTAAGGGAAACACCTGGCATAAGCTAGAAGATAATAAACTTCTTGATATATTCTATAATGGACTAACTGTTGAATTTAGGACATACCTGGATAGTTGTGTTGGCTGTGTTTTCAGGCAAAGAACTCTAGAAGAAGCTGAGGAATTAATGGCTAAAATAAGCCAAAATCATGATGATTGGACTATGGTTGAGCCTGAGCCGACCCCTACTCCAGTATCTACACCAACACCAACACCCAAGAAGAGGGGAATGATTGAATTAAATGATGAAGAGATGAGAGAAGCCAAGCAATCTCTTAAAGAGAGGGGTATTAAATCTGAAGAGGTGAAGAATCTTCCATCTATAGAAGAATTATGTAAGCCAATCCCTCACTCATCACCCATTGAGGTACACTCTCTCCAATATTTTGATAGTATAGATATTCCCTATAGAAAATTTCCTGATCAATGCTTAGATGAATTTGATAATTATGTTATTAAGCAAGATAATTTTAATATGAGAGGGCAAAATCACCTTATGGAAAACTCTAAAGCTATTAATGATTTGCATGGTATTATAGAAAGAACCTCTAATGATGTTAAAATGCTTGTTAAACATTTTCAAATGGTTCAAACTCAAATTGATCAACTTGCTAAAGTGCAAAAATATTTGCTAGTTAATGCTTCTAAATAAAAACATGCTTATGAAATAAGAACTAGAAGTGGTATTGATACACAAGATCCTTTATATCCTGAGGGACATCCTATTAGAATTGAACAAAATTCTCAGCAAACTAATAATGATGTTATTCATACTAAGAAGAAAAATAAAACTGCTTTAGAATCCTCTGAACTTGCTAAAGATCCTAATAGTATATCTATCTCTGATGCTGAAACTGAAAGGGGTAATGAAAAGAATGATGCTTCTGATAAAGAAGAACATGTAGCTGAACCTGAAAAGCAAGCTAAAAGTGCAAAGTACACTAAGGAAGATTTTATTGCTAATAAACATGGTAATGAAAGAGAACCTTGGGTACAAAAGACAATGCCTTTTCCTAATAAGAAACACAAATCTAAGGAAGAAGAACACTATAACAAGTTTTGTGAATGCATGAAACCTTTGTTCTTGCAAATTCCTTTAACTGGTGCTATTAAATTGCCTCCTTATGCAAAATATATGAAAGATATTGTCTCTAACAAAAGGAAGATTCCTAATGAGAAAATTTCCACTATGCTTGCTAATTATTCTTTTAATGGCAAGGTTCCTAAGAAACTTGGAGATCCTGGTATACCAACTATTCCCTATTCTATTAAAAATAATTATGTTAGAACTGCTTTGTGTAATCTAGGAGCTGGAGTTAGTGTCATGCCTTTTACTCTCTATAAAAGACTCCTCCTAGAAAAATTGATACCAACTGATATATCTTTGCAAATGACCGACAAATCTACTGCTACTCTTGTGGGTATGTGTGAGGATGTTCCTGTTCAAGTTGCCAATAATTGTCTGATATTAACTGACTTTGTTGTGTTGGAAATGCCTCAGGATGATAATATGTCTATTATTCTTGGGAGACCTTTTCTTAATACTGCAGGGGTTGTTATTGATTGCAATCAAGGATAAGTTACTTTTAATGTTAATGATAAAGAGGACACTGTTTATTTTCCCGAGAAGATTGATAAGAAATATGGTTTAAATTCAATTGAAAATATTGAGACCATCAAGATTGGAGAATTTTATTGTCCCATTCCAGTACCATCAAAGGAATATGAAATTATTATGATTGGGACTATGCCTATCAAGGTTGAGGTAACATAACTATTTAGTGTTTATCAAAGTTTTTCTTCATATGAAAATTATTCTGGTAGCAAGACTTGATCACCCTTGTTAACAAAATGATTTTTAATCAAGAGGACATGGTTTTCATTATGTTTTCACCTTTCCCCACTATGTTTTCACCATGTTTACTTCTGTTATTACATTGCTACTTGAGTGCAATCATGTTTTCCACCATCCTTATGCATGGTTTCCTTATATTTTCACTCCGATTTCTGAGGATATGCATGTTTTCACCATCCATACTTTTGTTTTCACCACTACCGCCTTTGTTTTCTTTGGTTATTCTTTCATTAAAGTGTCATAGAACCTCTGTAGTTCTGGTTTTGGGTTTTTTTTTCCACGTTTTCACTTTCGTTTTCCCAGTTTTTATTAAATTATTAAAATTCTAGAAATACCTCAAAAATAAAGTTTCTCGAAAAATTCGATAAAAATTATAATATTTTTTTATGTCAAAAATGAGGCAGAAAGCCACCTGGAAGACCCCAGGGGGACCCACCAGTCAGGCACACCAGAGGGTGGCGCGGCCAGCCCCATGGTGGCGCCAGCACATGGTGTGGGCCCCCTGGCCCTCCACTTACTCTCTCCACTGCCAAAGTCTTCTCTCTCACCCCCAAAGCTGAAAACATTTCCTGGAAGCCGTGTTCTTGTTGTTTTTCCTCTGGACTTTAGATCTCCTTCTTAAGCCCATCATTTGTGCTGATATTTGGTGTGTTTGATCTTCGGTATGTGACTCCTCCGATGATCCAAGTAGAATTCTATTTAGTGAAGTATTTCTTGAGTATTTTGGTACTGTAGGTGACAGCTTGTGTGAGTTTGCATGCTTGATTTGAGTATAAATAATTTATTTTTGATGTATGTTTAGCTCTCATATAAGTTCATATGGTAGTCTCCACCTTATAGTTTGCTTGAAATTAATTTTTGTGATGGATGTTGAAAAATTTCAGAGATGGATAATTTTAATTATGGAGAGATATTTAGGAGTGATGCTTCTAGAAGGACAAGGCCGTCACGCTCATCCACTTCAGCGAGGCCATCATATAATGAGGATGTTATGGCGTCAACTATTGACGATGGGGAAGATCATGGTATCATTCACCCGTCTAGTTTTCCTTCCCGTACATTTTTAAGAAGTGCAGGTCTTTTAGATGATTTTCTTATGCTTATTGAAAGAGCTGGTCTAACCAACTTTATGGAAGATGAAAGAACTCAGTATGCCGCACTTACAATTTTTTTTGTTAAAAAGTTTTAAATTGCAGAACACGCATTATGGTCCATCTGTTGCCTTCAAGCTATATGGTAGTCCTTTTTCTTTGTCTTTGGGAGATTTTTGTGCTTTTATAGGTATCAACACCACCGGGACAGCGATCAGGATTCAAGACAAACCCGCAGAACTCCAGGGGATTTACCTAGAAGTCACCAACCATGACCGTCGCTCATCCCAGCGTGGGAAGATAAGGAACATTCAACTTCCCGCTCTTAGATACTTTACTTACTATATTGGTACTAGTGTCCTTGGTAGGGAGAACACTATCAATGTTTCTAGTTACCACCTTGCTTTCATTGATGCTGCGCTGAACCGTAGCATGAACTATAACCTTGGTGCACTTGTTGCACGCCGCCTTGCTGCTGCTGGGCCTATTTTTGGTGGTATTATTGCTACACGTGTGGCAGCTGCTTTACATGTTTCCATTGATCCTAATGATGAAATAATTGCTCCATATAGGCTTAACCTTGCTGCTATGAAATCCCATCAGTTTATCACTTCTAACTCTACTATTGAACATTTAGTCTATAGAGTTTTATATATGGATGGAGAAGAGAGGAAAGTTAGTTTGTCGCAGCCTGTTTTGTTTAATATTGATAGGTCACCATGGTCGCTCTCCAAGGAGCAGATAGACGAGCATCTGAGCACCATGGAGTTTTACCGGCAGCAGGAGAGGCGAGACGCGCCTTCCGAGGACCGCAACACGCAGTATACCAGCGCATCCTCGAGCACATATCAGGGGGAGGATTCCTCCTGGACATACTACGAGGGCGGCACCTCATGGGCCCCTTGGTGATTGATCTCCACTTAGGACAAAAGCCTAAACTTGGGGGGAGGTATACCGACATCACGCGCATTTACATATCATGATTCGTCGGCTCTTTGTATATCCATGTTTTCTTTTCTTTCACTTATTTTTGTTTCTTTCGTTTGTTTTTGTTTCTTTTGTTTTTATTGTTTTGTTTTCTCTTTCCAAAACACAAAAAGACCAAAAATATTTCTGTTGTTTCTCTCTATTTGTTTCTTTAGTTGGTTTGCTTTATCCTTTAGTTACATTTTAAAACCCAGAAATATTTTGTTTTGTTCGTTTGTTTTCTTTCTTTTGTTCTTGTTTCATTTCAAAAAACCAAAAATATTTTGCTTTGTTTGCTGGTTCTCGTTTGCTCGTGCTTTAATTAAAAATCTTAAATTTTTTTGTTGTTTTTCTCTTGTTTTGTAAAGTTTGGTGCAGAGTTCAACAACCGTCCGTGATTCCATTGGAGCTTGGTTTTCATTATATATTATTCGAGCCACAAGTGAAGAGCAATAATGACGGTCTACGACAATTCAAGTGTGGTGAGAGGCTGGTGTGAATTCTATTTGCTTTCATTTTTTTACATATATCCATCTATGTGAGCATTCTTAGTTTGTGTATAAGATATATGTGACTTAATGGCTGCTTAATACTTCGTGCGCTCTCGTGTTTTGTTCCAATTTATTAATAGTAAATGACATGTCGCATAAATATTTGTTCGCATTGTTCTATTCATAAGAAGAGTATGACATTGTGGTAGCCTCCTCTCACTTTTCCATTTGAATCGACTTGGTACATGCTCCCGCATGCTAAGACTGAAAACAAAAAGTCAATAAGCCTCGATGATTTATTTTGCCTCCGAGTTCTAGTATCAATTTTATGCCTCAGTTAATTTTACTTTTTCGCAAACATGATTATGATAGTTGTTGCTCTCTTGATTGTCGCTCCCTGTCTACTGCTACCCTTCACCTGTACTGAGTATGAGCTCTACTCGTGCATCCAAATCCCTGAAAACCAAAGTTTGCCAGATGTGTCCACCATACCTACCTAGGTACCATACCTACCTATATGTGGTATTTAACCACCACTCCAAAGTAAATTTCTCATGTGCTACCTTTAAAACCTTCTAAAAATTACTCCTGTTTTGGGCCACTATTTTAGCTCATGAGGACGTAAATAGAGAATCTTTATCTCACTTATTGATTGGATTTCACACCCTGTACTAGTGGCTTCATCCGCTTATCCAAATAATAGAAGAGCTGGCAGCGTGGTGCCCAACCCCAAATTAATAGAAACAAATTATCTTCACTATTTTTGCCCCTGAATTTATGAGTCAAAGCATATTTGTGTAAACAAAATAGAAATAGGGATGACCTTCTACACCAGTTGCTTCCTTCACCATGGGAGCCGCTCTTGTGAATCCAGTTGGCTTGTGACTGACTGTATTGTCTGTTTGCCATTCGTTGACATAAGCATACACCACTCTTAAAAATGTTTTCAATATCTCTGTTTAACAAAATAAAAAGCTCTAGCACATGAGTGATCCATGCTTCCCTCTGCGAAGGGCCTTTCTTTTTACTTTTATGTTGAGTCTCCGCCATATTCTTTTAGCACTTTCTTGAGAGCATAATTATGATTCTTATTGTAATATGTTTGTCCCAAAGCACGGTTGATTGTGGTATAATCTTGATTCTTGCATATTTGATATCTTCACTTCTAGTCTTCCCTTGAACTTCAGAGGTGCCCTGGCATTTATGTTTTGCCCCTCACTTAAGGGCAAGCGAGATACCACTTTATCATATCCTATATGAATACTTCAATCTTGAAAATAGTTATGCTTCATGTTGTTTATTATTAATATGTTGTTATCTCTCCATGGTTTGCATATCTATTAAGTGACAGTATCTTGCATGTATCTTATCATGAACATAACTAAGTATCTGATCATCTAGTGAGTATATTTACATCATATGAAACAAATATGTTCGTAAAAGTCTTTTATCGCACTCAGTTGTCACTGAATTGCTTGAGGACAAGCAATAAGCTAAGCTTGGGGGGAGTTGATACGTCGAAAACATGTCTCCTTTTCCGAACACTTTTCTTATTGTTTTCCTCTAAACTTGTGTGTTTTGAATACAACTAACACGGACTAACGCTGTTTTCAACAGAATTACCTTGGTGTCTTCTTTTTGTGCAGAAAAACCAACTTTCGGGAAATTTCTCAGAAAACACCCCATTGATGTTTTCACCCCGGAAGAACCCGGGAGCCAGGAGGGGGCCAGGAGAAGACCCACAGGGTGGCCACACCACCCCCTAGCGCGGGTCCCCCTAGGCCACGCTAGCCTATGGTGTGGGCCACCCACAGCACCCCTCGGACTGCCCTTTCGACTACAAATAGCGTTCAACCCTAATACGCAAGGGGGTTCGTCATATTCCACAGAAACACAACAAAGCGCCGCCGCCGTCTCGAACCTCTATTCGGGGATCAGAAGTTCCTGTTCTGGCACCCTGCCGGGACGGGGAATTGGAGGAGATCATCGCCATCATCACCAATGCCTCTCCATCGACCATCCATGTTTCCCCCATCCATGTGTGAGTAATTCCCCCGCTCTAGGCTGAAGGGGGTGGTAGGGATTGGATGAGTTCGTTCATGTAATAATGCCGTGATTGTTAGGGCATAGTGCCTAGTATCCTCTATTAGTGTTATTGACATTGTTGGAACTTGTTATGCTTAATGCTTGCCACTTTGGCCCCGAGTGCCATGATCTCAGATTTGAACATATTATTGAATCATGATGATAATTATTGTTTCTTTATCATACCTGCAAGTTTTTTACACATATCGTTGTCCGGAACCACAATCTTGGGAGCACACATCCACAGCTCAATTCGATGCTTCCAAGAACACCACAAAGTTGTCTAGGGTCCAAGACCCAAGAGTAGCAAGTCCACAAACTTTCACTTACATGAATTCTCCCCGAGAGAGAAAACCGATGTAACCAATGCAAATGGCAAGAGCACAAGTGCTAAAATCCTTCACTCTCAAATTTCGTCAAAGGAAAAAATGCTTATGGGGGAATAAGAGAGTGATACGTCGAAAATGTATCTCCTTTTCCGAACACTTTTCTTATTGTTTTCCTCTAAACTTGTGTGTTTTGAATACAACTAACACGGAATAACGTTGTTTTCAGCAAAATTACCTTGGTGTCTTGTTTTTGTGCAGAAAAAACAACTTTCAGGAAATTTCTCAGAAAAGACCACATTGATGTTTTCACCCGGAAGACCGTGGGAGCTAGAAGGGGGTCAGGAGAAGAGCCACAGGGTGGCCACACCACCCCTGGCGCGGGTACCCCTAAGCCGCGCCAGCCTATGGTGTGCGCCACCCACACCCCCTTGGACTCCCCTTTCGACTACAAATAGACTTCAACCCTAAAATTCGAGGGGGGTCGTCATATTCCACATAAACACAACAGAGCGCCGCCGCCGTCCCGTACCTCGATTCGGGGATCAGAAGTTCCTGTTCTGGCACCCTGCCGAGACGGGGAATTTGAGGAGATCATCGCCACCATCATCACCAACGCCTATCCATCGACCATCCATGTGTCAGTAATTCCCCTGTTGTAGGCTGAAGGGGCTGGTAGGGTTTGGATGAGTTCGTTCATGTAATAATGCCGTGATTGTTAGGGCATTGTGACTAGTATCCTCTATTAGTGTTATTGACATTGTTGCAACTTGTTATGCTTAATGCTTGCCACTTTGGGCCCGAGTGCCATGATCTCATATCTGAACATGTTATTGAATCACGATGATAATTATAGTTTCTTGATCATACCAGCAAGTTGTTTACACATATCGTTGTCCGGAACCCGAGGCCCTGAAGTGACAGAAATTGGTACAACTGGAGGAGATGGCTGCGACATGAGGATCACATGTGTTCACTGAGTGTTAATGCTTTGCTCTAGTGTTCTATTAAAAGGAACATCTTAATTACCAGTAGTTCCCTTGAGGCCCCGCTGACACGGGCTGGTAGGACAATAGATGTTGTGCAAGTTCTCATTGCGAGCACGTACAACTATTTACGGAACACATGCCTATGGTTACTTAGTACTTGGATGCTTTATCTTATTTATCTGCAATGCCCGTGACGTGATTATTATTTGAACTTTCTTATCCATGCAACGCTCGTTCATCCATCCCAACGCCTACAGTATTTAACCCCGTTGTTTACCTCAATCACCGCTGCTGTTGTTTTCATACTGCTGTTGTTGTTATTTCACTACTGCTGCTGCTATAAAACTTTTACTACTGATAAACCACTGCAAACTAGTCCACTTTCAGGTGCAAGTGAATTGACAACTCACTTGTTAAGCCTCACAAATATTCTTTGTCTCCCCTTGTGTCGAATCAATTAATTTGGGTTTTACTTCCCTCGAAGACTGTTGCGATCCCCTATACTTGTCGGTCATTAGAGAGGAAGAACAATGGAGGAGAAACACCAAGAACTCCAAGATAAGGATCTACTAGATTCCCCTCACTAAGAAGAAAGATGGGTTGGTGGAAATGTAGATCTAGATCTCCTCTATCTTCTCCCTCAAAGATATGCAAGAATCATAGGAGAGATTGAGAAAGGGTAAAGCTTTCCAAGGTCAAGAATGGTGGAGAGAGAGGGGAAGAACGTGCTTTGGAAACTTGGGGACCAATGGGGAAGAAGACCTCCTTAAATACATCCTCTAAAAAAACTACTCGTTTGGTGTGCAGAGTGAACAAGATATTCCGGTTCAAAGTTGAACAGGATATTCCGGTTTGAAATATCCGGTCCAAATTTCCGGTTGAAATTTACGGTTACCATCTGTCCTGAAAACCATTAGTTCTTAGCCGTTTTCGGCTGGCCTCTTCACAAACCGGATTTTTCGGTTGAACCGAAATTTTCGGCTACCTTTTGTTTGTGAGGCTGGACTTAAACCCCATAACTTTTGCATACGGACTCCGTTTTTTACGTTCTTGGGCTCGTTGAAATCGCAACGACAAGAACTACAAGAATATGCAGAGAAAAAAATTCCAGCAATGGAAGATAAAACCAACTGGTGAAAGTATCGACCTCTCTAAAAAGAACAACCGATTAAACTTCCAACACCGAAAACACACATAACTTTTGCGAATGAAGTCCAAATGAGGTGAATACAATTGGGTTGAAAAGATAACAACAAGTAATATCAAAACAAAAGTATGGAGAAGTTACCACACATGGAAGGTGTAGGAAATTTCTCAAACACGAACCGATAAGGCTTTCACCGCCGAAAACGCAACAAGTTTTTCTTACGAAATCCGTCTTTGATAAACCTTGGCTTGTCATGAAGATCGCGACAAGAAACAAAACCCAAGGAGATAAAATACAAATAATAACCAAGAAATATTATATGTAAGTATGCAAAGGTTTGAGCTCTCCACAACGATTCGATCAAGTTACTCACTTGAGGTCCCCTCTTGATAGTACGACTATCGATCCTATAACCCGGTCTCCCAAAGCATGAGACCGGTAAAATAGAAAGCCTATGAAGATCATACCTTTTCCTTGACCATTCCACTTTAGCTAGATGATGACGATCTTGACTCTCTCAAGTTGGATGCTCTTTCTTGACCGTGCTAGCTAGCACATTCTCTACTTGATGAAGACTTGCAAGTTGCTCCCCCATACACCATTATGAGAGAGACTAGCTCCCACATACACCATTATGGGAGAGACCTTTATCGTAAAATCTTCAAAAGGCCACAATCTCCAAAAGGGTGGCAAGCATAAAGTATAGTATTTCTTCGAGATGCGTCACTTGAGCTTCCATGTCAAGCTTCATGACGAACATCTATTGATGACATATATAGACCATGGGCTATATGATTTTTTTTATGCAAGCCCATGGAAAGATACCTAAACACACATAGAGATACCACACACACATATCATGGGTTAGTTCACAAAGCTATATGGTCAAATGCTTATCATATACCACGATATACACAATCCCACTTGTACATCTTGTAGCTTTGTGTGTTGATCACTTGCTTGATTAGCCTTGTATATTTTCTTCTCACGTCAAATGATGATGTCTTGAAGATAATCATGAAAGATCACCTAATCTTTTTCTTCAAGACACACTAGCAATATGAACAACTCTATACATGACCATTATCATATAAATACTTGAATATAACTATGGTCATCACGAAAGATTCTAGAGTCCAACACATGAACTCCAATCTTTCATGTGGACAAGATCTATAAGGATACCTCAATGCAAATATTAGTCCATAAGGATTGTCATCAATTACCAAAACCACATATGGGGCACCATGCACTTTCAACTAGACACGTCTCCCGGTCAGCAGCCTGTGGTGTTCAGGCGTGACACAGGCTCTACTATGTTGTATTTGCTTCCGCTGAATAAAAATTGCGTGTGTGTTGCCTTCCCAGCATGGCAGGTGTGTCAGACTTGGTCATGTGACCATTTGGGTAAGACTATGTTTAAATTTGTGTAATGGATACTATGATGTATCAACTCTAAATATGTTCCTTATGACTGTTTGGTCCGGGATCATGAGTGTATGCATATTGCAGGTCTTGGACGGCTAGTCCGGTGTCCCCACATATATGTTGTATATTCAGAGTCTAAACCTAAAGGAATTGGAACTTTCGGGTAGACAATATAATTGGGTACGTAGAAGGGTTGTTCAAACTTTTGAAAAGTTGGATCGGTTCCTTGCCAGTGTTTATTGGGAACAAAACTTCCCTGTTGTCTCGGCTCATGCCCTACCGCGTTCAGATTCCGATCATACACCTCTTGTAATTAACTCGAGAGAATGTGGTCACCTCGGAAATAAGGATAGGTTTTCATTTGAGCTCTCTTGGCTGAGAAGGGATGGGTTCTTTGAGATGGTAAGTAGAGAATGCAGGGGCACGGTGGGCGGGGCATCACCCATTGAAAGGTGGAAAAATAAAATTAGGCATCTTCGACAATTTTTGAGAGGCTGGGCGAAGAATATTAGTGGTGAATACAAGTTGTTGAAACGAAAATTGTCATTAGTTATTGAGGAGCTAGATATTAAAGCTGAAACTAATCTCTTGTCTCATGAAGAGAGGAAGGCCAAGAAAGACGTAGATGAGTGTCTGGCTAGGCTTCGGTAGAGATGAAGAGTCCAAATGGGCATAGAGGGCTAATGTGAAATACGTTCAGGAAGGGGGGAAATAATACGAGGTACTTCCATTTCTCCCTAATGGTAAGCACCGAAAAAACGTATATTCTAACTTGAACAAGATGAGGGAACAATATTTGGGGAAAACAACTTGAAAGTGTTTATCCCTGAGTATTATAAAAAAATTGTTTGGAGCACCCGAGTCTAGTTTTGTGACCACGATTGAAACTTATAACATGGGCATGCCTCAGGTGTCTACTCAGGAAAGTATTTCCTTGACATCAGAATTCAGTGAGAAGGAGGTGCTCAAGACAATATCCCAAATGGAACCTAATAAGGCTCCCGGGCCAGATGGGTTTCAGGCTAAGTTTCATCAAAAGTTCTGGGAGGTCATCAAGAGTGAGTTGATGGCTCTGTTTTCCCAGATGCAGAATGGAGAATTACCCTTATATAAGTTATACTTTGGGGTTATCACTCTGTTGCCTAAACGAGAGGATGGGATCCGTGTTGAGTAATATAGACCTATCTGTCTGCTTAATGTGAGCTTCAAATTTTTTACTAAGGTGGGAACGAATCATGTTTTATCCATTGCCCACAAAGTTATTAGACCAACCCAAACTTCTTTCATCCTGGATAGAATTTATTAGAAGGAGTGGTTATCTTGCATGAGACTATTCACGAGCTGAAGACCAAATAACTTGATGGGGTCATTTTCAAAATTGATTTTGAAAAGGCGTACGACAAGGTGAAGTGGTCTTTTTTGCAGCAAGCCCTATGGATGACAGATTTTTATCCCAAATGGTGTGTGTGGGGATTCGTGTTAACGATGATATTGGGCATTATTTTCAAACGTTAAAGGGGATGCGTCAAGGGGATCCCCTTTCGCCCGTGCTTTTTAATATTGTTGCGGATATGTTGGCTATCCTCATTTCATGGGCAAGAGATGATGGGCAGGTTGGATCCTTGATACCTCATTTGGTTGATGGGGGATGTCGATTCTTCAGTATGCAAATGATACGATTTTGTTTCTAGAAAATGATTTAGAAAATGCTATTAACATGAAGTTAATTTTGGCTCTTTTTGAACAATTTTCTGGGTCAAAAATTAACTTTCATAAGAGTGAGCTATGTTGCTTCGGAGAAGTGGTTGAGAGGCAAGAGGAGTACATGTCCTTATTTTGTTGTGACATTGGTTCACTACCATTCAAGTACTTAGGTATTCCAATTTATTATCGGAAAGTGCTCAACAAACAATGGAAAATGGTGGAGGATCGTTTTGATAATAAGCTAGGATCTTGGGCCGGGAAGATCTTTTCTTACGGTGACTGTCTTGTTCTTGTAAATTAGGTCCTAACTAGTTTACCGATGTTCCTATTATCCTTTTTCCAGTATCTGTTGGGGTAGGGAAGAGATTATATTTCTTTCGTAGAAGATTCCTCTGGCAAAGTGATCTGCATAAGAGAAAATACCGTTTGTCCGAATGGAGTATTATCTATAGACCGAAAGATCAAGGAGGTTTAGGAATTGAGGTCCTAGAAGTTAGAACTTAATATTTGATGTCAAAATGGCTCTTTAAGTTTTTGCATGAAAAAGGGGTTTGGCAAAAACTTATTTTTAACAAATATCTGTATGATCAAACTTTAACTCAAGTTGAGGCAAAACATCATGCTTCTCCTTTCTGGAAGGGAATCATGCTGGTGAAGAATGACTTATTTCACCGAGGGTATTTTAGGATAGAGATAGGCCTATTCACTCGATTTTGGGAAGATGTTTGGTTAGGTAATACTTCTTTGGATCCTCAATATCCTTCCTTATTTAGTATTGTGAGTCGCAAAAATGTGTTAGTGTCAGATGTTCTCTCAAATAACCCTCTCAATATTCAGTTTAGAAGGAATTTGACAGGGGAACGGTGGTCTGCTTGGTTGCGCTTAGTTCAGGTTCTCAAGACAGTTCGGCTTACTACTAATGACGATAATTTTGTTTGGGGTCTTAGTGAGAAAGGTGGATACTCGATAAAATCTATGCATACTGATTATATGCATGGTCATATTCCTTATTTGCGTAAATATCTCTGGAAATTGGAAGTTCCCTTCAAAATAAAAGTATTTATGAGGTTCCTTCAGCACAAATTCATTCTTACAAAGGATAATCTGGTTTGGAGAAATTATACGCGGTGTACAAAATGTGTGTTTTGCGACTATGATTAGCGGTCGATCACCTATTCATCTCCTGTCATTTTGTGAGATATATTTGCAGATTGCTTCATTTCACGTTTAGAATAGCCCAACCTTCTAGTATTGAACATATGTTTGGTCATTGGCTTCAACGGATAGACAAGAAAACCAAAGCCCGCATACAAATTGGATCTTGTGCTTTTGTGTGGGATATTTGGAATTGTAGGAATATGTTCTTTTTAACAAATCGAAAGGTTCTCATTTTTTGCAGGTCGTCCATCGAGCCACATACTGAATTCAGATGTGGTCGTTCCTTCTGCCTTTGGAGCAGCGGGCGCTTATGGAGTATGGATGTTCTCGCCTGATAGCGGTCGTTCGGGCTATCTACGACCAGGGTGGTTGGCAGCATACTAGAAGGCTTTAATATGTGTAGTCTTAGTTTGTTGTCGGTGTTTCGTTGGTTGTTTCATGTGTCAATGTTGGAAAACGCTTGAGGTGTAATACGCTAAATTGTCACTATTCATTTTTAATATAAAAGCAACGGTTGTGTGCATCACCACGATCCAGAGGGTGGAGTTATGGTCCCATTTCAAAAAAAAAACTATGTTTTATGTTATCAACATTAGAATATTACTAGCAAACGTACCCATCCGTTGCAATGGCAGAAGAAAAAACATCGAAACCGGACTTAGAAAACATTTCTACTTTTATTATTATATATCACATATGGCGGTGTATTGCATCAAGATGCAAAACTACGTATACACCTTATTTTTCATGTACAGTTATACCGCTCGTGATGGTGGCCAGATGGGGCAGAGCTGATAACATATTAACACTAGTTGAATGCACATACGTTGCTACGGGCTGTCGAGAAAAATGCTCGTATGCAGTGTGATTTGTATCATTCTACTCCAGGCACTATACCCCGTAGTCTCCCTAGTCCGACAACATGTCACTTGCCGCTGTGCGGTGTTGCTGTTTTTCCAATTTTATCAAACCTTTGTAGTCGTTCTCATATAGCGCTTGACCTCAAAACATAAAATGATATAGAACCACCCATTTTAATCGAGGGAATCGTTCTTCGGTCTATCTGAACATGCACCTTACATTTTATTCGAACGAAACACTAAAAAAAATGAGCTTTCATATACCTTGGCAAATAATCATGTACATTAGCGAGAAGAGCAAAAATAACATCTACCAAGAGAAATACTCAATCTATAAATAAATAATTTAAAATCATTTCCTTAGAGAAGTAATACCATTATAAGATTCTAACTTTGTTTCTTAAATCTTTACAAAACTAATGATTTTAAGAGGAAATAACACATCACTGTGTGGCTCAAATTCTACACAAACAACATACAATTTTGGGCACTATAAACAAAATGATCCATTCTCCTTAAAATTATAAAGTACTCGGATTCATTTGTAAAAGAACAGATAGTATGTTTGATTATCATACAAACGTAGAACATACATATCACCCAAATAAAATGAGTACCATATAGCACTAGTGGACTGCAGGTCTTTTGCCCCGGTTGGGGGCGGGCTTATGCACCGGCTGCCCAACCGGGTTTGCCAAACCCGGGCTAAAGGCCCCCCGTAATAACCTGGTGGGCCTTACCAGCCGGGGTAAAAGGGGTGCCCACGTGGTCTCTACGCAGCGAGTAGGGCGGCACCCTTTTACCCCGGTTGGTAACACCAACCGGGGCAAAAGGTTCTCTGCCGCGACAGAGTTTTGGGTGTTTCTCTGCCGCGGAAGAGTTTTGGCATGTTTCTTATTTTGGACGTTTTATTTTCCGTGATTTCGTTATTTGTGTGCTGTTTTATTTTTGGTGATTTTGTTTAGGATGTAAATGACATATTTTTTGTACATCGACAGTAATCATCATACAGATCATTGCATGCATTGAGATCATCAGAAGATAATTACATTGATCTCAATTAGATCATACATCTGAATAGAGTTATAAACATTGAGATCATTACATGCAGATCATTGTTTATACTGTATAATGGAATGGTCCATTGGGATCTATGACTTCCTTCAGCATAAAATCCACCAATTCCTCTTGAAGTGCTTGTAAGCGGTCTGCCGGTAGGAGCTCCCTTCGAAGATCGTGCAGCGTTAAATTTGTCCTTCGTTTTAACCGCGCATTCACGATTTTCCTTATATTCTCCATGACATAGAAGCCACATAAATTTGTTCCCTATGGCTGTTGATGGCACTTTACGAGAAATATAATTGAATCAAATAATGCTCAAGCAACTAAAGAGAGATGCGTGAATGTAGCAAGTACTACTTACGATGAGTGTTTCAACTTTCATATCCAACTCCGTTAAACCGGGTTGTTGCTTCCGGAACCGCTTCCAAGCCCTGTCCGGGAAATAAAAAAAAGAATATATGGGTCATCGTACGATAATGATTGAACAAAAGGGGACGGTGTAGTGCGACAATGATTGAACTTACTTCGTGAGCATTGAAATAATAGGCTTGTACTCCTTTTTTCCTTTATCCATAGAGTCCATGAGATCAACTGCTTCGATGTCAACGTGAATGTCGAAAAGAATCCAGTGATAACTGCACACGCGTTTATATACATAGTCATGCATAACTCATCGATTACACTTAACATCGACTTAGCAAAATAGAAATGTGAAGGAATCTGCATAAGACAGTAACACTCACCTTTGTCTATAAGGAAATAGTATCTCACTACCGTGAAATTGTTTCGTCAAAAACATAACGATGTTATCCTCCATCATTTTAGGGTATCACACTAAAATGAAATCATTGACGACATAATGGTTAAATAAACCCAATGCCACCATTTCCATTACATTCCCGAATCTTCATCCTGCATAATATATATCGTATAGTGAGGATAATATATATAAGAATCAATTATCGAACTAGCTGAGGTAGATACTTACAGATAATAGGTGTTGATGAGCGATTTGTCCAGGGCATCTAGATTATAGAAGAAAAAAGGATCTTCAAAATCAATATAGACTGAGTCATCGCGGAAGTAATCGTCATCTCTAATTTTCACCATGAGTTGGTCTAGCCGGTCCTTTGCGTTTTGGATATACCACTTATGCAGTTGGCACTTGAATGTCGTCAAAGAGTCGAGCTGATCAGGTCTGACGAGAGACTTCCTTGACTCATATTTCCATGCCAATTCAGCCGGTGCGAAGTTGTCAGATTCTCTTAGGAGTTGGTCAACTGTTATACCACACTCTCTGGCAAACCTCGCAGCTGCTTCCAGATCAACTGGATTGGAGGGAGTCTGTGCAGTGTCCAGCACCTTGAGCGGGGGGGGGGGGGCGATTGTTTTGGATTCTTCCCGAGCTGGGGAATTGTTTTCCCCGCCTTCTTGACTTTGTTATAAGTCATCAATAATCTGCGACCATAGTCAGATGGCAGATTCAGTTGAACTTGGGATGGCATTTCCAGCAAATTCTTGAAGTGCTTCTTTACAGCCGGATCTATTGGTTCCTTTGGCGGCTCCAAGGTTTTATTTCCCCACGCAGCCATCTGACGTTTCGTGTCCGCGGTCACCCACTCGTGGGTCTCCTCGTCATTCATATGGTAAGCCAACTTTTCTGGCGGCGGCTTGGCTTTCTTCTTGGGAGCACATTTGTTCTTCAGGGAAGACTTAGAGGAAGCAACCTTCCGCTTAGAGTACTTAGTGGGCGGTGGAGTCAGCTCAAGCATCGGAGATCGAGCCAAACTCGGGCTGCTGACGTCCATGGCATCGATGTGTGCTGGCAATGATCGAGCCGGACTGCGTCTCGGAGAAGTAGGTGGCGGTGGTGGCGGCGGTGGAATGCGTCTCGGAGAAGGTGGCGGTCGTGGCGGCGGTGGACAGCATCTCGGAGAAGTAGGTGCTTGTGCTGGCGGTATACTGTGTCTCGGAGAAGTAGATGGCGGTGGTGGCGGCAGACTTCTCATCGGAAACACTATTCCATTCTTTCTCCATTGAATGGTGAAATTGACGGCTTCTCCCAGTGTCTCTACCCCATAACCTCCGGGGATGTCAAGCCGCAGTATACTCCAAGCCGGTTGAACAACATCCACGCCGACACGAGCATAGCCAGGTGTAATCGGACGGCCATGGCAGGTCGCTCCATCTACACAAGGTAAAGCGTAGCCGTCCGCCACCTTGATGGATACGTTTGAGATCGACACGTATAGCACACAGTTTGTCTTCTCCTTGATTGCATCCATGGCCTCCATCTGTGCAGCGGCATCAACAAGCATAACTACAGAGGAAGTCGGTACCTCTGTTGAAGCCATGCTGCTCCAGCGTTGAGATGGGTCTATTTCGTCGAATGTAGTGTCTTGCTCCTGGGAGCTCCGTGCAGTATGCTCATTAATCTGCTGTTGATGCATCATCACTGCGGCTTCCAAGACTCCAACCCATTTTTCGACATGCGCCTCCTTCTTTCTATTTGCTCTCTCACGGCTTCTATATGGATAAACACAATCTTCCTTCTTGAAGCCAAAGCACCACGGATATCTTCCTTTGCCTCGTGTCCAGCTGCCATGTTCTGGACTCCCGAGGGCCTTCGATAGCTTGTCATTCTCTCGATCCGGCTTGAACTCTCCCGCTTTAACCTCTTGGAACACCTTCTCAAGTGCCGCAAAGAAGGTCTTTATTTTTTTAGTCATAATAAGTTGCCCGTGTGCGTAAAACATCGCCCCATGCCCAAGCAACCAATTTCTTGACCTCCGCGGAAAATCATGTGTACCTGGAATGATCCCCTGCTCTTGCAGATCTGCCTCAAGTTTGTCAAACTTAGGCACTACAACTCTGTAGCCACCTGAACCCATGTTATGGTGATATACCTTCTTCGCCGCATTCTTGGGTGACCTTCTCTTCCCCTTTTCTGATTCCTTGTATGCCAGAAATGCTGGCTAGTGTGCTTTCTGCTTCTCTAGCATCCCCTCGAATTTTGGGACTTCTTTTTTCTTCTGATATTCCTTCCATAATCTTTTCTTGTAAGCATTGAAAGCCTCAGCCATATTCTTCAGAGCCCAGTGCATCAATGCGTCGCGCATTGCCTTTTGTGTCTTCACGGTATCACATTCTGGAAGACTGAAATGGTTCATCAGCTTGTTGAACATGAGTTGTTTGGACCGGTCTGGGACAAAAAAACTGCCAGGCGGTCAGGATCGTCTTCGTCCTTTGCTGGCTCATTCCATTCTTCAATACTTATCGGGATCATGTCCCTAACAATAACTCCACATGGCTTTTAAACTTAGTTGCTGTCTTGATGGGCCAAGCAGGTTCGCCTGATCGATAGACTTGGTCGATTAGCATATGCTCTTTCGAGCTCATCTCTTGAGTCGGGCCTCGTTTTGAACTCTTGGTAGACGATGTCGATGCAGTAGGTTCCACGGCCTTCACTAAGGCTTGTTCATCACTGCTTTTCTCCGGTTCCACATCCGGTCCTTGCAATTTCTCTTCTTCCTACATTCCCTGACCTGATTCATTTAGGTACTGTGAACCGTGGATCGTGTGCAGGGTGGTTCGGTGGGTGTGAGGAGTGGTGTGGCGAGAGGGTGGCGTGGACGGGGTGTCATACGCGCAGCGCCGTGGTCGGGATCCTGTCGGGGTGGTTGCGGTGGGTGTGAGTGAGCGCGGCGCCGTGGTCAAGATCGTGTGCGGGGTAGTTGCGGTGGGTGTGAGGAGTGGTGTGGCGAGAGGGTGGCGTGGACGGGGTCTTATACGCGCGGCACCGTGGTCGGGATCGTGTCGGGGTGGTTGCGGTGGGTGTGAGTGAGTGCGGCGCCGAGGTCGAGATCGTGTGCGGGGTGGTTGCGGTGGGTGTGAGGAGTGGTGTGGCGAGAGGGTGGCATGGACGGGGTATTATACGCACGGCGCCGTGGTCGGGATCGTGTCGGGGTGGTTGTGGTGGGTGTGGGTGGGCGCGGCGCCGTCGTCGGGATCGTGGTCGCGGTGATGGCGCGGCTGCCCCCCCTTGTTTCTCTCCTCTCTGTCCCCCTCGGTTCTCTCATTTTTCTCTCACTCATGTATCCGGTGATTACATGTGATCGATGTTTTGGATTTAGCAAATATTAACAACTAACAGTAAAAAAACTAACGCTAAAAAATACTAACAACTAATAACAACTAACGCTAAAAATAGTATTAACAAATATTAACAACTATTAACAACTAAATAACAACTAATAGTAAAAAAACTAACGCTAAAAAATATTAACAGTAAAAAAAACTTAAACACAGAAAAAAAATCTCCCGGCCGGTGGTGGCGCACGCACGGGGAGGGCGCGCGGTGGAGCTCCCCCCGCTCACCTCGACGAGGCCGCAGGTGGCACGGCGGCGAAGTCTCGAGGGCAAGGAGCCGGCGGAGAGGTTCCCAGCAGCGAGGAGCACGGGCACGTGGTGGAGGCGAGAAGCACGGGCACAGGCGCGGCGTGGATTTCCGGCGGCGAAATCGGGAAGCCTGACGGTGTCGTTCTGGATTTCGTCGTCGGGGACTTAGGCGTTTCTGCGAGTTTGCCCCAGACGGATCCACCGCCCGGGGTTATATAGGTGGAGGCCTTTTGCCCTGGTTGGTAGCACGAACCGGGGCAAAGGGGGGCTTTTACCCCGGTTGGTGGCACCAACCGGGGAAAGAGGGGGCAGGTGGGCCTTTGCTTGCCCGCGCACTTTCCCCCTTTTTGACCCGGTTGGTGGCACCAACCAGGGTAAAAGACCCAAAATTTCATATTTTTTTCGCTACCGCCATTTTTTCCATGCCACGTTTCAAATACTATTTCAAATAAATTTCAAATGGTTTTGTATTTGGAGAAACTTTCAATATAAAAAGTGTTCAAAAATGCGTAAAGATTTCAAATACATTTTCTGGTGTAAAAAATAATTATTCTAACTATTTAAACTAGTAACAATTTTTTAAATTTTCAAATATTTTAAAAAAACCTAGTTTATGAATGGTTTTGAAATTGGAGAAACTTTCAATATAAAAAGTGTTTAAAATTGCGTAAACATTTCAAATACATTTTCTTATTTAAAAAATAATTATTCTAACTATTTAAACTAGTAACATCTTTTGAATTTTCAAACATTTTAAAAAACCTAGTTTATGAATGGTTTTGAATTTGGAGAAACTTTCAATATGAAAAGTGTTTAAAATTGCGTAAACATTTCAATTACGTTTTCTATTTAAAATAATAATTGTTCTAACTATTTAAACTAGTAACAATTTTTTAATTTTGAAACATTTAAAAACCCCAGTTACTTCTTTTAGATGCGCGTGGCCGTGTGGCGCGGGAGTTGTGCCGCGCGGCGCGGATGTTGTGCCGCGTCGCGCAGGAGTTGTGCCTCGTGGCCGCGAGCGTGCGATATAACATTTCGCGCCTCGAGCGTCTTCTCCTCTCCACGCGTCCACTCCTCTCCCTCTCTCCTCTCCACGCACCACCGCCATGCCTCCGAGGAGGAACAGCACCACCGGCTTCCGCGGCGTCCGAGCGCGGCCAAACGGAATGTTCACCGCGGAGATCCGCTACGAGGACGACCGCATCCCCCTAGGTTCCTTTGCGACGGCGGAGGAGGCCGCCCGGACCTGAGACGCGGCGGCCTAGCACCTCAACCGCCCGCGGTCGCTGATGAAATTCAATGACTGTCACAGCTTTTGGAAAGTGGAGGCCAGGGCGCCGACACCGCAGATCGTCACCGCCGCCGACCACCGCCACCTCCGTCACCGCGCGTTTCAGGGCCTATTCGACGCCAGGGACGAGCGCATCGTCCGCGAGTATTACCGGAACAATTCGGAGGAGCAGTGTGCCGACGAGGAGCTCTGGCAGACCCGCGCGGCATAGCGGGCGGAGCGCCGCCTCGAACGCCACCTCGTGTTACAGGCTGATACATCGAAAACGTATCTCCTTTTCCGAACACTTTTCTTATTGTTTTCCTCTAAACTTGTGTGTTTTGGATACAACTAACACGGACTAACGCTGTTTTCAGCAGAATTACCTTGGTGTCTTGTTTTTGACTTTTTGACATAAGTTTTTGTGGTTGAGTAGCCACATATTTTTATGTTGTATTCACAGGACCAGTAGCATTTTGATAAGGTTGTTATGAGTACTTGACCCCTAAAGTTTTCACTTGTGTGAAAATAATAGCATGAGTAGCATTGCCGTGCTTATTTAAGCACCCTATTATTTTCTACTAGTATGGTTATTGCACTAGATGCTAGTTTAGGTTTTTGCTAATTTTTGTCAAGTATGACCAGAGGCTTTGTGACCTCTTAATGCTTTGTTATGCTAGTGGAACACCCACTGGTTTCATTGCATTTTTGGTGGAAACATTATTTCCCCAAACTAGATGCATTTCTCTTATGTAGTTTCATAACTAATGAGTGCCTAGTATTTTTGCTTTGGGAATTTTTGTGCTAAACAAAAATGGGTATGCTTCTGTTTGTAAGTGGTTGTAATCATGTGTGGCTTTCTAGGAAAATTCCATTTTTGGAGTGTTGTTTGATTCCTCTAGTAATGCCCTTTTTATTACTACTAGTATGTAGGAGTTGCCCTGCAAATTGATGCATTGTTTTACTAAATGGGATATTTTTGTTATAGAAAGTATAGGTGTTTTTCACCCCTGTTTTTATGACATGGACCCTTTGGTTGTATTTCAGTTACTTGATTGAAATACATTCATTGATTCTTCATGTGTGAGTAGTACTAGTTTCCTTAGCAGTTTTTGTGTTGAATTATTTTTCCTACCAACTTGTGTTTGGTAGATATTTATGTAGCCTTGCATAAGGACATGTTTTCATTCCCATTATGATAACATGGTTCCTTGTTTGCATTTTAGTACTTTACTTATTATGCTTGCTTGCATAGCAAACTTTTAGTAGAAGCATGTCTATAGGATTCCTCCTTTTAGTCATTATTTCTATTGTTCTCACTATGAGAAATTATGTGTTTTGTGATGAGTCTATTACCTTGTTACACTTATGTAGGCTCACTGATTTGTAAAAGAAACTTTTGCAAATCATGTGTATTAATTACTCTTGTTGTGAATTTAAGCTTAGCAGAGTAGCTACCTTATTCTTTTTGTGGTGTGTTGACAGACCCATTGCCATGCTTATTTTTGGGCATGTTTTATATACTTTTAGTAGTCTCACCCTTGTGAAACTAAGTGTATTTTGGGTTTATTAATATCTTGGTATGAGAGTGGCACACCCACTGAATCCGTGATATTAAGGTTGTGAGATATGTACCTCCAACCTTGAGCTGTCTTGTTAAATGGCATTTCTGCCAAGTAGTTTTGTTTGATTGTTTGCCTCCATTAATAATGGTGTGATTAGTTATTTTTAGTTTCCTTGCTGTATGTATTGTTATGTATGGTTGCTTGCCTTGATTGGTTCTGAATGTGTGTCCTTTATTCCTTTTACGGCGTTAGAAAACGAAGAGGAAGGAAGTGTCGGGAAGCTCTGTTTCAAGTTCCAGTCATTCCAAAACCAGGGACACAAGGAGATACCAGGCAAGCCATCCTGATGCTTGCTGATACAATACTTATCATTATCTATCATGCATGTTTTACCTCTGAAGTTTTACAAAAACTTGATTATCAAAACTATTTTTGATGTGGAATTTACTACTATACTATAATATAGGTTACTATCATGCCAGTAGTTAAACTTGGTAATACCAAGCCCATAAGCCACCATATGGTATTTATTACCATCAAATATACTAGTCCCTAAGTGGACACCCTAAAATTGTGATTCTACAAAACAAAGGCTTTACGGAAAAACCCGGAGAAAAGGCGGATCCTTGTTCTCCGGAGAAATGTGGAAGTGGTCATTTTTGAGAAAGTGGTGTTTTCAAAAATGACACATAACCTAGTCTTCGCCGGACAACCTTTACCGTACTGCCACCCTACCCCAACATGGGCAAGGGGCTTAACTTGAAGTTTGTTCTTATTAGTGTGTGCTATCTCAATGTGCTATAGGGGATGCGATCCTCTGAACCGAATGTCGTGGAGACATATAAAGTGTGGGATTAATTTTCCCTCCGGACGCATCAGATGAGGCATCCTGGCTTGGCGGGGATTAGCTCGGTGCCGGGGATGTGGTAAAACTCAACTGAGAGATAGGCATATTCTAGCTTGAACATAGTGGATGGTTATGATCAGATACCTGATGATTACATACTGTTGTTACAGTCCGTGATTGTTCACGGGAGGTGTACTGGATCTGGTGGATGTGTACACCTCTGCAGAGTACAACTTTTTCGAAGAAGCCGCGTCCTCGGATATGGACAGTTGAATGGCCATGTAGCTAGCATTGTGTCAATGTTTTCAAAAAGGAGTTTTGAAAGGGAAATTTTGGAAAGGAAGTGTTGAACTTGTGAAGTTCGGAAAGGAAGGAAAACGTATACCGTGGAGGTATCGTCGATGATGAAAAGCCAGATGATGTGATACAAAACAAAATGTTTTGCAAAGAAAACCTTTTCTACTCTAAGCAAGAATTCTGGAAACTGATTCCAAGAAGTTTTGCAAAGAGAAAATATTCTTTAACAAAGTTTTACAAAACCTCTTGTACATGTGATATCTACAAGAGAAATAAAACTATATATTATTTTTCTTCTGAAGTATCTTCTTCAACGAAGATACAGATAAACCTGACTGCAACTGTGGTGTCATCATATATGAACACCATTGATAGTGAACCCTATTTATAGCCTACCTATTCCACCATATAAGCATACTTGCATGTTGGTAAGTGACATGATGGATGTCTTGCTGAGTACATTCAAATGTACTCATTATGGTTTCGCCCCTGGTATCTACTTATCAGATTTGGAGAAGGAGCCTCCAAAGGAGTTCTATGAAGAGAAGTACGGAGTTGACGGCTTTGCGAACTAGGATCGTCTCCGGGTCAGCAGCCTGTAGGTTAAGGCGTGACTTGGGCTCAACTACGTTGTGTTTTATTTGTCTTCCGCTGTGTTTGATAAGTTGCCTGCCCCATGTGGCAGTTGCGTTAAACTTGATCATGTGATCTTTTTGTAATACCTTTATGTATTCGTGTAATGGATGATGTATTTCTGTGTGCCAACTGTGTATGTTGTTCACGACTGATCTTTCTGGGATCGTGAATGTATGCATACGTAGGGTTTCAGACTGCCGGTCTGGGGTCCTTACAGAGTTGGTATCAGAGCCATCCTGACCTTAGGAGACCTTAGTTAGCATGGACGTCAGATAGGAAAGAAAAGTATTTTTTGAGTAAAAACCCATTTACTATGTGCATTATTTTTATCTAAGGGATTTTTAGTATATTTTCCCCTCCTTCTGATCTTTTCAAAAGATTCTAAATGCATATCAAGGGCGTCCTTGAACAGTGGTTCGAAGGGCGGGCCTTACAGAATTGGTATCTCTCTCGGTTAAGAGTTTATTTCTTACTTGTTTGCAACTGCTCCGCTCTGTTTTTGAAACATCTCTCATCTTTGAAGTTTTCTGTCCAGAAAATAGTTGGGGTTTCAAAAACAGATTGTTGCATAGTTTTACCTCTCTCAGTTAAAGGTTTTATCAAAACTTTACTTCTATTATCTTGTTTCTATCCAGAAACTTGTATACTTGCCGATGTCCCGAGAAGACCAAAATAATTTCCTAGCTCTACAGTGATGATGGTCAGAAGTAGATATAGTTCTTCAGCCACTTCTAGGATTTTTGGATTAGTCTAGTTTGGAGTAATTTAGCGATTACCCCATGAGTCGTTTCCCCCGACGTAGCTCCAATGGAGCCTTGCTTGTGTGTTTTGGCTTGCTTATGTGTGTTCGTAGGACTTTGTGCTATTGTGTGGTGTAGAATTTGGTTCATCTAGGCTTCTATATGTTTGTGGGGTACTCAAAATTTGCAGATTTATGCTTGCCCCGCTCTTGTTTTTGAATCGCCTCGTGTTAAATTTTTGCAAGCAAAAATGTTAGTATAGCCTTCAAAAACAAGAATTTGTTGCTTAGACTTATACTTGTTTTCGCTTCATAATGCCACCGTCGTGAACCACCACCATCTCCCCCACCATCAATGAAAGCACCGTTGTGCCTAATAGAGGACCATCAAGCCACACGAGCTGATAGCATTGCTACCAGTGATGCACTCCAACAGATAAAGCTCCAACAATGAAAACCTTCAAAGAAGAAAAGGCGTGAAGGAAACCAACCAATACTGACCAAAACCTCTATGTTTGTTTGTTTGCAAAAGACTCGTTTTGCTCTGTTAGCTAAATGTTGCACCTCTTTATGTTCCCTTTTAAAAGACCAAACTAAAGAGATCCCCTTTTAAAAGTTATATACCTCCCTCCTCTAGAAAAAGGTGCAAAAAGAAGTCTTCACATGCCATGATGCGCAACCCCCTCAAAAGCCAATCCGAAGAGCACGATTCAATATTCGACGTACGATGACACTAGTCGTATCTTGTCGGACAAACATGATTAAATAGAAAGCTAACAAGACTAACATGCTTTGCCTAATCTTAGGTTGACACCTAACCAAAGCATGTGAACTACTGACAACTCTTTCTAAACCAAATAATTAAGTGACTTAAGACACCTTTTAATTTAGTTGGTAAAAAGGAGAAGTCACGAGAAAATAAAATGATGACCTATTCGTTTACTAGTCAATAGGATATCATGTGTATCTACTTTGGAAACCAAATATTAGTAGACGTGGTAGGTACTATGAAATTCGAGGTTTAGAAATTAAGAGAACGATGGAATGATTAAGATAGATCAAGAAAAACAACAGTTTTCCTGTTTTTGTTTCTTTGTGTGCTCTTGATTGAAATAAATTTGTGTATTATTCAATCTTGCTTCCTAACTTATATGGACTTGTTAGGACTTGTTATTATGTTGTTTGCTTACAATAAATCTACCCTAGAAAGTGTGTGCATAATTGGAAAACTCGAATAAAAACAAAATATCATTTGTCACCTTCTAGTTTATTAATTGGAAGTATTGTGAGAACTAGATCTGTGTATACTTTCTTAGTAAATTTTGTGCTATGTTTTCTTTGAGTCCAGTACCATTTAGGTACTGTTATTTTGATGCTTGTACCGATGTTAGCTTGCATGTCTCTTAATAGTAAAGCATGTGTAAGCATTACTATCAGTATGCACTAGTATTGCTTCACTAGATTAAATAGCCTTATATTTTTATCTTGTATGCAAAGTTTTTCATGAGTAATCAGAGGCTTAGTACCTATTTTTACTTGGTATTAGTAGGCCATAGCCCACTGGTCCCATTGCCTTTTGGCTTGAGGATGAAAATCCCCAACCATACACCTGTGTAAAAATAGTATGTTTCACTATGTGATTGATTTCTATTTTCCCCCATGGAAAATATAATTGTTTGTTCTCACCTATGAAAGTGAGAAGTTTATTGCTTATTAGTAAAAACTAATATGTTTAGGTGTGATCCTTTTGTTAGCATAATATTCCTTAGGGGTATCATGTTAAGAAATGTTTCACTATCGTGTGCTAAAATTAAATTGTTCACAAATAAAATAAATTCCTCTTGATTGGTAGATTGTTTGTGAATGATTTTAAATTGAGTGTATGGATTTTTGAAAAGGTTTAGATAACTTTTCATTAAGTGCATAGCTACTGGTTGTGTGAGTTATACCTTGCTTGTTTGCTAGTAATTGTTTAAGAAAAACAGAAATTGCTAGAAGAAATTTCTGCATGCTTAATGGTTGATACATAGAATTACGTTGGTGTTTGTGCTTACTAGCATGAGTAAGTTTTGTGTACTGTTATTAGGTACATTTATATTCATGACTTGCTTGTTTAAGTTTAAACATCATGATAGCATTGTTTGCTTCTCTAGCGCGAAAACTAGTTTCACCACTAGAAAATGGTGATTTTTGCTCTAGTATTACCCTCTTTATTTTTATGAGTATATGAGTTGATATAGCATGTTTAGGAAGTTATTACTTCTGTTATCATGCCATGAATTATTTAGTTTCATGTTCTATGGTTATAGGATATGATTAATCTCTTATAGCATGCTGGTGTAGATTTGTCATACTAGTGTGTTATTTGTGCAGTCCTGTTTTTTTTTATGCCTGTGTAATAGGAGTTTTACCTTGTGTAAAGATGGTATTTTAGAGTACCTTTATGATTGAATTCATTGGTTTTTAGCTACTGGTTGTTTGCTAATTTTTCATGATTGATGGATTCCGAAGCCTCTAATAAACAATAACTTAGTGAATAAATAGTCTATTCATCTGTGGTGTTGTTTGCTTGCTTATTGGAGTTTGTTTAAATGTTTTACCTTAGCAGGAGTTTATACTTGTGTTATGATTGTGCTTAAGAGCATCTTATGAAACTAAAACATCCAACTAAAATCATGAACACATTAAGTGATAGTTGCTTGTGGTGAGTAATACCCACTGCCATGGGTATTGTTCTGTCTGTTTGTTTTACCTTAGCAACCTAACCTTTGCGCCCACAAGCTATACTTTTAGCTTCTTATATACCTTTCTATGAGAGTGGTAGACCACTCCATATGTGGTATGTAATATGTGGGATATAGCTAAGAACTCATGTAATAATTGACGGTACATTTCCAGGTAGTTCTGCACTAACCTTAATTTTTGTTTAAACTAGGAAACAAAAGTTTTGGACCTAAAACAAGTACTGGTGTACTTCTTTTTAGAAAGAATTTGCTAATTTAGGGGAATACCCCGCCTCCCAAGAAAAGTCAAAGGGGGGAAGCACCTGCACTCCAACACTAACATTGTGTTTGTTGGCCCTCCCTTAGTCCTCGCTTGTGAATCTCGGGGACGAGATTCTTTTTAAGGGGGGAAGACCTGTCACATCCCAATTTTGGAATACCTGTTAACACAGTTGTTTTGCTAATTGCTTGACAATTAAACTTTGATTGTGACAATTAAACTTTGATTGTATTTGTTTGAGTGCAACCAAACAAACTAATTATATAAACTTGCAAACTTAAAAGGATAGCAAAGCAGTGAACTAAAAATATTCAACATATTGTTCCAATGACTTTGACTTGTTGAATATTATTCCAAGACCCAAATTAAGAAAGATGAAACACTTAATAAATTTCCCTAAAAAGATTATCAGAAAAAGAGGCATTCTTAAATGCTTCACCAAAATATTATCAAATGTTTTTCCAACCTTGCAATATTAAAAACAAAGGTATTGGAGAGCTTTGACTTGCTATCTCTAGTCACATAAATATTTTGGCAAAACATTGTTAAAGAAAAGCCAAGTGCTTTATTAAATAGAAATTCCAATATTTCCAGAAACAGAAAACTAAAACAAGTTACTATTGGAAACTTTCCTCAAATGATTTGAAATTCATACCATTGCTTCCTTATATCAAATAAGGAACAGACACAAGAGGAGACCAAGAATTGAATCCATTAAAGTCCTGAAAACATGAATTTTCTCCACAGCAACATTTGGGATTTTGAACAAGTTTGTTCTACAAACTTTTTCCAAATGCCATGAAATAAATACCACATGCTCTATATCATAAATAAGGATGAAAACCAAAAGGGCACAAGTTTTTGAATAATTTAAGTTGCCAAAAACCCCTGTTTTCTTGACAGCACCTTTTTGAAATTTGAACATGTTTGTTCTATGAAGTAACTCAAAATGACTTGAATTTTCTACCACATAAGGAACACATCAAATAAGGAATGTGTGCCAAAAATTATCATTTTTGGAAGCTCCTAGGTAGGTTAATAAATTCAATGTCCATTTCTGTAAGAATTCAAATTTGAACAACTTTGAATTATGAAGTTTATCTAATTGAGCCAATTTTCACATATGTTGTACATCTTAACTAATGAGAATTTTGGGCAAAAGGATTTCAATTTATAACTTTGTTTGACTAGGGAAAACAACCTTTTTCAGAGAAGAGAAGGACCTAGTTGTAAATTGGCAGGGACCTAAATGAAAGCTTAGTCATCTTCTACCTCTAGCTCCCTGTAGAAAACAGTGCACCTAGCCATTGCTTCGATTGGAAGCAACTCGAGGGGATAAAGAGGCCCCCCCATGTGCCTTGTCTCCCCCAGGCCCCCCTCTATCTCCCCCCCCTCGAGCTCTCTCCCTCTGTACAAATAGAGCCCAAACCGAACCCTAGCTTTTTCGGCCGCCGTCGATTCGGCCGATAGAGGGCTTGCCGCCGGCAGCCATGGTCCCCATCGCCTCCACCTAGTCGAGTAGGCCCCGTGTGCGAGAGGAATCGAGGCGGGATGGCGCCAGGAGCCCGCGCCGTCCAATTTCGCCTTCGGGGCCGGCGAGCTCCGGCGAGCCATCCGCGCCGCCTCGAACCTTCTCCGCCCTAGCCGTGCGTCTCCGAGTGTTCACGGTGAGCAAGGGAACCCCCGCCGTCGCTTTTCCCTCTCCCTCTTGCTCTCTAACGTGGCCGCGCCGTCCTCGGGTCCGGCCGCCGCCGCATTGCCGTCGCCGCTGCTTTCCGGCCGCTTCCGGGAAGCGAGGAAGCGCCTAGGTGAATCCCCGCGACGAGTACATCGTGTAGGTGCGGTTTAATCGCGAAATGGCTTCCGTTATCGCCGGTTGCGAGCTCGCCGGAGTTGTTCCGCCGGCGGATGACCTCATCGTGACGTCGTGACGACCTCAGCGCCCTTGACCCGCGCAGTAGAGAGTTGAACCTGCAGGTGGAGCCCGCGTCTGCGCGCGTGGCAGCCACCGTGGCGCAGGCCCGCTGGTCAGTGTCTAGGGGCAGATCTGCCCGCGGTGCAAATCGTTCTGGCCGGCCCGTTGGCAGATCCGGCCCAACAACTTTGTTTTCCATTTTAATTTTTGACAGAAAACTAGCATGTTTGCTTTTGGTTCTAAAAGGCAACCTAAAAGATGTTTTTGACCAAACCAAAATTTACAGTGGTACCTAAACTAATTCTAAACCACCTCCAACTTCAAGATCTACATTTGGATGAACAATTTTGAAATGAAAAATGTTTTGGTAACAGCTACCAGAAACACCAAAATGAGCACCATTTTTATTTCACAACTCAAAATGAAGTGAGGCCAATTGCATTGGAAAGCCCTTGAAATTTACTAACAGGAGCATTTAACCTCGTTTCCAAATTCGTTGTATTTTTGAAATGGCATGCAATTTGGTAAAACACCAGAGAGCACTTTGGTGATTTTTATAAAATTATTAAAAATGATTTTTGATGCAAACTCAACTGGATGGTCTTGTATATGTTTAGGGCTATCCAAACCTAGAAGGGTTTAATTTTTAGAGTATCCTAGAAAATTTGGTGGACAGAACCTTAAAATGCTTGTTTCTGCCATTTTGGCATTTTAGCTAATTAATTTGTGTGGTGATATTTTTATGTTGCAATATTGTTTTCTAGCATGTATAAGTTGTGTGAACTTGCTTTCTAAGTATTACTTAGCTATTTTAGCATGTTAGAATGTGTGGACTTGAGTGGAGAAAAAAATATGATTTTTGTTAGTAGCATATGTTTATCTCTAGTGTATAGTTGCATATAATTTTTGAGTGATGAATTGATGTGCTAGCACTTGGATTTTTGATTGGATCCAGTGCCATGTTGGTACTGATTTGGTGTTGTTATCACCTCTGCTAGATTGCATTTGAGTTGGTATAAAAGCATGAGTAGCTTAATCATTACTATGAAATTGTTATGGAAAAATTCCCTCATGTGTGGACTTTTTGACATAAGTTTTTGTGGTTGAGTAGCCACATATTTTTATGTTGTATTCACAGGACCAGTAGCATTTTGATAAGGTTGTTATGAGTACTTGACCCCTAAAGTTTTCACTTGTGTGAAAATAATAGCATGAGTAGCATTGCCGTGCTTATTTAAGCACCCTATTATTTTCTACTAGTATGGTTATTGCACTAGATGCTAGTTTAGGTTTTTGCTAATTTTTGTCAAGTATGACCAGAGGCTTTGTGACCTCTTAATGCTTTGTTATGCTAGTGGAACACCCACTGGTTTCATTGCATTTTTGGTGGAAACATTATTTCCCCAAACTAGATGCATTTCTCTTATGTAGTTTCATAACTAATGAGTGCCTAGTATTTTTGCTTTGGGAATTTTTGTGCTAAACAAAAATGGGTATGCTTCTGTTTGTAAGTGGTTGTAATCATGTGTGGCTTTCTAGGAAAATTCCATTTTTGGAGTGTTGTTTGATTCCTCTAGTAATGCCCTTTTTATTACTACTAGTATGTAGGAGTTGCCCTGCAAATTGATGCATTGTTTTACTAAATGGGATATTTTTGTTATAGAAAGTATAGGTGTTTTTCACCCCTGTTTTTATGACATGGACCCTTTGGTTGTATTTCAGTTACTTGATTGAAATACATTCATTGATTCTTCATGTGTGAGTAGTACTAGTTTCCTTAGCAGTTTTTGTGTTGAATTATTTTTCCTACCAACTTGTGTTTGGTAGATATTTATGTAGCCTTGCATAAGGACATGTTTTCATTCCCATTACGATAACATGGTTCCTTGTTTGCATTTTAGTACTTTACTTATTATGCTTGCTTGCATAGCAAACTTTTAGTAGAAGCATGTCTATAGGATTCCTCCTTTTAGTCATTATTTCTATTGTTCTCACTATGAGAAATTATGTGTTTTGTGATGAGTCTATTACCTTGTTACACTTATGTAGGCTCACTGATTTGTAAAAGAAACTTTTTCAAATCATGTGTATTAATTACTCTTGTTGTGAATTTAAGCTTAGCAGAGTAGCTACCTTATTCTTTTTGTGGTGTGTTGACAGACCCATTGCCATGCTTATTTTTGGGCATGTTTTATATACTTTTAGTAGTCTCACCCTTGTGAAACTAAGTGTATTTTGGGTTTATTAATATCTTGGTATGAGAGTGGCACACCCACTGAATCCGTGATATTAAGGTTGTGAGATATGTACCTCCAACCTTGAGCTGTCTTGTTAAATGGCATTTCTGCCAAGTAGTTTTGTTTGATTGTTTGCCTCCATTAATAATGGTGTGATTAGTTATTTTTAGTTTCCTTGCTGTATGTATTGTTATGTATGGTTGCTTGCCTTGATTGGTTCTGAATGTGTGTCCTTTATTCCTTTTACGGCGTTAGAAAACGAAGAGGAAGGAAGTGTCGGGAAGCTCTGTTTCAAGTTCCAGTCATTCCAAAACCAGGGACACAAGGAGATACCAGGCAAGCCATCCTGATGCTTGCTGATACAATACTTATCATTATCTATCATGCATGTTTTACCTCTGAAGTTTTACAAAAACTTGATTATCAAAACTATTTTTGATGTGGAATTTACTACTATACTATAATATAGGTTACTATCATGCCAGTAGTTAAACTTGGTAATACCAAGCCCATAAGCCACCATATGGTATTTATTACCATCAAATATACTAGTCCCTAAGTGGACACCCTAAAATTGTGATTCTACAAAACAAAGGCTTTACGGAAAAACCCGGAGAAAAGGCGGATCCTTGTTCTCCGGAGAAATGTGGAAGTGGTCATTTTTGAGAAAGTGGTGTTTTCAAAAATGACACATAACCTAGTCTTCGCCGGACAACCTTTACCGTACTGCCACCCTACCCCAACATGGGCAAGGGGCTTAACTTGAAGTTTGTTCTTATTAGTGTGTGCTATCTCAATGTGCTATAGGGGATGCGATCCTCTGAACCGAATGTCGTGGAGACATATAAAGTGTGGGATTAATTTTCCCTCCGGACGCATCAGATGAGGCATCCTGGCTTGGCGGGGATTAGCTCGGTGCCGGGGATGTGGTAAAACTCAACTGAGAGATAGGCATATTCTAGCTTGAACATAGTGGATGGTTATGATCAGATACCTGATGATTACATACTGTTGTTACAGTCCGTGATTGTTCACGGGAGGTGTACTGGATCTGGTGGATGTGTACACCTCTGCAGAGTACAACTTTTTCGAAGAAGCCGCGTCCTCGGATATGGACAGTTGAATGGCCATGTAGCTAGCATTGTGTCAATGTTTTCAAAAAGGAGTTTTGAAAGGGAAATTTTGGAAAGGAAGTGTTGAACTTGTGAAGTTCGGAAAGGAAGGAAAACGTATACCGTGGAGGTATCGTCGATGATGAAAAGCCAGATGATGTGATACAAAACAAAATGTTTTGCAAAGAAAACCTTTTCTACTCTAAGCAAGAATTCTGGAAACTGATTCCAAGAAGTTTTGCAAAGAGAAAATATTCTTTAACAAAGTTTTACAAAACCTCTTGTACATGTGATATCTACAAGAGAAATAAAACTATATATTATTTTTCTTCTGAAGTATCTTCTTCAACGAAGATACAGATAAACCTGACTGCAACTGTGGTGTCATCATATATGAACACCATTGATAGTGAACCCTATTTATAGCCTACCTATTCCACCATATAAGCATACTTGCATGTTGGTAAGTGACATGATGGATGTCTTGCTGAGTACATTCAAATGTACTCATTATGGTTTCGCCCCTGGTATCTACTTATCAGATTTGGAGAAGGAGCCTCCAAAGGAGTTCTATGAAGAGAAGTACGGAGTTGACGGCTTTGCGAACTAGGATCGTCTCCGGGTCAGCAGCCTGTAGGTTAAGGCGTGACTTGGGCTCAACTACGTTGTGTTTTATTTGTCTTCCGCTGTGTTTGATAAGTTGCCTGCCCCATGTGGCAGTTGCGTTAAACTTGATCATGTGATCTTTTTGTAATACCTTTATGTATTCGTGTAATGGATGATGTATTTCTGTGTGCCAACTGTGTATGTTGTTCACGACTGATCTTTCTGGGATCGTGAATGTATGCATACGTAGGGTTTCAGACTGCCGGTCTGGGGTCCTTACACCGGTCTGGGACAAAAAAACTGCCAGGCGGTCAGGATCGTCTTCGTCCTTTGCTGGCTCATTCCATTCTTCAATACTTATCGGGATCATGTCCCTAACAATAACTCCACATGGCTTTTAAACTTAGTTGCTGTCTTGATGGGCCAAGCAGGTTCGCCTGATCGATAGACTTGGTCGATTAGCATATGCTCTTTCGAGCTCATCTCTTGAGTCGGGCCTCGTTTTGAACTCTTGGTAGACGATGTCGATGCAGTAGGTTCCACGGCCTTCACTAAGGCTTGTTCATCACTGCTTTTCTCCGGTTCCACATCCGGTCCTTGCAATTTCTCTTCTTCCTACATTCCCTGACCTGATTCATTTAGGTACTGTGAACCGTGGATCGTGTGCAGGGTGGTTCGGTGGGTGTGAGGAGTGGTGTGGCGAGAGGGTGGCGTGGACGGGGTGTCATACGCGCAGCGCCGTGGTCGGGATCCTGTCGGGGTGGTTGCGGTGGGTGTGAGTGAGCGCGGCGCCGTGGTCAAGATCGTGTGCGGGGTAGTTGCGGTGGGTGTGAGGAGTGGTGTGGCGAGAGGGTGGCGTGGACGGGGTCTTATACGCGCGGCACCGTGGTCGGGATCGTGTCGGGGTGGTTGCGGTGGGTGTGAGTGAGTGCGGCGCCGAGGTCGAGATCGTGTGCGGGGTGGTTGCGGTGGGTGTGAGGAGTGGTGTGGCGAGAGGGTGGCATGGACGGGGTATTATACGCACGGCGCCGTGGTCGGGATCGTGTCGGGGTGGTTGTGGTGGGTGTGGGTGGGCGCGGCGCCGTCGTCGGGATCGTGGTCGCGGTGATGGCGCGGCTGCCCCCCCTTGTTTCTCTCCTCTCTGTCCCCCTCGGTTCTCTCATTTTTCTCTCACTCATGTATCCGGTGATTACATGTGATCGATGTTTTGGATTTAGCAAATATTAACAACTAACAGTAAAAAAACTAACGCTAAAAAATACTAACAACTAATAACAACTAACGCTAAAAATAGTATTAACAAATATTAACAACTATTAACAACTAAATAACAACTAATAGTAAAAAAACTAACGCTAAAAAATATTAACAGTAAAAAAAACTTAAACACAGAAAAAAAATCTCCCGGCCGGTGGTGGCGCACGCACGGGGAGGGCGCGCGGTGGAGCTCCCCCCGCTCACCTCGACGAGGCCGCAGGTGGCACGGCGGCGAAGTCTCGAGGGCAAGGAGCCGGCGGAGAGGTTCCCAGCAGCGAGGAGCACGGGCACGTGGTGGAGGCGAGAAGCACGGGCACAGGCGCGGCGTGGATTTCCGGCGGCGAAATCGGGAAGCCTGACGGTGTCGTTCTGGATTTCGTCGTCGGGGACTTAGGCGTTTCTGCGAGTTTGCCCCAGACGGATCCACCGCCCGGGGTTATATAGGTGGAGGCCTTTTGCCCTGGTTGGTACCACGAACCGGGGCAAAGGGGGGCTTTTACCCCGGTTGGTGGCACCAACCGGGGAAAGAGGGGGCAGGTGGGCCTTTGCTTGCCCGCGCACTTTCCCCCTTTTTGACCCGGTTGGTGGCACCAACCAGGGTAAAAGACCCAAAATTTCATATTTTTTTCGCTACCGCCATTTTTTCCATGCCACGTTTCAAATACTATTTCAAATAAATTTCAAATGGTTTTGTATTTGGAGAAACTTTCAATATAAAAAGTGTTCAAAAATGCGTAAAGATTTCAAATACATTTTCTGGTGTAAAAAATAATTATTCTAACTATTTAAACTAGTAACAATTTTTTAAATTTTCAAATATTTTAAAAAAACCTAGTTTATGAATGGTTTTGAAATTGGAGAAACTTTCAATATAAAAAGTGTTTAAAATTGCGTAAACATTTCAAATACATTTTCTTATTTAAAAAATAATTATTCTAACTATTTAAACTAGTAACATCTTTTGAATTTTCAAACATTTTAAAAAACCTAGTTTATGAATGGTTTTGAATTTGGAGAAACTTTCAATATGAAAAGTGTTTAAAATTGCGTAAACATTTCAATTACGTTTTCTATTTAAAATAATAATTGTTCTAACTATTTAAACTAGTAACAATTTTTTAATTTTGAAACATTTTAAAAACCCCAGTTACTTCTTTTAGATGCGCGTGGCCGTGTGGCGCGGGAGTTGTGCCGCGCGGCGCGGATGTTGTGCCGCGTCGCGCAGGAGTTGTGCCTCGTGGCCGCGAGCGTGCGATATAACATTTCGCGCCTCGAGCGTCTTCTCCTCTCCACGCGTCCACTCCTCTCCCTCTCTCCTCTCCACGCACCACCGCCATGCCTCCGAGGAGGAACAGCACCACCGGCTTCCGCGGCGTCCGAGCGCGGCCAAACGGAATGTTCACCGCGGAGATCCGCTACGAGGACGACCGCATCCCCCTAGGTTCCTTTGCGACGGCGGAGGAGGCCGCCCGGACCTGAGACGCGGCGGCCTAGCACCTCAACCGCCCGCGGTCGCTGATGAAATTCAATGACTGTCACAGCTTTTGGAAAGTGGAGGCCAGGGCGCCGACACCGCAGATCGTCACCGCCGCCGACCACCGCCACCTCCGTCACCGCGCGTTTCAGGGCCTATTCGACGCCAGGGACGAGCGCATCGTCCGCGAGTATTACCGGAACAATTCGGAGGAGCAGTGTGCCGACGAGGAGCTCTGGCAGACCCGCGCGGCATAGCGGGCGGAGCGCCGCCTCGAACGCCACCTCGTGTTACAGGCTGATACATCGAAAACGTATCTCCTTTTCCGAACACTTTTCTTATTGTTTTCCTCTAAACTTGTGTGTTTTGGATACAACTAACACGGACTAACGCTGTTTTCAGCAGAATTACCTTGGTGTCTTGTTTTTGTGCAGAAAAATCAACTTTCGGGAAAATGCCCAGAAAAGAGCCCATTGGTGTTTTCACCCCGGAAGACACCGAAAACCATAAGGGGGCCAGGAGAGGAGCCACAGGGTGGCCACACCCCCCCCCCCCCTTGCGCGGGTCCCCCTGGTCGCGTCAGAATAGAGTGTGCCCCCCCCCAGGGACCCCTCGGACTCCCTTTCGACTACAAGTAGCATCCAACGCTAAAACCCGAGGGGGCTCGTCACATTCCACAGAAACACAACAGAACGCCGCCGCCATCCCGAACCTCGATTCTCGGATCAAAAGTTCCTATTCTGGCACCCTGCCGGGGTGGGAAGTGGAGGAGATCATCGCCACCATCATCACCAACACCTCTCCATCGACCATCCATGTTTCCCCATCTATGTGTGAGTCATTCCCCGCTGTAGGCTGAACGGGATGGTAGGGATTGGATGAGATCGTTCATGTAATAATGACGTGATTGTTAGGGCATAGTGCCTAGTATCCTCTGTTAGTGCTATTGACATTGTTGCAACTTGTTTTTCTTAATGCTTGCCACTTTGGGCCCGAGTGTCATGATCTCAGATCTGAACATGTTATTGAATCATGATGATAATTATTATTTCTTTATCATACCTGCAAGTTGTTTACACATATCGTTGTCCGGAACCCGAGGCCCCGAAGTGACAGAAATTGGGACAACCGGAGGGGATGGCTGTGGTGTGAGGATCACATGTGTTCATGGAGTGTTAATGCTTTGCTCCGGTGTTCTATTAGAAGTAACACCTTAATTACAAGTAGTTCCCTTGAAGCCCCGCTGACACGGGCTGGTAGGACAAAAGATGTTGTGCAAGTTCTCATTGCGAGAACGTACGACTATTTACGGAACACATGCGTATGGTTACTTAGTGCTAGGATGCTTTTTCTTATTTATCTGCAATGCCCGTGATATGATCATTATTTGAACTTTCTTATCCATGCAACGCCCGTTCATCCATCCCTATGCCTACAGTATTTAATCTCGATGTTTACTTCAATCACCACTACTGCTGTTTTCATACTACTGCTGTTGTTATTTCACTACTTCTACTGCTATGAAACTGTTACTACTGATTAACCACTGCGAACTAGTAAACTTTCAGGTATAAGTGAATTGACAACTCACTTGTTAAGACTCACAAATATTCTTTGGCTCCCCTTGTGACGAATCAATAAATTTGGGTTTTACTTCCCTCGAAGAATGTTGCGATCCCCTATACTTCTGGGTCATCAAGACTATTTTCTGGCTCCGTTGTCGGGACCTAGCTTTATTTGCGAGCTCACCGGAGAGTACTATTATCTATTGCCAATCATTCATCATGGGTAAGTCTCGTGATGGAAGAGTTCCTATATTACCATCCACTACAAGAAGAGGTACAACTCTGAACACCTCTGTTGCTCTTGATTCACCGTCTGTTATGAGTAGGCTTCTTACACCACCACATACACATGCTACACATGCTACTTCTGCTGAATCTGAAAATTCTTCTGATACTTTTGATGATGCTTCTACTATGCTTGATGAGAGTGGTTCTCTTGGTCCTTTCTTAGATGCTACTATTGCTAAAGCTAAAAATATTGCAAACACTGAAACTCCTGATAAAAATCCTGTTACTCCTGCTTTTTGACATGAGTTTAGAGAAAATCCTAGTGATGATTTGGATGCTGCCTATATTGAACTTAGTGATGATCTTATTGATGAAATACATGCTATGAAGGATAAAGATGCTGCTATACTTCTTATGGAAAGTCGTGCTGTTAAATATAAATTATCTCCTGATGCTAAGTTTGCTACTTCTCCTATTAATATTAAGGATAAGGATTATGATTTTCTCTTGATTTATCTTATATATCTATTGTTGAGAAAGAACCTTTTGTGGAACTGAATATGAAAGTGCTGTGAAACAAATGAATGAGCTCTCCTCTTTGAGTAGTTTATTCTCTGATGATCTTAAGAAACGTAGCTACTTTGTTGCCAAAATATTCCCTTTCTTATTAAATGATGAAGCTAAAACGTGGCTTAACAATTTGTCTCCTGGATCTATTGATATCCCTATTGGTTTGGTTAATGCTTTCTTTCAGAAATATTTTCCTGCTAGTGCTCAACATGCTGCTTTACAAAATATATTTAATTTCAAGCAATTGGAAGAAGAGATATTGCCTGTATCTTTGGCAAGGTTCGGTTGTTTAGTAAAAGCTAGACCTAGGCATAAGCTAGAAGATGATAAAATTCTTGATATATTCTATAATGGACTAACTGTTGAATCTAGGACATACCGGGATAGTTGTGCTGGTTGTGTTTTCAGGCAAAGAACTCCAGACGAAGCTGAGGAATTAATGGCTAAAATAAGCCAAAATCATGATGATTGGACTATGGTTGAGCCTGAGCCGACCCCTACTCCAGCACCAACACCAACACCAAAAAAGGGGTCAATGATTGAATTGAATGATGAAGAGATGAAAGAAGCCAAGAAATCTCTTAAAGAGAGGGGTATTAAATCTGAAGATGTGAAGAATCTTCCACCTATAGAAGAATTATGTAAGCCAATCCCTCACTCATCACCCATTGAGGTACACTCTCTCCAATATTGGGATAGTAGAGATATTCCCTACAGAAAACCTCCTGATAAATGCTTAGATGAATTTGATAATTATGTTATTAAGCAAGATAATTTTAATATGAGAGTGTAAAATCACCTAATGGAAAACTCTAAAGCTATTAATGATTTGCATGGTATTATAGAAAGAACCTCTAATGATGTTAAAATGCTTGTTAAACATTTTCAAATGGTTCAAACCTAAATTGATCAACTTGCTAAAGTGCAAAAAGATTTGCTAGTTAATGCTTCTAAAGAAAAACATGCTTATGAGATAAGAACTAGAAGTGGTATTGCTACACAAGATCCTTTATATCCTGAGGGACATCGTAAAAAAATTGAACAAGATTCTCAGCAAACTAATCAATGATGTTATTCATACTAACAAGAAAAACAAGATGAAACATAAAACTGCTATAGAATCCTCTAAACTTGCGAAAGATCCTAATAGTATATCTGTCTCTCGTGCTTAAACGGAAAGTGGTAATGAAAAGAATTATGCTTCTGATAAAGAAGAACCTGTAGCTGAACCTGAAAAGCAAGCTAAAACTTGAAAGTACACTAAGGAAGATTTTATTGCTAATAAACATGGTAATGAAAGAGAACCTTGGGTACAAAAACCAATGCCTTTTCCTAATAAGAAACACAAATCTAAGGAAGAAGAACACTATAACAAGTTTTGTGAATGGATGAAAGCTTTGTTCTTGCAAATTCCTTTAACTGATGCTATTAAATTGCCTCCTTATGCAAAATATATGAAAGATATTTTCTCTAACAAAAGAAAGATTCCTAATGAGGAAATTTCCACTATGCTTGCTAATTATTATTTTAATGGCAAGGTTCCTAAGAAACTTGGAGATCCTGGTATACCAACTATTCCTTGTTCTATTAAAAGTAATTATGTTAGAACTGCCTTTTACTCTCTATAAAAGTCTCCTCCTAGAAAAATTGATACCGATATATCTTTGAAAATGGTTAAAAAATCTACTGCTATTCCTGTGGGTATATGTGAGGATGTTCTTGTTCAAGTTTCTAACAATTTTCTGATATTAACTGACTTTGTTGTGTTGGAAATGCCTGAAGATGATAATATGTCTATTATTCTTGGAAGACCTTTTCTTAATACTGCAGGGGATGTTACTGATTGAAATCAAGGAAAAGTTAATTTTAATGTTAATGATAAAGAGCACACTGTTTATTTTCCCAAGAAGATTGGTAAGAAATATGGTCTAAATTCAATTGAAAATATTGAGACCATCAAGATTGGAGAATTTTATTGTCCCATTTCAGTAGCACCAAAGGAATGTGAAATTATTATAATTGGGACTATGGCTATCAAGGTTGAGGTAACATAATTATTTAGTGTTTAGCAAAGTTTGTCTTCATATGAAAATTATTCTGGTAGCAAGACCTGATCACCCTTATTAACAAAATGATTTTTAATGAAGAGGACATTGTTTTCACTATGTTTTCACCTTCCCCACTATGTATTCTCCATGTTTACTTCTGTTACAATATTTCTACTTGAGTACAATCATCTTTTCCACCATCCTTATGTATGTTTTCCTCATTTTTTCACCCTGTTTACTGAAGTTATGTATGTTTTCACCATCCATACTTTTGTTTTCACCACTACCACCTTTGTTTTCTTTGGTTATTCTTCCATTAGAGTGTCATAGAACCTCTGTATTTCTGGTTTTGGTTTTATTTTCCACCTTATCACTTTTGTTTTCTCATTTTTTTATCAATTATTAAAATTCTGGAAATACCTCAAAAATAAAGTTTCTCGAAAAATTCCAGAAAAATTATATTAATTTTTTACGTAAAAAATGAGGCAGAAAACCACCTGGGAGACCCCAGGGGGACCCACCAGTCAGGCACACCCTAGGGTGGCGCGTCCAGCCCCCTGGTGGCGCCAGCACATGGTGTGGGTCCCCTGGCCCTCCACTTTATCTCTCCACTGCCAAAGTATTCTCTCTCACCCCAAAGCTGAAAACATTTCCTGAAACCCGTGTTCTTGCTGCTCTTGCCTCTGGATTTTCGATCTCCTTCTCCAGCCCATCATTTGTGCTGATATTTGGTGTGTTTGATCTCTGGTATGTGACTCCTCCGATGATCTAAGTAGAATTTTATTTAGTGAAGTATTTCTTGAGTATTTTGGTACTGTAGGTGACAGCTTATGTGAGTTTGCATGCTTGATTTGAGTAGAAATAATTTGTTTTTTATGTATGTTTAACTCTCATATAAGTCCCTATGGTAGTCTCCACCTTATATTTGCTTGAAGTTAATTTTTGTAATGATTGTTGAAAAATTTCAGAGATGGAGCACAATGCTTATCAGCTAAACCAGCATGAGTTGGAGGTGCATGAGGTCATGCTTGTGCACCGTGAAGAGAGGGTGTTCCCATCAATCTGCCCGTGTCGGGAATTTATGCAAGTTACATGAACTCTGCAGGACTTTAACACTCTAGTGCATAATGCAGGCTTGGACCGTTTCATTGAGGATGAGCCTATCCAATATGTGAAACTAACTATGTCTATGGTGCAGGATTTTTGTTTTAAATGGTCTCCAACTAACCCAATGGTCTACTATAAGATTTATAATAAAGTTGTGAGACTGCCTTTTAGTGTTTTCTGTGCAGCTATTAAGGTACCTGAGTGGGGGTCTTGTGAGAAAATAAGTGGGCAGCCCAAACCACTACTGGATTTATATGGAGATATTTGCCAAGACAGAAGCTTCACAGGGGAGAAGGGTAAAATTCGTGAAATTCAACTCCCTAGCATTCGATACTTTTCCTACTTCATTTCTAAATGTGTATTAGCTAGGAAAACTGCAAGCAAGTTATATGTTTATGATTTGGCGTTTATTGCTACTGCTTTGAGACATGATAGTTCTTATAACTTTGAAGCTTTGATTGCTTACCGTCTCTCACATAACCGTGAGAAGGGCAGAGTTTGTGGAGGTCTTATTGCCTCGCGCTTGTTAGCTTTACATGGTTTGGAGCCAAACCCTCTAGACTTTCAGTTTCCTATAGAGAGGCTTAATCCTGTTTCCGTGGTTCAACATAAGTTTCTTTCTACTCATGCTCACTTACATAATTTATCTTTTGAATTAACTTTCTCCAAACGATCCGGGTGGAGAGTTGTTAAAACTATTAGAGAAGTACTTTTGCATGCACACCCTTTGTTTGATCTTAGTGGCAGGCAAGGATGGGAGCTTTCTGAGAGTGAGTGGACACATACCATGAGAATCTCCCCCAGCAAGGGGAGGACGCCGGAGAGGGGGACGATAGCGATTTCGTCCAGCCCTACGACACCACGGGGATCCCAGATCAGCACCCCGGCTATGACTATGCGCCCTCTACATCATCTTCCTCCTATTCGCCCGAGTAGGACTAAGCAAGGGATGACCCACCGCAGTGGGGATACTTCACGCGCCACAATGGATCTCCAGTTAGGCCAAAAGCCTAAGCTTGGGGGGAGGTATACCGACATCACGCTCATTTACATATCATGAATCGTCGGTTCTTTGTATATCCATGTTTTCTTTTCTTTTGCTTGTTTTCGTTTCTTTCATTTCATTTGTTTTTATTGTTTTGTTTTCGCTTTCCAAAACAAAAAAAGACCAAAAATATTCTGTTGTTTCTCTCTATTTTTGTTTCTTTAGTTGGTTTCCTTTATTCTTTAGTTGCACTTTAATATTCAAAAACCCCAAAATATTTTTTTTTATTATTTTTCTTGCTTTCCTTTATTCTTGTTTTACTTTGAAAAAGCCAAAAATATTTTTACTTTGTTTGCTTGCTCTCTTTTTGCTTGTGCTTTAATTGAAAAAACAAAAATATTGGTTGTTCTTCTTTGGTTTTGTAAAGTTTGCCGTAGAGTTCAACAGTCGTCCGTGATTCCATTGGAGCTTGGTTTTCATTATATATTATTCGAGCCACAAGTGAAGAGCCATAATGACGATGTACAACAATTCAAGTGTGGTGAGAGGCTGGTATGAATTCTATTTGCTTTCATTTTTGTACATATATCCATCTATGTGAGCATGCCTAGTTTGTTCGCATAAGATATATGTGACTTAATGGCTGCTTATTAGTTCATGCTCTCTCATGTTTTGTTCCAATTTATTAATAGTAAATGACATGTCGCGTAAATATTTGTCCGCATTGTTCTATTCATGAGAAGAGTATGACATTGTGGTAGCCTCCTCTGACTGTTTCATTTGAATCGACTTGGCACATGCTCACGCATGCTAAGACTGAAAACAAAAAGTCAATAAGCCTCGATGATATATTTTGCCTCAGAGTTTTAGTATCAATTTTATGTCTCAGTTAATTTTACTTTGTCGCAAACATGATTATGATAGTTGTTGCTCTCTTGATTGTCGCTCCCTGTCTATTGCTAGCCTTCACCTGTACTGAGTATGAGCTCTACTCGTGCATCCAAATCCCTGAAAACCAAAGTTTGCCAACTATGTCCACCATACCTACCTATATGTGGTATTTAACCGCCGCTCCAAAGTAAATTGCTCATGTGCTACCTTTAAAACTTTCTAAAAATCACTCCTGTTTTGTGCCCCTGTTTTAGCTCATGAGGACGTAAATAGAAAATCTTTATCTCACTTGTTGATTGGATTTCACATCCTAGACTAGTGGCTTCATCCGCTTATCCAAATGATACAAGAGGTGGCAGCGGGGTGCCCAGCCCCAAATTAATACAAAAAAATCTCTTCACTGTTTTTGCCCCTGATTTATCAGTCAAAGTATAATTGTGTAAACAAAAGAGAAAAAGGGATGACCTTCTACTACTTGCGTCCTTCACCATGGGAGCCGCTCTTGTAAATCCAGAGTGCTTGTGACGTACTGTATTTTATGTTACCATTCGTTGACATAAGCATACACCACTCTTTAAAATGTTTTCAATATCTCTGTTTAACAAAATAAAAATCTCTAGCATATGAGTGATCCATGCTTCCCTCTGCGAAGGGACTTTCTTTTTTAATTTTATGTTGAGTCTCTGCCATATTCCTTGAGCACTTTCTTGAAAGCATAATTATCATTCTTAGTGTAATATGTTTGTCCCAAAGCACGGTTGATTGTTGTATATTCTTGATATACATCTTTGATATCTTTACTTCTAGTCTTCCCTTGAACTTCAGAGGTGCCCTGGCATTTATGTTTTGCCCCACACTTAAGGGCAAGCGAGATACCACTTTATCAGATCCTATTATTAATACTTCAATCTTGCAAATAGTTATGCTTCATGTTGTTTATTATTAATATGTTGTTGTCTCTACATGGTTTGCATAGCTATCAAGTGACAGCATCTTGCATGTATCTTATCATGAGCATAACTAAGTATCTGATCATATAGTGAGTATATTTACATCATATGAAACAAATGTGTTTGTAAAACTCTTTTATCGCACTCAGTTGTCACTAAATTGCTTGAGGACAAGCAATAAGCTAAGCTTGGGGGAGTTGATACGTCGAAAACGTATCTCCTTTCCCGAACACTTTTCTTATTGTTTTCCTCTAAACTTGTGTGTTTTGGATACAACTAACATGGACTAACGTTGTTTTCAGCAGAATTACCTTGGTGTCTTGTTTTTGTGCAGAAAAATCAACTTTCGGGAAAATGCCCAGAAAAAAGCACATTGGTGTTTTCACCCCGGAAGACACCGGAAGCCAGAAGGGGGCCAGGAGAGGAGCCACAGGGTGGCCACACCCCCTGGCGCGGGTCCCCCTGGCCGCGCCAACATAGGGTGTGGGCCCCCTAGAGCCCCCCTCTGACTCCCCTTTCGACTAAAAGTAGCCTCCAACCCTAAAACCCGAGGGGGTTCGTCATATTACACAGAAACACAACAGAGCGCCGCCGCCATCCCGAACCTCGATTCGGGGATCAGAAGTCCCTGTTCTGACACCCTGTCGGGATGGGAAGTGGAGGAGATCATCGCCACCATCATCACCAACGCCTCTCCATCGACCATCCATGTTTCCCCCATTCATGTGTGAGTAATTCTCCGCTGTAGGCTGAAGGGGATGGTAGGGATTTTATGATTCATGTAATAATGCCATAATTGTTAGGGCATAGTGCCTACTATCCTCTATTAGTGCTATTGACATTGTTGCAACTTGTTATGCTTAATGCTTGCCACTTTGGGCCCGAGTGACATGATCTCAGATCTGAACATGTTATTGAATCATGATGATAATTATTGTTTCTTGATCATACCTACAAGTTGTATACACATATCGTTGTCCAGAACCCGAGGCCCCGAAGTGACAGAAATTGGGATAACCAGAGGGGATAGCTGCAATGTGAGGATCACATGTTTTCACGGAGTGTTAATGCTTTGCTCCGGTGTTCTATTAAAAGGAACACCTTAATTACCAGTAGTTCCCTTGAGGCCCCGCTGACACGGGCTGGTAGGACAAAAGATGTTGTGCAAGTTCTCATTGCGAGCACGCACGACTATTTACGGAACACATGCCTATGGTTACTTAGTGGTTGGATGCTTTATCTTATTTATCTGCAATGCCCGTGACATGATCATTATTTGAACTTTATTATCCATGCAACGCCCTTTCATCCATCCCTATGCCTACAGTATTTAATCCCGATGTTTACTTCAATCACCACTCTTGTTGTTTTCGTACTACTTCTGTTGTTATTTCACTACTGCTGCTGCTATAAAACTGTTACTACTGATAAACCATTGCGAGCTAGTCAACTTTCAGGTGCAAGTGAATTGACAATTCACTTGTTAAGGCTCACAAATATTCTTTGGCTCCCCTTGTGTCGAATTAATAAATTTTGGTTTTACTTCCCTCGAAGACTATTGCAATCCCCTATACTTGTGGGCCATCAGAGGCCGCCCGGGAGGCGAGGACGAAGGCGCTGCAAGAGCTCCGTCGGGCCGACCACGCCGGCGAAGTCTGGGCCTCCAACGATCCGAGGTGGGAGCCTATCTCGGACACGATATCGTGCACCTCCGACGACGACGACGAGGTCACCGACGAGTTCGCCGCCGCCGACGACCAGGAGGAGGTCACCGACGAGTTCCCCGACGACGACAAGGAGTAGTGATCCGGCGAACTACGGCGCTCTAGCGCGTCTGTTTTCTGTTTTTCATAAAATAATACGCTATAACTAACGGCTCACAAGAGCTAGAAAGAAACGCACCATGATCCAATGACTCACAGGAGCGAGAAAGAAACACACCCCTGATCCAACGACTCACAAGAGCTAACATTAGGGAGGAGGCCGGTACATCTGGATATATAAACAAGGCAGTACATAATGGCAAGAGTGGATCTAAATCTAAGCAGAGAGCATAGATCTAGGTAAACAAGGCAATACGTAATGGCAAGAGTGGATCTGATCTGCTAGTCATACTCCTGCCTAGGCCTATAATACTCCGACTCATAGTCGTTGTAGTCGCCGCTGTCATCGTCACTATCCTCGGACGGTGCTCTGGACTCCCTCAGAGGATCACGACGCTAGGACTTGGCGTGAGGGTAGCGCGGGCGGGGGTTATCACCAACCCTGATGTAGTTCATGACGCTCTGAAGAGTTCGTCCGCCGCCCCACCACAGCTGACGACCGGCCTCGTTGAAGTTCGAAGGAGGCGGGCCGTTCTCCTTGTACCTGGTGAGCGCACTCTCATGCCGATTAATGAAGAAGGCGTCCCAAGTAGGGAGGTAGTGAGGATTCCAACTGGGATTCCTCCGCTGCTCCGGTGTGAGCTCGTGGTAGTAGTGGTTCGTGATGGCCGCCCGACGCGCCACACACTACTAGGGAATAGCCTATAGCAGCATCAGGTACCACCGGCGCACAGGTAAGCAGCCCCACCAGCGGTAAGTACTGCCAGCGCGCTAAATAGCACGATGCCGATGCTAACATTTTACCCCTGGCGCTCGCCCCAACAGACGCGCCGGCGCTAAAGGCACGCCACGCCCCACCCCTCTGGTCAACATTACCCCCGGCGCCCCTTCCCGCCAAAGCCGAAACCTTAGAGTAAGAAAACTTATATCTCAGCCCATATGACATTCCTAAACTCGTTGCATATACTTGTTGCATATATGATTTAGCTACTGATGTATATTTTGTCTTGTCCAAATAGATGACGTGCTATGTCGTGTACCAGGGACATGTTCCCGGAGTCTACAATGACTGGGAGGCTTGCCGGAGACAGGTGCCCGGTTCAGCGGCAACAGCTACAAGGGGTACACCACTATGGCGGAGGCACAAGCTCGATACGCGAGCTATCTAGCGGGAGAGACATATCTAGCGGGCGAGAGGAGAAGGAAGCGGATGAAGACCATCTTCGTCACGATGATGCTCATCGTTTCCGCGTTTCTATTCTATCTTCTAGTTTAGATCGATGTCTCCTTACCTAGATATCTTCCGACACTTTGTATCCATCACTTTGTATTCGCGGGTGATCGATGTCTAAGCTACTTGTTTTGTGTACGCCAGTTCGATACTTCGTATTCGTGTTTGAGACTTTTTATATTCGTGTGTGATATATATGAGTATTAGCTACTTATCTTTGCAACTCTCTGTTTTACTGCTATTTTTTGTAATTCTCTATTTTACTGCTATTTTATGTAACAATATAAACATTGTATATACGGATTTTTTTTAAAACATCAAATATTACCGTCGGCGCTCTGACTAGACTTACCACCGGCGCGGCCACTGCGCCAGGGACAATCCACACCTACCCCCGGCGCATTGGAAAGAAGCGTTGGCGCTAATCTTACCCCCGACGCAGTGGACTAGCGCGCCGGCGCTAAAAGAATTACCCCCGAGGCGGTAGACAACGGTGTCGGCGCTAAGTATTTACCACCGGCATTGTCATTGTCGGTGTCTGCCAACGCGCCGGTGGTAGAACAATACGGCGTGTCGGCGGTAGGTGTTTCCCTAGTAGTGACACCTTGAGGAACAGGAGGGACCGGCACTCCTCCGGCGCTCAGCATCCAACCGGCGGGGACGCTGTAGCCGGGCGGGCAGGAGTAGTTCGAGGCGGAAAGTGTCTTCGCCTGCTGGAAGGTTAGAGTGGGAACGTAGAAGCCATGAGAGAGTGGTGAGTTTATATGTGTTTATGTCAATGGTGACAATGCATACATATATATAGTGAGAAGAAGCAGACTCTTTAGTCCCCGCCTGTTTTACCAACCGAGACTAAAAGTTACGGTTTCGTTGGGACCTATCAGAAAGAATCACACGATCGTGTGTTTATTTCAAGCACTTGTGAGTCGTTGGATCAGGGGTGTGTTTCTTTCGAGCTCTTGTGACCCGTTCGATCAGGGGTACGGTGTGTTTCTTTCGAGCGCTTGTGAGCCCTTGGATCAGGGGTGTTTCTTTCGAGCGCTTCTTAACCGTTGGATTAAAACCCTAGCATAACACTTTGTGAGCCAGAGGACCCTATATATAGCCCACCTCTCGGAGTCCCTTCATACATCATTCAGTTCATCGACCGAATACAAATAATCCGGATTCGCCAGCATATGTCCTACCGTGCATTTGATATGCATATATGCACTCAGGAGCCACGGTGGGGCTGTATGCTGGCCATAGTGATTGTTTCGTTCTACATCCCCCATTCAAGGTTTGACAAAAGGTTTGATACATCATTCAGTTTGTTCTACAGTGATTTTGATACAAAACAAGTGGAAAACAGAGGTGGACTAATCCAAATACATGAACCATGCAGGTTTGATACATTATTACACAATAGTCTAGCAATATGACATGTTTGTTTTCTGCGAGCTGAGATGGCATTATGCTATCGGGCATTTCATCGAACAGCTCTTATGCATAGGAGGGAAAAACAAGTGAGCACACACCACATAACTAGAATATGTCCTCCAAAAAGTGAGTGTCACGAGGAGTGGAGAGGGCTGGCATGGCAGGGTTTATATAGTGGGGGTCTTTTGCCCCGGTTGGTGGCTCTAACCAGGGCAAAAGACACACCCCCCCCCCCCACACGATGCGACCTGCTCGTTGCGGGCCTTTAGCCCCGGTTAGTGGCTCAAACCGGGGCAAAAGACCACCCCCCCCCCACACACACACACATCACCACCACCACCACGCGCACTGCTCTCCCCAGCCCCACCTGCAGCCTTTTGCACCAGGTGGTGGCCGAGCCGGGACGAAAGGGGTGCTCGCCACTGAGAAAAAGACCCGTTTTTCACTAGTGTAGCCTGCCCTTCACTTCATCCATCTTGATGCAATTTCGCCAACTGAAATTGAATGCATTAATGCATACACAGAGTAATGAGCTTACCAGAGTATTGGTTTACCAGTGCTACCGATTACAATGTACATATCTCAAATTTGACTATAATTTAATCGAGGGAACCAACTGCCGGACTTATGCGTGTACAGATGGACGGTTTAACCATTTTCTGGTCTCTCTCCACACTAATTAACCATTTCCTGTCCTATGTTTACGTGTAAAAAATGTTGAGGCCTTCCTTTCACATAGCTAAAATCTTTGTCCCGATCATGTCGCTTCACGTAGCGGCAACAAGCGTACCCACTGTTTGCGGATGGTATCAAAGAATGGTAGACTCGGTCCTCCTATATCCCATTTACTGTTTGCGGATGACAGCATTTTCTTTGCCCGGAGTGATAGTAGGAGTGTGGAATCTTTGAAGGCTACCTTGCAGACCTATTGTGATGGTTCTGGACAGAAGATCAATATGGAGAAATCATCGGTCTTCTTTGGCAGCCATTGTTGTGATCAGATTAAAGAGAGAGTGAAACAAAGCCTTGGTGTACAAAGTGAAATCCTCAATGACTATTATTTGGGGATGCCAACGTCGGTGGGACGATCATCTACGGCTACTTTCAACTTTCTTTATGACATGATCTGGAAACGGATTAATTGGGTGGTGGACAGACCTATGTCAAGAGCAGGAAAGGAAACATTCTTGAAGACTGTGGTCCAGGCTATCCCCACGTGATGAGTTGCTTCCAAATACCCATCCAAAACGGTAACAAAATCCGAACAGCTATAGCTAACCATTGGTGGGGGGTTGAGGATGGACAGAAGAAGCTTCATTGGAGGTTCTGGGAGTGGCTTTCGTCCCCAAAGGCACTCGGAGGTATGGGTTTCCGAGATGTTTCTCTGTTCAACCAGGCGATGCTCGGAAGGCAAGGATGGCGTCTCCTAACGGAACCAACTTCACTATGCGCTGGCATGCTCCAAAGCCGAGGTCAGCTTCATACACTTGGAGAAGTATTTTGTTTGGTCGGGATCTTCTCCTTCGAGGTATTGAATGGGGCATTGGGGACAGTAAATCAGTGAAAATCAACTCGGATCATTGGATTCCAGAGCGGCCCCCTTACATGCTAAACCCACTGAAACTGATACCGGATGTGGCCACTGTGAGCTGCTTTATTGATGAGCAAATCAATGACTGGATCCCGGAATTGATTCGCGCGTTCTTCGATGAGGAGACATCAGCATTGATCCTGCAGATTCCAATAGACAGCCATGGCGGGGAGGATTACGTCTGATGGCCACATGCAACAAATAGCCTTTATTCTGTTCGATCGGCATATAATTTTGCTCGATCGGACTCGTTCTTCGTTCAACGAAGCAACCACCGGGGCACGCACTCCGGATCGGTGGATGAGGTGAAACAGTGGAAGTCTATATGGAAAATCAAAGCACATGGGAAGATGAAAATTCACCTGTGGAGATTCGCGCACGACTGTCTCCCGAGCGGCGTTCAGCTGCAACGGTGCCAAATCCCTGCGAATGATGCTTGCAGCTTCTGTGGTAGAGTGGAGGACATCTTTCATTCACTGCTCACCTGCCAGTTTGCAAGATCAGTTTGGAAAGAGGTCAAACAAAAGTTCAATATTAATCTTCCACGCCATGATGCTGTGTCCACCAAGCATTGGCTTTTCGAGTTCATTGCTCAAGCTACCGATGTGGAGGCGACAGTGCCCGCGGTTGGGTGTTGGCATATTTGGGAGTCCCGAAATGATGCAAGAAATAACCGGGGCCGCATTAACCCTGGTCGCACCTCTACGCGTATTCTCGCGTATGTCGATATGATCATTCAACATTGCTACTCTTCAACTCTGGCTAACAGGCGTGAAACCAAGTCTACTGTCAGATGGTCTCCGCCGCCACCGGGTGAAGTTTTAGTAAACTGCGACGCAGCGCTGTTCCCTGAACAGCGACGTATGGCCATGGGTGCTCTTGCTCGGGACCATACTGGTAAGTGCTTGATGTCTGCTGGCTTTCCACTCCGGGGTTTTTCTTCTCCAGAGATCGCGGAGGCACAAGCTCTACGCCAGGTGATGTCCCTAGCACATGGTAAGGGGTTCAGCAAGGTCGTCTTTACCACGGATTGTCTGTCTCTGATTAAGAGGATCCTATCCTCTTCAGCGGATCGATCGCAAGTGGGAATGGTGGTGCCGGATATCAAGCGTACTGCTAAAAAATTCATCTCTGCTTCTTTTCGGCATGTTGGTCGAAATCTGAATAAGGCGGCTCACACTCTAGCTAGATCAGTCTCTTCTATTTCTGAAGGTTTTATTTCAGACTCTGCCCCGGATATCATCCGGGAAGCACTGTGTATTGATGTGGTTCAATTAATAAAGAGCCGTGTTTAATGTCAAAAAAAAACAAGCGTACCCATGTCGTGCTACTGGGTACGTTGGTGTGCACCACGAACCGGAGGTAGTACCTTGGAGGCGCTATCCTGCGCTGCCACCTCCGTCTCGTACACCCCGGAAAATTCAGTGATGGTATTTAAATGGTTTCCTCATTTACTCTATATAAAACTTATGTCAGACAACGGAAAAATTCTATTCATCCACCTTGCTCTGCCTCTTACACTAACTTAGCTACAGTTGGCTTATATGGTCAATCTGGTTATCAAAAAGTTACTGCTAGATCCAGCAGTTTAAACTTGATTTATATTTGAATCATAACATAAGCTGGTACAGTACTGTGGCTAGAACTATGCCACTGACTGCCATCTTCTCTCAAGGTAGAAAGTATGGTTCTGTTTTAACTCTTTGTCCTTGCAAACTTCTCACGGTCAAGCATGTGAGCAAAACAATCATTCACAAGCAATTAGATCCGTTCTAAGATATTAGGAGTAAGAGATTAAGTATATCTTTCAAATCATGCATGTGCAGATAGAGAATACATGCCCACTCTAATATGGATTAATGCAGAGAGAAAAAAATAGGGGTCAAGCAATCTTATAAATCCAGTGAAACTGATGGTTTATTCCTACAAATCTTATGTACATGTCGTGGTGGTGTCACGGCAGATGCCATAGGATGGCTAAAGATGTGGGAACGATGGACGCTGGAGGTATTCGGGGAGGGATTACGCGACGAATAGCCGCGTGAGGTAAGATCCACACAACACAAACAACACGATGTACCCAGGTTCAGGGCCCTCGTGAGGAGGTAAAACCCCTACTCCTGCCTTTCTCTATGTATTATGATGTCTCTCCGAGTAGCCACAGTACAAATGGTATCTCTACCGAGTAGCCTCTCTCTCCTCTCCGAGTAGAGCTAGGTCAAGAACTTAGCGTTTCTAGGGCTCCAAATTGAGCGTGGAGCAAGATCCCTCGCGCAGGAGGCGGCGGGGCACCTTATATACACGGTGCCCAGCCGGATACGTCCAAATCTAGACAAGTGTCGACATAGTGTGCACATCGTCCTTTCTCCGAGTACCCGCTGACAGCTTTGGTTCCTAATCTTGGCTGCTTCTGTAAAGTCGTTGGGCAAAACTAGGGGACAGACTGGTATCACTGTGCCAAACACAGAGTAGGGCCCCCTTATCCTGCCACCGCCTGCTTCCATGCTGTCACTGTCAGGGAGACCGGCCCCAGATGAACAGTAGTTCGAATGCTGCCAAGTACGGACCCAGGATACGCGGGATCCTGTGTCAGAACGGCTCCTTTGACTTTCTGGCCCGAGTAGGTTCCCGCCAATGGTTCCCGCCAATTGTACTCGGGCCAACCCTTCTACTCGAAAGGATAGAACTTGATTGATATCTCCTTCTGGTCATCTTGAGGTGAGACCGAGTAGCAGTCGACCGGGTAGCGAGTACCAGGTAGTCGGCTACTCGACCAAACCTCTCTTCTGTAAGCTGCCTTTACCACCTGTCTTTACCCTACTCGGGGGTAACCCCCCGACAGCAGTCCCCGAAGCTGGTTGAGTCTTGCGAACTTGTTCACTAGGCTCTGCCAGCTTAAAACCAGCCTTTGCATTTCAGCCCTTGAACCTCAAGATGCCGAGTAGAACCTCCGAGTAGCTATCTGGAAAGTACCTTGAGTTTCCTCTTTCCCGAGTAGCACTTGCTTTCTACTCTGTAACCGAGTAAAAAGACTTAGAGAAATTTCTCAGATTGAGCCTCTGCAGCACAGAGCACAATCCAGCCCTTCGCGCAGCAACTGCACACGTGTCAAGCATCCACGACCTCGTCGTTTCGTTGCCCAGGACACGACCTGCCACGCGTCCAGTTTTCACGCAGTGGGCCCACCGGCCGTCATGTCCCATCAAGTGTAGTTATAGACCACGATTCGGTGGTGGGATCAACTGCGGCCATTACGCGCGCAACCGGCGCTTGTGTGCGTTTCTAGCCGGCCGCAGGATCCACCACACGCCACAATCGATCCCACTTCCACGACGGTAACGGTAAACTCGCGGAGGAGATATAAATACCTCCGCCGGTAACTTCCTTTTCCCCTTCCCTTGCACTATTCCTCCTTCGTCTCCTGCTCTTCTTCGCCACCGAGCTCTCCGCCGCCACGCACGCTCTTGCGCCGCCGCGGACTCAATCCACCGCTCAATTCCCCTCGAAATCTTCCACTCCTTCCACCCGCAGCCATGGCCAAAGCTGGCTGGGCCGGCTCCTCCGTTACCGCCGAAGATTGCGCCTGGCTCGTCAATACCAGGCGAGTCCCTCCCGGCGTGGAGTGCCGGGCGCCAGACGGTGAAATCGTGCCATCCCCGCGGGAGGGTGAGCGCGTGGTCTTCATGTCGCATTTCGAGCGCGGCTTCGGATTGCCGGCCTCTGATTTCCTCCGTAAGTTCCTCAATCACTTCGGCATCCAGATGCATCATCTGCCCCCCAATGCCGTCGTCTTCCTCGCCTACCACGCCATGGTCTGCGAGGCCTTCCTCGGCATCCGGCCCACGTGGGAGACGTGGCTCAGGTACTTCCACTTGCGCCAGCAATCCACCGGGAAGAAAGACTCCGCGGGCGTCGCCCGCGCCACCGACACTGGCTGCGCCATGATGGTGCAGCGGTCCGGGACGAACCACCCCCGCATCAAGGGGCTGGACTCCGTCAAGCTGTGGCAGAAGACGTTCCTCTACGTCAAGAACGTTGCCGCCGTGGAAGGAGCCCAGGTGGACGATCGAATCAACTTGCCCGTTTGGAGCAATCGCGCTCCAATCGGGATGTACTGGAAGGACAAGCCCGTCAATGACGAGGACGCCATCGAGATGGAGGATAGACTTGGCTGGCTGAAGGCGCAAGGTCTCAAGAATGACGATCCGGTGGCTTGCTGGATCCAGCGCCGAGTGCTGCCCTTGCAGGAGCGCTGCCATCTCATGTGTTACATGGGAGGCCCCCGCGACTGCACCAGGACAACCACCATCGAGATCGACAACATCGATGTTCCCTGGCACGCAAGGAACATCTTGACGACAAATCTTGGCGACCACTGGCAATACGGGTTCGTCCCGTACAGCCGTACAAAGCCAATTGAGCGGGTACGCCTTTCTCACTTTGCTCTCTGCATTTACTTTCCGAGTAGCTAATTCCTCCTCCTGCCGCGAGTAGCGATCGTCTTCTGCACCGAGTAGGGTACCTAGCCGAATTGCGTAGGCTTAATGTGCTTCGTGCTTGCACGCCTTGCCGGATAGCCTACTCGAGAACAACTCTTAGGCTCGATGTGCTTTATACCTGCACGCCCTTCCGAGTAAGACCTTTCAGCAAACATGCTTAGGCTTAGTATGCTTTGTGTTTGCACGCCTATCCGGGTAGAATGCTTAGTAAACTGCCTAGGCTTTGTGTGCTTTGCACCTGCACGCCTATCCGAGTAGAATTCCTTCCTGGTACTCGGCTAGTCTGTGATCCTTCTCTGCTTTTCAGGTCCTCACTCGCCAGATAATCGAGAGCTGCGAGGTTTTTGAGGGCAACTGGTCTCCTGATCGCGAGGAGGACGATGTGCCCTCTTTCGATGCCGCGGAGCAGACCAACCTCTCTCGTTCCCCCATTACTGACAAGCGCGACGCTCTCCGCACCTGGTCTGATGAAGACTTTGACGGTAACTACCCTTTCATTCTGTTTGTTTCCGAGAAGCACCAGTCCCTCGTTTGCTGTTTCTGATTCTTTCCTTTTTTTCTCTTGGATTCTCAGATGAAGTTGCCGCGGAAAAGGACGACGAGGACGAAGACGAGAACGAGGGCGATGCGCCCCTAGTCGTCAAGCCTCTGTCCGTCGCCGCTCCTGAGACCCGCAAACGGACTGGTAGCGGAGCACCAGCGCCTCCTGCCAAGAGGAAGAAGCCCGCCGAGAAGAAGGTGGTCGTGAAGAGGTCCAGACGAGAGCTCAAGTCCACCACCGCGTAAGCCCTCTTCTCGGTCGTTTCCCTTCTCGCGCGGTACTATTTTCCCCAAATTCCTTCTAATTTCTGGTTTCTTCCTTCTCTACAGACCTCCCATGGATGCGAGCGCAGCTCTCGCGTCCGACCAAGCTAAGGAATCATCAGTACCTCTGATCAATATCGATGATGATGAGGACCACACCGCCAACGCTGCTGCTGCCAATCCACAGACCGCCGATGCACAAGGAGCAGCGTCAGAGCCAGCGGCGCAGGACACTACCGTCCACCATGAGAGACCCCCTTCTCCTCCGGCTAGCAATGCCGAGGAGAACCAAGATCAAGAGATGCAAGACAACACTGCCGACGAGCGGCCAGAAGCAGAGCAAGAGCAGCCCACCACGGGGGCTGCTGCACAAGAGAATCTCGCTACCAAGCAGCGAGTAGAAGACACCACCGCCACGGATGCCACCACAAGAGATGCTTATCCATTGAGCAGCGTGCAGCCGGACGATGCACCAAGTAGCGCCCAGCCAGGAGCTGCAGCAGGCGACGGATCCGTGGCGCCACCCACTGCGCAAGGCCCTACACCGCCGAACTCCTCCTCGCCGCCGCAGACCAAGGATACATCCAGCCCTCCTGCCGGGCGAGTAACTAGGCAGCGAGCCCTGGATGCTCTGAAGGATGAGGTTGACAGAAAGGCAGCCGAGAAGGAAACTGCTGAGAAGGCCAAGGCCGAGAAGGAAGCTGCTGAGAAGGCCAAGGCTGAGAAGGAAGCTGCTGAGAGAGCCAAGGCCGAGAAGGAAGCCGCCGAGAAGGCGAAGGCCAAAGCTGACGGGAAGAAAACTGAAGTTCCCGAGAAGGAAAGGACGAAGAAGCGGTCCAGAAACCAAGTGCCACTACCAGCCTCAGGTGGAGCACTCGTGATCCACGAGTCTGGCCCGATTCCCGCCGCGCTCTCAGCTGATGCTCGCGCTGCTGGCCAGCCTTGCTACCCGGAGTACATGATTGAGGTTAGCCATCAGCACTCAATCGGCTTCCCTCCCAAGGACAAAGCTTTAGCTATCCAGAGGGGAAGGAAGGTTGTAGCCATGAACTCCCCTCCTCCAGATCCAAGCCAACCCCAGTCTGTCAACATCGCTTCTCGTGGAGTCCAAGACAAACCAATAACTTCAAAAGGCCTTGAGCAGGTACTGGACACCATTGGCTTCATCGACGCCAAATGGGATAGCAAGGTTCTCGGCGTGGAGAAGTGGCACGGTCTTAGCCTTGGCGGCATCGACCACATGCGCGTGGACTGGAACAAGGTTGACCTGGGACGCAATCCCATGTCCGTCTCCACCGAGACCGCGACACTCGCAGCCAAGATGTTCCTGCATCGCAAGAATGCCGAGGACATCGAGCAGGCCTACGCAGTAAGTTTTCCTTATCTTTTCCGAGTTGAATTTTCTTCTCTTCTATTCGCCTTTCTGCTCCTTTCCATCACTCCCAGTCCCCGAGATTCTAGCCGAGTAGGTGGATACTCTCCGAGTAGCCTCTTACTCGGGTTGAATCTACTCTGCCTTTTTTTAACTTGCTTCTTCTCGCTTCTCAGGATAGCGTCCTGAAGCGGACCAACCTATACCGCCATCTTCTCTGGAACCACTCTATCGCCAGGAGGCAAATTGCTGCTTTAGAGAAGGAAAAGGCAGTTGCGGAGGCAGCCAGCAAGAACGCCAACGACAGCACCCAGCAGCTGACTGAAGTGCAAGGTACGCTTTTAGCTGTGCGGTTCATGCGTTTTTTGTTTACGCTCGCTTATGCTTTCTTTTGCGCTAACCTTTTCTACTCTGCAGAGAAACTGAAGAGCCTAGCCGAAGAGCACGAGAAATGCCGCACTTTCGTGAAGAACGCCGAAGCCACCATCAAAAGGCTGGAAGGTGAGTTTGTTGTTCACTCGGCTTGATTTTGAATCTATTTCTTCGCTGCTTCTCTATTGACCTTGTCTGGCTCTTCGCAGAAGATCACAAGTTGTTTGCTGAGGCACACCAAGATTGTGTCAAACCAGCAGAGGTGCAGAACCAACTGTCCAACCAGGCCGCTGTGTTGCTGAAGGATCACGCCACCGAGACCGAGAAGCTGCAACTCCAGTTGCAAAAGGCACTCCAGGATGCCATCAACATTGGCGCCGAGAGGGACAGAGCAAACGCCGAGAAGGCCAAGGCCGAGACCACTTTCAGAGCCAAGGAGAGGGCCCTTGAGCAGGAATGCGAAACTTTAAAGAAGACCAACGCTGACCTCTTCGCTCAGATGGATAGCTTGCGCCTGATCCAAGAAAAGCATATTTCTAACGAGGAGTCCTGGAAGACCCAGCTGCAGCGGCTGCGCAACGAACTGTCCGGTAAGTCTTTTCTTCGCTGCTTCTTTTCTTCTCGGTCGTATTTCTTCTCGGTTTTCCTCTACTCGGTTCTTCTCTTCTCGGTTCTGAAGTTACCACATGCTATTTCAGAGATCTGGCCTCATATTGACTCCCCTTCTGCGCCTTCGGTGGCCAAGGCCAAAGCAGCTCGCCTTGCGAAAGGTGAGGCAGCAGATACCAGAGCCGAGATCGAGGACAGCTTGCTGGTGCTCAAAGGCTATTTCGAACAGCTGGCTGGCGTCGGAACTGACTTGGTGCACGAGGGCTTTGAGCTCCACAGGCTGTTTTGGCCTCACGATCTTCAGCCAACCACCATGAAGGGCCTAGCCTTCAAGCTGAAGAATGTGAAGAAAGAGTTGAAGAAGTGGCGTGCTTCGGGAGCCCGGGCCGGTGCGGACGTGATGCTTCTCTGCATAGCATCCTGGTATGAAAACCTCAACATGCAGCTCATCCGCGGGAAGCGCAACAATTCCAAGTGGGAGGTAGATCCCGACTGCGTGGCCACACGCAAGCAGATCGCCTACGAGGTCGCGGAGTGCGCTGAGACGGAGACCTTCATCGAGGGCCTCGCCGAGCCCGACACCGAGTACGAAGAGGAAGAGGAAGAGGACGACGAAGTAGAATCCGACTTGGAAGGCCTCTTCGAATCTCCTGAGGGCAAGGCCGGGAAGGGGAAGAACATCGCCGTCGCGAGTAGCGATGAGGACGAGTACGCCCACATCGACACCGCCGCACTCGACTTTGGCACCTCCTCAGGTGCTGCTCTCGACGATACGGTGCCCCCTCCTGGCCAGGCTTCAGGCTCCTCTTCGGCTCCAGGACTCGTCTCGGTGGCCACGGCCACTTCTGAGCAGGCGGCCACCCAGGATGATGCCGAGATGAAGGAATCCGCCACCGTCCAGACGGAAGCGGATGCCACCCATGCCAGCACCGAAGAAACAGCTGCCACGACCGCCACCGAAGAAGCTGCTGCCAAGACCGCCGCCGAAGAAACAGCAGCCAAGGCCAGCGCCGAGAACACTGCCTCCTCATCTTGAAGCAACCTGCACTCTCTTTCAACTCGAACACTTATCAGATCCCCGGGATGCCGGGAGCAGATGTAATAGACTATCTTTGTTTTGCTTGCTACTCAGTTTTTATGCCCACTCTGTTTATTTCGACATTAATCAAATTGAACGACGCTGGCTTAATGCCGAGTTGCGTTTCCATGCGAGTCCCCGAGTTGCATTTCTTATTCACCCTATCTTTTCATCTCTGCTCTACCCGCGACTTGTCGCTTGTTTGGTATTCGAGTCACAAGATTCAAGTAGTAGGGCTGCAAATACTTAGCCGCTAGAAACAATCATGGTAACGCAGCCCACCACTTAGCCGAGAAGACGAAGACAGGGAACAAAAGTAACAAACAATCTACTCGGTTCCTGCACTCTTTCTTCCTTAGCGATTTTCGTGTGCCCATTGACCTTTTGCTTGTTCTCTTGCTTGCCATGAAGCCGGGTTTCGGACAGCAGCAGAGTCGAAGAGTTGGCATATAGGTTTAAACACAGTACTCAATGCACTTATGAGTTCTGAAGTGGAGCAACCGAATAGACAAAGGACCAAGCCGAGTAAAAACACTTAGAGCAATTTTGGACGAGGGCAGTCCCCGAGAACAATTTCAGATTGCAGAGTAGAATTTCAACTCGGATAAGAGGGTACATACACATCTTTGCTCACGAATGAAAACGACGAAGTAGAGCTACATTCCAAGGACGCTTGGTTTCCTCTCCAGCTTTATCTGCCCTGTTCGCCTGCGACGGGCGCACATCTACAAGGTAGTACGCATCATTGTGCAGCGCTTTGCTCACAATGAAAGGCCCTTCCCAAGGAGGAGACAACTTGTGCATCCCGGCTGTGCGCTGCACAAGCCTAAGGACCATGTCTCCTTCTCGGAAAACCCTTGGGTTCACCTTTCGGCTATGATAACGCCGCAGGTTTTGCTGGTAGATAGCCGAACGTGACAGAGTCAGCTCTCTTGCTTCTTCAAGCAGGTCAACGTCGTCTTCTCGAGCTTCTCTCGCCTCCACCTCAGTGTAGAGGGCTACTCGGGGGGAGTCATGCTCTAAGTCTATTGGCAACACGGCCTCAGCCCCGTATACCAAGAAGAATGGCGTGTAGCCGGTTGACCGGTTAGGGGTAGTCCTTAGACTCCACAACACCGCTGGCAACTCTTCTAGCCAACACCCAGGTGTTTTCAGCAATGGCTCAATCAGCCTTGGCTTTATGCCTGCCAGTACCATCCCATTTGCTCTCTCAACTTGCCCATTGGATGCAGGGTGCGCGACTGATGCAACGTCTAGTCGGATATGCTTATCTCTGCAGAATCGCACCATTGCCCCCTCTGCAAAGTTGGTGCCGTTGTCGGTGATGATACTGTGCGGGTAGCCGTATCTCATGATCACATCCTTCACAAACTTCACAGCTGTGACCCCATCGCACTTCCGAATAGGTTTCACCTCAATCCACTTGGTGAACTTGTCCACCATGACCAAAATATGTGTCATATTGCCTTTAGCCGGCTTGAAGGGACCAACCATATCCAAGCACCAAACAGCAAATGGCCATGTGATAGGAATTGTTTTCAACTCGGCAGCAGGCATGTGAATCTTACTTGCGAACATCTGGCAGCCGTTGCACTTCCTCACAATATCTTCAGCTTGCTGCAGTGCAGTGAGCCAGTAGAAGCCATGCCGAAAAGCTTTCTTGACCAATGCCCGAGAAGAGGCGTGGTGCCCGCATTCCCCTTGATGTATCTCCACCAGAATTTCTTCTCCCTCTTCTGGGCTCACACAACGCTGCAGCACACCGGTGGCACTTCTCTTGTGCAGCACATCTCGGACTATAGTGTAGCCCTTGGACCTTCTCTGAATCTGCCTCGCAGCCACCTCATCTTCAGGTAAAGTGCCGTCCCTTAGAAAGGATAATATGGGCATTGCCCAACTCGGTGTCTCTCGCACGGGAAAGACTGGTTCGTCCATTTCCATTGGGGCAGGCTCTTGCGGTTGCACAGGAGGAGTAGGAGCGCTTCTTTGCAACCCAGACCGATTGGCGAGAACTTCTTCAATGAATGCAACAGCTTCTGGGTTGAGGGCAGCAGTCCCCGAGTACGGAGTGGCAGTCCCCGAGTAAGGAGTGGCAGTCCCCGAGTAAGGAGTGGCAGTCCCCGAGTATGGAGTGACAGTCCCCGAGTAGGGAGTGGCAGTCCCCGAGTAGAGGACGGCAGTCCCCGAGTACGGAGTGGCAGTCCCCGAGTAAGGAGTGGCAGTCCCCGAGTAGGGAGTGGCAGTCCTCGAGTTCCCTGCAGCACTCTCCCAGTCAATTTCCATTGGGTCAGATTCTTCACTTGGCAGAGAAGGAACAAAGATGGATTCCGAGTTGGAGGAAGGCTTGATGGATGGCTTCCTCAAATGCTCCAAGGCAATCCCTGCCGGGATGGACTGCCGAGAAGATCCCAACTTGGATAGCTCGTCTGCTGCTTCGTTCTCTGCTCGGTGAATGTGCTGGAACTCACAGCCTTCGAAAAATCCAGTCATAGACTGCACCAGGAAACGATACGATGCCATGTTGGCATCCAGAGCATCCCAGGTACCTGAGACTTGCTGCACCACCAGATCTGAATCGCCATAGCATATAATGCGCTGCACACCAACCTCCTTTGCTACTCGCAAACCATGCACCACCGCCTCGTACTCGGCTACATTGTTGGACGCCTTGAAATGGATCTGCAGCACGTACTTGAGTTGATCCCGCTTGGGTGACGTGAGCACGACACCGGCACCCAGGCCTTCCTTCACTTTCGAGCCATCGAAATGCATTTTCCAATAGTTGGAAACTGGAGCAGGAGGTTCATACTGCATCTCGGCCCAGTCCACAAGAAACTCTGCCAGGACCTGAGACTTGATTGCTTCTCTTCTCGCATACGCAGGAGCGTACGCGGCTAGCTCAATCGCCCACTTGGCTACTCTGCCACTCGCCTCCTTGTTACCCATGATATCCGAGATGGGAGCAGAACTCACAACGGTGATGGGGTGCTCCTGGAAGTAATGTTTCAGCTTCCTGGCGCCCAGGTACACACCATATGTCATCTTCTGGTAGTGCGGATAGTTTTGCTTGGAACTGGACAGCACTTCACTGAGATAATAGACTGGGCGCTGCACACTCTTGCCTTCTTCTTCTCGCTCCACCACTATCACCACGCTGACTACTCGGTTAGTCGCAGCAATGTACAACAGCATAGGCTCCTTGGGTAGCGGACTAGCCAAGACGGGAGCACTAGCCAGCATTGCTTTTAGCTCATTGAATGCCACATCCGCTTGCGGAGTCCAGACGAACTTGTCACTTTTCTTCATCAGCTGATATAGAGGCAGAGCCTTCTCGCCCATTCGGCCCAGAAAACGGCTCAGAGATGCCAGACAACCCGTGAACTTCTGCACATCTTTCAGTGATCTCGGTAAAGACATGCTCTCAATAGCTTTTATCTTAGAAGGATTGGCTTCAATGCCCCGACTAGAAACCAGAAAACCGAGTAGCTTTCCAGCTGGTACCCCAAAGGTGCACTTACTCGGATTCAGTTTCATTTTGTACTTGCGTAGGTTAGCAAAGGTTTCCTCCAGGTCGGCAAGCAGAGTATGTGTTTTATTCGTTTTGATGACAATGTCATCTACGTACACCTGCACATTCTTGCCGAGCTGGTCGTGCAAGCATTTCTGCATGCATCTCTGATAGGTTGCACCCGCATTCCTCAAGCCAAAACACATGACACGATAGCAATAAGCCCCATACGGGGTAATGAAAGCAGTCTTTATTTGATCAGCAGGGTTGAGTGCAATCTGGTGGAAACCAGAGTAGGCATCTATGAAAGACAACAGTTCACAACCAGCAGTGGAATCGATCACCTGATCGATGCGGGGTAGCGGGAAAGGATCCTTGGGGCATGCCTTGTTCAAGTCGGTGTAGTCGACACACATGCGCCATGCAGTGGCAGCCTTGGGATCTTCCTTTTTCTTCTCGACCATGACCGGGTTGGCTAACCAATCCGGATGCAGCACTTCCATGATGAAGTTACTGATCAGCAGCTTGGTGATCTGATCACCGATGGCCTTCCTTCTCTCATCTCCGAAACGGCGCATAGCCTGCTTCACGGGCTTGGCGTCAGGACGCACATGCAAAGAGTGCTCAACCAACTCCCTCGGGACTCCTGGTAGATCTTCATTTGTCCAGGCGAACACATCCCGATTCTCACGGAGGAAGTGGATGAGCGCGCTTTCCTATTTCTCCGCCAACCCGGAACCAATGATGGCCACGCGCTCCGGGAACTCGGGGTCAACCTGGACTGTCTTGGTCTCCTTGGCAGCTTGGAAAGCAGTACCATGCTGGGTACTCGGCACACCTTGTGCGCCAGCTTGTGCAGACTGAGCCATGGCCACCACCTCGTACATCTTCTTCTTCTCGGCAGCAATCACCATCGATTCCGCCAGCTGGGAGCTAGCAGAGGCACACTCCATGGACTTCTTGTAATCTCCCGAGATGGTGATGATGCCATTGGGACCAGGGATCTTCATCTTCAGATAAGCCACATGTGTAGAGGCCATGAACTTGCTCAGAGCAGGCCTGCCGAGTAGAGCGTGATAGGGGCTCTGATGATCCACCACTTCAAACTGCAGGCGCTCCGTGCGGCAGTTCTCCCGGGTACCGAATAGCACATCAATCCACACTCGGCCAATCGGGTTGCATGAGATCCCGGGCACAATGCCATGGAAAGTGGTCTTGCTAGGCAGCATCATGTTCTCGGCCAGGCCCAACTTCTCGAGTGTGTCCTTGTACACAATGTTGATGCTGCTGCCGTTGTCGATTAGCACCTTGCTGAACCTCACATTCTTCTCGGGGCCCAGGAAGGTAGGATCCAGCACCAAGGCATAGGTACCCGGATTGGGCATCACCTTGGGGTGATCTGCCCGAGTCCACCTGATCTCCTGGTCACACCAATACATGTAGTGAGGGACAGCAGGAATCACTGCGTTGACCTCCATGGCCCGCCTGTGCTGTGACTGCTTGTCGACTGCCTCAGAAGTGAAGATCATATAGCTCTCATGGTGCTCTTGGTACTGGTTGGAGCCATTGCCCCCATTGTTGCCATTGTTGTTGTTGTTGCCTTGATAGTTGTTGTTGCCTCTGTTGTTGTTGTTGCGGTTGTAGTTGTTGTTGTTGTTGCGGTATCTCTCATTGTTGAAGTTCCGGTTGGCTCCTAAAGCCACCTGGTTGACATTCTCTCTTCTCGGGTACACTGGCGGCCGAGCTGCGGGTGCGCGAGTAGGCTGAACAGTAGCATTGGCGGCTGGCAGGGGAGGAGGAGGAGGCAAGCCATCACTCTTGATCACATCCCACCATTCGCATTGCCGAGTAGTGTGGTTAGCAGGCCTTGAGGGATGATGAGTGTGAAAGCTGCATGGGCCATCCTTCATGTCGTCAAAGACAAACTTCTTCGGCTGCTCGGAGTTCCCGCTACCCGACTGAGAGGCGCGAAATGGCTTCTTGTTGCCTTGGCCCTGATTCTGGTTCTGCCCGTAGGCTCCAGCAGGTTTCTGCCTTTGGCCACCACCACCTCCAACATTCACTGCATTCACCTCTTCAGGATCATACCGAGTATCTACTCGGCGCTTGTTGCGGAACTCGTTGCGCTTGTTACTGTTGAAGTTTCTTCTCGGCTCAGAGGAGTCCATCAGTGGCTGAGTAGGATCACCGAGTGCGTACTGATCCGCAATCTTGATGGTTTCGGCCAGGGTGTTCGGCATCTCCCTCTGCAATCTCTGCCAAAGCATGCTGCCGTGTCGGCAACCCTGCGCAAACCAAGTGATGGCCTGTGCTTCATTCACACCCTCACAAGTGTTCCTCAAGGTGCTCCACCGAGTAAGGTACTCGCGGTCCGTCTCGTCTTCTCGCTGCCTGCAAGCCGACAGCTGCTGTGGCCTATTCGGCCTCTTGTATGTACTCGTGAAGTTGCTGATGAAGGCATCCGAGAAGTCCAGCCAGCAGTTAATGCTGTTCTTGGGCAAGTTGTTGAGCCAAGTGCGAGCTGGACCCTCTAGCATCTGCGGCACATAGCGCACCGCCCATCTCCTGTTGCCATTCGCGATATGAACCGCGGTGACATAGTCATTGAGCCAATCTTCAGGCTTGGTGCTACCATTGTAGCTCTTGGTGCCTCTTGCAAGCTGGAAGCCCTTCACGGAAGGCTCGTTCATGATGCGCGGGCCAAAGCACTCGGGGCCAGGAGGACCCGTGCTCTCAAGCCGCGCCGACAAGCTGATACGGTCCAGCTGGTGCCTTGCATCTCCAGGCGCCAACACGCGCTCACCGACACGGTCATGGATGTCATAACCAGCCATCTCCATAGCCGAGTAGCCATCATCATACCTATCCACCTGCATAGCTGCGGGCTGCTCCACCGGGTTGGCGACTGGTGCCACTGGGCGCGGCTGTTGCCTCTGCCGAGTAGGTTGAGCTGCGGGTTGCCGAGAAGTACCCGGACGCGCGGCTTCTCGGGCACGGCTTTGAGCTTGATGGGCTTGAGAGCCTGCTCTTGCAGCGTTGTGTTCCTGCCCGGGCTGCTGCGGCACAGCAACCTGTTTCGCGGCAGCAGCCGGGTCATACACCTGCATTTGCCTGTCTCTACCCGAGCGCCCTCTGCGGCTCTTCTCGCGGCTAGGGTGCGGAGACGAGGCCTGATCGTTAGATCTAGCCGCGTGCGAGTGAACCACCTGCGAAGCTCCAGCTCCCGGGTTGGCCTTCCGGAACTCCTCGTTCTGCCTAGCGGCCTCCAACACCAACTCGTTGAGCCTCTCCTGCTGCCTGAGACGCGCCTCTCCATCCAGGCGCGGCAACTCGGCAGCCACGGCCTGTGCAGCTCTGAGCGTCTTGGCGGGTGTGCTGTACCTTGGCCTTGTGAAGGTGTTCGCGGTGGCGGACTGCGCGGGCACCTCCGCAACTGTCGCCATCTCAACACCCAAGTTACGCCGCGTAGCGCCTACTCTGCTAGGCCTCCTGGCGACTGGCGTGAAGCCGTGAGCCTTGTTGTACTCGAGCTGGTCTAGACTCAGCTCAAGCCTGATCTTCTCCAACTCTGCCTGCTCGGCAAGCAGCTCCTGGCGTTGCCGCTCGAGCTGCTCCCTCGCGGCTAGGAGCTCGATGTCGGTGGGAGTGGGCATACCAGTTCGCGCAGCAGACGCAGGGATGACCGTTGACGTGGAAGGTGGCAAGTTGCTCTCCTTCTCGTAGGGCCGGTGGTTCCTGCCACCAGCAGGCGGTTCGTCAACCTCCTCGACAACGGCCGCAGCGCCAGTAGCTGTTGCGCCAGTGTTTGCCGCCAAACCCGTCACCATCACCTCAGCGCAGCTTGCAGAGCTGCATGCAGGCCTTCCGCGAGCAGCAACCACCGCAGGAGGATCCTCCGCGTCATGCACCAGCTCGGGGTAGGCGTTGTTGGCGACGGTGGCGACGTAGACGAGGTGAGAGCCGAAGGAGATCACCGAGCCGCCCTCGGGCATGGCCATGCCGCCGAAACAGCCGGCGTTATCGGTGACGAAGTCGAAGGAGCCGAATCTGTGGACAAGGCCACAAACTACGCGCTCCGCCGAAGAAGATCCCGTCCGAACAGAAACTCCAACCAGCGCCGCTGGTTGCCCCACGGTGGGCGCCAACTGTCGTGGTGGTGTCACGGCAGATGCCATAGGATGGCTAAAGATGTGGGAACGATGGACGATGGAGGTATTCGGGGAGGGATTACGCGACGAATAGCCGCGTGATGTAAGATCCACACAACACAAACAACACGATGTACCCAGGTTCAGGGCCCTCGTGAGGAGGTAAAACCCCTACTCCTGCCTTTCTCTATGTATTATGATGTCTCTCCGAGTAGCCACAGTACAAATGGTATCTCTACCGAGTAGCCTCTCTCTCCTCTCCGAGTAGAGCTAGGTCAAGAACTTAGCGTTTCTAGGGCTCCAAATTGAGCGTGGAGCAAGATCCCTCGCGCAGGAGGCGGCGGGGCACCTTATATACACGGTGCCCAGCCGGATACGTCCAAATCTAGACAAGTGTCGACATAGTGTGCACATCGTCCTTTCTCCGAGTACCCGCTGACAGCTTTGGTTCCTAATCTTGGCTGCTTCTGTAAAGTCGTTGGGCAAAACTAGGGGACAGACTGGTATCACTGTGCCAAACACAGAGTAGGGCCCCCTTATCCTGCCACCGCCTGCTTCCATGCTGTCACTGTCAGGGAGACCGGCCCCAGATGAACAGTAGTTCGAATGCTGCCAAGTACGGACCCAGGATACGCGGGATCCTGTGTCAGAACGGCTCCTTTGACTTTCTGGCCCGAGTAGGTTCCCGCCAATTGTACTCGGGCCAACCCTTCTACTCGAAAGGATAGAACTTGATTGATATCTCCTTCTGGTCATCTTGAGGTGAGACCGAGTAGCAGTCGACAGGGTAGCGAGTACCAGGTAGTCGGCTACTCGACCAAACCTCTCTTCTGTAAGCTGCCTTTACCACCTGTCTTTACCCTACTCGGGGGTAACCCCCCGACAGTACATTAGCATCCATTTCTCTTGTTTCATCCTAGAAAACGTGTGTATTCAAAATCTATATAAATATTTCAACAATTGTGTAGTTAAATTAGTGAAGTGAGAGTTTTCGTGTGATATTGCATAAAGTGTTCTTTACTGCTAGCATGTGATAAACACATGGAACCAATACTGATCTGCGGAATCATATGGCAATTGATGATGTGTGAGTGACACTGATACATGAAAAGCATCACGGGCATGCCAGCTTTTTATCAGCATAGATTACATAGCATATTTTGGTATATAAATACTTGTCATTTCTCCAAGGAAAAAACTCTCAATATGGTAAACCTGCTTGTTAGTTTCCACAAATGATATGACAGGAGCAAAAAAAGATATTTATCACCGTACTAAAGGCTTGCGAGCATATCCCTTCCAACATCAAGGTACGTGTGATTTATTTCATGGTAATACGAAGTATAGTTTTGCACATATAACTAACTCCACCGGTTCAACCATCAAATTAGCAAAGGCCGAAGGTGAACACTTTTGTAACATCAGCATCCATTAAAAAGCCATGTAAAGTTCCACTTAAGTCTCTTATCACTGGTAGAAAATAGGCTTATAGTCCCGGTTCGCAAAGGCCATTAATCCCGGCCGTGCAACCGGGACTAAATAGGAGCGACTAAAGCCCCCCCCCCCCCTCTTTAGTCGCCCCTCTTACGAACCGCGGCTAAAGGCCCGTCCACGTGGGCGGGTGGCGTGCGCCGGGGCCGGAGGACCTTTAGTCCCGGTTGGCCACACGAACCGGGACTACACGGTATTTCGTTATTTCTTTAATTCATTTGGGTTTCTAATTATTTTTCACTCCAATTTTTCACTCCCTTTTTATCACTCCAATTTTTCACTACGTTTTTTTTCAGAATTTTTATTATTTGCTTAGTGTCTAACTACAATTATCTCTAGTCAAATTTCTTACTCGTGGTCAAACTTTCCGCTCGGTCACCCATCCTCCCACTACTCTACCACTAGCACGCTTAAATTCCGAGTTCCATCCCCTCCCGCATCCAAGTGTTTCGCACACATGTATGTGATACTAGTATCATATCAATCCTATTAACATGTTGGTCGATGCCACATTTCTTTATTGTCTGAATTTCAAATAAATCTTTTAATAAACAAAAGTAATGATGTAATTAATAATTTTGAATAAATAAATAAACATTAAGTTTTTAATTTGTATTATTTCTAAAAAATATTCAGAAAAATAAAACTAATTCATTTTAAAATCTTAAAAATACAAATAATATATCAAAATATTTAGAAAAATAAAACTAATTCATTTTAAAATCTTAAAAATACAAATAATATATCAAAATATTCAGAAAAATAAAACTAATTCATTTTAAAATCTTAAAAATACAAATAATATATCAAAATATTCAGAAAAATAAAACTAATTCATTTTAAAATCTTAAAAATACAAATAATATATCAAAAAATTCAGAAAAATAAAACTAATTCATTTTCCCCTTTCCTAAATGCAAAATAAAATCTGATAAAATTCATGAACCAAACCATATGAAATCTAAATCATATAAAATTTGCAGATCCAAGTTTCGACTATTATTTTGGACACAAGAACTGTTTTGGCAATGACTATCTGTGAGAATGATTTGAACCTAACTTTTAAAATACATAACCAAAATGGACAAACTAAAATGTTCTGGATAGATATTGAAAAGATCTATCCATAGCACTTAGCCTCACATCAAGGTCAACAACCAAATTAAAGTACCATCCTTTTTAATAAAAGACCAGTAGGCTCTTCTATGATTTTTAGAATGAGTTCAAAAATGAATTTTGAAGTAAATCCAACTGGATGAGTTTGGTATTGACTAGATCTATGTTTTCCTGGCTTAGATTAATTTTTGGACCTCTAGATTTATTTTTGGTGAACAGATATAGAAACAGTAGTTTTTGGTGAACAGATATAGAAACGGTAGTTTTTCTGTTTTGTTTTCTTGATGTGTTTTTGTTTGTTTTCTTGATGTGTTTTTGTTTGTTTGTTTTGAAATATGTGTTTGACATAATATAGAAATAATATAGCTAGGAATTAATATAGAAATAATATAGAAATTAATAGAAAGACATATATCCATTACATATATCGAACACAAGATGCGGTACGCAAACAACATCTACTCGAGCTCCGAAGAGTAGATGCGGAACAACTCGAAGGCAACGTATGCATCTATTGCTGCATACTCGAGATTGATCCGGTCCAGTGGGTTCTTCCCCCAATACATGTGATTCCTCGAGGGGAAACGAGTCTTCATGGTTTTGTAGTCGGCGTGGCTGAAGGCAGTTGCCATCGGAGCCATCCCGGTCTTGTGCCCGTACAGCTCATCAAAATGGATAAGGTCCTGAAGATCAATGTAGTGATCTTCAGGTATCTCAATACCCAACGTGCGCATCAATTTCTGCCGGTCTTGAGTGATGTCAACGCTACAGAAGTCGTAACCCTTGTTGACAAGAAAATCAACAAGTTCTGGAGATTGCTTTGAACTACTGCAACAACAAAAATAGAACACGTGTTAGATATTGTTGCAACACGTGTATTCTTCCAATGCAACAAACAAATCGAAAATGCAACTATCCTACAAGAGAGATTGTACGTGTGCGTACATTGCCTATTGGAAGACCAAAACGGTCTCCTTGTGGGCAATCTGGATGACGGCAACATCCCGTTGATTCGCCGTGTACTCTAGATCAAGGCCGAAGAACTTGTGGTGTTCATCGGCGGCTTCATAGAGATTGCTCAAATGCTTAAGAGCACCGGGGAGCCTGTCGCATACATTGGTGTAGGCCACGTCGAGAATCTTGCGGCATGGTGTGGGCACACGGAGAACGTTCCAAACGGGAGAATCCATGGGTGCTTGGTGGAGGAAGAAGAGAGGAAGAAGAGAAGAGAGGAAGAAGAAACAGAGAGTCTCGGGTGCGCACTGTAGCAATTGCCTTCTGCCTCTCGCTCGCGAAATAAAACCGCCGCGCGGGAGGCGAGCAGTTTGGATCTTTAGTCGCGGGTGGCCAGGCCAACCGGGACTAAAGACAGGGAGGCCAGCAGTTTGGATCATTAGTCGTGGGTGGCCAGGCCAACCGGAATTAAAGCCCTCCGCGCGCTTCCTAAACCGCGACGCATGACCTTCAGTCAAAGGTCGCCTCCCGAACCGGGACTAAAACCCCTTTAGTCACGGTGCGCATAATTTGGTGACTGATGGGGGCGTATGGAAGGCCTTTTTTCTACTAGTGTATCCATTTTAGTGGTGGGAGAAACTGAATCTAAAAGATTGGTGTGTTTACAAAGAACAGGTTCCATCTTCACCTTGCAAACAAAGACACATTTCTCCTCTCTAGTAACCTTGAATAGCCAATATGTGCTAGCTTGCAATCAACTCAGGCCTCCGTGGGTAGATTCTATGTCCAATTCTAATTAAAGTGTGGTTACCTCACTAGTAGGAAAAGGCTTATAGCCACCAGCTTAGCGCTGGCGAACACGTTTTGGTGTTGGCCAGTGCTATTACCGTTGTCGAAGCAGCAACCGTGTTCGCCAGCGCTAAGTTAGTACCGCTGGCGAAGCAGCAACCGGGTTCGCCAGCGCTAACGGTGGCCTCCCCACCCCCGCGCAGCACAAGATACCGCTGGCGAGCAGGGTGATAACTTCGCCAGCGGTAAGCACAGTACCGCTGGCGAACATGTGGTATGGTTCGCCAGCGGTATTTCGTCTACTACCGTTGGCTAACCACTATTTTGGTTCGCCAGTGGTAAAATTTGAAATTTTCACTCCACCCCCCTACCCTTGGACCGCTTTTTTTACTTTTCTAAAACAAAAAAAAAATGATAAAATGTTCAAAAAATAAAATCCTTTGATATGTGGGTAGTGTGTACTGTCTAGTTGATATAGAAATTTTGAAATATCCCATTTGACCTTCGGCTTGTGAAGTTTTTTCAGAATCGGCAAATTCCAAAAGGAAAAAAAAATTATTTGAGACAGACTAAATTTTCCTATATAATCAAATTAATTAAAAAAATTCAAAATTCAAAATACATGAAGAAAATGTTTTTTTAAGAAATGATAATAAGGATGTCATATTTGGATTCCTCGTCTTCTTCTGATCAATTTAGACATATCATTTGTCGAATTTGGAATTACGGATTTGTAGATATGGTGCAATAGTTAAAAGGATTGATAGTACTATATTTACAAGAAAGAATGAGGGAGTCATAGGTTCCTCATAGGGATGTAACTAAGAAGTTAAGTGTGCCGGAGCTAAAGTAGTGGAAGGATGGGTGACCGAGCGGAAAGTGGACATTTAAAATTGAAATAAAGCAAAAAAAAGAAAAGGAAAAAAATTCTACACCGTGATTAAAGGTTCCCCAAATTCAACTGTTTTAAAAGTTTGAAAAAAAAATAGTGCGAAAAAAATTATTTTGAAAATTTCAAACTTACCGCTGACGAACCAGCGGTAACTAGATAGAACAGGACTTGTTCGTCAGCGGTAACCTCTTACCACTGGCGGCTTACTGCTGGCGAACACCTGTTCGCCAGCGGTAGCTCTATTTTGTTCGTCACTGGTAAGCCTTTTCCTACTAATGCCTACTGCAACAGATAACACTCACAACATCAGAAAAACAGATAACACCCACAACGTCAGAAAACAGACATTCTACAGGAAGAGTGTTGTTGTAGAATAAAGCCTCTTCAATATGTCGTGGTACGTGAAAGAACATAGTTCCTAAATCCTATTTTGAGTGTTTGATTACAACATATAGATGGACTAATGTGTTTTGCTAAGTGTACTCAGAAAAGATCTACCCGTAAACATCATACAAGTTGCAGCAATAAGGGAGAAAAGCTTACGGAAAAAGATGCGGAAGAAAGAAGAAGAAACGAAGAAGAAAGGAAAAGGAGAGAAGAAGAAAAGGGGTGGCCGGCCTGCCTGGCCGGCCTGGCCGGGCTCTAGGCCGGGCTGGCGCCTGCCTCGTGGTGCCCCACGCTGGCCCCAGGCGGGGTGCCAGGCCGGGCTGCTCGGGTGGGGGTCCGGCCTCACCCCACCGCCCCCGCCGGCCCCAGGCCGGGTGCCAGGCCGGGCACTTCGGGTGGGGGTCCGGCCCCGCCCTGCTCCCACGCCGGCCCCAGGCCGGGCTGCCTGGCCGGCTCGCCACCCCACGCCGGCCTCCCTCTCTCGTCCACGCCGGCCCCAGGCCGGGTGGGTTTGGCCCGGCCCTGGCTGCCCCAGGCCGGCCAGGCCGGGGGGCGCTGTAAGGTGAAAATTGCCCCCCCCCCAACGACCGTATTTCTTACGGGTATAAAGAGGGCGTCTCCACCTACCTCCTTGCTTTGTCAATCTCACCCACACTTTCTCACACCACCATTGATTGACCAAGCTCAAGCTCAAGAACAAGATCTCCACAAATCCCCAACCAAAGCTCGTGATACTTTGGGATTCGAAGGAGACACCCCCGATCTACAACTCCACCGAGTCGATTAGAAATCCACCCACTCATCCCTTAGGGATCTTGTCATTCTTAGTTCATTGGAGCTAAGAATCTTGTTGCTCTTAGTTCATCGGAGCTCGGAGCCTTGTTGATATCCCCGGTGCTTTTGTGCCCGTGGATCTTGCTTCTCGGAGTCTTGGAGGCTCTTGGGATTTGGTGAGGACCCTCCAATCTTGTGGAGTGTGCCTCATCCTTGTAAAGGTTCTAGTTGTCAACCTCAACGGCAACATAGTGATTCGGGCCTATCCACATCGGTGGAATGACTCGAAGGAGATACGGTGTGGCATTTGAGGCCTACTCGGTGTTCCACTTTGGTGGCACCGCACCGCTCCAACGGAGATTAGCTTCCATTGGGAAGTGAACTTCAGGATAAATCTCCGCGTCACTATGTTCGGTTATTCCTCAACTTACCTTTACTAGTTACTACTAGCTTAGTCATATACTTACCTTGTGCTAGTTGTACTTGCTCAACATATAGGATTGTTCACCTAGTTGCATAATCTAGATAATCTATATATGAGCATTACCTTGTTAACTTGAAAAGGAAGTTAAAATTTGTAGTTAACCTATTCACCCCCCCCCCCCCCCTCTAGTTAACCTCTCGATCCTTCAATTGGTATCAGAGCCTCGTCTCTTTATATAGGCTTTACCGCCTAAAAGAGGAGGTAAGGATGGCCGATGATCCCGTCACCATGGATGGGATTCAAAAGCTCATCCAAGCTATGATTGATAGTTCCGAGAAAAAGATGGAGGGACTAATAAAAGAATTGACATCTCCATCTAGACAATCTAGTGAAAATATTATTTTAGATGAACATGGAAAACCCATTCCAACTAAAGAAGCATCTGCATCATCTTCACCATTAAATGGTAGTGATGGAAATTCTTTTGGCTTTACTTATAATAATGCTCCTAATGTTCAACATCCACATGTTTCTCATCTTGGTCCACCTCCTTTGGTGGATCGGCATCGTTTTACTAATTGGAAAGCTTCCATGAAGTCTTACATGTGCAGCTCTTCAATGCAAATATGGAGAATTGAGGATCTCTCGTGAAATCCAATCAACACCCAAAGAAAACAAAGGTGAGATGAGAGGATGACGTCCCTCTCCTCTCCCACCTCCCCCCCACCCCCTCCTCCTCCCATGGCGATGGTGACCGGAGCTAGTAGGTATGGAGGCCCTCCTTCACTGGGATTTCTCCCCGGGACTGGCCGTGGAATCACAGGTTCGTCGTAGGTTTGGTTCACCCCTCACCTTCTCCCCTTCATCCGGTCTTAAGGAGTTCTTCTTGGTGGTCTCTTTTTCTTCGGCTTCTTTCAAACTCACGGAAGAGTCAGTGGGTTTGGCCCTTCAATCATGTATTGGGGGTTTTCACAAGGATTTCAAGGTTTATCAACTTTCTGATGCACGATTCCGGTTTTCGGTGGCATCCAATAAAGTTGGCCATTTTATTTATCATCTCCGTGATCGTATTTGGCCGGATTTTATTTGCCATTTCACTCTCTTTAGGGGTGCTGACCCTAATCTTACTGGTTTTGTTCACTATGTTCATCGATCGTGGGCTTCGAATGTTGAAATTCAGGAGATATCTCAACGATCACCCCTACGTGTCAAGCATAAGCTGCACGTGCTCGAGGCCAGTGCACGTCATGATCACTCTGCTTCTGCTGAACTGGCCAAATTTGGTTTCTTTCGTGCGTCTGAGGCACCCATACGATCAGCTCCTATCGAGCAGCCTAGGGTTTCTTCACCTACCCATGTGCTGGTAGATGATCAGCCGCCGCCGGAGTCCTCGCCGGCGTTGTCCGCAGCCAATACTATTATTTCTTTTGGAAAGTTCAATGCACCGGTTATTACGGATGATCATTTTGGGAAAGGACATATTTTCTATTCTCCTTTATTTCGCCAGGAAATTGGTTCGGACTTGCCATCCACCACCCTCGAGAATATTGAAGATCTTAGAATGGCTGGTTATTCCGGGAAGGAGATTAAGGAGGCTCTATCTATTCCTTTTATCCCGCCTCAATCTCTGGTTTTTGAAATTTTGGGCCGTTGCTCCCGTTGTGGGCTCAAGGATCATCTCAAGCCCGAGTGCCATGGTGTTTGCAAGAATTTTCAGATTATTGGGTTTAAGTGTGTTGACTGCGATTCATCGGAGCCTTTTTCTTGTCCTACCGTTATTGGGCCGTCTTACACATCGGGCCCAACTATGGACGCTAGCCCATTGGCCCCCCTCCGGGATATCACTGAATCTGGGCCTCTTCCATGCTGCTTCCGTTGCTTGGAATTAGGACATATTAGGAAGGATTGTAAAAATGATAATAAATGTCTTGATTGCTTTGGGTGGGGTCACTTTGCCAGAGATTGCCCGATTAAGGTATATTGCAGATACTGTCACGCTGCAGATCATTTTATTCCGGATTGCCCGAAGATTATATGTCGGCGTTGCAAACTACCGGGCCATCAATCTACAGCTTGCCGTCAACGGTTTTTATGGGTACCAAAAGGAAGTACATCTCCTAATTTGGTAACTGGGGCGGTGGTCGTTTCACATTCTGGGCCCACTCCAGCTTTGACTCCACAAGACCAAGTTGGAGAACTGGAACGCCTAGCTATTCCTCTCGGCACCTCCGCTCCCCCCCTTGAGCAGAGCGCAACAATGGCGAACTTCCCGGTCAGGCCTTTTGATTTCGTTTCTGCCTACTCCAACATAGATCCTGGGCCAGATGACCGTCTCCAACGTGCTAGACTGGTGGTTGGTGATCCCCCCCCCCCCCCCGCACCAATGAAGACTCCGCCATTGTTCTGGTTAATCCCCCTGTCTCGGACAATCTTCGCCTGCACTGTTCTGGATCAGATTGTGGCTTCGGTCAATGAAGATTATGATAATATCATCACTGAGGTGGAGATTTCCATCCTAGGGGTGGGGCTTGTGAAATTTTCTTCTGCTGAAATCCGTGATATGATGGTGCGGGATAGCCCGCACCCATTTGATGTGTTTGATGAGGAGTCCTCTTTCACCTTCATTCGTCACGATGAGGGGATGAATATGCGAAGACCAGTTTTCAATCTTGATGCATGGATCCTTTTCCTGGCATTCCCCACGGATTACTTGACAGATTACTACATCAACAAAGCGGTGTCACTCTTTGGGAGACTTGTTCTCTGGCACCGTCCAGAGGCGAGCAGGTCGAGGGTACTGATGCGTGTCCAGCTGCGTAATACTCGAGAGGTTCCCCGCAGCATCATCGTTACCAGGGTTTCATCTCTTCCTGGGCATGGAGTGTCTTGGACGGTGCCCGTTTATGTTCTCAATAGCCGCCAGGATCTGGCAGGGCTGATTGATACTGAAGAACCCCCTCCGCCTATGAATGCATCGCCGCACCCATATGAGCTCCCATATCTGACAGCCATGCAGCAATATCATCTGGATATTCAGAGATTCAATGAGCAGCAGGCTGAGGCCAACTGGCAAGGTGATGTGATGGAGCAAGAGGAACCGCAAGAGGGTTGGGGACAGTGGCCTGCTGTGCCTCAAATTTATCTGGGTTTGGACATGAGGCAATATTTGGGGTACGATGGCCCATCACTGATGGATGGTGTGGCCAACTCGGATAATCTTTCTGATGATGCTATGGACGCCTGGAACGATCATGTTGAAGAGGTGGAACGTGCTGCGTTGGATGTCATTCTTGGGCACCCACCTGGGGTGCTCCACTTCAGACGTGCTGGTGGACAGTTGTCAGGTCTTGAGGTTCAGGCTGGAGCTGAGTACTGGGTGTTTTTTGGTGTGCTCATGCGTCAGGTTTACACCCGCACTATCCTCCCCTCTGCACCCGTGGATGAGAGCATCTACTTGGGCCACCTTGTCAACGCCATCATCTCTGCGGGAATGCAACACATGTGGGCAAGTTTTATCAGTACTGGTGCCCCCGCTGACATCGTGCCGACATCTGTCATCCGTATCGCACTCCATCTGCCCCAGGTTCCCCCTGATCCTGCCAATTGGATATCTGTGGAGCTCTCTCCTATTCTACGCGACTATCTGTCTGCTGTGAGGGGAGCTGCAGAGGAGGTGCTTACAGGCCATTCACTTCCTGACACCATGGAGATGGTTCGCGCAGACCTGGGATTTGTTCCTGACCTGCCCCAGATGAATGTTGCAGGGACTCTTTACCCTAGCCCCTCGTCCACTCCATCTATGCCTATCATGACTCGGGCCAAGGCTCGTGCGAGTAAGATCTCTACCCCACCTGTTGCTAGCCTTGTCAGACGTTGTACTAGGAATAACAACGATGGATTTATGCACATTGCCTTACCAGATAAGGCACCTAGGCGCCGCAGCTCATCTGTTCCCCGTGCGCTGGCACCTGCACAGATGCAGTTATCTGAGATGCAACGCATTGGTGTCGAGGAGTGTGGACTTTCCCCTGAAGATGTCTCAGAAGAGAAGTTGCTCCGTGATCCGTCTGCCTAGCTGCTTCCTCCAGTCACTGTGGTGGACGTGGCAGTCGATTGTGAATCTGCTTATGGCAATTTATCGTTTGTTTTGTTGGGTTTTTAGCCCTAAGTTTTATGTGATCAAAACATCGTATGATCGGTACCGAACCTATTTTGTGGCTGTGTTGCATACCTTAGATGTATGCTTTATGCTATCGTTCAGCACTTGCTCTGTTCGCCAATCTTTCTTTCCATGACGCCATCTACTTATGATCTGAAGCTTTGGCGAATTCTCTGTTGGAATATTCGGGGACTGAACAGCCCAGATAAATGGCCGCTTATTCTCAATAAGATTGAGGAAAGTATGGCTAATATTGTTTGTTTCCAGGAAACAAAAAGGGGTGAATTTGCCACACATTTTATTTAAAAATTCGCTCCTAAGCGTTTTGATCGTTTTGAGTATGTTCCCTCTGATGGTGCTTCGGGAGGTATACTTGTTCTTTGGATCGATCATCAATTCACGGGTGAAGTATTGTTATCTGAGCAATTCGGCATTGTACTGCTCTTTACATCACTAGCATCGATGGAATCCTTCCACCTTACTGTAGTTTATGGACCCTGTGAAGGTCTTGCGCGACAAAACTTTGTAGCGTGGCTTTTTAGCTTGGATATTGCGGAGGACGCCCTATGGTTACTTATTGGTGACTTTAACTTCTATCGTTTCTCGGACAGTAGAAACAAACCTGGAGCTAATACGGAGGATATGGAGATTTTCAATGAAATCATTAGTTTTCATGGTCTTATTGAGCTTCCAATCAAAGGTAGATCCCACACTTGGAGTAATATGCAGTTGGATCCCCTATTGACACATCTAGACTGGTTTTTCACTTCGATTGCCTGGACCACCACATACCCCAATTCGATGGTCACTCCATTGGCTAGACCTACATCTGACCATATCCCTTGTGTGCTATCCATTGGAACTTCCATTCCCAAAGCGCAAATCTTTCGATTTGAAAATTATTGGATTAGGATGCCTGGTTTTTATGACACTGTTAAAACTATTTGGGACATACATTGTCCAGGTGATAGTGCAAAGCGCATCTCATCTAAACTGAAATTATTGAAAGGTTTGAGGAAATGGCAACAAAGCATCTCGACTCTTAACCACTTTATCTCAAATTGTAATAATACTATTCTTCTTTTGGATTCTATTGAGGATGCTAGGCCTCTATTTATCACGGAATGGAATTTTCGCAATATGATCAAAGACCAGCTGGCCCATCTTCTTCGATGCAAATCGGATTATTGGAGAAACAGATGCACGGCCCACTGGGCTAAGAATGGCAGTGAAAATACATCTTTTTTTCACTCTATGGCTACCGTCAGTTATCGAGCCAACAACATCGCATCGCTTGTACGGGAGGACGGCTCCGTTACTTTTGATCATCATGAGAAGGCGGCACTGTTCCGAAGTACATTTCAAGCACGAATGGGGATTTCGGTAGGCATCGATAAAGATTTTGAATTTTCCTGCTACCTCCCACATCATGAGGGATTGGAATGCCTTTCCCGCTCATTCTCTCATGACGAAATCGATAATATGGTTAGATCCTTACCTATTGATAAGGCTCCGGGTCCAGATGGTTTCAACGGACAATTTATCAAAAGCTGCTGGCATATTATTAAAGAGGATTACTATAGATTATTTGAGGATTTTTGGCATGGAACTGTTAATTTACAGAGTATCAACGATGCATTCCTCACGATGATACCTAAGATCTATGCTCCTAGCCAAGCTAATGATTACAGGCCCATTTCATTACTTAATTCCTCTTTCAAGCTTTTGACTAAGATTCTAGCTAATCGACTTCAAGAGAACATTTTATCTATTGTCCACCAGAACCAATATGGTTTTCTTAAAAAACGCAACATTCAGGATTGCATTGCTTGGACTTATGAATACATTCACCGGGTCAAGGCATCTAGAGCTGAGGCAGTTATTATCAAGCTTGATTTCAGTAAAGCATTTGATGTTATTGAACATGATGCTCTCATACGTATTCTCATGGCCAGTGGTTTTGATGACAGATGGACGGGTTGGATTCAGTCTATTTTCAATACTGGTACATCTGCTGTACTGCTTAATGGAGTACCTGGCAAGAAATTTGTATGTAAGAGAGGGGTTCGTCAAGGCGATCCTCTCTCACCCATCCTTTTTGTGGAAGGTGCTGATCTTCTTCAGTCCATGGTCAATAGATTGATGATTGAAGGGGAGCTCACTGCACCACTCCCTATACCAGAGGCTGATTTTCCCATTGTTCAATACGCAGATGATACATTACTGATCACACAGGCTTGCTCTAGACAGCTATCAGTACTCAAGAATCTTCTTACTGTATTTGCAAAGGCCACTGGTCTGACAGTTAACTACTCCAAATCATGCATCATGCCACTCAATATCACGCAAGAACAACTGTTGGCCCTGGCCAATGTTTTTGGATGTTCGACTGGTGTTATGCCATTCACCTACTTGGGCCTCCCCCTGGGTACCACCAGACCCACAATTTCAGATCTTGCTCCACTAGCTGATCGTATGGAGAGAAGATTGAATGCATGCTCTAGATTTCTAGATTATGGTGGGCGTTTAGTCCTGATACAATCAGTCCTATCTTCTCTTCCTACCCATTTTTTGGGCTCACTCAAGCTCCCTAAAACTATTATTCGCTCATTTGATCGTATCCGACGTCACTGCTTATGGGCCAAGGATGGAGGATATGCTACACCTCAATCGTTAGCTGCTTGGGAGAAGGTGTGTGAGCCTAAAAAACATGGGGGTCTTGGCATCATGAATCTTGAGCTCCAAAATAATGCTCTCCTGATCAGATATTTGCACAAATTTTATAACCATTATGATACACCCTGGGTCAAACTTGTTTGGAACCTATATGATCACTCTCCACCACATGCTCAAGCCGTTAGGGGTTCATTCTGGTGGAGGGATATATTCAAGCTCATACCATTATATCGCAGTATTGCTCGATTCCGTATTGGAAACGGGTGTAATACTCTTTTCTGGAAAGATTATTGGCAGGGCAGCACTACACTTTGTGATCGTTGGCCTAGATTATATTCATTTGTACTTAATGAGGACTCATCCGTGGCTCAGATTTGTGATTCACATAATCTACAAGATACATTTGCTCTGCCTTTGTCTGTGCAAGAATATGAGGAATATCAGGACTTATCGCAGGTTATCGAGCAACTTGATCTGGACCCATCTAGTCATGATCATGTGCTTTATTGCTGGGGCAATGGACACTACAGCTCTTCACGATTTTATAAGTTCCTCTTTGCTAATATCCATTGCCATCCCCTCATCAGGGAGATATGGGCTTCCAGATGCCTCCCTAAACTGAAAGTATTCTTGTGGCTCTTCTTCAATGATCGATTGAACACTAGAGATCTTATGAGCCGCAGACATTGGCATCTACCTGAGGGTTATTCCTGTGTCCTACGTGACAGCAACACGTGTGAAACTGTTAGCCATCTGTTCTTTGAATGTAACTTTTCCAGGGATTGTTGGATTGCTCTTGGCGTTCATTGGGATCTCTCCAAGACCTTACTGGATATGATCACTTTGGCTATGTTGCAATTTCAAGGGCCCTGTTTTCTGGAGATCTTTTCTTGCGCTACATGGAACATATGGAAGGCTAGGAATGATCTTATCTTCCAATCCAAAGAGGCTACTTATTTGAGTTGGCATATTAGGTTTTCCTCTGATATCATGTTACATCAGTATAGAGTTAAAGACACTAGTAGGGGACCCCTCATTTCGTGGGTTAGGAACCTTGTCACATGATGTATTGTAGGATTAACTTTTTACCCCCTTGATCTACCTTTTGTAACACTTATGTAACTTTGGTGGCATTCTGTTTGCCCCCCATAATTTTGAAAATCTAACCGTAGGGATTTTTCCCTACGGTACAATCTTCAAAAAAAAATATGGAGAATTGTTGAAAAAGGGTATGAACCAAAGGACCCCGCAAATCTAAGCTCAAGTGACATCATAGATGAGCAACTCAACGCTCATGCTTTGCACATGTTGGAGAGGGTAATGGAAAAGGAAGGAGTTGAGCACATCCGGTCCTTCACTAGTGCAAAGAAAGCTTATGATGGTCTTTTCGATATGTTTGACGGCAATGTCAACCTCCAAAGGTCCAAGAGGTCAATCATTCAAATAAAAGTTGAACACTTTCATTTGGGTGATGGAGAGAACATAGAAGACATGTTTAGAAGACTCAAGGCTCTTGTAAATGATATGAGAGATAGTGGATTCACGGATTGTACGGAGAATTGGGTCAAGGAGAAATTTCTACTCACCTTGATGCCATACAATGAAAACATGGTGATGAATGTACAAGCAAGGGCCGACTATTTGGACCTATCCCCCAATGATGTCTTAGGTCTTTTTATCACTCTAAAGGTCATGAAGCAAACCTCCGATGATGTCATGGCCCGTGTAAACGGAGCAAAGAAAGCATCTCTTGCCTTGAAGGCCAAGGTCATTCCCCATGAATATAATGACTCAAGTGATGATGGTGGATCCACTCATGAGGTCTCCGAGAAAGAAATGAGTACATCACATGAAGAATGCTTGGCTCTTGCTCAACACAAGTGGTGGAAGAAGGGAGACTTTAGATCCAATGCCACCAAGAATAAAGGGAAGGAATCCTCAAGCACGAAGAAAGCAAGAACTTGCTTCAATTGTGGAGATTCTGAGCACTTCGTTGCCGAGTGCCCTTTCTAGAGTAGAATTGAGAATGGAGGAAGACTCATCAAGAAATCCACTTTCACTCCCAAGTCCAAGAACTTCATCAAGAGAGGCCCTCCTTGGGCATTGATTGCAAAATAAGTTGAGTACACATCCGGTGGTGAAGAGAGTGATGGTGAAGGCGAACAAGTGGGTATGGCGGCCATGGCTAGGGGCGTCGTACCTCCTAACTTAAGATCTCTCTTCTCCAACCCAAATGACCACAAGGGTCCTTCGAGTCACAAGTGCTTCATGGCCAAGGGTATACCCCCAAAGGTGACTCCTACACTTAAACTTGCTAACTCCTCTATTCCTTCACTACTAAATTGTGTCGAGGAAGACCCTTTGACAAACTTTGTTGAAAAACTAGAAGGAGAAACTAAATCTATCTTTGTCTCTCTCATGGATCAATTAAGTGAGGCACATGGCCTCATTGATGAACATGAGGAGAGAATAATGTTACTTGAAAAGTTTGCTCGTGATGATGCTAGTAAAATTGAGGAGCTTGAGAAAGCTCTAGATGAATCACATTGCTTAAGAGAAAGCATAGAAGAAACCTTTGCAATTGACATAGCTAAAGTAAAACTTGATTGTCAACATGCTTTTGCTAAGGTAACGGAATTCATGAGTTTAAATGATGCAACTAACCAAGGGTATAATGAACTCATTAAGGATTTTGATAAACTTAAAATTGATCATCGTACTATCTCAAATGAGCTCAAAACCTTAAAAGGAGTAAGAGTTGTGAATGAAAACTCTTGTGCTACTAACCCTTTGTGTGTCAAGGCAACTATCATTGAGGAGAACAATAGGTTGAAGGCACAACTCAACAAAGGTCTTGCCACATGCATCCAAGGCCAAAAGAACCTCAATGATCTTTTGAGTAATCATAAGAGAGTTATTGGCAAAGAAGGCCTTGGTTTTGGTTCCACATCCAAGGTGGCTTACAAGAAGAAGTCAACTCCCTCCACTAAATCTATTGTTTTTGTGAAGGAGGGGGAGTTGGCTAATGAGGAAGATGAGTTTGATATTATTGCTAAAAGTATTGTTCCTAGGAACACTACTACTCACAACAACTTTGCGGGAAAATATAACCCATCTTATGTGCTTCTTAAATCTATTAATGGTCATGTTTATGCAAAGTATGTAGGCACCTCATATGGTGATGATTACAAGCATGCTATTTGGGTTCCCAAGACCCTTGTGACTAACAAAAAAGGACCCATCCAAAAATGGGTACCTAAGACAAGAAGTTGATTCATTGTAGGGTTGTATTTCCGGTGGAACATCATGGATGATTGATAGTGGTTGTTCCGCACATATGACCGGAAGAAAAGAAGTATTAGAAGACTTGAAGCTCCAACTCCTCAAATTTGCTCATGTAACTATTGGTGATCGCTCACAACTTAAGGTATTGGGACATGGCAAGGTGGTCATTTCTTCGGATTCATCCATTGAGAAAGTCCTCCTTGTTGAGTCCCTTGGCTATAATCTTCTTTCCGTCTTGCAACTTTGTGAGTGCAATTTTACATGTGTATTTGGGCGTCATCATGTGCTTGTCCTTCACACTATTTCTCTTAAAGTAGCCTTTGTTGGATTTGTGGAAAACGGTATGTACATAGTGGATTTCTCGAAAGAAACTACACATATCGCCACATGTCTAATGGCTAAATCCGACGTGGGGTGGCTTTGGCATCGCCGCCTAGGACACGTCGGTATGAGAAATTTACAAACTCTTGTGAAGGGTGAGCATGTGCTAGGACTAACAAGTGTGAATTTTTCCAAAGATCGTCCTTGTAGCTCTTGTATTGCCGGAAAGATGCATGAGAAGAATCATCCCAAGACATCAATCATCGCCACAACAAGACCCTTTGAGCGCATTCACTTGGATTTATATGGGCCTCCCACATATGATAGTCTTGGTGGCAAGAAGTATTGTTTGGTTACTGTTGATGATTATACAAGATACACTTGGGTTTTCTACATCAAGAAGAAGAGTGAAACTCAAGAAAGATTCATAACTTGGGCCACCGAAGTGCAACGCCAATATGATACCAAGATCTTATCCATTAGGAGTGACAATGGGTCCGAGCTCAAGAACTACACCATGGATGAATTCTTGAGTGAAGAGGGGATAAGACATCAATATTCCGCCGCGTACACCCCTCAACAAAATGGTGTAGCGGAGAGGAAGAATCGCACACTTATTGATATGGCAAGAACTATGATGGCCGAATTCAAATCCCCATATAACTTTTGGGCCGAAGCCATCAACACCGCTTGTCATCTATCTAACCGACTCTTCCTTCGTCCGATGATTGGCATGACTCCATATGAGCTACTAACCGGTAACAAACCAAACCTCAAATATCTTCGAGTTTTTGGGTGCAAATGCCAAGTCTACATAAAGCGAACTAGATTGTCTAAGTTTGATGCTAGAACTTTTGAAGGCATTTTTGTTGGTTATGCCACGAACTCCCACACTTATAGAGTCTACAACATATCCACCGGGTGTGTTGAAGAATCTATGAATGTGGAATTTCATGAGGATAATGGCTCCCAAGTGGAGAAAATTGATTGTGATGTTGTAGGTGATGAACCGTCCTCCATAGCCATAGGAAGAATGGGTGTAGGTCCACTTATACCCGTTGAGGGACACCTTGTGGCAAATGAGGATGGAACTAGCTCCACGCAAGTGGAGCCCTCTGTAACACCCGGGGGATTTTCCCCCAACTAGAATTGTTTGCTTTTCTTTCTCATGGCATTGCATCACATGCATCATTTGCACCTTTGCTTGCAAACCAATTCAAAAACAAAACAAAAATTCAAACCAATTCAAATTTTCAAGCAATACACCTTTGTTTTCAAATCAAATTGTTTCCATAAAAATTGAATTGAAATTAAAAAATTGGCTTGGTTAATAAAATTCCTTTTATTAAAACCCTAATTTGAATTTCAAATTCAAACAACAAATAAATATTTGAAATTTTGAAAAAAAAAACTTGGTGCACTTGGGCATTCAATATGCTCAATGCAATAAAATTGTTTTCAAATTTTTTATAAAACCCTAAAACCCTTTCTTTCTCTCTTAACCCTTTGCTACAAAAAAAAATAAAAGAAAGAAACAGAATAAAAAAATCACCAGTGGGGAGGCAGGCCAAGTGGCCCACCTACCACCCACTGCCCAACCCCTTCTAGCCCACCTCCCCTTTCTTCTTCGTACGGACAGGAGGCAGACGTGACCTCCTGCCACCGCACCTGCCCCCCTCCACCATGGTCCCCCCTCTCGCCCTCCTTTATCTATCCAAGGAGAGGATCCCAAACCCTAGCCTCCCCTCTCCTCTCTTCCCCTCCTTCCGCCGCCACCTCTCCTTTCCACCCTCTGTTCTTCTATTTCCTCTGAACCTTTTGGTAGCGAGAGAGAGCACGGGAGGACCTCGTCGTCGCCATCATGATCTCCTTCGAGGTGATCTGACCGTGGGAATGGGACCAGTGCGTGCTCCTCGACGTTCCCATGGAAGAATCGGGAGCCGGATCGTCCTGGAACGCCGTCGCCAAGCTCGTCTTCCACCTCTGTCGGTCTGTCCGTGCGCACAGGATCGTCGCCTGCTGACCGTCTTCTCTGTCCATGCGCCAAACGACCACGCCGGACGCCCCACGGTGAGCCTTTCGTCCGCCTGGACCTCCTTCCCCTCCCCTTCCCTTGCTCTCTGTGCGTGCCTTCGAGCCGCGCCAGTCATGCACCGTCTGCTTCCGGTCGCCGACCACCGCATCTGCTGCATCCGTAGTCAGTTGCGTTCAGTTTCGTCAGGGAACACCCCGCTCGCACACTTCACCTAGTTACAGCTCTGTCCCCTTTCACAGGAAGGCACACAGCCCACTGGCAGCGCAACCGAGCCGCACCCCCTGGATCCCAGGTTCGAGTCCCCCTGGAAGCAAAAAGCCACCCCTTTTTTGTCCATTTTCTTTTATTCTCGAAAATCCAGAAAAACAGAACTGAGTCTTTATTTGTAAAATCAATAACAAATTGAAAAATCCTCCAATTTCAATGATTCAAATTTCTATGGATTCAGAATCTTGTGCTCTTTCTGTTAGTAACAAAGTTGCAACATGTTTCTGTAATAAATTTTGCACTAAATAATTAAATACAGAAATGGCTATTAAAATTTGAAACTTTGGAAATTCATAACTTGAGTTCTGTTCACCCAAATTGAGCAAACTTGGGCTCTAAAATTTTGTCTTAACAAACTCTACACAGTGGTATTTTATTTGGTCACAATTGAATTAAATTTGAACATGTTTACTTATGTTTACTAAAAGGGGCAGAATAAAAATGCTTATGGAAAAATGCATAATAAATTCAATAATGATCCAAAAATTATGTTTAATAGCTCAAAATGTTCATTGAAACATTTTATACATGTTTTCAACCTTTTCAATACAATTTGTTTACTGTTTTTCCTAATTAAAAGTGGTGCAATAATTCAATGCTTTAATTACACCTTTTAAATTGCAAAATTCATAACTTGGGCAATTCAAATCCAATTCCAACATGTAAAATATGTTTTCCATGCAAAATTGAATAAGCTTTCCAAATATAAACTTTGTTTTCTATTTTGAATAAATTAAATTGCTGAAAACAACTATTTCTTAATTAATGCATTTAAAATTGTCAATTTAATAACTTGCTCATCTACAATCCAAATTCCACAAATGAAATATGTATTCCATCTAAAATTTTGTGTTCTTTCCAAATATAAATTTTGTTATCTGTTTTGAACATTTAAAATTGGTGAAAACAACAAATGTTTATTTAAATCATTTAAAATGCCAAAGTTCATAACTTAATAAATAAAATTCCAAACTTGGTAAACAACATATCAAACTGAAGCTATTGTTGTTTTCTTATTGTTTTCATCATCCATGCATCATTCTAATCAACTTTCACATGATGGTTATTTGTAGATCATTTAATTCAACATTAATTCATGGGATTTTCCATATGCAATCCAAATTTCATATGGGCCCATTTAAATATGTTTACCATGTCAACTAGTTTATCTTTGATGCACCCTTTAACTTGTCATGCATATAAAATAGGATCATGCTGGATCTTTTGCCGTAATAGTAATTGTTGCATCCGGTGTTTGTTCTAGTTCGTTGCTTCTTCGCGGATAGGACGCTGAGATGATGTGAGCATCGACAAGTTCTGCGGATGTACCTCTACTTGCCGGATTCCAGGCAAGTATACTCACTTGCTGCCTATGGCTGCCTTTCATCACTTGTTACCGATTCTTTCCGTTGTCCTTATGCTAGCCTTATGATTCGATGCTTGTGTTCCGATCCCATCACATGTTTACCCTGCTGCCACGATATTGCCTTACCTCCACACCTATAACCCTGTTGTTTGTTGGCCTGTGTCGTACTAGCATGCTTAGGTTTGTTTGCGCTCTAGTCATGTTGTCCTTTGTTCTATCACCTGTTTAGTTGATAGTTGGGCTTGTCTTAATCAACAACATGTTAATGTTTTGGGTAATAATAATTTGATGATAAGGCACCGGCAGGAGGCCCGGCGTGGTTTTGAGGCCTGCTAGTGTCGACCTTGATTAGGAAAAGGGTCTTGTCCTACGATCCATGATGAGCGCGCTAACCGCATGTGGGAAGCGAGTATGGGCGCCCCCCGCAATTCTGATTCGATTCGCATCTCGTCCAAATCGCCTCATTTAGTTCGGGTTTTCCATTTGCCGCATGCATATGCAGGTGCGAACCCTTGGCGCCAGGGTGGAACTTTTGTAGTCGGCATTTAGGGAGACACGTTCTTAGAGTGCTATGAGGGTCCCCTTTTCTTCGTGGGGCTTGATTAGTCGTGCGCTCAATTGCACGGGGTTCTTTGGGCTTGATGCGAAGAAGTGTTGGGTTGTGTTGAGTGGCCTGCTTGGTGGGTTTGCTCCCCGCCTGGCGGGTCATTCTTACGTGTACGGCCAAATTGGTGCATCCCTGCAGGGTTAAATCTTCTCGAGAAGCCGTGTTGTCCGCGGTTATGGATGACTTGGTGAAAGTGCTGGCTAACAAGTACTCAGACAACTTACACCTAACGATGATAACTTGACTAGTAATATAGATTACCTCCACCATGAAAATGAATGTTACTTTAACCAACAGTGTGAGTTTCCTTGGGTTGCTTCCTTAGTAGGGGGTAACACTGGATGGGTATTGTTTGGTGAGTAGTTATAGTTGGTTTTGTCGCGCTATCTTATCCCTTTCTTTTAGCCGGATGTTGTAGCGCGTCTCTGTAGTTAGTTAGTGCAGCCCGCTGCCGCTTCTTTGCAATAATCCCTTCCTTTCCGTTGTACCAAAGTATTTGTATCTTGTGATGATTGGTTACGCTGGTATCATGTGAGTATGGTTTATCCACTTGCCAGTACTTAATAGTACTGACCCACAAATCCATTTCGTGGCTGCATATTCCACATTGCAGTCAACAGGTTTGAAGTCTGAAGACGTTAGCTTGGGAATCCCTCTGGCCTGGTCTGGGCAGGGATTGGACGCCATCGGTTATCTTCAGGACTCTTAGTCCAATTTGTATCTTGTCCGTAGTCGGACGCTATGTTGTTTCTTCCGCTGTTATTTGGATCTTTGTATTGTATCAGTTGTATCCTTGACTCGTTTGAGTCGTCTTGTATATACCTCTTCTGTTGTTGTTGTGGATTATTCGTGAACTGTTGTAATGGTATCAGAAATGACAACCTAGGATCTGATATTATGTGGATTCTGGCGGGAATGCTGAAATCCTCATAGTACCCGATCCAGGGGCGTCACAAATGGTATCAGAGCCTGTTTCCGATTCCCGATGTTGTTTCGATACGAATGGTTATCGAAGCAACGGGTCCGCAAAGCCTGTAGGATAACCTAGATAACGGCCGTGTTTCTAGAGTGTCAAAACTATTTGTGCTAAAACTATTTTGGAAACATCTCAATAGGATTCTTGTTTTCTCCTTATCTCTATTCTATTTCTCCTCCTACCTTATTTGTTTTGGAGTCTCTTCCCTTATCTATCTTTAAAGTTTTAGGATCCTACGTGGGTGGACGTTTTCTGAGCCTTTAACCTAATAGGTTCGATCGTCGGAAGATTCCTGGTGGAAGAACATCGTCATCAACCCGAGCAAGAATCTCTTGTTAGTGGTGTCGAGAAGCCCTTGTTAGTGGTGTCGAGGAGATCAACTAGAAGCATGAAGAATCGATAGTCGAACTTCTTTCCCCTCCCGGGTAAGTGGGTGGATTGCGAGGGCGCAATCCCTTGTTAGTGGTGTCGTCTGTAACACCCGGGGGATTTTCCCCCAACTAGAATTGTTTGCTTTTCTTTCTCATGGCATTGCATCACATGCATCATTTGCACCTTTGCTTGCAAACCAATTCAAAAACAAAACAAAAATTCAAACCAATTCAAATTTTCAAACAATACACCTTTGTTTTCAAATCAAATTGTTTCCATAAAAATTGAATTGAAATTAAAAAATTGGCTTGGTTAATAAAATTCCTTTTATTAAAACCCTAATTTGAATTTCAAATTCAAATTCAAACAACAAATAAATATTTGAAATTTTGAAAAACAAAACTTGGTGCACTTGGGCATTCAATATGCTCAATGCAATAAAATTGTTTTCAAATTTTTTATAAAACCCTAAAACCCTTTCTTTCTCTCTTAAACCTTTGCTACAAAAAAAATAAAAGAAAAAAACAGAATAAAAAAAAATCACCAGTGGGGAGGCAGGCCAAGTGGCCCACCTACCACCCACTGCCCAACCCCTTCTTGCCCACCTCCCCTTTCTTCTTCGTACGGACAGGAGGCAGACGTGACCTCCTGCCACCGCACCTGCCCCCCTCCACCATGGTCCCCCCCTCTCCCCCTCCTTTATCTATCCAAGGAGAGGATCCCAAACCCTAGCCTCCCCTCTCCTCTCTTCCCCTCCTTCCGCCGCCACCTCTCCTTTCCACCTCTGTTCTTCTATTTCCTCTGAACCTTTTGGTAGCGAGAGAGAGCACGGGAGGACCTCGTCGTCGCCATCATGATCTCCTTCGAGGTGATCTGACCGTGGGAATGGGACCAGTGCGTGCTCCTCGACGTTCCCATGGAAGAATCGAGAGCCGGATCGTCCTGGAACGCCGTCGCCAAGCTCGTCTTCCACCTCTGTCGGTCTGTCCGTGCGCACAGGATCGTCGCCTGCTGACCGTCTTCTCTGTCCATGCGCCAAACGACCACGCCGGACGCCCCACGGTGAGCCTTCCGTCCGCCTGGACCTCCTTCCCCTCCCCTTCCCTTGCTCTCTGTGTGTGCCTTCGAGCCGCGCCAGTCATGCACCGTCTGCTTCCGGTCGCCGACCACCGCATCTGCTGCATCCGTAGTCAGTTGCGTTCAGTTTCGTCAGGGAACACCCCGCTCGCACACTTCACCTAGTTACAGCTCTGTCCCCTTTCACAAGCAGGCACACAGCCCACTAGCAGCGCAACCGAGCCGCACCCCCTGGATCCCAGGTTCGAGTCCCCCTGGAAGCAAAAAGCCACCCCTTTTTTGTCCATTTTCTTCTATTCTCGAAAATCCAGAAAAACAGAACTGAGCGTTTATTTGTAAAATCAATAACAAATTGAAAAATGCTCCAATTTCAATGATTCAAATTTCTATGGATTCAGAATCTTGTGCTCTTTCTGTTAGTAACAAATTTGCAACATGTTACTGTAATAAATTTTGCACTAAATAATTAAATAAATTTTGCACTAAATAATTAAATACAGAAATGGCTATTAAAATTTGAAACTTTGGAAATTCATAACTTGAGTTCTGTTCACCCAAATTGAGCAAACTTGGGCTCTAAAATTTTTTCTTAACAAACTCTACACAGTGGTATTTTATTTGGTCACAATTGAATTAAATTTGAACATGTTTACTTATGTTTACTAAAAGGGGCAGAATAAAAATGCTTATGGAAAAATGCATAATAAATTCAATAATGATCCAAAAATTATGTTTAATAGCTCAAAATGTTCATTGAAACATTTTATACATGTTTTCAACCTTTTCAATACAATTTGTTTACTGTTTTTCCTAATTAAAAGTGGTGCAATAATTCAATGCTTTAATTACACCTTTTAAATTGCAAAATTCATAACTTGGGCAATTCAAATCCAATTCCAACATGTAAAATATGTTTTCCATGCAAAATTGAATAAGCTTTCCAAATATAAACTTTGTTTTCTATTTTGAATAAATTAAATTGCTGAAAACAACTATTTCTTAATTAATGCATTTAAAATTGTCAATTTAATAACTTGCTCATCTACAATCCAAATTCCACAAATGAAATATGTATTCCATCTAAAATTTTGTGTTCTTTCCAAATATAAATTTTGTTATCTGTTTTGAACATTTAAAATTGGTGAAAACAAAAAATGTTTGTTTAAATCATTTAAAATGCCAAAGTTCATAACTTAATAAATAAAATTCCAAACTTGGTAAACAACATATCAAACTGAAGCTATTGTTGTTTTCTTATTGTTTTCATCATCCATGCATCATTCTAATCAACTTTCACATGATGGTTATTTGTAGATCATTTAATTCAACATTAATTCATGGGCTTTTCCATATGCAATCCAAATTGCATATGGGCCCATTTAAATATGTTTACCATGTCAACTAGTTTATCTTTGATGCACCCTTTAACTTGTCATGCATATAAAATAGGATCATGCTGGATCTTTTGCCGTAATAGTAATTGTTGCATCCGGTGTTTGTTCTAGTTTGTTGCTTCTTCGCGGATAGGACGCTGAGATGATGTGAGCGTCGACAAGTTCTGCGGATGTACCTCTACTTGCCGGATTCCAGGCAAGTATACTCACTTGCTGCCTATGGCTGCCTTTCATCACTTGTTACCGATTCTTTCCGTTGTCCTTATGCTAGCCTTATGATTCGATGCTTGTGTTCCGATCCCATCACATGTTTACCCTGCTGCCACGATATTGCCTTACCTCCACACCTATAACCCTGTTGTTTGTTGGCCTGTGTCGTACTAGCATGCTTAGGTTTGTTTGCGCTCTAGTCCTGTTGTCCTTTGTTCTATCACTTGTTTAGTTGATAGTTGGGCTTGTCTTAATCAACAACATGTTAATGTTTTGGGTAAAAATAATTTGATGATAAGGCACCGGCAGGAGGCCCGGCGTGGTTTTGAGGCCTGCTAGTGTCGACCTTAATTAGGAAAAGGGTCTTGTCCTCCGATCCATGATGAGCGCGCTGACCGCATGTGGGAAGCGAGTATGGGCGCCCCCCGCAATTCTGATTCGATTCGCATCTCGTCCAAATCGCCTCATTTAGTTCGGGTTTTCCATTTGCCGCATGCATATGCAGGTGCGAACCCTTGGCGCCAGGGTGGAACTTTTGTAGTCGGCATTTAGGGAGACACGTTCTTAGAGTGCTATGAGGGTCCCCTTTTCTTCGTGGGGCTTGATTAGTCGTGCGCTCAATTGCACGGGGTTCTTTGGGCTTGATGCGAAGAAGAGTTGGGTTGTGTTGAGTGGCCTGCTTGGTGGGTTTGCTCCCCGCCTGGCGGGTCATTCTTACGTGTACGGCCAAATTGGTGCATCCATGCAGGGTTAAATCTTCTCGAGAAGCCGTGTTGTCCGCGGTTATGGATGACTTGGTGAAAGGGCTGGCTAACAAGTACTCAGACAACTTACACCTAACGATGATAACTTGACTAGTAATATAGATTACCTCAACCATGAAAATGAATGTCACTTTAACCAACAGTGTGAGTTTCCTTGGGTTGCTTCCTTAGTAGGGGGTAACACTGGATGGGTATTGTTTGGTGAGTAGTTATAGTTGGTTTTGTCGCGCTATATTATCCCTTTCTTTTAGCCGGATGTTGTAGCGCGTCTCCGTAGTTAGTTAGTGCAGCCCGCTGCCGCTTCTTTGCAATAATCCCTTCCTTTCCGTTGTACCAAAGTATTTGTATCTTGTGATGATTGGTTACGCTGGTATCATGTGAGTATGGTTTATCCACTTGCCAGTACTTAATAGTACTGACCCACAAATCCATTTCGTGGCTGCATATTCCACATTGCAGTCAACAGGTTTGAAGTCTGAAGACGTTAGCTTGGGAATCCCTCTGGCCTGGTCTGGGCAGGGATTGGACGCCATCGGTTATCTTCAGGACTCTTAGTCCAATTTGTATCTTGTCCGTAGTCGGACGCTATGTTGTTTCTTCCGCTGTTATTTGGATCTTTGTATTGTATCAGTTGTATCCTTGACTCGTTTGAGTCGTCTTGTATATACCTCTTCTGTTGTTGTTGTGGATTATTCGTGAACTGTTGTAATGGTATCAGAAATGACAACCTAGGATCTGATATTATGTGGATTCTGGCGGGAATGCTGAAATCCTCATAGTACCCGATCCAGGGGCGTCACAAATGGTATCAGAGCCTGTTTCCGATTCCCGATGTTGTTTCGATACGAATGGTTATCGAAGCAACGGGTCCGCAAAGCCTGTAGGATAACCTAGATAACAGCCGTGTTTCTAGAGTGTCAAAACTATTTGTGCTAAAACTATTTTGGAAACATCTCAATAGGATTCTTGTTTTCTCCTTATCTCTATTCTATTTCTCCTCCTACCTTATTTGTTTTGGAGTCTCTTCCCTTATCTATCTTTAAAGTTTTAGGATCCTACGTGGGTGGACGTTTTCTGAGCCTTTAACCTAATAGGTTCGATCGTCGGAAGATTCCTGGTGGAAGAACATCGTCATCAACCCGAGCAAGAATCTCTTGTTAGTGGTGTCGAGAAGCCCTTGTTAGTGGTGTCGAGGAGATCAACTAGAAGCATGAAGAATCGATAGTCGAACTTCTTTCCCCTCCCGGGTAAGTGGGTGGATTGCGAGGGCGCAATCCCTTGTTAGTGGTGTCGTCTGTAACACCCGGGGGATTTTCCCCCAACTAGAATTGTTTGCTTTTCTTTCTCATGGCATTGCATCACATGCATCATTTGCACCTTTGCTTGCAAACCAATTCAAAAACAAAACAAAAATTCAAACCAATTCAAATTTTCAAACAATACACCTTTGTTTTCAAATCAAATTGTTTCCATAAAAATTGAATTGAAATTAAAAAATTGGCTTGGTTAATAAAATTCCTTTTATTAAAACCCTAATTTGAATTTCAAATTCAAATTCAAACAACAAATAAATATTTGAAATTTTGAAAAACAAAACTTGGTGCACTTGGGCATTCAATATGCTCAATGCAATAAAATTGTTTTCAAATTTTTTATAAAACCCTAAAACCCTTTCTTTCTCTCTTAAACCTTTGCTACAAAAAAAATAAAAGAAAGAAACAGAATAAAAAAAAATCACCAGTGGGGAGGCAGGCCAAGTGGCCCACCTACCACCCACTGCCCAACCCCTTCTTGCCCACCTCCCCTTTCTTCTTCGTACGGACAGGAGGCAGACGTGACCTCCTGCCACCGCACCTGCCCCCCTCCACCATGGTCCCCCCCCTCTCCCCCTCCTTTATCTATCCAAGGAGAGGATCCCAAACCCTAGCCTCCCCTCTCCTCTCTTCCCCTCCTTCCGCCGCCACCTCTCCTTTCCACCTCTGTTCTTCTATTTCCTCTGAACCTTTTGGTAGCGAGAGAGAGCACGGGAGGACCTCGTCGTCGCCATCATGATCTCCTTCGAGGTGATCTGACCGTGGGAATGGGACCAGTGCGTGCTCCTCGACGTTCCCATGGAAGAATCGAGAGCCGGATCGTCCTGGAACGCCGTCGCCAAGCTCGTCTTCCACCTCTGTCGGTCTGTCCGTGCGCACAGGATCGTCGCCTGCTGACCGTCTTCTCTGTCCATGCGCCAAACGACCACGCCGGACGCCCCACGGTGAGCCTTCCGTCCGCCTGGACCTCCTTCCCCTCCCCTTCCCTTGCTCTCTGTGTGTGCCTTCGAGCCGCGCCAGTCATGCACCGTCTGCTTCCGGTCGCCGACCACCGCATCTGCTGCATCCGTAGTCAGTTGCGTTCAGTTTCGTCAGGGAACACCCCGCTCGCACACTTCACCTAGTTACAGCTCTGTCCCCTTTCACAAGCAGGCACACAGCCCACTAGCAGCGCAACCGAGCCGCACCCCCTGGATCCCAGGTTCGAGTCCCCCTGGAAGCAAAAAGCCACCCCTTTTTTGTCCATTTTCTTCTATTCTCGAAAATCCAGAAAAACAGAACTGAGCGTTTATTTGTAAAATCAATAACAAATTGAAAAATGCTCCAATTTCAATGATTCAAATTTCTATGGATTCAGAATCTTGTGCTCTTTCTGTTAGTAACAAATTTGCAACATGTTACTGTAATAAATTTTGCACTAAATAATTAAATAAATTTTGCACTAAATAATTAAATACAGAAATGGCTATTAAAATTTGAAACTTTGGAAATTCATAACTTGAGTTCTGTTCACCCAAATTGAGCAAACTTGGGCTCTAAAATTTTTTCTTAACAAACTCTACACAGTGGTATTTTATTTGGTCACAATTGAATTAAATTTGAACATGTTTACTTATGTTTACTAAAAGGGGCAGAATAAAAATGCTTATGGAAAAATGCATAATAAATTCAATAATGATCCAAAAATTATGTTTAATAGCTCAAAATGTTCATTGAAACATTTTATACATGTTTTCAACCTTTTCAATACAATTTGTTTACTGTTTTTCCTAATTAAAAGTGGTGCAATAATTCAATGCTTTAATTACACCTTTTAAATTGCAAAATTCATAACTTGGGCAATTCAAATCCAATTCCAACATGTAAAATATGTTTTCCATGCAAAATTGAATAAGCTTTCCAAATATAAACTTTGTTTTCTATTTTGAATAAATTAAATTGCTGAAAACAACTATTTCTTAATTAATGCATTTAAAATTGTCAATTTAATAACTTGCTCATCTACAATCCAAATTCCACAAATGAAATATGTATTCCATCTAAAATTTTGTGTTCTTTCCAAATATAAATTTTGTTATCTGTTTTGAACATTTAAAATTGGTGAAAACAAAAAATGTTTGTTTAAATCATTTAAAATGCCAAAGTTCATAACTTAATAAATAAAATTCCAAACTTGGTAAACAACATATCAAACTGAAGCTATTGTTGTTTTCTTATTGTTTTCATCATCCATGCATCATTCTAATCAACTTTCACATGATGGTTATTTGTAGATCATTTAATTCAACATTAATTCATGGGCTTTTCCATATGCAATCCAAATTGCATATGGGCCCATTTAAATATGTTTACCATGTCAACTAGTTTATCTTTGATGCACCCTTTAACTTGTCATGCATATAAAATAGGATCATGCTGGATCTTTTGCCGTAATAGTAATTGTTGCATCCGGTGTTTGTTCTAGTTTGTTGCTTCTTCGCGGATAGGACGCTGAGATGATGTGAGCGTCGACAAGTTCTGCGGATGTACCTCTACTTGCCGGATTCCAGGCAAGTATACTCACTTGCTGCCTATGGCTGCCTTTCATCACTTGTTACCGATTCTTTCCGTTGTCCTTATGCTAGCCTTATGATTCGATGCTTGTGTTCCGATCCCATCACATGTTTACCCTGCTGCCACGATATTGCCTTACCTCCACACCTATAACCCTGTTGTTTGTTGGCCTGTGTCGTACTAGCATGCTTAGGTTTGTTTGCGCTCTAGTCCTGTTGTCCTTTGTTCTATCACTTGTTTAGTTGATAGTTGGGCTTGTCTTAATCAACAACATGTTAATGTTTTGGGTAAAAATAATTTGATGATAAGGCACCGGCAGGAGGCCCGGCGTGGTTTTGAGGCCTGCTAGTGTCGACCTTAATTAGGAAAAGGGTCTTGTCCTCCGATCCATGATGAGCGCGCTGACCGCATGTGGGAAGCGAGTATGGGCGCCCCCCGCAATTCTGATTCGATTCGCATCTCGTCCAAATCGCCTCATTTAGTTCGGGTTTTCCATTTGCCGCGTGCATATGCAGGTGCGAACCCTTGGCGCCAGGGTGGAACTTTTGTAGTCGGCATTTAGGGAGACACGTTCTTAGAGTGCTATGAGGGTCCCCTTTTCTTCGTGGGGCTTGATTAGTCGTGCGCTCAATTGCACGGGGTTCTTTGGGCTTGATGCGAAGAAGAGTTGGGTTGTGTTGAGTGGCCTGCTTGGTGGGTTTGCTCCCCGCCTGGCGGGTCATTCTTACGTGTACGGCCAAATTGGTGCATCCATGCAGGGTTAAATCTTCTCGAGAAGCCGTGTTGTCCGCGGTTATGGATGACTTGGTGAAAGGGCTGGCTAACAAGTACTCAGACAACTTACACCTAACGATGATAACTTGACTAGTAATATAGATTACCTCAACCATGAAAATGAATGTCACTTTAACCAACAGTGTGAGTTTCCTTGGGTTGCTTCCTTAGTAGGGGGTAACACTGGATGGGTATTGTTTGGTGAGTAGTTATAGTTGGTTTTGTCGCGCTATATTATCCCTTTCTTTTAGCCGGATGTTGTAGCGCGTCTCCGTAGTTAGTTAGTGCAGCCCGCTGCCGCTTCTTTGCAATAATCCCTTCCTTTCCGTTGTACCCAAAGTATTTGTATCTTGTGATGATTGGTTACGCTGGTATCATGTGAGTATGGTTTATCCACTTGCCAGTACTTAATAGTACTGACCCACGAATCCATTTCGTGGCTGTATATTCCACATTGCAGTCAACAGGTTTGAAGTCTGAAGACGTTAGCTTGGGAATCCCTCTGGCCTGGTCTGGGCAGGGATTGGACGCCATCGGTTATCTTCAGGACTCTTAGTCCAATTTGTATCTTGTCCGTAGTCGGACGCTATGTTGTTTCTTCCGCTGTTATTTGGATCTTTGTATTGTATCAGTTGTATCCTTGACTCGTTTGAGTCGTCTTGTATATACCTCTTCTGTTGTTGTTGTGGATTATTTGTGAACTGTTGTAATGGTATCAGAAATGACAACCTAGGATCTGATATTATGTGGATTCTGGCGGGAATGCTGAAATCCTCATAGTACCCGATCCAGGGGCGCCACACCCTCTACATCAACCACCAATCAAATGGTAGACCAAGAGCAAGAAGAAGACCGTCATGTGGATACCTCTCATCAATAAAGTGATCAAGATCCACCAAATGATAATGGTGGAAATGATTTTGGTGCTTTGTCACCAAGAACTCCAATACGAGTGGACAATGGCCTTGATGAAGGAAATGATGAGGATATTCCCCCCAATGAAAATCCCGATGATGCACTTGTTCGTATCATGACTCGTCAAGCATCAAGATTGCAACAAAAGTCACTATATCAAAAGAACATCATTGGTGGCTTGGGGAGAAGTGTCTCCACTCGTGGACAAGTACTCAAGTTTTGCGGTTTTCATTCATATGTCTCTCATGTTGAACCCATCAAAGTTTATGATGCTCTTGAAGATGAAGATTGGGTTCAAGCTATGCTTGAAGAGCTCCATAATTTTGAAAGAAACAAAGTATGGTCACTAGTGGAAAGACCCAAGGATCATAATATCATTGGAACTAAATGGGTGTTCAAAAACAAGCAAGATTCTCATGGGCAAGTGATTCGCAACAAGGCTCGATTGGTTGCTCAAGGCTACTCTCAAGTCGAAGGACTTGACTACGGTGAAACTTTCGCTCCCGTAGCTAGGCTTGAATCCATTCGTATATTACTTGCATTTGCCACTAGTCATAACTTCATCTTGCATCAAATGGATGTTAAAAGTGCTTTTCTAAATGGACCTCTAAATGAAATGGTATATGTTAAGCAACCTCCGGGGTTCGAGGATCCCAAGTATCCTAACCACGTCTACTTCCTCCATAAGGCTTTGTATGGCCTCAAACAAGCTCCACGTGCTTGGTATGATCATTTAAAGGAGTTCTTAGTGGATCGTTGTTTCGTACTTGGGGTAATTGATCACACTCTCTTTACCAAAAGTGTATATGGACATTTCTTTGTATGCCAAGTATATGTTGATGATATTATATTTGGATCCACTAACGTGAGTTTTGTAGATCAATTTGCAAAACTAATGACAAGTGAATTTGAGATGTCTATGATGGGAAAATTAGAGTTCTTTCTAGGCTTTGAGATCAAGCAATATTATGAAGGGACTTTTATTTGTCAAGCCAAATATATTCAAGACATGCTCAAGAAATTTGATATGAACAATGCCAAACCACTACCTTATCCAATGCCAACAACCACGAATCTTACTATGGATCATGAAGGTATACCGGTAGACCCCAAACTTTATCGATCTATCATTGGATATTTGCTTTACCTTTGTGCATCTAGACCGGACATTATGTTTAGTGTGGGTTTGTGTGCAAGATTTCAATCTAACCCCAAGGAAAGCCATATGATTGCGGTCAAGAGGATTCTTAGGTACTTGGTTGACACTCCCACACATGGGCTTTGGTATCCATCAAACACAACTTTTGATCTTGTGGGATACTCGGATGCGGATTGGGGAGGTGACAAAGTGGATAGAAAATCAACCTCGGGTGCTTGCCAATTCCTTGGTAGGTCCCTTGTGTGTTGGTCTTCCAAGAAGCAAAATTGCATTGCCACCCTCTCCACGGAAGCGGAGTATATTTCTGCCGCAAGTTGTTGCTCTCAAGTCTTATGGATGAGGCAATGTCTTAAGGATTTTGGAATTAAGATTAAGACAATGCCTCTTTTATGTGACAATGAGAGTGCTATTAAGATTGGTCACAATCCGGTACTTCATGGCAAGACCAAGCATATTGAGATTCGGTATCATTTTATTCGGGATCATGTGGCCAATGGTGATATCTCACTTTCTTATGTCAACACTAAAGATCAACTTGCCGACATCCTTACCAAGCCTCTAGATGTGAAGAGATTCAAGGAATTGAGGAGTGATCTCAACATCGTATGTGGAAGCAATTTTAGTTGATTGAAAATCTTGCATACACACCCTTACTAGACTCTTATTTGGATTCTAGATGCACGCATAGACATAGGGGGAGTGTAGCTCAATCAATGAGCCAACACTAACTTTATAATGCATAAATAAACATTTTTAATGACATCATGTGCTTCAATGATGAGTTTCGACAATGCACCCAAGATACATCTTCGCGGTGACATATCGAACATACTCATACATGGTGGCTACGGCCACCGCCCAATTTTTGGTTGGTGTTTATATCAATGAGACATTTGTGTTCGAGTGTTCACTCATTTGCCTTTCCACGTGTTTTCATATGTCATTCGTATCCAATGTTGCTCATTTCGTTTCTCATTTTTTTTTTCTCCGTTGGATACAAATGAAAACATCATATGCATGTCATCATCCTCATTTCATTCGTGCACATGGTCAAATAAAATTGCTCTAAGAAACAACCTCACGAAAACGTGCTATTAAGACACTAGCTTCACCTTGTCGTTTTTGTTTATTAGAGTATATGTCATGAAAATCCTTGAATTGGAAATTTTTTTGTTTTTTTTGTTGCGTGTTGTGGCTTGGTAGTTGTGTAGGTTCACTTTGCTTTAGGATTTTTTTTACAAAAAAAAAACACACACACACAAACCCAAACCAACCCAACAGCCGAAAAAAAAAACAAAAACAAAAAAAAACACGCGCGCGCTCGCTCCACCCCGGCCCCTGCCACCGCCGAGCCGGCCCCAGGCCGGGTGCCAAGCCGGGGCGCTCGGGCACCTGCCCGGCCTTGCGCTGCCCCGCGCCGGCCCCGGGCCGGGAGCTAGGCCGGGGTGCTCGGCCCCCATGCCGGCCCCGCCTCCGTTGCACGCCGGCCCCAGGCCGGCCTCACGCCAACACGCCGCGCTCGCCCGGCCAGGCCGGCCACACGCCCGGCCCCAGGCCGGGGTGGGCGCCTCACGCACATACACACACACGCACACCTCACGCACGCACGCACACCCCCCCCATCCCCTCTTCTTCCTCCCCCCATCCTCCATTAGAGCTCCTTAGGTGCTCTCCCCTACCCCCTCCCCCCCACCTCCCTAGCCCATCTCTACCGCCCAAAATCACGGATCCGCAAGCCCTCGTCCTTCTCCGCCACCTCCTCCACACGGATTTCTTGTTGGCCCCTTATTGGAGGAGATCGGTCCCTTTTATTGCCTAGTGCCTTTTGTTTGACGATGGCTTCGAACTCGGGTATTTTTTCTTTGGGCTTTTCTATAGATTACGTGTATGTGAGTGCTATCAATCGGTGTGCTAGTGCTAGTGTTCATGTGTTAGGATTTTTTTCCCATCTATTCATGCTAGGGTTCATGCCGCTCATATGTCACTAGATTAATTCCTATGTCATGCTACATTGATGTTATATGCTCCTCATGATCTAGTCGTACGATACTATGCTTTCCCTCAACAAAAATTCCTATGCCATGTTTTACCCTCAACAAACACTCCTATAGCCGTGTGATACTATGTTAGTTTCTATGTTTTTTTTCATGGTTGGCCATGGTTCAACAAAAATTCCACATTATTGATATGATTTGGTCTAGTGTCGTGATTCTAAATTATTATGTTCATCATGACATGATGCGTATGCTATGTCCTATTTTTTACATAATAAAGGTGTTTATAGTATCATGCCCACACCAACACAATCCTATACCAATGCTATGATAATGTGCTCACACTAATAACAATGTGCGTTGTCCTCATTAATATTGTGTTTCGTTTTTCTTACCATGGCGCTATCACATACATTCATGGATTATTTTTTTTCTATCAAACCACGACCATGTGCACTCATCATCATGCTCCATATCCATGCATCATATGTTTCAGGTGATTCCAATCCTCAAAATGAGTCCGACGTCCCCCGCTCTCTGCGCCCTCGCAACCCTCGCAAGAAGAGTGCCGCGGATGTTGCTGGTTCTACTCCCTCATGGAGACATGGTCCATCTCTGCCAATCAATCCACAGGAACCCGTTGTCACGAACTGGGGTGGTCTTAGCACCACCGACTTTGAGGAAGCAAGGCTGAAATTTAATCCTTATGAGTTTGGTGAACGCACATGCCCTGATCCAAGGTTCTATTGCAAGATGCATCAAATTATGCATGACTTTATTCTTGGCAAGCTTCAGCATGGTCATGTGGATCAACATTACTTTGATATTGAGTATACTCGCACCAAGTGGCCTGAAGTTATGGAACTCATGGACTACCACAACATCACTCCCCTCATGGGTGACAATCTTGCCTATCCATTTTCCCCAGAGCTGCTCAAGGAGTTTTATGCTACCGTTCACTTCTCATCTGGCGGCCCCACGCGGCTACCGCGTACGTTGACATGGATGAGCGGTGGCTCCAAGTGTGTTGCTACTATGGATGATTTTGGTACTATTCTGGGTATTCCCGAGTATCGGTTTGATTATATGTTCTATTTCCACATTCATGGTGATTCCAAGAATTTTATGAAAGCCAAGGAGGGTATTCGCCATTGCTATCCCGAAGGTACCGGCTCCATGCATATTCCTAAAGTCAAGTTCTTTTCTGAACATTGGTATATGGTGCACGCTATTCTTCGCAATACCATCAATGCCAAATTTGGTGAGAAGGGCGAGGTACGCAAGTGGATGATCAACCTTCTATATCACATTGAGTCTCAAATGAGGGCCAAGAAGCAATTGGATGTTCTGGATTACATGTGGCATGAGATGCAGACTGTGGTTCGTGAGAAGCGGGTTCCCATCTATGGCTCGTATATTCAGCGCCTTATTGAGACCAAGATCCCAGCTGGTCTCATCAACAATTATGCCAAGGTGACTCCCAAGAAGTCTATTCTCATGCTTGATGCTGCGCCTGACTCTGCTGATGATCCACGGCCTAAGCGCACCCGCACCGAGTCCTTTGCTCCTAGTACATCTCAGGGGGTGCGCCGCTCTCCTTCTCCAAGTCCTCCTCCTGAAACTTTCAGCCTTAATAAGATTCTCCAGAAGATGAACTGCTTCTTCATTGATAAGCAACATCAGGATTATGAGGCCTATCGCAAGGGCAAGGCCTCTAGTCGCCGTCAGCGTTCCATCCGGACTGCTCTTCAGATTCCCCTTAGTCCTCCCAGCTCAGAAGAGATTTCAGAGAATCTGTGGAAGTCTCAGCATACTTATTGGTGTGGAGATGATGCTAGCTCACTCGGCTCGTTTGCGGCGCCCTACACTACCACTGCCAGCTCCAGTCAGGTTCCTCCAGAGGAATTCATTGAGGAAGATGATGAGATGGGCGACGAGTGATTGGGATTGCATTTTTCTCCCTTTTTGGTGTATGATGCCAAGGGGGAGAAACACTCACGCATTGCATTGCATTTCATGCATCCATTTGCGTCTTATCTTTGCTATTTGCTTTCGTTGAGACTATTTGTGTGGTTTGGTGAACTTTGGTGTTATTGTAAGACTATGTCTTTATTTATCTATCGTACTTTCTATCTATATATTATGCGTGTGATAGTTGATATCTTGAAGATCATAGCAAGGCTATTATGTTATTTCATCTACTCACTATTTGATGTGTTGCTATGGTAAGATCATTCTAGTGGTAAATACTATTGCTCATCTTTGTGTTCATACATGTGTATCCTCAATGTTAAAATCATGATTGGATAAATTCTCGCACTTCACATAAGTATATCGTAGTCACATCATATACTACATTGTCTTATAAAACATAGTATGAAGATGAGATTATGTTAGGTGCACTCAACATGATTTTCAAATATACATGTCAATTGTTTTGGGCACACAAATAGGGGGAGTACGAATATATGCTAATTCTCTCACAAATAGCCATGCAAAATTATTTCTTACGCAAATCCGTATGTTGTCATCAAACATCAAAAAGGGGGAGATTGAAAGAACATAGTTCCTAAATCCTATTTTGAGTGTTTGATTACAACATATAGATGGACTAATGTGTTTTGCTAAGTGTACTCAGAAAAGATCTACCCGTAAACATCATACAAGTTGCAGCAATAAGGGAGAAAAGCTTACGGAAAAAGATGCGGAAGAAAGAAGAAGAAACGAAGAAGAAAGGAAAAAGAGAGAAGAAGAAAAGGGGTGGCCGGCCTGCCTGGCCGGGCTCTAGGCCGGGCTGGCGCCTGCCTCGCGGTGCCCCACGCCGGCCCCACGCCGGGTGCCAGGCCGGGCTGCTCGGGTGGGGGTCCGGCCTCACCCCACCGCCCTCGCCGGCCCCAGGCCGGGCACTTCGGGTGGGGGTCCGGCCCCGCCCTGCTCCCACGCCGGCCCCAGGCCGGGCTGCCTGGCCGGCTCGCCACCCCACGCCGGCCTCCCTCTCTCGTCCACGCCGGCCCCAGGCCGGGTGCTAGGCCGGGTGGGTTTGGCCCGGCCCTGGCTGCCCCAGGCCGGCCAGGCCGGGGGGCGCTGTAAGGTGAAAACTGCCCCCCCCCCCCCCAACGACCGTATTTCTTACGGGTATAAAGAGGGCGTCTCCACCTACCTCCTTGCTTTGTTAATCTCACCCACACTTTCTCACACCACCATTGATTGACCAAGCTCAAGCTCAAGAACAAGATCTCCACAAATCCCCAACCAAAGCTCGTGATACTTTGGGATTTGAAGGAGACACCCCCGATCTACAACTCCACCGAGTCGATTAGAAATCCACCCACTCATCCCTTAGGGATCTTGTCATTCTTAGTTCATTGGAGCTAAGAATCTTGTTGCTCTTAGTTCATCGGAGCTCGGAGTCTTGTTGATATCCCCGGTGCTTTTGTGCCCGTGGATCTTGCTTCTCGGAGTCTTGGAGGCTCTTGGGATTTGGTGAGGACCCTCCAATCTTGTGGAGTGTGCCTCATCCTTGTAAAGGTTCTAGTTGTCAACTTCAACGGCAACATAGTGATTCGAGGCTATCCACATCGGTGGAAGGACTCGAAGGAGATACGGTGTGGCATTTGAGGCCTACTCGGTGTTCCACTTTGGTGGCACCGCACCGCTCCAACGGAGATTAGTTTCCATTGGGAAGTGAACTTCAGGATAAATCTCCGCGTCACTATGTTCGGTTATTCCTCAACTTACCTTTACTAGTTACTACTAGCTTAGTCATATACTTACCTTGTGCTAGTTGTACTTGCTCAACATATAGGATTGTTCACCTAGTTGCATAATCTAGATAATCTATATGTGAGCATTACCTTGTTAAATTGAAAAAGAAGTTAAAATTTGTAGCTAACCTATTCACACCCCCCCCCTCTAGTTAACCTCTCGATCCTTCAGTACGTACCCTGCATCGTTCACATTTCACAGTGAAGAACAAGCACCCTGCCACAAAATGAGAGCCTTTTCGTGCCTATAACAGCCGATATAGCAGGGGTTCTTTCAAGAGAAAACTGCACCTAAGCCCTATGTTCGTCTTTAGATGCGAAGGACATTCTGTCAAACAGACATCTTCGAAAGCAAGCAAATCCCTATCCAACTTCAGTTTCCATGCGGCAAATCTTCCTCTGCCTGCCTAGTAGACATGTCAAACAAAGAACCTCAGTTTTGGCTACATTTAATTTCTAATTGCAGTGACGTGCATCATTTAGTTAGACAGATCAATTTAATCCTATATACGTAAGCATGTCCATGGCATCTTTTTAACACATCATTAGTAGCAAAATTTAATGCAAAATAAGTTTGTGCAAGGCACCTACTTAACAAATCATTAGCATTATTTGACCATGGTATGCGATAGTATCTTATTGTCATTGGTATAGAAAAAATGCTCGATGCAAAAGTTGAACTTGTTGGCGTCTAAGATCTAACTAGTCTAGGTGTTCATCGATGTTTGCCTTGTATTAAATTCAAAAAAAAATGGTTGCCTTGTAGAATGCCTCTGATTGGTGATTGAAGAGAGAGAGAGACCGAGAGGGAGAGAGATGGAGAGAGAGCGCATCACCTTCACTACCCTTCGATGACGATGGAGTGGAGGCAGTGGATATGGTGGCGGCGGTGGAACTTCCCGTCGGCTCGCGCTAACCCTAGATTGGATGGGTTTGTTGGTGGGGGCGTGGGAGCACGGTCAACCTCGTGAGACGTGCAGGCCGGTCCCCCCACCCTTTATGTATAGCGCGGCGACAGGGGCCCACTAACGGTTCGGGCGCCCCCGATCAGAACACAGAGAAGGGTTGTGATCGAGCCGTTGGACTCGGTCACGGGAGATCGATCTAACATTCTCCCCCTTGATCTCAGCTTTACTTTTAACTTTATACTTTATACATTTGCTTGTTTCGTCACATATTGATACATAGAGCATATTTCATCGTCACAGCTCAATTGCCGATAGAATCAGACAGCTACAATATAACTTTCTATTTTGAAACAAAAATTGTTAATTTCGGGCCTCTCTTGATCCAGAAATCATAGCCTTTCCATTAAACCCATGCGGGCTATGTGATCTTTGAACACACTGGGTGGTAAGACTTTCGTTAGCGGATGCGCAAGCATATCCTTTGTTCTTATATGCTCGAGACTTATTGTTTGATCTTGAATTTTATCCTTCGCAACATAATACTTTATTTCTATTGACTTTGTAGCATTACTCGACTTGTTGTTCTGAGCATAGAATACCGCGGGCTGGTTGTCACAGTACATCTTTAGTGGTTTTCTAATGCAACCTACCACTTTCAAGTCGGGTATAAATTTGTTTAACCATATCGCCTGCCCCGTGGCCTCATAACATGATATAAATTCTGCATAGATCATGGATGATGCAACTATTGACTGCTTGGAGCTTCTCCACGAGTAAACACGTATCCTGACGTGGATTTTCTATCATCTTTGTCTTCCGCAAAATCAGCATCTGAATACCCTTTTATCTCTAATGAATCAGACCTTCTGTATGTTAGCATGAGCTCCTTTGTGCCTTGCGCATAACGTAATGTTTTCTTTACCATTTTTCAGTGCTCTGTGCCTGGATTCTCTTATATTTACCGAGTACCACGATTATAGAAGCTAAGTCAGGGCGAGTTCACACTTGTGCATACTGTAAGCTTCCAACAGCCGAAGCATGGTACTGGTTTCATTTGATCGATCACATATTGGTTCTTGGGACATTAGAATCCCCCAAAACTATCGCCCTTACTATAGATGACTTGTTTTTGTCTAAATAGAGATGTATCTAGACATCTTTTAGTATGTAGATACATCCCTATTTGGAAAACACAAGTCATCTAATTCCGAACGGAGGGACAAGTCATCGAATTCCGAACGGAGGGAGCAGTTACTAGCATTATTGCTGACAACGCAGGAGCCGAGTCTGGATAAAAGCCCTGAATTTTACCGCCAAAAAAATTAATAATGCTTTCCAGACACGTGGGTCACGGTTTCAAGATCCCGAGAGTCAAATTGAACATCCAGCGTTTCTTGCCCTTTCTATCCACAACATTGCAACAGAATGCCGGTTGCTACAGAGAAAGAGCATCTGCTCTCATATTTGAGAACGCATCAAAACTAATACAGTACTCCTAATAGCTAAAGAGTTAGTGCGGTCAATCTTCTCCTGTCGCTAGAGTGTTCTGCTTCAGCTCCATCGCCTTACTGCAAGGATAGGCAGGTGAGCTGCTATTAACAGTAACTGCTCTACTAAAATTCAGAGGATGTGCTGATATTAACAAAACGCCTGATCTAATGCTTGTCATTGAAGAAAAACATACTTCTTGTAGAGATGATGGATCTCTTACCAAAACACTTTAGACAACTCGCTGTTTTCAGGGTCCAACTCTAAACCACGACGGAATGCCTCACAAGCTTTTGCATAGTCCTAAGGAACAAAACAAAACAAACCAAAATACCATTGTCAGCCGAAAAAGATACGAGGTATGAAAATGAGAAATTAAATTCCCACGCTAAATTCCAGGACTGCACCTTCAGAAACATTAGAACTGCTCCTTGCTGACGGTAGGCCCCAGCCCACTTTGGATGACGGATTATGCACTGAGATGCATCTTCCAAAGCCTTTCTCCCCTCACCTAAGCAAAGCCAACATACACTTCTGTTTACGAGCAATCTCGCATCATCAGGATCAACAATCAGTGCCTGCATTGCAGCCAACGACATCAATAGATAATTAATGGCGCACTCCATAGGGGTGCTAGCCCTAGGATTTGTTATTTAGTTCCAGTTTGTATCTGAAAATTAGAACTGCAGTTCCATTTTGAAAAAAACTACAGATGGAGATCAATCCCCAAGAAAGAAATCCTTAGCAAATAAAGAAGCCAAAGGTTCTCACATTAGTAATATCGCTTGACTTCCTACTGAATCACCACAGAACTAATCATCAGAAGCGGTATTCTGTTCCTACACTTATCTCTAAGGCCTAACGTAAAATTCCCTCGTTCAAAAAAGCGTTAAGCGTAAGGGGGGCGCTGGCCTTCCGCTTAGAGCTTAGGTGATCTAGGCATGCTTAAGCATTATTGATTTAGTCAACGAAGGATTTCTAAGAATCAAAACTAGTTTTAATAATACCCAAACCTTTCTTTTTATATTTATGAAACTAACAAAACTAAAAATAATAATAGAAAAAGGTTAAAGGGTGGCCAGGCCATCCAGCCCACCAAACGCCCATCTAGGGCCTAACCAAATCCACGTACACACGCACACACCATACATAGTTAGGCACGCAGCCACGCACGGGGTAATCCCCCATCGCTCTCTCCTTCCTCTGGACACCACCGCCTCCTCTCCCGAGCACGAGCTCCTCTCTCCAGTGCTCCCTCTGTTGCCTCGTCGTCCCGGCCAGCGAGCAGACCACTGCTCGGTCCTCTCCTCCTTCCCGTCGGCGGCCCGGTCTCCCTTGTTCCTCCTCGACCTGGTTGTCCTCTCCCCGTCGTATCCTCCTGCGGTATAGCTTGACGCTGGTGGGCCAAGCTTGCCCGACCTCGCCTCGCTGCGCCCTGTATCGGAGAGCGCCACCGCCGGTGGGAGTTTGTCCAGCTTGTCAACCTCCGCCGCAAGGACCCTCCCAGGCTCCCAGTCCAGCGCCTCGGCACGATTTTGTCCTCACCGCGGCGCGCCTAATCGCGCTAGAAAAAGAAGTGTGGCGCCTAATCGTGCCTAGCGCTGAAGTATGCGCTTAGGGGCTAAGCTAGGCGTGCGCTTCGCGCTTCAGCGCGCATAAGCATACGCATTTGTACACCTTTCGAACCAGGTGAAATTCAGATCATACTATACATATAAGTACCATCAGCAAAAAATGTACTTGCTGATTTTCTGAGACCATAAAAATGGCAAGAAAAAAAGGAGTGATTACTTGAATCGTAACTTCAACAAACATGGAATTCAGTATATTTGTAATACTTCTGTACTGCCAAGTGGCCCCTCCATAGATGATTCTAGCTACACGCCAGATTGACATTTTTACATTTGCTAAAGTCAATCAATATAAGAATGTACCTGTGAGTAGAACACTGATGCATTGAGATAATCCTGCTCCTTAAATGCATCCTCTCCTTGTCGCTTTAGCTCAGACCATTTCTTTCGAACAAAATTATAATCCTAAGCAAATTCCATAACTTGAGTCAAAATAGAATCAGAAGACTGTTACATGAACGTTACATTGAATGATTGAGGAGAAGTAGCTTGTGGAACTTCTTTTTAGCTAGGAGAAGTAGCTTGTGGAACTTCTTTTTAGCTAGGAGAAGTAGCTTGTGAAACAAAATTATGAACCCACTTGTCTAGGGACTCATTACTACTGGAAATCCAAACCCTGAATTGGACTTTGAATATGTGAATCAGGTTGAAGAGCGTGAAACCTGAGGGATTTATACTTCTTTTTTCAAACTTCCAAAATGATCTAACCTAATTGGCTTCAAACCATGTTTAGCCCTACAGCAGATAATGAAGGCAATCCACCCTTTCTTTAGACAATGAGTTGTAACCTATGCAAATGTTTGATAATTCAGGTGTCCTCGTGCCGATACCAAGGTGGCATTTGGTCTACAATGAGTCCAAATATTTGTGATACCAGGGTTTGAGATCTGCTAGTAGCCTGCCCGTGTGACCACATTCCATAGCGGTATGTGTCAAGATTTAGAAAATCAGGTCCTAATACACCTCATGATTTGAAGACCATGTTATCATAAAACCTCATAGCAAATTGAATGAGCCCTAACTGTTCAAACAGCAAGCAATTTTGTTGCAGTTACTTACCTCTAGCTTCTTCTGTTCCACTTTGACATGCTTAAATATTTCATCAACAATCCAGTTGGGTATGGCTGGAATCGGCGAAGTGAAAGGAAAGAGAATCTCAACGTCTTCCCTTGTACCACACACAGCAGCTATCTCTATTGGCAGTCTACCATACTGTTGAACAATGAAGAAAGCTTACAGAGCAATACTAACGATAAAAGCTACACAAGAATAAGTTTTTTTCTGTTTGAAAAAAATAACTATGTTGTTCGAAGAGACATCATCACATGTGTAATACACTAATAAATGCCTATTGGAGTAAGAACTACAAAGTAAAATGAGTTCTTCAAGCCACTCACAAGTGTGTCAAAGAAGATAGAAGGCTCACCGAATCAGGAAGGTTTGGATTTGCACCAGCATCCAACAAACACTTGATAGCTTCAGTAAAGCCATTCTTTGCAGCTCTTGTCAAAGGACTATTAACATTAACATCAGCACCAGCCTATGAAATGCTCATGAAGACAAGACGATCATATAATCTATCCATACAATCTGATGTTTAATAAAGAAGGGATCAATTTGCATTCTTTTTTCGTCTGATTTTAGTTTGAAACATTGAACTTCATAAATCTTCAAGACACTACAATTCATCGATTGTTTTGTACAATTGTACTTCTGTTACATCTTCATGTTTAAATATGTATTTATTTCAAAACAAACTGAGATGTGCAGCACTCGTAACTTTGACTAAAAGTTAGTTCTGTCAAATGTACTCACAAAGAAACAAATAGACCAAACAGCAGTTGATTAGAGATAGCCTTTTCTAATAAAAAGAAAATAATACAATACCTGGATCAATAGCTTCACACAGGACAAAGAAGGACACTGCAATGCTGCATCCAAGGGTGTATGAAGATAATCAGCCCTGATTTTATTAGGCTGGGAGGAAAAACATGAAAATTTAATGAGCATCCCTAGAGAAATTTATAGACTGAAGTTAGTATTTTCCATTTTTTGCTTCCCTAGTGTGTTTTTATGTGCAGGCAACTGCTCACCCATGCTTGGGCTTCAGTCTAGTTCATGCATCTAGAGCTATTATAAACTAAAAGAAAATATTGGAACACTGGAAATAAGTAACAAGCCCCATTGTTTTCAGGAAGAAAGAAAATAATAATATCGTTATATTTTAACAGAAAGGTACAAGAAAATACATCTGCACGATGCTGCAACAAAACCTCCAGAGTACTATCATGTCCTCTAAAAGCAGCATGATGCAGTGGAGTCGCAAAATCTGATTTGCCATCAACTCGAGCTCCTCTCGAAAGTAGCAGCTTTGCTATCACACACTTTCCTAAAGAAAGACATGGAGAATCAAAGATGATGATAAATATAACCAATCATTTTTTAACCAAGTTCTTAGCAGCTAGAGCAGAACAGAAACTCACCCTTAGAAGGACACATTACTGAGATTTTGGCCACTGCAAATTACTTAATTCTGAGAAATGACGTTACAAAAAAGGGTTTGGAAATTCCATTTCTCAAGTGAGGAACTCACTAAAATGCCAATATATGATAGGAAATGACCAAAATATTCATGTATGTTTATTCTATTCCCAATCAAATTGTCTTTCCTCACTTCTCTATTTTCTTTCCTACCTCTCACAATGGACAAGAATAAATGAGGGATCAATCCGCAACCAAGGGAATCAAGATTCACCGCCAACCCCCATCTACTCCAGATACGATGGCCATGCGAGCTCCACTGCCTCCCCCATCTCCTCGAGACCCTGAGGTCATGAGAGCTCACTCCGCTCTATAAGTTCTCAGATCCGGCAACCATGAAAGCTCACCCCTCACTTCCCGCAACCATGGCGTTGACTACCAAAGTGTTACCGTCAAGAAGCTCGTACACACCATACTGATGAGTCACCACATTGTCATCATGATCTTATGGCAGCTCATGCGTCAATATCCACTGCTTTAGCCAGACTGGGTCATGGCACTGGCATCCATGAGTGAGGACAAAGGTGGTGGGGATGGGAGGAAGGCAGAGAAGGAAGAAACCTGGGCATTTTGGTGCAAATTTTTCATAATATCATCTTGCTGAGTGTCTCAGAGCAATGCCATTTCTCCTAATCGTTGCTTGTGATGGGATAATGGCATTTCTTTGGATCAATTACTTTACAGTGGAATAAATTTAACAAACCATACAAGAAGATACAGGGATAGGCAAAGGTCATATTGAGTAATAACAAATGTTTGCGTCATTTCAGAGAAAGATTTCAAGGGGGGTAGAAGAAAATGACACATGAGGCTATTCATACACTGGTATAATTAAAACACAAGGCCTGCAAATCGTATTATTGAGAAGGAGCACTGCAAGTTGATGGGACAAGTATGCTGTAATTGTTACCTAATATGCACAAGTTTGATTTCAAGCAACAGACGGGAAACAAAAATAATTCCAAGCCAAATGTTTCTTGCATAGAAATACTTGAGAATATTTGGGATGGTGTGCGAGTAACAATGATGGGAAAATCATAAGAGCACAGAATAAAGAATAAACAAAGCAAAAAAATGATCTTAACCCCTCCCCAGCTCCTCACATACCTTCCTTTGCAGCTATATGGAGAGCAGTCAGTTTATGGTCACTTTCTTGATGGAGATCGGCACCATGGTTAAGCAGATACCTCACGGCAGGCAAGTTCCCACCAGCCACGGCATGACCCAGGGGTGTATTCTTAACTAGCATAAGCAAGAACACAACTCGGTTAATCCAGTTGAAGCTATCGCAAAGATGGACAATAGGTAAGCAGAGGGTCTTCCTACACGGCGATGTGTCAGCCTTGTTGACATCCATCTTGACCACCTCCACCAGGTAGCGGTACATGGGTAGACTGCCGATCCCACCGGCAGCGTGGAGAGCGTTCATGCCGCGGAAAGTTATTGTCGCCACAGTGGTCTCAACCCCTACGCCATCCCTATCCAGGCTCGACGCAAACTCTGGAGTATAGTTGATATGACAGTAAAGTGAAACCATTATATACTATAGTTCGAAAAAAATTAGGGGGGGGGGGGGGGGGGGGGGGGAGGACAGCAAGAGCAGGATCCGAATGACGAATCCAGAAACTGGAACCCAAACATAATCAAAGATATCCCGACTAAGAAACCAGGGCCAAAGCGGCTCATACGAAATTCGAAAGGAAGCGGGCGTTGCCTTACATACCCTTAAGGCGGCGGACGTTGCCATGGTAGGCGGCGGCGAAGAAGGCCGCCTCCAGAGACCAGTCGCTCTCTATACAAAGCCATGCGGTTAGATTGGTTATAAAATCCGCGGGATCAAATCGAATAATCCCTTAATGGATTAAAACGTTGTAACACTGCTCACCGGAGTCACTGGATATCGTCGGCGCCGGCAGTGGCACGTCCATGCTGCTCTGGCGGCGGCGGCGGGGGAGGAGGGAGCAAGCCGAGAAGGCGTGAGGAGCAGATCTCAGCCCAATACCTCTCCCGGGCAGGAAAAGAGGGAGTACGTACTTTCGAGTAGGCTTGCTACGGTCCTGGAATATTTGTTGGAGGCCCATCTACACTCAGGGCCCGCTTGGAATGTCTTGTTATTTTCCCAGGCCGGAATATTTCAACCTCCGGTTTGTTGTGCCCGCGATTTACGGGTGGATTTAATCCGGCCCTCCACTGCTCCGTGAGCTTTTACGCGACTCAGGCACAGAAATTGAGCCTTCAGTCTATTTGCCAATACCTTCGAGGCCATCTCGGAAGAGCAATCTGCTTTCGTTCCGGGAAGACTCATCACAGATAACATTATTACGGCATACGAGTGTTTTCATTTCATGAAGAGGAATAGTGCGAAGAAGCATCAGCACTGTGCCCTCAAACTTGACATGCGAAAGGCCTATAATCGCGTTGAGTGGTCTTATCCGAAGGCGATCATGCTTCGGATGGGTTTTGATGAGAGGTGGGTTAACTTGATCATGAAGCTAATCTCTTCGGTCTCCTTTTCAGTCTTGTTTAATGGAGAACCGCTTCACGAGTTTCAGCAAACTAGGGGTCTCCGTCAAGGCGATCCGATATCCCCATACATGTTTCTACTTGCAGCAGAGGGCCTTTCAGGCCTATTGAAAAATTCTTGACAGTCATCACAGCTTGAAGGAATCAAGGTGGCAGCCACAGCCCCGGCAGTGAATCACCTCCTTTTTGCAGATGACAGCCTGCTGTTTGTGAAAGCTAGTGAAGAGGGAACAATGGAAGTGAACAAAATTTTGGAGAAGTACTGTAATGCGTCAGGCCAGCGTGTGAATTTCGATAAATCTTCTGTTTTCTTTAGTAAGGGATGCCCAGAAAACAAAAATCAAGCAGTCAAGAATATTCTCAATGTCCCTAACTAGACGTTAAATGAAAAGTACCTCATAATACCCTCGGATGTGGGGAGGTCGAGGTTTGGATCTTTCAAATACCTCAAAGATAGGATTTGGAAGCGCATACAGGGCTGGCTGGAGCAAGCTCTGTCTACAGGTGGGAAGGAGGTATTGATCAAAGCAGTGGCTATGGCGATCCCTACCTTCTCTATGTCATGTTTTAAACTTCCACAGGGGTTGTGTACGGCTATCAACTCGATGCTACGCAGCTTCTGGTGGGGCAGCAAGGACAATAAACGCAAAACGTGCTAGGTAGCGTGGGATTCCATGTGTACTCTGAAACTCTCGGGTGGTCTGGGTTTTCGTGACGTGGAGTTATTCAATATCGCGATGCTGGCCCGCCAGGCGTGGATGATTCTACAAAATCCTGAAACACTTAGCGCAAGGATGTTGAAAGCAATCTATTTCCCGGACACTGGCTTTCTAGATGCCTCCCTGGGTTCCCATCCCTCGCAGGTGTGGAGAGAGATCGTTGAAGGGATGATGGCGATGAAGCAAGGCCTCCTTCGCTGGATTGGGTCGAGCCAGGAGACACACGCGTGGAATCACAACTGGTTACCACGAGACTACATGCTACGCCCGTTGGCATGCTTAGAGGACAACCCGCCCATCAGGGTCGTCTCTTTCATTGATCACTCCTCGGCGAGCTGGAGATCAGATAAGTTGGCACAATTCTTTCTGCCAATGGATATAGAAGCTATCAAGTCCATACCACTGAGTACTAGACACATGACGGACAGTTGGGCATGACGCTATGAGAAAAATGGGATTCTATCAGTGAGATCTATGTATAGACTCCTGGCCCATACGAAGAACAGAAGAGAAGACTGGATGGATGAGCGAGCAGCGGCCTCAAACACATCCATGAATGAGAAGGCTTGGAAGCACCTATGGAGAATTCAGGTGTCGTCCAAGATCCGTCTTTTCCTTTGGAGACTGGCACGACAATCGCTACCTACGGGGGATGTTCGTCATCATCGTAAAATGGCGGAATCTGATGCATGTTCCATCTGTGGGCGGAGGATTCGTGGTGACGTGCTCTTATCGACTGCACGGTGACCAGATGTATATGGGCACTTAGTGATGAAGGTATGGTGGAACATATGTGTTCGTCGGAGGAAGCATCAGCAAAGCTATGGCTAATGACCATGATGGAAACTTTATCGAAGGAGGAGTTTGCATGCATGGGAACGACGATGTGGGCTATCTGGTATGCGCGACGAAAGATCATGTCCGAGGGTGAGTTTCAGAGCCCGATGGCTACATACAAGTTCGTGCAGAATTTCCTAGGGACCTACCCAGGACGTCGGCTCGTGTCGCTGCAGTAGGTGTGAGGTCAACTCGAGTTCACCCTACGTGGATTCCACCACTCCACGGGTGTGCAAAATTCAACGTTGAAGCAGCGATGGCAAAAAACAGACCGGGCGAGGCAGTGGCTGTCATCTGCAGAGATGAAGCGGGAACGTTCCTTGGTGCTTCATCTGTCACTTTGGAAGGGATCGGTGATCCGGCGGTAATGGAAGCTCTAGCTTGTAGAGAGGCTCTCGCATTGGCGCAAGACTTAGACTTGCCACGCATTACGGTGGCGTCCGATTTCCTGGCGGTGATACAGTCCATGTCTCAGCTGTTTGCCGGGAGATACAGCACAATCCTGGAAGAGATTGGACTCACAAGTGGGGTTTTCAATGAGATTTTCTTTTAAACATGAGAATCGAGCTTCGAATTCTGAAGCTCATAGGCTAGCTTGATATGATGTTTCTTTAGATTTGGGTCGTCAGGTTTGGCTAATTCAGCCTCCTAGAGGTCTTTGTATCCCGAACAAGGTTTCTGTTTAATAAAGTTTGCCTTTAGCTCAAAAGGCACGGAAATTGAGCGAGGGGAAAAAACGGCGGACCAAAAACACACAATCCAAGCGGTCGTTCGGGAGGGAAATTTCCTGCCGTTTTCCCCAAAAAAGGGTGAACCAAGCGGGCCCTCGGGCTTTGTTCGTTTCCATAAAAGAATAGGCGGGATTGAAAGGTATTATGTATCGTTCTAACTACCCTTGGCCGACGTTTGCACGAAGGAGTGAGCTCTTCTCTCTTTCGAGTTTGCGTGAGGAAGAAGAACAGAGGAGAGCGAGATCCAGACGTCAGAGCAAGGAGGAAGGGACGAGATACAAAGAGAAGGAATAATCTGTTTCATTCAACTCATGCCCGTGTCCAAACGTGATGGGGTTTATATCGAACCCCTTTACAGTGGACCCTCCTTGGTCCCACACCCAGCTGCACCCAGCGACGCACACACGCGGAATGACATCACTTCTTGTCCTGCACCGGTGGTGCCGTGACACTCGTATAGGCCAATTCCCCCGTTCCCCTCAATCCACCCCAATCCACTTGGGTAGCGGCTCAACCCAACAGGCCAAGCCATATCTCTAACGCGGCGACGACAAACCATTTGGTCTGTTGGCGTCCTCTTGAGGGGCGAAAACACGGTCGAACGCGCCGGAACATTTAGGATTTTTGGACGGTTGTTCGTTTCCACTCATTCCCGGTCCAAATTTGGGGCAGATTTGCGTAGCCGCGGATGCGTGGGGATGCACTCGTTGTCCCGCCCGTCCTCTCGCTTTTCCTCTCTTGGTTTATGATGGCCCGTCTGTCAGTGACACAAGCAAACCATTTCGATGCTTTTGCTCCCGCCTCCCACACCGAAAACCCCATGAAGCCGCTCGCTGTCGCCGCCATGGAATTCCCCGGAGATGAAGCCTACCCGACACTTGCAGCACCCCCGACGCCGCCCATGTCTGTCCCGCGAAGCCGAAAAAGAGGAGTTTTTTTTTGACACCATTACTGTGGGGGAATCCCCCACAGCCCCACCCCCCCATTTATTAATAAAGTAAAAGGTTATTTACAAAAAAAATTACACTATATACAAGGGGATTAGGGGAGTGAATTAATCCATGATGTCAAAAAAACAGAGAGCTCTCTCTTCACCCTGTACTTAAGCAGGGTGACTTCCTGTATAAACAGGGCCTTCCATCCTCTTAAACTTGGTTTGATGTTCTTGAAAATCCAACCATTTCTCTGCTTCCAGATGCACCAGCAGGCCAGGATCACAATCTCCACAAAACAGGGACCAGAAAAATGTTTCTTTGCAAACATGATAGTAAAGGAGGAGGAACCTGGGTACCAAGGGATTTTTAGATAGTTCCAAATCCTTGTACTGAATGTGCAATTGAAGAACAAATGCCTCCAGTCTTCATGAACATGGCCAGGACATAGGATGCAATCAGAAGAATCATTAATGTTCCAGTGCCTTCTAAGCAACATATCCTTGGTGTTAATTATATCATGCAGTAATAGCCAAGCAAAGAATCTGTGCTTAGATTGACATTTGCTCTTCCATATTCTATAAGAAAGTGAATCATCAGGGGCACCATTAAAATGGTGTTTATAAAAAGAACTAGGATGTAATCTGCCAGTTGAGTGTAGACTCTTCCATTGATCTTTAATACTTAATTGGATTGTAAAATTACCAATCATGCATTTCAACAACCTTAGTTCTTCATTTGCTTGGATAGTCAATGGCAAAGCAAAATTTTGAATGCAATATGTGCATAGCAAGAACTCATTAACAGATTGAAGCTTATCTTTTGCAAAAGAGTATAACCTTGGAAAGGTTATCTTAAGTAGTTGTGGCTGCCAATTGTCCTCCCAAAACAATGCAGTGAAACCATTTCCTACAGAGCATGTAGTGAAATTTCTGAAATCCTCAGATAATGCCAAGATATTTCTCCACCAAAAAGAACCAGATTCTACCACAGCATGAGGAACAGCCTTATGGTAGTAAGCATCAGTAATGAGCTGAACCCAGGGCAAGTCCTCCTGATTATAGAATTTATCTAGATGTTTAAGAAGAAGAGCAGAGGTTGGCAATGACACCAGCAGGAATAACTAAAGAGAGCATGTAATAGGTTGGCAATGAGGATAAAACAGAATTCACCAACACCAGCCTATCACCATAGGACAGAAAAGAGGAGGTGGCAGAAAGCCTTCTCTCAACTCTATCAATTAAAGGTGAAAAATCCTTGATAGTAGGTCTAGTAGTACCCATAGGCAATCCAAGATAAGTGAAAGGCATAGACCCAGTTTTACACTGAAAAAATTCAGCCAGAGCACTAGTTTCAGCAGAGTCCAGATTGATAGGAATCATAGATGATTTGTGAAAGTTGATTTTCAATCCTGTAAAGGCAGCATATGTATTTAGAATATCCTTGAAGACCTCCAAGTCTTTTTTACATGCTGGCAGCACCACTATGGTATCATCAGCATACTGAATAATAGGGAATTCTTTTCTGACTGGGATAGGAGAGGAAAGCAGACCATCAGAATAAGCCTTATTGACTAAGCTTTGCAATAAATCAGCTCCTTCAACAAATAAGAGTGGAGACAAAGGATCTCCCTGCCTAAATCCTCTTTTGCAGTGAAATTTTTTTCCAGGTATCCCATTAAGGAGAATAGAAGAGAATCCAGAGGCTAAAATTTCTCTGACCCAATTGATAAACAAATCTGGAAATCCTTTAATTCTCAAGACTTGTATAATAGCTTCATGATCCAGTGTATCAAAGGCCTTTTCAAAATCAATCTTGAGAACCACTATTTTCTTTTTTGATTGCTGGCATTGGAACAGGAACTCAAAAGACCAGGCAAGGCAGTCTTGGATTGTTCTACCCTTTATAAAACCATATTGGTTATCATGAATTGTATCACATATAACATTTTGCATTCTATTAGCAATAAGCTTGGTGACAAATTTGAGACAGGTATTAGTCAATGAAATTGGTCTAAAATCATTGGCAGTTTCAGGGGAGTTTGATTTTGGAATGAGAGTGATATAGGAATCATTTATACTCTGCAATGATAAATTCCCTGAGTGAAAATCATGGCATAGTTGAGTGAAATCATCTTTTAGCACAGCCCAACATTTCTTCACAAAAAGACCATTGAACCCATCAGGTCCTGGGGCTCTATCAGTCTTAAGAGATTTCATAACATTTGTAATTTCCTCTGTAGTGAAGGGCTCAACAAGACATTCCAAATTAACAGTTGGCTGTATAACAGTGGAAAGATCTAAAAGCTGGGAAGTGACAGAGGATACCCCCATTCTATTTTTGAAACAATTCCAAAAAGCAGCTTCCTTGTGATGATGGTCTATCAGTGAGACCCCTTCCTCATTTTTTATCTCAGCAATAGTATTAATTCTATACCTTTCTGTAGCTTTGGCATGGAAAAATTTAGTATTTTCACCACCAAGTTGTACCCATCTGATAGTGCATCTATTCTTCCAATAGGCAGACTGAGAAAGGAGCAGCTTATGCAGATGAATTTTAACAATATTTCTGAAATTAAATTCAGGTCTACTCAGGTTCCTTTCTTCCTCCAGAGTATCCAATACCAAAATAACCTTATTGCATTTGGCAATTAATAACTTCAGATTAGAAAGGTTTCTACCCCACCTTTTGAGTTCATGTCTGATGTTTTTAAGTTTAGCAGTAATTGTGGCAGCCATGTTATTTTTCCTAACAGGCCATTTCCAAACTCTATCAATAAGATCCGTGAATCCTGGCTGATGGATCCAATGGTTTTCAAATCTGAAGATCTGAGCTTTTGGAATGTTGGTGGAGATTGAGATGACACATGGTACATGATCAGAGGTGGACTTGGCAAGAGGCCTTACCAAAGTGTTGGGATAGTTTAAGGTCCACCAAGTGCTAGTATAAAACCAATCAAGCTGTTCAAGCAGAGGTTGATCTTGCATATTAGACCAAGTAAAGGATCGTCCTTTTAAAGGTAACTCAATTAGCCCAAGATGACTAATGATTTCATTAAAAATGAAAATATCATTCATATCTGCTCCAGGTTTATTCCTGTTGTCCACTGATCTGATAAAATTGAAGTCACCCACCAGTAACCAATTTTCATATGTAGGAATTATTAGATCAAAAAGCCATTGAACAAAGATATCTCTGTCTAACCCACTGCAGGGACCATAAACAGTAACCAGGGTCCATGAAGAGAGATTATGCTTTGAAGTAAAGCTAATTTTAATGGCAGACTTGAAACAATCAATCAATTCTCCATCAAAAATAGCACTATTCCATAGAACAATAATACCTCCAGAGGCTCCCACAGAAGGAGAGAAAACAAATTTATCAAATCTCTTAGGACAAAAGGATCTAATGAAACTGTGATCAAAACTTTCACATTTTATTTCTTGCAGACAGATAATGGCACATTGGCTCTCCTCAATTTTGTTATAAACCAGAATTCTTTTATTTTTATCATTAAGTCCCCTGACATTCCAATCCAGTACTTTCCAATCCAAAAATAAGTGTGGTGTATTATCCATTGAAAAGAATGAATAAAAGAGCAAAATAGCTGGACCAGCCAGCTATCACAGGGACACAAGTCACCATTGATAAAACATAGTAATAGTTTACTGATAAATCCACAGAGAGGCTCATATGTAGCAGATCCATTACACAATAAAGATCCCAAGAGATAACCAGAGAGTACATGGAAAACCAAGGACAAAAGACATTACAAAATAGTCTTTCTAACATTATTACTTCCTCTTGTCTTTTGGAGAATCAGGGACAGCATCAAGCTTGTCCTCAGTGAGCTCTTCATCTGCAATCTCCAGAGCTCTCCCAACCTGCTGAAGGATCACAATTGGGGTGTGTGGAGTGACAGTGGCATTGTCATCAGCAGGTCTAGCAGACCTTGGTTTTTTCCTGGGCTGTGGGTTATCCTGCATGGCCACCAATTTGAACCCATTATGCATAGCAGCCTGCCTAGTGCTTCTTCTGACAAAAGATTCCACAGAAGGAGTTCCCATTTTGCTCTTCCTTCTTTTCCTAGAAAGGATATCAGAAGCAGGTGAAGGGAGGGAGTCAATTTCCTTAATAAAAGCAGTGTGCAATGGGCCAGAGGAGCTAGTGGAGCCCTCAAAGCATAGACTTCTAGCTGCTCTATGTGCTTTAAAAAATCTTCTCTTGGCAATAAACTGAAAAGTAGTTCCTTTAAAAGGAACTGTGGCAGCAGAAATCATAGAGAATGGGCTTGGAGAAAGTCCACTGGGCCTGGCATAAGACAAGCACATAAAAGGCACCAACTTCTTTAACACTTTCTCCCACTGCATGGAAGGGAGCAGGACAGGCCCATACATGTGGGAGTTTGTCTGAACCCATGGCCAAGCAAAGAGACCAGGGGCAGGTGGTGCAGCATTGGCAGTGTGAACCTGCAGCATATTAACCATCAACACATTCTGGTTAACAGAGTTGTCAGAATCAGAGCTGACTGTTGAGTTGGATTCATGCTGAGGAAGGTGGTGGTCCCACCCTCCAACTTGCCCATCTGCAGGATCTTGCTCCTCCATTACATCATCTTGAGGTTGCTGATTGGGGAAATCTGCAGCAGGTGGTGGCATATTCCACCCAAGTTCAGGGTATTCGGGCAGCACGAAGTGACCAAGATCTTGTTGAAGGTGCCCAGGCAGAGGGTGCGGATTCCCATCAAAAGGCATCGGGTCTTCATCAGGCGGCATCACTTCATCGAACTCTGCAGATAAAAGATAGCAAGGGGCAGTCCAGGACTCCCTCACTGCACCCAGAGAACTGAAGTTCCCAAAGACTATATCTCTCGGAACAAGCTGGGGAGAGATGAAGGTAACATAGACCAGAGTTTTGTCTAGAATCCCATCAAGGTGGTGCCAATGATGAAATCTCCCAAAGGGGGCAACTGCATTTGCTAAATCCCTCTCATTACGGAAGTCATATGGAACTCCCAACAACATAATCCATCCAGTTCGAGAGCCAAAAGCTGATTTATGCAGTTGAGTACGATTATCATGATTAACAAACCGCACAAAGATATTCTCCTGCAGTTCATAGGGTCCGTTCTGAACCAAAGCAGTATGCGCAGCAGGGCTATGCATTTTGAAGAGACCAGTACCAAAAAGACATGGCTGCGCATCCTCAACAACACGCTGGAGAGTTTGCTCAATGTAATCACAAACCTGTAGCCGCCAGAATTGTTCCTCCTCTGGCAACTTCTCTGGTTTCACAATGGCGACGTAGTAGGCTTCATGGTCTCTTGACGGGGGAGCAGTGGGCGTGTAGAAGGAGCGGGGGAGCCGTGAAGGTCCGCCGTCTATGATCTGGAAACCCTGCGGCACCCACCTCGCCGGATTGAGCTCGAAGGTCGCCATTGGGGCAATCGGGGAGTGCTCGTCGAGGACAGGGGCAGGGGTTAACCGACAGGTGGTGGTGGCTTTGTCAGGGAGAGGTGGAGTGGAATACGTAACGGCCTCGGCTGACGCTTGGGAACTCACGGAAGGACACGGAGACTTTTTTTTTGGAACCCAAATACTAGAAGAGGTTCGTTTACTAAAACAGTTCTTCTCAATGTGCCCATAGTAAAAGCATTTACGACATCGGATATCATTATTACAGCTATTTTTATCATGTTGCATAGATAGACATCTAGCACATTTCCAGAAACGAAATGCAATGTCGTCAATGACAGATTGCAGCCCAAGTTGTCCCGTGTCTTCAGAAGGAGCCAAAAGGTCCTGAGAGGATGAAGCTGACACGATGGGAGTAGGGGTTTCAATGTTTGTGAAAGAACCAAAAGTGATACCCGAAGAGTTTGACGATAAATCAGAATATCCTTTGCAAGCATCATAACTAAGTGCTTCCGAGAAGACCAGTTTTTTGCTTACTGAATTTTTGGATTTGATGCTAGATCGAGGAACTGGTAACTTCAGAGCATCCAAGCCAAGTTGAATCTTCTTTTTGGTTGGACTAACTAGAATCCACTCTTTATTACATTCCTCTTGCCAATATTTGAATTCACTTATCCAATGAGGTCCCCCTCTACCCCAAAGGTTAAAGGCACACTTGAATTTGTCGCAAGAGAAAGACTTGAGCTTATAAATATGAAACCCAACAAGTTTATTGGAGACATTGAAAGAATAGATTCTATCATTAAGATGAGAAACTTTTAGGCTGCCACAAAACCCTCCAATAACCGCCTCTAGGGCAATAGCAACAGAATATTCATTAAGACGGAAGCACGAGCATGCAAATAAATGTCCAGAATAATATGTTGGGTGAACTGTTGAAGAGAAGAGACGATCGATCTCTTTAGCAAATTTATATCCGTGGGAAAAATCCAGTCCCATTGAAATAGAATCAAAAATAGCCGATGCACAATTATCCATGGTAGACGTGTCGGAGCAATCATCAACAGAAGTAATAATGTCTTGAGAAACCGATCCCTTTTCAGGTGAGGTTGACTCATTGACTAGATCCATGGTCGTAGGGGCTCCGACAGGTACCTGAGCAATAGGAGAAACCATGCATTTGCCTACTAGGGCACAGTGATCTGGAAAGCGTACCTTAAACCCCAGATCATTTTTTTCATCAATAATCACGTGTCTCCCAACCAAAGATTTGCCCTTTGCATCCTTGAGGCAGATCCAATCGCGGTAGGGCTCCTTGATCCAAAGATGAAGTGATCCATCATAGGACTTGACACGTCCCCGATCTAGATCTTTGGAGGTAGAATAAGTTACCTTCCAGATCCATGCAGGGGGTCTAGGAGGAGCCATAGGACGTGGGGATGGAGTAGGAACAAAGTGTCCGGCTAGAGAAGAGAGGTGGACGCCGGAGATGGGAGATCGTCGGCGGCTAGTGATGGAGGGATAATAACCCGGTAGGCCAACTCCAAGGTGTAACCCGGCCCAAAGGACGCTGCGCAAGATCCGGCTAAGGATAAAGAAACTTCAGGAAGGCCCACATTTAAAGGCCCTGTAACCCGGTTCGTGGGTTACAATAAAGAAAGTTAGGGTTTGTATGCGGTGTCCGGGTAGGATTCAGGGTGCGCCTTGGAGGACAAGCCAGGGGGTACGGGTGCTTTATAAACCGACCCCTAAGCTTAGTTGAGAGAGATCTAAGAGCCCTAACAATATCGCTTGGTATCGAGCATCCAGTGTAACACGAGAGTTGAGTTAATATCTTGAAATCGGAGACTCGGCGACTTGATTGCCGGCTACCAGATCGAGTTCCATCATGTTTTCTTCTGAGCTAAACCCTCTCCCAAACGCCTGTGTCGTCTTGCCCCAAGATCAGTTACCCCCGGTAACGTCTGCCGTGATTATCCCACGACAGTTGGCGCCCACCGTGGGGCTGCGGCCAAAGGCGTTTACATCACGGGAGAAGCTCGGAAGAATATGGAGAAACTAGTCATCGGCGAGATCTACATCAACCACGAAGGAGAGAAGATGGTGGACGATTCCGGCTGGGGACCAGAGTCGGATCACCTCGAATCCGGATCTATTGTGACAATCGGCCAAATCAGCATCTTCATCGGTATGGTACGTACATCTGGTTTTAAAGGACAATATCATGTGCATACTACAGGAACTTCTAATAAAGACAAGAAGATACTGAAGCAAGCGGTAAACTCGGTTTCCTCGGCCGTTCCGAGATATCTGAGGTGGTCAGAACAAGATGTAACATGGAGCAGAAGAGATCATCCGGAAAGGATAGAGCACCCGGGAGTTTTAGCATTGGTAGTTACACCACAGGTTAATGGTTATGAGTTGAAAAGGGTCCTGATGGACGGTGGAAGTAGTATCAATATCTTATATTGGGAAACTTTTTTACGCATGGATCTCAAGGAGTCTCAGCTACAGAAAAGCTCAACAATTTTTCATGGGATAGTGTCGGGTCACTCAGCATGCCCCGAGGGGAAAATCGCGTTGGAAGTAGCTTTTGGAGAATCAAAGGATAATTATCGAGTCGAGTGGCTCACTTTCGAGGTGGTCAAATTGCGCAGTCCTTATCATGCGCTGTTCGGAAGGCCGGCTTATGCTAAATTCATGGCTAGGCCATGTTATGTATATTTACAGCTAAAAATCCCGGGTCCTAAACGAACCATCACCATACATGGGAGCCGGGATATAGCAGCTGAGTGCGATGAAAGAGATTCGGTAATGGCCGAGCACGCTTGCAGAAAGGAGGAACTCAAGTACTATCGGTCTCAAGTAGACCCGGATGACAGGACAGCATTGAAAAGGCCGAATACTGAAGACGAAAGAGCAAAATTCAAGGCAGCGCAGGATACCAAGATGATAGCTTTTGTTGAAGGTGATCCCTCTAAGCAATTTACTATAGGATCTAACTTGGACAGCGAGCAGGAGAAAGCACTTGTGGAGTTTATTCGTTCTAACGCGGACGTATTCGCCTGGACGCCTAGCGATATGCCGGGTATCCCCACAGAATTGGCAGAACACAGTTTGCACGTAGACCCTAAGTCCAGGCCTGTGAAGCAGGGCCTAAGGAAGATGAACGAGGAAAGAAGGAAAGCTATAGGAGAAGAAATCGCGCGGCTGCTGACAGCCGGCTTCATTATGGAAGTATTTCACCCGGATTGGTTAGCAAATCCGGTTCTCGTGATGAAAAAGACCAATGAGTGGAGGATGTGCATTGATTTTACGAGTCTCAACAAGCATTGCCCAAAGGATCCGTTTGCGTTACCAAGGATAGATCAGATCATAGACCCGGTAGCTGGAAGTGACCTATTATGTTTCCTGGATGCATATTCCGGGTATCATCAGATTAAGCTCAAGAGGGAGGATTGAGAGAAAACATCATTTATAACCCCTTTTGGGGCCTTTTGTTACAAAACTATGACGTTTGGATTGAAGAACGCTGGCGCAACTTATCAGCGGTGTATACAGAAGTGCTTTGAGGATCAAATTGGACGCAACGTCCATGCTTACGTGGATGACGTGGTTATCAAGACCAGGAAGGCAGAAACATTTATCGACGATCTAAAGGAGACGTTCAAGAACTTGAGGAGGTATCAGATGAAGCTTAACCCAACGAAGTGTGTATTTGGAGTTCCAGCTGGAAAGTTACTCAGCTTTATCGTTTCCGAGAGAGGAATTGAGGCAAACCCAGATAAAATAAAAGCTATCCAGAATCTGAAAAAGCCGGAAAATTTGAAGCATGTTCAAAAGCTCACGGGCTGCGTAGCAGCCTTGAGCCGATTTATATCAAGACTCGGAGAAAAGGCAATACCCTTGTACCGGCTCTTGAGGAAATCCGACAAATTTGTATGGGATCAAGAGGCGGATGAGGCGTTCGAGGCACTAAAGAAGCAGTTATCTGAAGCACCAGTACTAGCGGCCCCGGGTCCTAAAGAGCCTATGTTGCTATACGTGGCAGCTGGCCCCCGAGCCGTCAGTGCAGTAGTGGTTGTGGAGCGTAAAGAGGATGGGAAAATTTATCCAGTCCAGAGGCCGGTTTATTATGTCAGTGAGGTATTATCAGAGGCAAAGCAGCGCTATCCGCATTGGAAAAAGCTGGTTTTCGGGGTCTTTATGGCCAGCCGGAAACTGAATCCGTATTTCCAGGAACACCCCATAACAGTGGTTAGCTCAATACCAATGTCGGATATCATCAGAAACTCGGATGCGACAGGAAGAATAGCCAAGTGGGCGATAGAGATGGGGGATTATCACATCAGCTACGAGCCCAGGTCAGCAATCAAATCTCAGGCTTTGGTTGATTTCGTTAATGATTGGACACACACAGGCATGACTACCATGGTTCCAAACTCCGAGTCATGGATCATGCACTTCGATGGGTCAAAGCAGTACGAGGGATCAGGAGCTGGAGTGGTGCTAACATCACCCAAAGGAGACAAATTGAGTTACGTACTACAAATTCACTTTGACTGTTCCAACAACGTGGCCGAGTATGAGGCCCTATTGCATGGCTTAAAGGTAGCCAAGGAGATGAACATTAAGAGGATACGATGCTTCGGAGATTCGGACCTTGTGGTACAGCAGGTGTCAGGAACTTGGGATAGAAAGGACGCAACTATGGCAGCATACCGCAGGGAAGTTGATAGGGTTGCAGGATGTTTTTCCGGATATGAGGTGGAGCATATAGACAGAAGAAAGAATGAGGCAGCCGACGCCCTCGCTAGACTCGGCTCGCGCAGAGAGCCGGTTCCACCTAACGTTTTCCTGGACGAATTATGGCGACCATCAGTTAAAACCGAGTCAGAGGAGGAATTGGCAAATCAAGACCCGGATTCAGGACTCGTGGCCACTGTACGTGTTATTCCCGAGTGGACAGAACCGTTTTTGGCCTACCTATCACGAGGCGAGTTACCACAGCAAGAGGTGTTAGCAAGTCAAATTTTGCGGTGAGCAAAGGGATATTCTATCATCAACGGGGAGTTATACAAGAGAAGCGCCGCGGGGGTCTTTTTGCGCTGTGTGGCACCAGAAGAAGGCCGACAGATTCTCAAGGAAATCCATGAAGGTGATTGTGGGCATCATGCATCCACAAGATCCCTTGTGGCCAAGGCTTATCGACACGGATTCTTCTGGCTCACGGCTCTAGCAGATGCGGAACGATTAGTAGCAAGGTGTGACGGATGTCAAAGGTACGCTCGCCAAACCCATGTGCCGGCTATGGAATTACGGACCATCCCGTTAACTTGGCCGTTCGCTGTCTGGGGTATGGACATGGTTGACCCCTTTCATATGTCACCTTGCAAGAAGACACATCTTTTAGTGGCTATTGATAAGTTTACCAAGTGGGTTGAGGTTATGCCAGTTACTAATTGCGAAGAAGCTACAGCTGTCAAGTTCCTGAAAAGAATTATCTACCGGTTCGGGTATCCCCACAGCATAATTACCGACAATGGAACCAACATGTCCCTTGGTGAGATGGAAAAGTTCTGTGGCAACAATGGAATCCGGCTTGATGTAGCATCAGTGGCTCATCCACAGGCCAATGGACAAGTGGAGAGGGCAAACCAAGAATTGATTCGCGGATTAAAACCACGATTGCGAGTTCCCTGTATCAGGGCTGCTGGTGCATGGGTCGAAGAACTTCCTTCCGTGGTTTGGGGTATCAACACTACACCTAACAGATCCACTCAGATGACACCCTTCTTCATGGTCTATGGTGCGGAAGCAGTGTTACCGAGTGACATTATTCACGATTCACCGCGAGTATCAGCTTACGTCGAAGTGGAGAACGAAAAGACCCGGCAGGACGCCGTAGATATGTTAGAAGAACAAAGGGAACAAGCCCTGGAAAGATCAGCCATATATCAGCAAGATTTACGGAGGTATCATAGCCGGCGCGTGAAAACTCGGGTCTTCCAGGAAGGAGACCTGGTTCTGCGCCTGGTACAGTCAAACGAAGGAAAACACAAATTATCACCACCATGGGAAGGACCGTTTATCATAAGCCGGAATCTGCATAATGGATCATATTACTTGGTAGATGCAAAGGAAGAGTCGGCTACAGTTAATGACACCGCTCATACCACTTCATCTATGCAAGAAAGAGACAGACCATGGAACGTGGCTCAGCTACGTCCATATTATACTTAGTAAAGACTATATTGGCAAGTGGAATTGCACGATGTAACAGGCAGCAGGTTTCAGACGTACTCTTTTCCTATCCAGGGTACCCTTGGGGACTGGATGGGTTTTTAATGAGGCGGCTTGCTGACCTAACGTTCTCATATCAAGAAAAGAAGTGGTTATTCTCATGTTCTTTAATCTCAATATGTTGCATATATATAGGTCTTGGGGGATGATTGCTTGAATAGCACAGTTGCAAACTCAATGACCCGGCCTTGATGCCTATGAGTTATAAGGGCCGATTACTCGCAAACGAGTACGGCTGCAATCTTATAACCGGACAAAGGAGCCAAACTTTCTTGACTTTTCTTACTTAAGCTCGATGTGAATCGCAATAAAAGTGGCATGATTTGCTCGCTTACGATTACAATCAGCCATGAAGCCCAATGGGACTTGCCTGACCCTGTTTTCGTATAGATGTAACAACATGATATCCACGCGAAAGTCGGCTTATAGTACAAGATTGTCAAAAGGGTCATCTAAACCACAAGTTATGCAGAGTATAAGGCTAATAGCTGGAAACTCAACGTTTATCAAGCATAACTTCATTACCTATGTGAAACGGCTCTGGGTTTGGGCTTAGCAAACAACAAACTCGTTCTCTTCGAAAAGACCACATATCCCAGACTCGGAAATTCGGGTCTTGGCGATTCGGGATTTTGGAAAAGAAAAGGCATCTTAGTTGCTAAGGCTAAAAAAACCCAAACATCCGAGTCTTGGGGACTTGGGGACTTAGAAGCAAGTCCGCTCGTCAACACCCATGAAACTCGGAAACCGAGTCTCACAAAAGGAATCGTAAAGAAAGTCGGATATCAAGAACAAGTTGACTCAAAAGTGGATAAATTTAAACGATTAGAAGAAGCACAAAGTGTATCAAGAACTTAGAGTGCATTACAAACTACGGTAAATAGTATCAAAGGTGCACAGGCGCACCATCCAAAAATAGTTGTTTTAACGACACATCGACCAACTGACGCGTATGAAGTAGCATCAGGTATCAGGTATCATTCGGCGTCCATCTTCGCCTTGCCCTTGCCATCACTTGGGGTAACAGCAGCACCCGGATCAGTAGTACCGGCTCGCGCAGGAGGAGGAATGACTGGTGTGGAGGTAGCGGGCGCAGAATCGGCTTCAGCCTTCTTTTTGGCAGCCTCCTCCCTCAACTTAGCAGCTTCCTCCTTCCATCGGGTCAGCATGTCATACGGCTCGGGAAGATCTGACTTAACCGCTTCACCAGCAGCATCATATGCAGGAACGAGGGAATCGACATCTAAGCCGTCAGCAATCACGCTGGCCGGGTAACGGACCTCCTTCTGGACGGCCTGGAAATCCTTCACGGAGAACTTGGACCCATCAAGCTTGAATTCCGGGAAACCGCCCATAAGCTTGGCTAGCTCGAGCTTAGGGAAGTAAGCCTTGGCAAGCGCAAGCCCCCGGGTTACTCCAACTCGGCAGGACGAGCGTTTCCAGTGCCAAATCCACTCGGGGATACTGGAGCAAGCGTCTAGCATTCTCTTCAGGTCGCCATGCCCTTTACCCGGCCACCGTATTTCTTGAAGGATCCATTTGGTTCCGGCGCATAGCTGCCGGATAACGCTCTTGATAGTTTTCAGCCTGGCAATATCATCCTCGTCCGGCATCGCTTCATCCAGACCTGCAGAAAGAAATGGAAACATGAGTAAGGAAACTCCGGCTATTTATCAGAAGGACAACCCGGATGAAGAATCGTACCAAGCAAAGCACGATACGTATCAGCAATTTGAACAGAAAGGCTCGTTAGGTCATCTTCTGCTGCGTGAGCCCTCCGCCTATACTTCTTCATTATCTTCCCACTCCTCCTGGCTTCAGCCTCGGCCTCCTCACGCAGAGCCACCTCCTTTTCAATGAGCTTAGTGGCCTTTGCCAGTTCCTTCTCAGATTGAGTCACGAAGGACTGCACGGATGCAAGGAAGGATTAGCCGGGTAAAGGGGCAAGTTATCAGTCGCTTATACCGTAAAGTTCCAAGCAAATTGTGAATCAATTCACTCGGAACTTGGGGACTAGATAAGGACACAAGCAATATTAGTCGGGTTTACCTCGTGTTTGGCTATTAGAGCCTCCAAGATGTTTTCTTCATTAGCCCTCAAAGTGCGCAGGGTTTCGAGCATCTGGGCAAACGTCAGGTCCTCGGGTCGGACACCAGAAGAGCCGGCAGCCTGGTCGCCTGATGGGGGAGCTTTCCCCGCCCTTGGGGTCGAGACCCGGACAGTCTGGGTATCCGGGTTGGGAGAACCCATCCTCGTGTCCGGAACCTCGATCTCTTCGTCCACTGGTTCGGATGACGCGGGAGACCCGGCGGCTTGGTGAAGTGGATCGCCCAAGGGGCCTTGTTCCTGGTTGTTCTCAGTATCACCGCCAGTTGCGGCGTCTATGTTCTCAGTCGGCTTCTCCGCCTCCCGGTTATCCATCTCCACATTCTCCGGGTCACTAACTGTGACTTGAGCGCTAAAGAAAGGGAGGAAGAGCAGTTAGCAACAGCAATTGAAAGTTATCAGGTATGAAAGGATGTCGTATAATAAAGACTCACCCGGTGTTTACAGCGTAATCAGGTGGGAGTTCGCTGCTGGAAGCAGATGAAGCCGCCAAAGGGACCGATAGTGGGACCCGGAATTGCCCCGCGAGTGGGTGATTGGGAGATGGATGGCGCTGAGGAGATTTGGAGGGGCGAGGAAGAGGAATATCGGCACGGAGGTTTGGCGAGGAGGAGATACCCGGGTTAAGGGGATCGTCCCCTGGTGAACTCCGGGTCACTCTGCGCTTGGCCGGGATAGAATCCTTCAAGTGCGGTGAGTTAGATAGTCGTTGGTTAAGTCTGTGCATGTTATCAAAAGAATAGGGTTCGGAAGACATGGTGAAATAGGGAACCTTGCGCACCACTCCTCTGGTTTTCCTCTTAACCCCGACTGTTATTTCTGGATCGGACTCGGTGGCCTCCGGGTCTTCGTCATCATTCTCATCCTCGTCCTCTGGTCCTGCAAGCCGAGTATGTGTCGATGGAAAAGGTTAACATAAGGAAATTTATGCAAATAAAGATGACATAAGATTCGGACAATTACCCTCATCAGTATCAGCCGGTTCGTCTTCCTCCTCCGGGTCTCCGGCAGCAGGAGAAGTTTCAACATTCCAGAAAGGGTTATCAGCCTGAGAGAAAAACAAGAAGGTGGGAATCAGCAATTGCGTCAAGTTGAAGACGTATGAATAAAGTTGCATATGTCGAGTCTTACCGCTGGGGCCGGGTTTTCCCGGGTAAATGGCGGCAACCCGGTAATGTTCTTGATCACTTCCAGCTTTTCCGTCAAGAAGCCTTTGATGGTTTTGTTGGTGTCGCCGGCTGCAAAGCTCTTGGTGGAATATCGGAGTGCATCCGTGACATGCCCCGAGTACTCGCACATCAATTTGGTGCGGATAGAATTGGGTTGGATCCGGAAATCAACCCAAGTTTTCACTAGATTGAGCCCAAGAAGACCTTGGGCGGAGAGGACGGCTATTCTAGCTAGTGAAGGCAGGATTGCTTCCCTGTCCGAGTCAGGGGCGAAAGCATTGAATTTCTCGGAGATATCAAGGAGGCCTTCTGAGTAACCCGACAACCTCTTTTCGCCGGGCGGGGAGGTGTCCCGGCAATAGAAGTATGAGAGTTGCCAGTGTTTGACGTGCGAATTAAGAGTAAGAGGTGGCATTAGAGAATTCTTGCGGCGCTGGATAGAGACTCCGCCGCAAGCAAGAAGTGCTCCGTCGCCGCTTTCGCGGCTCGGTTTGCACTGGAAAAGTTCGGTGAAGAGAGCCAAACTTGGTCGCGTGCACAGGTATGACTCGGACAGAACAATGAAGTGGGTAATATTCAACATAGAGTTAGGCCCTATGTCGAATATCCTGAGGCCATAATGGCTCAGGACCTCACGAAAGAAAGGGTGACCCGGAGGACGGAATCCCCGGGTCACGTGCTCTATAAAACAGATTACCTCATCCTCGGCAGGTGTGGGCCGGGTCTCATCACCCGGCGCCCTCCAATGAATGTCCTTCTGAGAAGGAAGGACCCCCAACTCGGCCAGCTCGTCCAGCTTGGCCTTTGTGACTGTGGATCGCCCCCAATTGGCGGATATGGATTGGGTTGTCTTCGCATGGGCCGGCTGTTTCCCTTGCCTTTTGGGAGCCATGGGATCTACCTGCAAAACACAAGGCAAAAAAGTGCAAAAAAATAAGACTCGGAAACCATGGGCTATTCGAGTATCTGTGAGTGGTGACAAGAAAGTACGGAAGTTAAGCATTATCCGGGTGTCATTTTAGAAGGCAAGGTTACAAATTATCCGGGTATCAAGCATCATTATACAAACTATGGGGTACTTATGTATTCAAAGGTGTTTGAGGAAGACGGATGATTGCCCATGAATCTACTGCAAGCAAAAGAACCGGAGGAAGAGGATTTTCCGGGTGTCAATGACATGCGCGGAAAATTGGAACGAAATGGATCTAGGTTGGAAAACTTGCGGGCGATTCTACGAAGAAATTAATGGCTAATGATGATAGGAGAATGATGTATGGCTGTCAATCAAAGCTATGGAGGAGTTATCGAGCATCTAAAGCGACCCGACCGAGCGTGACAGGAAGAATTGCTCGCGGGTTGACCTAGATCTAATCTAGAGTAAATCAAGGGATTGTGAGGTTGAATTGATGGGTACGAGAAACTTACTGAAGGGGATTGGAGTAGCACGCAGCGGCGGTGAACGGCGCGGTCTGGATGTCCCCCTGCAACCCTTGATGAGCGGAATGAAGGCGCGGTGGCGGAGTTTGGCGGCGGCGCGGAACAGTTCAAGGATGAACGTGGCCGGCGGCGGCCTTGCTACGATGGCGGGCTTGAGATTCTTGTGGAATTGCGGAGAGCAGGGAATAAGGAAGCAAAGGGAAGGTTGGAGTGAAACGTTGGGATCTAAGTTACCCTCTGGGCTCTATTTATAAGATGCGGGCGGATAAACCTATCCTAACGGGCGGAATCCGGAAATTTTGGGGATAACAGTCATCTGTGCGGATTTTTTGAGATATGCTTTAAGTGTTGAACGTGATATTCGGGCAGGAATAAGAAGGAGATATTTTCCGCGATGTCAGGGTTAATTATCGAGTAAAGTAAGTCGGGCTTTTGGCATTTTTATCAGGGTTTAGACCTGGAAAGCTAAGCCAAGTACTTGGAGAAAAGCCGGGTTACTATATGGCCACCATGGAGTTAGGCCTAGCTATTTATCAAAGCACCTTAACCCGGCCTCCATACACTTGTGCGTTTGATATTTTTGCAGGGAATAGCAAGCGCTTCAAGGAAGAATCCGTGAAGCCCAAGCTATTTTGGGGACTACTGATGGAGGGATAATAACCCGGTAGGCCAACTCCAAGGTGTAACCCGGCCCAAAGGACGCTGCGCAGGATCCGGCTAAGGATAAAGAAACTTCAGGAAGGCCCACATTTGCAGGCCCTGTAACCCGGTTCGTGGGTTACAATAAAGAAAGTTAGGGTTTGTATGCGGTGTCCGGGTAGGATTCAGGGTGCGCCTTGGAGGACAAGCCAGGGGGTACGGGTGCTTTATAAACCGACCCCTAAGCTTAGTTGAGAGAGATCTAAGAGCCCTAGCAATATCGCTTGGTATCGAGCATCCAGTGTAACACGAGAGTTGAGTTAATATCTTGAGATCGGAGACTCGGCGACTTGATTGCCGGCTACCAGATCGAGTTCCATCATGTTTTCCTCTGAGCTAAACCCTCTCCCAAACGCCTGTGTCGTCTTGCCCCAAGATCAGTTACCCCCGGTAACGTCTGCCGTGATTATCCCACGACAGCTAGGTCAAGGTGCTAGGTGGGAGAGAGTCGCCATCTTCAAAGAAATTGTTTTCTCTTAGAAATCCTTCCGAAAAAGAGGAGTTGGCCCCAACGCAGAGATCTCTAGAGACCAAGAAGCGAGGAGAGCGGAGGAAGAGATTGGTCGCCTCGAAGCAGGCTCGGGCCGACAGAGTGGAGCTTCCAGCTCTCCACACCGCCGCGACGGTGGACCCGGATCTCATCGCCGCGAAAGCCGCCCAAGCATCCACCGTAGCTACCTTCGCATGTTGGGAATTGTCGCCGAACTGGGAGTGGCCATGGCCGCGGCGGCAGTGGTCGACGCTAGCTCTGTCTCTTCGGTTGGTCGACTGTCCAGGAACCCGGGAAGCTCGTCCACAACACCGTCGACGACGTATGGCTATCTACCCGCCACTTCACTTGGAGGGAGCCACTTCGCCCACTCGCCGGAGATAGGCGACTCAAGGCCGATCGCCATCGCGCCCGTGCCTCCCCTCGACCTCAACGATGTTCCCCTGTCTAGTGACTCCACTATGACCGAGAGGAAGCCGTCGCCGGTGATCCCTATGGAGAAGCTCCCTGACGCGCGCAACCTGCTCGGCGAAATGGGGGCAGACGACTACAGGTACTACGAGGGCAACGCTGGTCATGGAGGGGTGCTTGGGAATGGTGGGGATGGTTTCCTAGAAGATATCCTCGCTGGAGACGTCGATGAGGTTGCATATGGCGATGCGGTCGAGGAGGTCGAAGAGGTGATCACCATCGACGCCAAGCCATTGTTTGTGGACGAGCTCTCTGTCCAAGCCAAGAGATAACAGGGGCGCAAAAGCATAGGTCCCTGGGTTCAAGCTCGTATTGCAAAGGACGAAGGGATTCTCGCATGATGAGGACGTGTTGCTTTGCGAATCATGGATCGAGATGGGGCAAGATGCAAGCAAGGGGCCGAGCAAAAAGGGGAGATCTTTTGGAAGAATTGCTACTTGTACTTTCATGAGCAGAGGGTCATAGGGGAGATACTGTTAGCAACTGACCGGATGAACTTTCTCTATCCAAGAGATGAAGTTTCATCCAATCAGAGTGTAGAAAGTTTTTAGGCTCCTATGATCATGTCCTTGCCCGGTCCGTCAGTGCCATTGGGGTGAAAAACTTTGTATGATCTCTCACCCCTCTCGTATGCTCATGTGTTGTTTACTCCATTACATGTCTTGAGTGACAATGTATTACTTAGGTGCTCCAAGCATTGGAATGCTTTGATGCGTCCATAATGTTTATATAATTTTTTATTGTTTCATGCTAATATTATGTTTTTGACACTTGTTTGTATATAAAATTTATGATTTATTTGTACCAACCTATTGATAGTTGAAAGAGTGCACAATGTTCTTGTTTTACTCTTTGATGTGTAGGAATTAACAAGAAAACACAAAAGGAGACTTGTTGGAAAAGGACTCTGACTTTCCTGAAATCTGTCCACGAACAGTTTTTAGATATCATCAGTTTTACCCCCAAAGACAACGTCAACTGAAGATCAAATTGCCTAAAAAGTTGTTGGCCATTTCCATACCTTTCATTTAAGCCCAAGAACAGCCCAATCCGAGTTCGTATGCGACATGTGGACCCATTTTACTAGAGGATATATATCTGATTACGGGATTACGGGAATCGGTGACGGGACTGAGTCCAACTCTTACCATATTTGATGGATTCGGCTAAAACACGACTTTGGGGCTGAGAGGGGTCCTTCGGAAGGTTCTAGAGGTGCCCAAGAGCCTTTGGATCAAGGGGCCATCCATCGGAGGGCCGGGGAGCATTGTCCCATCACATATAGGGATAGGAAAACCCTAATTCTTGGGCAGCCACAAAAAGGCACGAATTTGGCCTCTCCCATGGTCTCATAACCATGGGGGAGGACTCATCTACAGCACCCAGAAGCCATGGAGGAAGGGGGATAAGGGGCGGCGCTCCCCCATGATGGCCGGCCGGCGCAGGAGGAGCCCCCTGCGCTGCCGACGGCCGCCGACGCCGCCCTGCACCTCACGTGCTGCCCCTTCTCCATCTTCTCCGCTATGATGCCGCCTTCACCAACACCTCCATCATCATCTCCTCCTTATATTCAGTGGTTCATCCTTCCATAAACCTTTGTACCGTCCTATGTAAACATGGTGTTTGATGCTATATTATTTATCCTATGATCTATGTCATGTTTGTATAGTTTATTTGTCTTTTGATTGCTTGGTTGAATGTCTTCGCTTCATTAGAGTTGCATGTTGATATGGTACTGTCCTTTGGTGTCCATTATATTTGTGCGCGCTTGGATCAACACGATAGGGTTAGAGTATGTGCAAAGGAAGGGGCGTAGTTCTGCCGGAGTGACAGCAACCTAATGGCTCAAACCGGTTAGTTACACGTATGGGAGTAAGAGGACCATTAACTTAAGCCTATGGTTGGGTATTTTTACCTTGATGTATCTTCTAGTAGTTATGGATGTTTGCTAGAGTTTCAACCATAAGCACTTGCAATCATTGGATAGTGAGAGCTTGTTAGCTTTGCCTCTCCCACATAGAAAACTGCATCGAAGACAATGAACCCGATATCTTCACTAATTAATCTTGGACAAAGCCACCACAATTACAACCATTTTTCCACACTTATGGTACTGTTAGTTTACGGTTACTTAGTATATTTTATTGTTGCAGCACTAACATTTACTTTCTTTTATTTATTATCTTGCAAAGCTATCTCTCATACCCGTATTATTGCTCTAGTTTTATTTCCTAGATAATGCAAACATTTAGTATGTGTAGAGTTGTATCAGTGGTTGATTGAACTTGAGAGAATATTTATCCTACCTTTAACTCCTCGTTGGGTTCGACACACTTACTTATCGAAAAGATTACACACGATCCCCGATACTTGTGGGATATAAAGACTTTTTTTGCGCCGTTGTCGGGGAGCAATAGCGTGGGGTGAATGTTCTTGTGTGCACTTGTTTGCATTGTCTCTAAGTAATTTTGCTTTCAGTTATAAGTAGTTTATTATTTAGTTTTAAGTTGTTTGATATCTTTAGTTATGGATAGGGAACACAAATTACAAAAGAAAATAGTTGTACTTGGTATCTAAAAATGTTTTCAAAAAGGAAAGTGATTGGAAAGATGAGTAATGGTTAAGTGGGGGTTGACCTTGAACACTTGTGTTCATGCCTATGAAACCAAGACAATTCTTTACATGGAAGTTTTTCAGTTCAAAACTTGTATATATTATGTATATATTGTACATATTCCTTTGTATCATAAAAATAAAATCTATAGATAAACTTCTAGTTTGTTTATGATGCAAGTTTGCCACTTTGTTGCGTAGAAACAGATTTCTGGGCTCCACCGTATTTTTTTTTTAAATCACCAGAAAGTGATATTGATTTGAAATTTCTTGAGTGCAAAGTAATTATTATTATCTTTCTTTCATTAGAAGTAATTTTTCTGATTTGAGGTGTGTAGATAGGTCTAATAATTCGATCTTTACTGACTGATTCTGTTTAGACAGATTTCCTGTGCTTCACTTAAAAAATCGTGATAAATCTCCGAATATTATTTTTACTTGAAAAAAATTGTGCATAAACTTGAGATAATTATCTGTCTTTCATTAGTTTTGAGTTTCTTCATTTGAGCTACGGAGATATCTCGTTAACTGTCATCTTTACAGACTGTTTAGTTTTGGCAGATTGTCATGCTTATTTTGTATTGTGCTTATACTTAATGTTTATAATCTTTATTTGATCGATAAATTTTATAAATTGGTTAGTATACAGTAGGTAATCTTAATTTAAACTTATCAAAACTTGAACATGAGTGGATTTTATTTAATGAGTACTAACCCTACTAATGAGTTTTTGTCAAGTTTTATGTGAATGTAGTATTTAACATCCAATAGAGATGGTGATACGAGATAAATGAGAAGAGAAAAATATCAAACTTGGGAACTCCCGAGTGCACCTAAATTAAATATTAAAGAATATTCAATAACCAATGCTTGGGGATTCCCAAGGCATCCCTCCCTTTTCCATGCCTAGCTAAAACACGTTAAAGAAAAACACTTCTAGGGAGATAACCCATGTTTTATTCTGTTTCATGCTGTTTTCTTTCAGTTTATTTTGTTTTATTTGAGTCTTGTAAGTTGTTACCTCTGTAGAAACCTCTTCTTATCCTTTTTATTTTGTTTTTATGCCAAGAATAGACTCTAATAAGGAGGAAGTAAGATTTGGGGAAGTTGCTGTACTAAAACAGATTCTGGGCTGCCACAAAAAACAATATTTCTCTCAGCCAAAATATCGAATTGAGCTGAAACTTTTTGTGCATATGCCCCAGGTTGTTATAAAACTTTCATTACTTTTTCACTTTTTTATTTGATGAACATAAGATTTTCGGAAAAAACGATCTTTACCTGCTGTTCTGTTTTGACAGATTTCTGCCAATATTTGCATTTGCCTCTTAATCTTTTTCTTTTGGTGTTCTTTTGAGGGGAAGAGATTTAAAAAAAGTTGTGACAGTAGCTAATGTTTTATTGGGTGTTAGACTTGTGTTGAAACTGAACCAAAGTGGATTTACTATTTTGGTTACACTAACGTTGCTAATGAAGATTGTGTGAAGTTTTGTATGGAGTGAGTTTTCAAGTGTAGGGAGAGAAGAATGATACGAGAAGATGAAGAATGGACAAAATCTCAAGATTGGGGATGCCCATGTCACCCCAGGATATATCCAAGAAGTACAAGCGTCAAAGCTTGGGGATTCCCATGGCATCCCCTTCTTCATCAACAAAAATATCAGGTCCTCTTTCAAGACACTATATTTTTATTGCTTCATATATTATGTGTTATTCTTGGAGCGTCATTTATTTTTACTTTAAGTTTTGTTTTATTTTCATTGATGCAGCTAGAATGTTTAGATCTTGTTTAGCTTATGGTCTCTTAGTTTATAAAAAAATAAAGTACCAAGTTTTACCCATTTGGTTTAGTTGATACATATGTAAAAAAAAATGGCTTTTCTGTTTTCAACATCTACTATCCACTGCGCGATTTTTCATATTTTACTGGAAACTTGAAAATTCACGAAATTTTTACATATTATGTATCACCTAATCCTCTGCATGCACAAAAATGGCCAAAATTTCTGACATTTTTAAGTGCACCTAAAAATTACGTATTCCAGCTGTTGTTTTTCTGAACAGATTCTGACTTTTGTTGCAAGAGTGACCTATTTTACGTTTTCATTTGAGTCCTTTTGGGTCTTACCTTTTATTTAGAAGTTGGACAATTAAGAAACCTTTCTCTAGCTCTAATTTTTTTTTGATTTGTTTTAATAGCAGCACTTTGGAAATATTATCTACTGCACTAGTGTCTAACCGCAGAAAAGAAGGGGAAAGTTTTTGTGTTGAAGTTTTTTCATAGAGAATGAAGGAACACCAAACAGAGAAATATTGAAGAATGGACAAAGTCATAAGCTTGGGGATGTCTCCGCATCCCTCTTCATCAAAAACCTCTCGCTTTGTAAGCCTTTAAACTTTGTTTTTCGAGCAACATAGAAACTTGAATAAACTTGGAGTGTCTGTATCTTAATATTTATTTGTCTTAGCATCAAACACCAGTTATATTAATAAATTGATCGTCATAACTTTTATTTATCTCCTGTTTAGAGAGGTGGTTCAAAGTATAATAAACTTAAAAATGATGTGCGAACGATATTGTTTAGTAGTTTATGTTTTCTTATGGTTAGTTTCAACTTGCTAATAGTGTATATTATGTCATTTTGATCTTAACATGCATTGTATTATTCATAGTAGGGTATGGCATTGTGGTGTCCTCCTCTGTTTGTTTCATTTGAATCAATTTGGCACATGCTCACGCATCCTAAGACTGAAAACAAAATGTCAATAAGCCTCGATGGTTTATTTTGCCTCAGAGTTCTAGTATCAATTTTATGCCTGAGTTAATTTTACTTTGTCAAACATGATTATGGTAATTATTGACCTCTTGATTGTCACTTGCCAGTCTATTGCTAGCCTTCACTTGCACTGAGTATTTGCTCTACTCGTGCCTCCAAATACCTGAAAACCAAGTTATTCCACAGAATCCACTATAAACTCCCATATGGTATTTAACTGCCACTCCAAAGTAAATTACTCATGTGGTACCTTTAAAAATTTAAAAATTACTCCTGTTTTGTGTTCTTGTTTTTGCTCATGAAGACGTAAATAGAGAATATTTATCTCACTTGTTGATTGGATTTCACACCCTGGACTAGTGGCTTCATCCGCTTATCCAATTGATAGAAGAGCCGGCAGCGGGGTGCCCAGCCCCAAATTAATGCAAACAAATTCTCTTCACCATTTTTGCCCCTGATTTAAGTCAAAGCATAATTATGTAAACAAAAGAGAAAGAGGGATGACCTTCTACCCAGATGCGTCCTTCATATGGGAGCCGCTCTTGTGAAATTTAGTTGACTTGTGACGTACTGTATTTTCTGTTTACCATTCGTTGACACTAGCATACACCTCTCTTAAAATATAGGCACTCCTATCCCAAGATCGAAGCCTATTTCCTAGCCTATTTTTACCATTTCTCTTTATCATATGGGCCGGCCCACCTTGAATAGTAAACGGGCGAGTCCTTGTGCAGACTCGCCATAGGCGACAAATAGTGGCCGCGTTGCTCAGCCCCACCTCCGGAGGTGGGGAGAAACCTCCCCGTCTCTCTCGCGATGCTACAGACTACGCCGAGCTCTCCGTCTTGTTCCTCCTCCGCCCTGTCCTCCACCACCTGTTCCTAGAGTCCTCATCTGCCTTGGAGCTACTCGTCGTCGCGACCAACTCCACTTCTCCTAGTAGCAGCTAGAGTCCCCAGCCAGTTCGTCTCCCTCCGGCGCCCGCGTCTCCTCAAGCTAAACCAGTGGTTTATTCCATTCCACTTGGTGAGCATACTCTATCAATATCAACCAGCTCGTGCACTTCTCTTTCCATCTTCTCTCTTCCATCTTGTACTCACGTGGTTTTCCTATGGTTCCCTCAGATCTGGGCTACTAGGGTCCATGTTCTGAAGAAGCATAGGTGGAAGGTTGTTTCTCGTGAGGGAGGGTGCAGCGTCAAGCTATTCATGTCCCAGTTACATGCAAGATTGATCTCCAGAAGGTATATACTTCTTGCAATAGAACTGAATTTCTTGTCTATCTATGCTCCTCTATATACTTTTTTGCAGATGTATAGTATGTCCGCACTGAAACCATTGAGAACTGTACCAAGATACAAGTTTTCTGCAAGATTGCATAAATTATGGTATAGTATGAATGTGCGACTTATCCCAAAACCAAATTATGTGTACCATCTCCTATGATTTTTTCAGCAAATAATGTGTGTAGCATCTCCTCGATTTTTCTGGAAATAGTTTGCATCATATCTTTTATCTGGAATGTATCATTTATAATAAGGTATGTTGATTGTAATGGCGAAAGGTCCAAGACACTAGTTTTCGAAGCTTATGCCAGCATGCCCAGCTCACCGCTGCCTATTACCTGATTTTAAGCTGAAAACATATTCTTAGGTTCAGCTTAATTTTTCCCTGTTAACATTTCATCGGCTTTGTCTTCAAACTATGTTTTAGTATTGGAACAATTAAGCTAACATAACTATCGTTGTGCCTGATTTTAAGCTGAAAACATATTCTTAAGTTCAACTTAAATTTTCCCTCTTAACATCACTGGCTTTATCTTCAAACTATGTTTTAGTATTGGAACAATTAAGCTAACATAACTGTTGTTGTGCTCGCGGCTGCGGAACATCCCATGTACTACTACCTCCGATCCGTAAAAACTGTCAGCAGTTGTGCTATAGTTTGTACCGGTTTAGTTGTTTGGCTCCGACACTTTTTGCGGATCGGAGGGAGTAGTAAATTACTGCCATGGATAAAAAAAAAGTTAGAACTATTTCACTGCTTGGTACAAGGAATAAAATCCTTTGTCTCTTCCTTCGCTTCCCTGCCTGCGATGTTGGGTACATGGGTCAGATTGCTTTGTCAGGTGACTAGCTTTGCTACATGGATGTTTTATTCACTTGGACTTCTGTACAGTAGTTAAGTAAGGCTTAACAATCAGCACCAAAGTTAGCTAGAGGATTCATAAATATATACGAGTGCGTGTTTGCTAGAAGATTACAGTAGAGGTAGAGCATAGTTAGCACTGGCAGTTGCATTGAGGTTGTAGATCCTTCCATCATATTCAATAAGACATTAACTATTATTGTTACCGCTCAAGTCATATCAGAAGTAATCTAATTCTAGGATTTTCTATGTTTAGAGATGTTGAAAGATGTCTACGTTGTCACTGGCTTACTGTAGTGAAGATCGAGATGACCTTTTTGACGAATCATTTCTTTTCCACACTTGTTTACTTGATACAATTGATCGATCTATTTTTGTGGTGTTGGTGTGGGACTCTGGATCATCAGATAGGTGAATTTATATGTATGGGTGGCTGCCATTGTTCTCTGTTTCTAGTTTCAATTTATCTGTTTTGTCTAGATATGTAAGATTGATGCTTCCGGTCGCAATTTCTCAACAGAGAAAAGCGTCATAATATCTGAGAAACGTTGTAGATGCCACATTATACGTTTCATGTTTCTGTTCCTCTCTTTTCTCCAGACATTTCGTTTCTTTTTTCACAACTGTTATCCGTTTGTATCAAGTATCCTTGTATACGAGGGTAGATTGAAGATTGATAAAAACCATGCTTATATTTGATAATGTGCTATCATTGAGTGATTATTGTAGTTGTACAAGAAGTGATAATAATCGTGTTTATATTTGAAAATTTCAAATACTTCTGCTCCGCGGGTTCTTTACAGAAAAGTCGATGGAAATATTCGTCATGGATTGAGTCACATAATTACGATGTTTCATGGAGCAACATATTTCCTCTTGCTGGATATTTGACATTCACTTTCATTTCCATTCTAAAAACATAATAATATGCATAATATATGTATCCTTGTCACGTATTTGTATGACTTGGCATGTAAGACTAACTGTATGTGTGTGCTGATGCTCAATAATATATTGAGCATTTGATTATGCCTTGATATATATTTGTAATTTGTGTAATCTTTTCTATTCCCAATTTCGTGATTTTTCGGAATAAATATGATATATTTCATGTTATGGAACTGATGATTTTTTATAAAAAGCCGGGGGTATTTGCGACGTTCTTTTTGGTAGGATGGTCAATTTTCGATTCTCTGTCGTTCCATTTCCCTCCATGTGTTGTCCAAATGGAAGAATGGAGGTTTTCCTCCTCGAAACAGGCTTTACGCCCCCGCTTTATAAATAAATCAACCCACAGTCATACAAAAAGTTCAACAGCACAACCGAAAAGAAAGGTCAGAAAAAAAACACTTGAGGTCCGCTGGGGCAACAACACAACACAGCCCAAACAAAGGTACAAAACAACGACGACACAAAGGAATAGCAACAAAGCTCAACGACTAGACACACAAGAGAAGCGGCGATCCGCCGTCACGAGGTCCTTAATCATGCCATCCAACCGCTCGAAGTCTATCTTCAGAGAGGGTGCCACTTCTACAAAAATGCCAAGAATTTAAAAATTAAGTCAGAGGCCCGCCTCAAAAAGACGCGCTCGATAACCATCTTGATACGAATAGTCCATAAAGTCCAGGTCATCGCGGCGAACATTAACAAGAAGAGGCGCCTCCTCCTCCCGTTATGGTTCGCCTGTACTTTCAAGAACTCGCTAAGGTCTAGGGCACGCCACTCAGGCCCTAGTGCTTCAGCAACAAAGCTCCGTAGGAAGCAAGCTGCGGGGCAGGAGAATAGTATGTGGGTTCCCGTCTCTGGAACCGCACGTAGGGGGCAGGTCCCATCACATGGACCAAACCTCTTGGTGACCTCCACTCCTGAAGGAAGGCGATCGCGAAGCAATTGCCAAGTGAAGATCTTAATCTTCAGAGGCAAAGGTGCCTTCCAAAGGTGGGTCACCCATGGAGTCGTATGCCCTCTAAAAGGGCCCGATAGGCAGACCCCACAGAAAAACTCCCCGAGGGTGAAAGGGACCACGACACTGTATCCGGGGAGTCCACTAGGGCCCGAGGAAGGGAAGCGCGCAGAAGATCCCACTAATACGCCTCCCTCGGGCCAAACGTACGCTGAAATCCAACATTCCACTTACCATGTTGGACCGCCCCCTCACCACGATCCCCGGATCCGAACAGATCGCGAACAGCTTGGGGAACTCATGCCGTAGGGGCCGCGGACCCAGCCAATGATCCAACCAAAAGAGTGTCCCTCTTCCGTTTCCTACAGAAAAGGAGACCCCCGAACGAATCTCGTGCTTGATGGCTTGGATGGCTCGCCAAAAATGCGAACCTTCCTTCCGCGCACAAGCCAAGATAGGACACCCTCTTAGATATTTCGCCTTTAGAAGTCGGAGCCACAGGCCCCCATCATCTCGCACGATCCGCCACACCCAATTTAGCATCAACGCTTTGTTCATGTGATGTGTCGTGGGATGATCACGGCAGATGTTACCAGGGGTAACTGATCTTGGGGCAAGTCGACACAGGTATTTGGCAGAGGGTTTAGCTCGAAAGAGAACATGGTGATAAGCGATCTAGGAATCGGCACTCAACTCGCCGAGTCTCGAATATGGCTCTCGATTTATACTAGATACTCGATAACAGGTGATATGATTATGTCGTGAATCTCTGCCAAGCTAAGCCTAGGGGCCGGTTTATAAAGCACCCGTACCCCCCTTGGCTTGCCCTCCAAGGCGCAGCTTGAATCCTATCCGAACTCTGCTTACAAACCCTAGCTTTCCTTACCGCAACCCACAATCCGGGTTACGAGGCCTACAAACTTTGGGCCTTCTAGAAGTTACTTTATCCTTAGCCGGATCCCGCGCGGCGTCCTTTGGGCCGGGTTACACCTTGGAGTTGGCCTACCGGGTCACTATCCCCCCATCAGTAGTCCCCAGAATAGATTGGGCTTCACGAAGTTCTCTTTGAAGCGCGCGCTATTCCCTGCAAAAATATCGAGTGTACCAATTCACGTAGGCCGGGTTAAATTTCTTTGATAAACAGTCAGGCCTAACTCCACGGTGATCATATAGTAACTCGGCCTTTTCCGAATCCATCGCTCATCTTCCTGGGCTAATACCCTGGCACGATGCTGGAGACCCAGCTCACCTCACTTGTCTATCCAATCCGATGGCCACGGGAAAAACGCGCCTCACGTCTATTCTGGAAATCTCGCCTAACCTTTTGACGTATATCCCAGAAAATCCGGGCGGATACGATTTTATCCGTAATTCCCGGCTCACGCCCGTTGGCCTAGGTTTACTCTTCCTCACCCTATAAATAAGCACTTAAGGGTTAACCCAATCCCAGTGGCTCACTTCTCCTTCTTCTTCCCTTTACTTCCGTGCTCGAATACGCAGAGCGCCTCCACAGAGACCTCGCGCTCGCCCACGGATCCATCCTGCCGCAATTCGTCCCGCGCCGCCGCCGACCTCAGCCACCGCGTCCGTGAGCATCTGGCCATCAGTCGCAAAGAAGCATCCGCTCGGCGCTATCCGCCACCGCCGCGCACTACTCCAATCTTCTTTGGTGAGCATCTCGCATCCATCAATTAGACCTCACAATTTCCAAATTTTCTTTAGATTGGATCTTGGTCGATCCGCGAGCCATTGCTCTTACTGCACCAAATTAAACCACTTAGATACTTGCTAGTTCCTCCAATAACCGGGGGGATGATCTCACACCACCCTCCTATCACTTTTAATCTCCAATTTCTTCATAGAATCTTTCGCAAATTTTCCTGACCTAGATCCATTTCGCCCAAATTTCCGCGCACATTATTAATACCCAGAAAATCCTCCTTTTCCAGTTACTTTGCTCGCAGTAGAGGCATGGGCAACCATCCGTGCACACCAAACTCACCTCAATACGTAAGTAACTAGTAATTTCCACAACCGTATTTAACACCCGGACAACTCGCAATCTTTTGCTCCATGATACGTTACCCGGATATTTCTGAGTCTTCACACTGTCCCAATATTCCAACTCGGATAATCCAACATTTCCGAGTCTCATTTCCCATACCTCTTGTACTCTACAGGTCAACCCTATGGCTCCGAAGAGGCAAGGAAAACAGCCGGCCCCGGCAAAGGCTACCCAAACCATATCGGCAAATTGGGGTCGGTCCACAGCGACAAAGGCCAAGCTGGATGGGATGGCCGAGCTAGGAATCCTCCCTTCTCAAAATGATATACACTGGAGGGCACCAGGCGACGAGACCCGGCCCACTCCCTCCGGAAATGAGGTAATTTGCTTCACCGAGCACGTGACCCGGGGATTCCGTCCTCCGGGTCACTCTTTCTTCCGGGAAGTCTTAAGCCACTACGGCCTCCGGGTATTCGACATAGGGCCTAACTCTATGTTGAATATTACCCACTTCATCGTTTTATCCGAGTCATACCTGTGCGTTCCGCCAAGTCTGGCTCTTTTCATTGAACTATTCCAGTGCAAACCGTGCCGCGAGAGCGGCGACGGAGCGCTTCTTACTTGCGGTGGGGTATCTATCCTACGCCGCAAGCACTCACCAATGCCAACTCTCAACCTGAACTCCCACGTCAAAAACTGGCAATTATCTTTCTTTTATTGCTATGACACTTCCCCGGATGGCGAGAGGAAGTTGCCGGGTTACTCGGAGAGTCTCCTTGAGCCTTCCGAATCTTTCAGCGCTTTTGCCCCTGACTCTGACAGGGAGGCAATCCAGCCTTTGCTGGCTAAGTTAGCTGCTCTCTCGGCCCAAGGCCTTCTTGGGCTTAATTTAGTGAAGACCTGGGTAGATTTCCGGGTTCATCCCAACTCCATTCGCACCAAGTTGATGTGTGAATACTCGGGGCACATCACGGACTCGCTCCGATACTCCACCAAGAACTTTGCCGACGGTGACACCAACAAGATCATCAAAAGCTTCCTGACGGAGAAGCTAGAGGTGATAAGAAATATCGCCGGGTTACCCCCATTTACTCGGGAGCACCCAGCTCCAGCGGTGAGACCTGGTTCCTTTAGCTTATTTCGGCACTTTTACCTGTTACAGTTTCTAATTCTTGCTTTCATCTCTTTGATCACAGGCTGACGATCCCTTCTGGAGGATCGAAACCTCTCCTCCTTCCCAAGACCCGGAAGAGGAGGATGGGCCGGTTGAAGACGACGAAGGTATTTTCCCTAATCTTATATTCACCTTTTACCTGTGCTACCTTTCCTATCATTCATCTTTTCCTCGTTTGATACATGCTCAACTTTCAGGGTTAGAGGACGAGGAGGAAAAAGAAGAAGATGACCCGGAAGCTACCGAATCCGACCAGGAAGCCACGATCGGAACCAAGAGGAAGGCCAGAGGGGTGGTTGCAAAGGTTCCCTTCTCCTCCATGTCTTCTGAGCCTTACTCCTTTGACACTATGCATAAACTTAATGAACGATTATCACATTCACCATTCTTGAAGGATCCCCTCTCGGCTAAACGTAGGGTGACCCGGAGTTCCCCGGGGGATGATCCCCTTAACCCGGGTATCTCCACTTCACCTGCTCACCGAGTTAGCACTCCTCCACCTCAGCCTCCCAACTCTCCTCAACGCCATCCATCTCCTAATCATCCACTCGCCGGGCGATTCCGGGTACCGCAGCCGGTACCTTTGTCGACATCATCTGCCTCCAGCAGCGAGCTCCCACCGGACTATGCCGTGAACACCGGGTAAGTGACCTTTATTCGATATTCTTTTGCACTTATTAACCTTTTTAATACGTGCCACTAACCACTATCTCCTTCTTTCTCTTTAGTGCCCAAGTTACCACCAGTGACCCGGATATTCCCGAAGCGGAAAAGCAAGGAGATGAGGAGCCAAATATTAACATGGATGTTGCGGCTGATGACGAGGCTGAGGACGAACAGGAACAAGACCCCTTTAAGGACCCAGCTCCACCGGAAACCGCATCACCCAAGTCCTCTGAAGATGTAGACGAAGATATCATCTTGGAGACCAAGTCGGGTTCTCCTAACCCGGACACTCAGACGGTCCGAGTTTCGACCCCAAGACCCGGAAAAGTCCTTCAACAGGAAGGCCAATCTTCCGGCCCTTCAAGACTTCGCCCTGAAGACATGACGTTTGCCCAGATGCTTGATGCCCTCTACACTTTGAGGGCCAATGAAGAAAATATCCTAGATGTCTTGATAACCAAACACAAAGTAAACCCGAGTAATACCATCTATTTCCTCATATAGTCCCCAAGTTCGGAGTGAATTACTAAGTAATTTGCTTGGAACTTTGCATAATATTTCCGACTGACCCTTCTTCGTGTTTCCTCGTAGGACTTCGTTGCGCAATCTGAGAAGAAGCTAGCCAAGGCCGCCAAGCGAATCGAAAAGGAGACGGCCCTTCGCGAAGCAGCTGAAACTGAAGCTCGTAGGAGCCAAAAAATCATGAGGAAGTACAGGAAAAGAGCTCACGAGGCTGAGGATAAATTAACAACGCTCTCCGTGCAAATTGCCGATATCTACCGCACCGCAACTGGTATGATCCTTGAATTTTAGCACTCATGACCCGGATTCTCTTTAGATGGACAACCGTATCCCTTTACTTATTACTTTTTCTTTGTCTTTTTAACAGGCCCGTGTGACGTAGCCCCTGAAGAAGATGACACTATCAAGTTGAAACTTATCAAGGACACTATCTGGCAGCTTAGTGCCGGAATTGGTTGGATTCTTGACGAGTTGCGACTGCCGGGTATCAGGCCAAGCAACATGAAGAGATTGCTAGAATTCTGCTCCACTATCCCTGAGTGGATTTGGCACTGGAAGCGTTCATCTTGCCGATTTGGTGTGACCCGAGGACTCGCACTGGCTAAAGCTTATTTTCCTAAGCTAGAGCCGGCCAAGCTGATGGGCGGGTTTCCGGAGTTCAACCCGGATGGATCCAAATTTTCGCCTAAGGACTTCAAGGTTATTCAAAAAGAAATCCGTCATCCGGCTAACGTTATTGCCGATGGTTTGGAGATTGATACCATTCTTCCTGCATATGATGTTAACGACAAAATCATCAAGGCGGACCGCCCCAAGCCATACGACATGCTTGCCCGGTGGAAGGAGGAGGCGGCCAAGATAAGGGAAGAAGCTGCCAAGAAGAAGGCCGAAGCCGACTCTGTGCCTGCTACTTCTACTCCTGTCGTCCCTCCACCTGCGCGAGTCGGCATTACTGCTAATCCGAGTGGCACTGCTACCACAAGCGACGGCAAGGGCAAAGCCAAGATGGATCCTGCGGCTTAGAATATCGAGTGACATCTATTACTTCATATGCATCAGTCGGCCACGGTGCCATTGAAACAATTTATTTTTTAACTGGTGCGCCTGTGCTCCTTTGATACTTTTTAGTAAAACTTTGTAATACACTCTAAATTCCTGATGCACCTTGCGTCTCTTTGGGCTTTTGATTTATCTACTTTTGCACCTATTTGTGCTTGATATCCAACTCGCTTTATTCTTGATACCCGCACTTCTTTATTTTTCCTTTTGTGAGACCCGGCTTCCGGGTTTCATGGGTGTTTGGCGAACGGACTTGCTTCTAAGTCCCCAAGCCCCCAAGACCCGGATGTTTGGCTTCTTGGAATTTTAGCAACTGAACAATATTTTTCTTTTTCAAAATTCGCAAGTCCCCAGGCCCGGATTTCCGAGCCTAGGACACGTGATTTTTAAAGTAGAACAATTTGCCTGCTGCTAGATTCACAAAAACCCCAGGACGGTTTCACATAGGATTTGAAGTTATGCTTAATAACCGTTGAGTTTCCGGCTATCAGCCTTATACTCTGCATAACTTGTGGTTTAGATGACCCTTTCGACTATCTTGTACTGTAAGCCGGCTTTCGCGTGGATACCATGTTATTACATCTATACGAAAACAGGGTCAGGCAAGTCCCATTGGGCTTCATGGCTGACTGTAATCGTAAGCGAACAAATCATGCCACTTTATTGCGAGTCACATCGAGCTTAAGTAAGAATAGCCGAGAAATTTGGACTTCTTTGTCCGGTTATAAGATTGTAGCCGCACTCGTTTTCGAGTAACCGGCCCTTATAACTCATTGGCATCAAGGCCGGGTCTTTTTGAGTTTGCAACTGTGCCTATATGAGCGACCAGCCCTCAAGACCTAAAGATACACACCGTACTGAAAGTACAGATAATAACCTCCTCTTTTCTTGATAATCGCCTCTTTATTTGATATGAAAAATTAGGTCAGCAGGCCGCCTCATTAAAAACCCGTCCAGTCCCCAAGGGTACCCTGGATAGGAAAAGAGTACGTCTGAAACCTGCTGCCTGTTACATCATTTAATTCCACGCGCCAACATAATCCTTGCTAAGTATAATACGGGCGTAGCTGAGCCACGTTCCATGGTCTGTCTCTTTCTTGCATAGGTGCAATGGTATGAGCGGTGTCGTTCACTGTGGCCGATTCTTCCCTTGCGTCTATCAAGTAATATGACTCATTATGCAGATTCCGGCTTACGATGAAAGGTCCTTCCCATGGTGGTGATAGCTTGTGTTTTCCTTCGTTTGACTGAACCAGGCGCAGAACCAGGTCTCCTTCCTGGAAGACCCGGGTTTTCACACGCCGGCTATGATACCTTCGTAAATCCTGCTGATATATGGCTGATCTTTCCAGGGCTTGTTCCCTTTGCTCTTCTAACATATCCACGGCGTCTTGCCGGGTCTTTTCATTCTCCACTTCGACGTATGCTAATACTCGTGGTGAATCATGGATAATATCACTCGGTAGTACTGCCTCCGCGCCATAGACCATGAAGAAAGGTGTCATCTGAGTAGATCTATTAGGCGTAGTATTGATGCCCCAAACCACAGAAGGGAGTTCTTCGACCCATGCGCCAGCTGCCCTGATACAGGGGACTCGTAATCGTGGTTTTAACCCGCGAAGCAATTCTTGATTTGCCCTCTCCACTTGTCCGTTGGCCTGCGGATGAGCTACTGACGCGACGTCAAGTCGGATTCCATTGTTGCCACAGAACTTCTCCATCTCACCAAGGGACATGTTGGTTCCATTGTCGGTAATTATGCTGTGGGGATACCCGAACCGGTAGATAATCCTCTTCAGGAACTTGACTGCTGTGGCTGATTCGCAATTAGTAACTGGCATAACCTCAACTCACTTGGTAAACTTATCAATAGCCACCAAAAGATGTGTCTTCTTGCATGGTGACATATGAAAGGGACCAACCATGTCCACACCCCATACGGCGAACGGCCAAGTTAACGGGATGGTCCGTAACTCCATAGCCGGCACATGGGTTTGGCGAGCGTACCTTTGACATCCGTCACACCTTGCTACCAATCGCTCCGCATCTGCTAGAGCCGTGAGCCAGAAAAATCCGTGTCGATAAGCTTTAGCCACGAGAGATCTTGTGGATGCGTGATGTCCACAGTCGCCTTCATGTATTTCCTTGAGAATCTGTCGGCCTTCTTCTGGCGCTACGCAGCGCAAAAAGACCCCTGCGGCACTTCTCTTGTATAATTCCCCGTTGATGATAGAATACCCCTTTGCTCGTCGTAAAATTTGCCTGGCTAACACCTCTTGCTGTGGTAACTCGCCCCGTGATAGGTAGGCCAAAAACGGTTCTGTCCATTCGGGAATAGTGCGTATAGTGGCCACGAGTGCTGCATCCGGGTCTTGGTTTGCCAGTTCCTCCTCTGACTCGGTTTTAACTGACGGTCGCCATAACTCGTCCAGGAAAACGTTGGGTGGAACCGGCTCTCTGCGCGAGCCGAGTCTAGCAAGGGCGTCTGCTGCCTCATTTTTTCTTCTGTCTATATGCTCCACCTCATACCCGGAAAAACACCCCGCAACCCTGTCGACCTCCCTGCGGTACGCTGCCATGATTGCATCCTTTCTATCCCAAGTTCCTGATACCTGTTGTACCACAAGGTCCGAATCTCCAAAGCATCGTATCCTTCTAATGTTCATCTCCTTGGCTACCTTTAAGCCGTGCAATAGGGCCTCATACTCGGCCACGTTGTTTGAACAATCAAAGTGAATTTGTAATACGTAACTCAATTTATCCCCCTTGGGTGATGTTAGAACCACTCCAGCTCCTGATCCCTCGTATTGCTTCGATCCGTCGAAGTGCATGGTCCACGACTCGGAATTTGGAATTATGGTAGTCATTCCGGTGTGCGTCCAATCATTAACGAAATCGACCAAGGGCTGGGATTTGATTGCCGATCTGGGCTCGTAGCTGATATGATAATCCCCCATCTCTATCGCCCATTTGGCTATTCTTCCGGCCGCGTCCGAGTTTCTGATGATATCTGACATTGGTATTGAGTTGACTACTGTTATAGGGTGTTCCTGGAAGTACGGCTTCAATTTCCGGCTGGCCATGAAGACTCCGAAAACCAGCTTCTGCCAATGCGGGTAACGCTGCTTTGCCTCGGATAATACCTCGCTGACGTAATAAACCGGCCTCTGGACTGGATAACCTTTTCCGTCCTCTTTGCGTTCCACTACCACTACCGCACTGACGGCTCGGGGGCCAGCTGCCACATATAACAACATAGGTTCTTTGGGGCCCGGGGCTGCTAGCACCGGTGCCTCAGATAGCTGCTTTTTTAGTGCCTCGAAGGCCTCATCCGCCTCTTGATTCCATACGAATTTATCGGATTTCCTCAGGAGCCGGTACAAGGGTATTGCCTTTTCCCCGAGTCTGGATATAAACCGGCTCAAGGCTGCCACGCAGCCTGCAAGCTTTTGAACCTGCTTCAAATTTTCCGGCTTTCTCAGATTCTGGATAGCTTTGATTTTGTCCGAGTTGGCTTCAATTCCTCTCTCTGAAACGATAAAACCGAGTAGCTTGCCAGCTAGAACCCCAAACACACACTTTGTCGGGTTGAGCTTCATCTGATATCTTCTTAGGTTTTTGAACGTCTCCTTTAGATCGTCTATAAATGTCTCGGCCTTCCGGGTCTTAATGACCACATCATCCACATAAGCATGCACGTTGCGTCCAATTTGGTCTTCGAAGCACTTCTGAATACACCGCTGGTAGGTTGCGCCCGCGTTCTTCAATCCAAACGTCATGGTTTTGTAGCAGAAGGCCCCAAAAGGGGTTATGAACGACGTTTTCTCCCAATCCTCCCTTTTGAGTTTAATCTGGTGATACCCCGAATATGCGTCCAGGAAACACAGCAAGTCACTCCCGGCTACCGCGTCTATGATTTGGTCTATCCTTGGTAGCGTGAACGGATCCTTTGGACAATGCTTGTTGAGACTTGTGAAATCAATGCACATCCTCCACTCATTCGTCTTTTTCATCACAAGAACCGGATTCGCCAACCAGTCCGGGTGAAATACTTCCATGATGAAGCCTGCAGTTAATAGCCGCGCGATTTCCTCACCTATAGCTCTTCTTCTTTCCTCATTCATTTTTCTCAAACCCTGCTTCACGGGTCTAGCCTTGGGATCCACATGCAAACTATGCTCTGCCAACTCGGTGGGGATACCCGGCATGTCGCTGGGTGTCCAAGCAAATACGTCCGCATTTGAACGAATGAACTCCACAAGTGCCTTTTCTTGCCCGCTTTCCAAGTTAGACCCTATAGTGAACTGCTTGGTGGGATCGCCTTCCACAAAATCTACTTTCTTGGTGTCCTGTGCCGCCTTGAATTTCACTCTTTCGTCCTCGGAGTCCGGCCTTCTCAATGCTGTGCCATCATCTGGATCCACCTGAGACCGGTAATATTTGAGTTCTTCCTTTCTGCAAGCTTGCTCAGCCATCACTGAGTCTCCTTCATCGCATTCAGCGGCTATATCCCGACTCCCATGTATAGTGATGGTCTGTTTAGGGCCCGGAATCTTTAGCTGCAAATATACATAACACGGCCTAGCCATGAACTTAGCGTAAGCCGGCCTTCCGAACAGCGCATGATAAGGACTATGCAACTTGACCACCTCAAACGTGAGCCACTCCACTCGATAATTATCCACTGACTCTCCGAAAGCAACCTCCAGTGTAATTTTTCCTTCAGAGCGCGCCGAATGACCCGGCACGATTCCATGAAAGACTGTTGAACTTTTCTGCAGCTGAGATTCCTTGAGGTTCATGCGCAAGAAGGTTTCCCAATACAGGATGTTGATGCTGCTCCCGCCATCCATCAAGACCTTTTTCAATTCGTAACCGTTGACCAGCGGCGCAACCACCAACGCCAAGATTCCGGGGCGTTCTATTCCTCCCGGGTGATCCCTTCTGCTCCACATTACCTCTTGCTCCCCCATCTCAAGTATCCCGGAACGGCCGAGGAAACCGAATTCATCACTTGTTTTAGGGCTTCTTTGTCCCTGCTAGAAGTCCCTGTAACATGCACATGATATTGTCCTTTTAAATCAAGCGTACGTACCATACCGATGAAGATACTGATCTAGCCGATCGTCACAGTAGATCCGGATTCGAGGTGATCCGACTCTACCTCCCAGCCGGAATCGTCCACCATCCTTTCTCCTTCGCCGTTGACGTAGATCTCTCCGACGACGAGGTTCCTCATGCTTTTCCGAGCTTCTCCCGTAATGTAAACACCTTTGGACGCAGGCCCCACGGTGGGCGCCAACTGTCGTGGGATGATCACGGCAGATGTTACCAGGGGTAACTGATCTTGGGGCAAGTCGACACAGGTATTTGGGAGAGGGTTTAGCTCGAAAGAGAACATGGTGATAAGCGATCTAGGAATCGACACTCAACTCGCCGAGTCTCGAATATGGCTCTCGATTTATACTAGATACTCGATAACAGGTGATATGATTATGTCGTGAATCTCTGCCAAGCTAAGCCTAGGGGCCGGTTTATAAAGCACCCGTACCCCCCCTTGGCTTGCCCTCCAAGGCGCAGCTTGAATCCTATCCGAACTCTGCTTACAAACCCTAGCTTTCCTTACCGCAACCCACAATCCGGGTTACGAGGCCTACAAACTTTGGGCCTTCCAGAAGTTTCTTTATCCTTAGCCGGATCCCGTGCGGCGTCCTTTGGGCCGGGTTACACCTTGGAGTTTGCCTACCGGGTCACTATCCCCCCATCATGATGGGAGGCTAGGATCCCTTTGCCCCCAAGGTCCTTGAGGCGCAAATATCTGCCTATTTCACCATGTGGTATTTTTGGTGACCCTTAGCATCCTGCCAGAAGAACCGGGACAATTCCTTATCGAAACTGGCGTGAACGCCCTCCGGTAGCAAGTAGAGTCCCATCATATACATGGGGAGGTGATGCATGTAAAATGCATCGATGAATTTTGCATATTTTCACATGGTTTTCTATTACATATTGCATCATATAAGGGTATAATTCAATGTTTTATAGTATTTTGGGGTTAAATTACAAAGTCCCCCAACTTTTATGGAATTAACCCTGCCTGTCAGAAACCCCGTTTTCTATATTTTTTACGTTTCAGGGGGCAAACTTCCGCGAAATCACCTAAAAATTTGCGGGGGTCATTTTCTTGGAAGGAGAAGACTTGCGAGAGAAGGATCTACGGGAATTGGGCAAGGAGGCCCAAAAGAGGACCCTCCACGCGGCCAGATTCCTTGGCCGCGTGATAGGCCCCCTTTTGTCCCCTGTGGCCCCAATTCCTTCCATCTTCGACTTACCGACTCCGTCTTGACCTAAAACCGACTATAAAAAGGGTCCCCCATACCCTTACAGAGCAGAGCGCCGCCGAAACACCGAAACACAAAAACAGAGACCAGAAGTTCCAGATTGGAGGGGGAAAACTCCGGCGGGGCGCCGCCAGTGTGATCTCCTACCCCTCCAACGTCATCTCCATCGACATCTCCATAAAGAGGGAGTAGTCCACCCCAGGGCTATGGGTTTGTGGAAGTAGCACTTGTATCTCTCTCTCTATGTGCTTCACTAATTAGATCCGTATGAGCTGCCTCACATGATTACGGACACCGTTGTAATTCCTATGTGGTGGATCTTTTCTGTGAGTTATTGAATCTGAGATTGCAATTGTTTCTCTTGAGTTATTTGAGTAGATGTATCTTATGTACCCCGTTCTTCTTTGCTAGCTTTGATAAATCTAGTTCTTGAGAGCGTGTGTGGGGTGATGGGTGCATTAGTTGGAGTAACGGGGGGGTGGCTAGTGCTATGAAAGTGACAGAAGTTTAGCGATCCACTTAGGTTTTGTTAAACCTTTCTTAGTTACCTCACTAGGGATAAAAAGGAGTACCTTGTTACCGGGGATTTGAAGTGACACTAATCAATCTCCATGACTAGATCTAGCAAGTTCTTACTTCAACTTCATGTCACATTGCTTAAAGCTATACTCGGGTTTTTCCTTAATTATCGAGGTGTTATGATTTATTTCACATCTTGGTGGAGTATAAGAGGGATCAATATGAACGTAGACATCTCTATGCTAGGACGTGATGCCCATATGAAAGTACTCAATGTTAAACATGTTATTGTAATCTCACATGTAATTCTTTATGTCCACCGTCTACTTTATTTGAGAGAATGCAAGTCTGAAACCATGAACCCCGGTCCTATTTTAAATATAAGAAAACACTCTAGTTTCTTTGCTGCAATTTACTTTACTTGCACTTTACTTTACTTGCATCTCCAATTCGAATTTACATTATCTCCATCACCACTTGCATCACAAAAATACAAAAACAATCCATTGCATATTTATTTTCTCATTTGCATTTAGTAGTAGATTTAATTATTGCACATTTACTTTCAGTTTTGCATTGCAATTTAGAAGTCTCACACCTTGTGCTTGACAACCACTTGGTGAGGTCGAGGGCACAAAATTCTCTACTTGTTTGCAGGATCCTGGAGGAAGCTTGGAAGACAACTGCTGAAATAGTGGCACCCCAAGAGTTCGATATAAACCCTCGAGTCACCCTCGTGGGGAAGAAAGCTTGCCACTAGCTACACACTCTGCACTTGGAGTCTCAACCTAGCCATCAAGCGTTTTTCTGGCGCCGTTGCCGGGGAGCCATAGGTGAAGGAGTTGTCCAAGGGAGCTCACAAGAAGTCTTCATCACCAACAAGGTGTGCAAACACCTAAGCTTGGGGAGGTTGCACCTACGTGAGTACCGTCCTTTCTATCTCCACCTTCTTTCAAGTAGATTGTTTTGTTTCTTGTCTTGTTTTTGTTTTGTTTTTGTTCTTGTTTTTGTTTTGTCTTGCATATTTTATTTTAGTTTGCATTTTAGTTTTGCATTTAGTTATCTTGTTTATTTTAGTATTTTGAATTTTCTTAGTTACTTTACTTTTGTTTTGCAAAAAATTAAAAATTACATAAAAATTGTTAAAATGGGTGATAGAACTAAATTAAGTGACTACACAAATACACCCAATGACCAATTCATTGTTAGGCCAATTACTACACCTGAAATACAAGTTGAAAGCTATGAAGTAAGTCCTAGTTTGTTGAATTTAATTACTAGAGAGCAATTTGGTGGTAGTGCTATGGAGGATGCCTCTATGCATCTTCATGATTTCATGGAAATATGTAATATGCAAAAATTAAAAAATGTGGAAAGTAGTGTTTTAAAACTGAAATTATTTCCTTTTTCACTTAGATAAAAGGCTAAAGAATGGTTACTTTCACTACCTACAACTATTATAAAGTCTTGGGATGATTTAAAAGAAGCTTTCATTAAGAAATATTATCCTCCCGTTAAAATTTTGCAAAATAGGAATAATATCCTCTCATTTAGGCAAAATGATAATGAACATGTAGCCATGGCATGGGATAGAATTAAATTAATGATTAGAACATGCCCATCACATGGAGTAAATGAATGGACCATACTACACTCTTTTTATAATGGTCTAAACTACATGTCTAGAAATATACTTAATTCTGCTGCTGGAGGTGCCTTTATGAGTAAAACTGTAGGAGAGGCTAAGAGCATATTAGAAGGCATATTGCAAAATTATAGTCAATGGAATACTGAAAGAGCACCCAATCCCACTAAGAAAATAAACTCAATTGAAGAAACCAATGATTTGTCTTCTAAAATGGACACTATTCTTGCTTTTATTAATAAACAAAATATGGAGAATGTGCCTTTGCAGGAGCTAGTTGGTAGTAATTCTGAAAGTGTGGATGTTAATTTTGTTAGGAATTATGGTAGCAATGGTTTTGGTAATGCTTACAATTCATATAGTAAACCTCCTTATGTGCCAAATAAACCTTTTGTTCCATATCCTAATGCTAATGAAAATAAGTGGAAGCCTTCTAGTGAAATTTCTGAATCTAATAAATTGCTTATGGAACAAGTTGCTAGTCACAATGCTATGATACATGAGTTAAATAAGTCTATTGCATCCATTAGTAGTGATATAAGGATTGCAACTTCAATCTTCGAATTTAGATAAAGCATTGTCAAAATTAGCTGATAATCAAGCAACTCTATTAAGCATGTCAGCAGGAAAGCCACAAGCACAACCTAGTGTAGGAATGAATTCTACTACTATTGCTGCTCCTATTATTGAAAATATTGATCATATTGCTAAGAATACAAGTGAGCATGTCCCTACTAGCTTAGAAGAAACTTTGAATGAAATAGTGAAGTACCCTGAATATTTACTTCCATATATGTCTTATCTTGCTAGCAAAGATAAAATTAGTCCTCATGAATCAAGCATGCTAGCTAAATTAGAGAGTAAAGTAGAGGAAATTATGATGATTACTGAAATTAAGGATACATTGCTTGATTTAGAAAAAAGTAGCTTGCAAGAACTTATTGCTACTGTACAAAAATTTGCTAGTGATCCCACTATAAATGTTAATCAACCTGGCTTTGGATCTTATATTGCTAATCATGTCTTGCAAGAAAAAATTTCTAGGTACAAGAATGAGACCATGATGCCTCCTAAGCTTGGGGATGCATGGATCCCCAAGGTGCTAGTTTCAATTGGAAAAGAAATTCACCATGCTATGTTAGATCTAGGTTCTAGTGTATCGGTACTCTCTAAAGAATTATATGAATTGATAGAACTAGAAAATTTAGGAAAGTGCTCAAGTGAATTTGTCCTTTCTGATAACTCTACTAAACATGCTGTAGGACAAGTAAAATATGTTATGATTGAATTGCACATGACTTTCGTACCCGTTGATTTCATTATTATGGATATGAGGGATAAATCCCCTAGTCCTATTATTTTGGGTAGACCTTTTCTTCGTACTACAGGTGCAATCATAGACTCCAAGGAAGGGAATGTAAAGTTTCAGTTCCCTCACAAGAAAAGCATGGAGCACTTCCCAAGGAAGAGGGGAACACTGAAGAACAAGCTCCCTCATGAGCTTTATCCCTCTTGATTATCAAGTAAGTAAAGCCTAGCTATATGGCTATAAAGAAAGCGCTTTACGGGAGGCAACCCGGTTGTTTTTGTTTGGATTTTCCTAGTGTCCTCTTTCTGTCTCAAGAGATTAGTTTTTTTTGTTTTAATTCTGGAGTTTTCAATAAAGAGTCAAGTCGAACCCATTTGGACTTATAAGTTGCTATCCTAGTGCATGAAATTTCTGTTTCAGCACGAGTCTGCTCACCGTATGATTTTACGTTTTTTATTGGTATGTCGGATTGAGCTAATTTTTTAGTATGTTCTGCAACTTTTCGTCCTCTGTAAGCACAAAAATTGTTTTATTTTTTTTGACGAGTCTAGCTTAGGGAAAAACGTTCGTTTTGCTGCTGTTGCTTTTCTGGACAGATTCTGCCTTCTTTTGTTTTGTGCACTCTTTGGGCTTGGGAATCAAATTTCCATGATTCTTTCAAGCAAGAGAGTGAACATACAACATAATGAACCTTATTGTCTATCTACTGGAGCATTTGATTTGGAATTTTGCACAACAAGCATGTGATTTGTTTGTCCTTGCTAATCTCACCCCACAGAAAAAGAATGGGAGAAACATGTTTTGTGAAGTTTTTTCACAGGGAATAGAGGAGCTGCGCCTCAAGACATCCAAGAATGGTGAAAGACATAAGCTTGGGGATGTTATTAACACACCACTGGAGCTACACTCTTTTGGTTAGCACACGTCTACTTTCTGTTTTTCTAAGCAAAGCATTTATCGTAGAGACTTGAAGCGTCTAGTTTTTGTTTTTATTTTTGTTTTGATAAGACCACCACCATCATTTTATATGAGATTGAGCTACTGGAGTTTGGGGTTGGAATGTATTGGATGCTAGTATTATGACTTGGAATAGGGATGCCATGGTTGATTTGAAGAGCTACATATGTTTGCATGATTTATAGGCTTTTTACGTGTAGAAGTTTGCAATAATGTTGTCTTGAGCTATCTCTTATTCATGTCCTTGATGTTAATTGCTGGTTTATTTAGTTTGTCATGAAATGAGTAGTTCTATGGACATATGCATGCATAGTAGCTGGTCAACTATCTCCCTCTTGCTAGCCCAAAAATTTAAAAATTCCAACAAGTAAAAACTTGTTTCCAACACTCCTTAGCCAACTATTTCCAGTGAGTCCACCATATCTTCCCATTAGCTTCATTGCTATTCCGAGTATGTTCACCATGTTATTGTGTTATTTATGTTCTAAATTAAGATATTCACTTTATTAATTGTCATGGGTTGAACTTGGGATAGGACTCTCACGAACTATTGAAGGCACACTTTACTTTTTATGCATCTAATAAACATGACCCAATAATGGGAGCCAAAAGTTTTGCATTTGACAAGTGTGTGGTTGGGAGCTAGCTATAAACGTGTATCACCGGAAAGCTTTCAACATTGCACAAAAAAATTTACATTTGGTTGATATCATGTACTTTTGTTTTTGGACTCCTGCCATGCCGAAATGAAATAGAGGAATAGTAAGTTTTGATGAGTAAGTATCTATATGACTAGAGAAACGCATTGGGACGCTAACCCAATCCATGCTTTATCATGGTGGAAATTTACTTACAGCTTGAGTGACTCTACAACACATCCTATAATAAAATAAGAAGCTATGCATAATAGTGAATGAAAATAAAAAGGATGATGAGTCTACTCCGTTTGCTCATCTTGTCATTGTAACATGGGCTTCTTTCCATGTCATGGGCAAGAGGTACATCTTTGCGGTTCTCTATGATGTCATTAATACTTATTATGATTGTACAAAGCTTATTAGGAATCTTAAGTTGAGTAATCATGGAGTAGGTTTTCACACTCACGGGGCATGAGGCTTTCAACCACCTTGTCATTCTCATTACTTCAATACTCACAATTTTAAGATGCTAGTGATAAAGGGGTAATGAGAGTCCTAGATCAATGGATACCATATTTCAATTAGTAATTTTAGTTGAATAATTTAGAGGCTAAATAAGACTTGATCATGTTTTACCTCTACTCAATTTTCTCCAAAGTGTCCACCATATTTTCTATTCTCCATTATGCTATTCTTTGACCAATATAGGATTTTATTTTTCATTTTATGTATGCATTTGGTCCATAGTGCTTTTATTTCATTATACACTTTGTGAACTTTCATGAAGCATCTTTGCTTGCATATTTGATATTTCTTACAACATGAATTGTATATTGCTACTCATTTCTAGTATTAATCATTTGATTATATGTAGCATGAATAATCCTCCTTGATATCCCATGATTGTTTCGATATGCAAAACCCATCTTAGTTTTATCACCTTCATACTCGAGGACGAGCATGGGTTAAGCTTGGGGGATGTTGATGCATGTAAAATGCATAGATGAATTTTTCATACTTTCACATGGTTTTCTATTACATATTGCATCATATAAGGGTATAATTCAATGTTTTATAGTATTTTGGGGTTGAATTACAAAGTCCCCCAACTTTTATGGAATTAACCCTGCCTGTCAGAAACCCCGTTTTCTATATTTTTGACGTTTCAGGGGGCAAACTTCCGTGAAATCACCTGAAAATCTGCGGGGGTCATTTTCTTGGAAGGAGAAGACTTGCGGGCGAAGGATCCACGAGAATTGGGCAAGGAGGCCCAAAAGAGGACCCTCCACGCGGCCAGATTCCTTGGCCGCGTGAGAGGCCCCCTTTTGGCCCCCGTGGCCCCAATTCCTTCCATCTTCGACTTACCGACTCCGTCTTGACCTAAAACCGACTATAAAAAGGGTCCCCCCCGTACCCTTACGGAGGAGAGCGCCGCCGAAACACCAAAACACCGAAACAGAGACCAGAAGTTGCAGATTGGAGGGGGGAAACTCCGGCGGGGTGCCGCCGGTGTGATCTCCTACCCCTCCAACGTCATCTCCATCGACATCTCCATGAAGAGGGAGTAGTCCACCCCAGGGCTATGGGTTTGTGGAAGTAGCACTTGTATCTCTCTCTCTCTATGTGCTTCACTAATTAGATCCGTATGAGCTGCCTCACATGATTACGGGCACCGTTGTAATTCCTATGTGGTGGATCTTTTCTATGAGTTATTGAATCTGAGATTGCAATTATTTCTCTTGAGTTATTTGAGTAGATGTATCTTATGTACCCCGTTCTTATTTGCTAGCTTTGATCAATCTAGTTCTTGAGAGCGTGTGTGGGGTGATGGGTGCATTATTTGGAGTAACGGGGGGTGGCTAGTGCTGTGAAAGTGACAGAAGTTCAGCGGTCCACTTAGGTTTTGTTAAACCTTTCTTAGTTACCTCACTAGGGATAAAAAGGAGTACCTTGTTACCGGGGATTTGAAGTGACACTAATCAATCTCCATGACTAGATCGAGCAAGTTCTTACTTCAACTTCATGTCACATTGCTCAAAGCTATACTCTGGTTTTTCCTTAATTATCGAGGTGTTATGATTTATTTCGCATCTTGGTGGAGTATAAGAGGGATCAATATGACCGTAGAGATCTCTATGCTAGGACGTGATGCCCATATGAAAGTACTCAATGTTAAACATGTTATTGTAATCTCACATGTAATTCTTTATGTCCACCGTCTACTTTATTTGAGAGAATGCAAGTGTGAAACCATGAACCCCGGTCCTATTTTAAATATAAGATAAACACTCTAGTTACTTTGCTGCAATTTACTTTACTTGCACTTTACTTTACTTGCATCTCCAATTCAAATTTACATTATCTCCATCACCACTTGCATCACAAAAATACAAAAACAATCCATTGCATATTTATTTTCTCATTTGCATTTAGTAGTAGATTTAATTATTGCACATTTACTTTCAGTTTTGCATTGCAATTTAGAAGTCTCACACCTTGTGCTTGACAACCACTTGGTGAGGTTGAGGGCACAAAATTCTCTACTTGTTTGCAGGATCCTGGAGGAAGCTTGGAAGACAACTGTTGAAATACTGGCTCCCCAAGAGTTCGATATAAACCCTCGAGTCACCCTCGTGGGGAAGAAGGCTTGCCACTAGCTAAACACTCTGCACTTGGAGTCTCAACCTAGCCATCAAGAGGCTGGACATGCAAGAGTCGATAAGGATGGTCTTACTCCCCTTGGAGGTGAACCGCCCTTGCCGCGGTTCGGCTCTAGTTTTGACCCGCTCGACCAACAGGTCCAAGTCCTTGATCAGGATCCTAGGGTCACGGATAGGCATTCCCAGATAGGATGCTGGGAACTGCGCCAAACTGCAATTAAGATTGATCGCAATCTGTTGCTGGTCCTCCACAGAGTAGCCAATGATCATGACTTCACTCTTACCAAAGTTGATCTTGAGGCCTGACATGGCCTCGAAGCAAAGAAGGAGGAACTTCAAGTTGATGATGTCAAGGTTCGACCCTTCGACCATGATCATGCTGTCATCCGCGTACTTGAGGTGGGTCACGACACCCCCCGGTATCAGATGACCCACCACTCTAGTAGTATGGCCAGAGGTCTTAGCTCGCTCCAAGACCTCATCAAGGACATCCATTGCAGCGTTAAACAGTAAGGGGGACATGGGGTACCCCTGTCTAACCCCACACGTGGGTCTAAAATAGGGGCCGACTACCCCATTAACGTTAATAGCAGTATTTCCACTCATGACTAGTTGCATGATCCAACGGATCATCCGGTCATCCACCCCTCTCCGCTCCAGAACTAAGCGAAGAAATGCCACATCCATTCGATCATACGCCTTTTGTAAATCTAGCTTAAGAAAGACGCCCTTCTGTCGGCGCGTCTTCACCTCATGAATAATTTCATGGAGGGCCAGAATCCCTTCATGGATATATCGGCCTTTTAGGAAGGCAAATTGGTATGGGTGTGTGAGGCGCTCCGGAAACGTGGCGAGTCTGGTGGCGCACACTTTGGAGAAGATCCAATGGATGACATTAAGGATAGTAATTGGTCTAAATTGGCGGATGTTCGAGGCCCCCAGTACCTTGGGGATCAAGGTAATCACACAAAAATTAAGGCGGGACATCACCAAAGTTCCAATGTAGAATTCTTAGAACATAGGCATGATAACCGCCTTGATAGTCTCCCAGAATTTCTGGAAAAAGGTAATTGGAAGGCCACCTGGCCTTGGGGCCGAGTTCGCCTTCATCTCCATAACCACGCGGGTCACCTCCTGTGCAAGGAAGGGAAGCGTCAGTTCCATGTTTTCTTCGTATGAGACTCGAGCCCGTACTGGCCACAAGTCTGGGGCTAGCGAGACCCCCGAACGTGGTCCTGTGGTAAACAACTCCTTATAGAAGGAGTAGATATGGTTGGAGATATCTATCGGATCCTCTATGAGACGATCCCCTTCCCATAGGCAGGTAATAAAGCATTTCCTACGACGCCCATTGGCTATCGCGTAGAAGTATGTTGTATTTGCTTCGCCCCTAAGGATCCAGTTCTGGCGACTCTGTTGTCGCCAGAAGATCTCCTCTCCCTTATAGATCTCCATAAGGGAGTCCTCCAGGACGTACCGCTGAAGCTACTCTTCCGTGGAAAGGCCCACCGAGTCAGAGATACGATCGAGAAGCTGAATCTCCTCCAGAATCGAGGTTTTCCTCTGTCTCACCTCTTCTCCAATATTAGCACCCCAACCTCGCATGAATTTGCAAGACATCTGAGCGCAATGGTACCAAGTATCCACCGCATTAAAGAGGCGCGGTGGATGGGCCGCGGCGGCGGTCCACTTTTCTTGGACTGCTTCCACAAAGCCCGGTTTCTCCAACCAGAAGTTCTCAAAGTGGAAACGGTTCAACTTTGGAGGCGTAGCACCACTAGAGGAAAGGAGAAGAGGGGTATGGTCAGAGCCAACCATAGTGAGCGCCCTTAGAGAGCACAAAGGAAAGGCCATCTCCCAGTCTACCGATACAAGGACCCGATCTAGCACGCTCTGGATCGGGTCTGCCCAGTTGTTAGTCCAGGTGTATCTAGCTCCCAGACGTCTAATCTCCGTAAGGGCAAGGTCGGAGATGGAAGCGTTGAACATATTAATCCGTCCATAGTCCACATTAGCCGAGCTCTTGTCCTCCGGGGACCTAATGAGGTTAAAGTCCCCGGTAATAACTATTGGTGTGGAGCAGCGCGCCACCTTGTCGCGTAACTCCGCAAGGAAGGCGGGCAACCTGCTGTGATCCGCAGGGCAATAGACGACAATCACCTCCCACTAGAAGGAGGTCCGTCTATGAGTAAGGATCATGCTTATGAAGAATTCCCCACGATCCATGTCATCCACCTCAAAGGTACCCTGCTTGGCGCCAAGGAGGATCCCGCCTGAATGCCCTTTAGCCGCCAGCCATTGCCAGGCAAATTTGCAGGGACTAAGGCACCGTAATTCGTGAGTGGAGAAGTCATGTCGAATCGTTTCCTAGAGCCCTTCAATATCAACATCTTCTCGACACATCTATTCGCTTAGCTGTTTCGACGATCCCTCCAGCCCAAACCCCCTCATGTTCTAGATGAAAGTCCGAATGGGGACATTCATTGGGAAACAATATCGGGGGTTGTCCCATTACGGGGGACAGATCGGGCTCTAACAGAGGTCGAGGGCCGTGACGAAACCTTGGGGACTTTGGGAGGTCGCCCGCATGGTCGCCCCGTCTGGGAAACCAGTGCGGGAACCTCCATCCCACTAGGAGCACTCTTGGAACTATTACTCGGCTCCAATGCCATCTGCATCGGGGACGCCGAGGAGGGGGCCATCGGCCTCACAAGCTCCACCTGAGCTTGTGCGGCCGTACGGGCCCCATCGTAGGCCTCCTTAGCCTTGAGTGCGGCAATCTGCTCCAACCGGGGCCCTTCTCCCCTCGGAACATGATACATCAAAAACGTATCTCCTTTTCCGAACACTTTTCTTATTGTTTTCCTCTAAACTTTTGTGTTTTGGATACAACTAACACGGACTAACGCTATTTTCAGCAGAATTACCTTGGTCTCTTGTTTTTGTGAAGAAAAATCAACTTTCGGGAAAATGCCCAAAAATGAGCACATTGGTGTTTTCACCCCGGAAGACCCCGGGAGCCAGAAGGGGGCCAGGAGAGGAGCCACAGGGTGGCCACACCCCCTGGCGCGGGCCCCCTGGCCGCGCCAGCATAGGGTGTGGGCCCCCCCAGAGCCCCCTTGGACTCCCCTTTCGAATACAGGTAGCCTGCAACCCTAAAACCCGAGGGGGTTCGTCATATTCCAGAGAAACACAATAGAGCGCCGCCGCCATCCCGAACCTCGATTCGGGGATCAGAAGTTCCTGTTCTGGCACCCTGCCGGGACGGGGAATTGGAGGAGATCCTCGCCACCATCATCACCAACGCCTCTCCATCGACCATCCATGTTTCCCCCATCCATGCGTGAGTAATTCCTCGCTGTAGGCTGAAGGGGATGGTAGGGATTGGATGCGATCGTTCATGTAATAATGTCGTGATTGTTAGGGCATAGTGTCGTGGGATAATCACGGCAGACGTTACCGGGGGTAACTGATCTTGGGGCAAGACGACACAGGCGTTTGGGAGAGGGTTTAGCTCAGAGGAAAACATGGTGGAACTCGATCTGGTAGCCGGCAATCAAGTCGCCGAGTCTCCGATCTCAATATATCAACTCGATCTCTTGTATACACTGGATGCTCGATATCAAGCGATACTACTAGGGTTCTTGGATCTCAATCAACTACTCCTAGGGGTCGGTTTATAAAGCACCCGTACCCCCTGGCTTACCCTCCAAGGCGCACCCTGGATCCTACCCGGACACGGCGCACAAACCCTAACTTTCCTTCACCGTAACCCACAATCCGGGTTACTGGGCCTACAAACTTGGGCCTTCCGAAAGTTCCTTTATCCTTAGCCGGATCCTGCACAGCGTCCTTTGGGCCGGGTTATTCCTTGGAGTTGGCCTACCGGGTTATTATCCCTCCATCAGTAGTCCCCAGAATAGCTTGGGCTTCACGGATCCTTCCTTGAAGCGCTCGCTATTCCCTGCAAGGGTATCAAACACACAAGCATATGGAGGCCGGGTTAAGATGCTTTGATAGACAGCTAGGCCTTACTCCATGGTGGCCATATAATAACCCGGCTTTTCCCCCAAATACTTTGGTTTAATTTTCCAGGTCTAAACCCTAATAAAAATGCCAAGATTCCATACTCGATAATTGACCCTGATATCCCGGGGTGGATCTCCTTCTCTTTTTTGTCCAGATACTTTGCTCAATACTTGGAGCATATCTCGCAGAATCCGCGTAGATAGCCACTACCCCACAACTTCTGGCTTCCGGCCGTTGAGATAGACTCACCCTCATCTTATAAATAGTGCTCAGAGGGTGACCTAAAACCCATCGCTCCACTTCAGTTTCCCCTTTCCTTCCTTGCTCCTTACGCCCTCGTAACACCACCGCAAGAAGTTCGCGCTCGCCATCGAAGCAAAGCCGCCGCCGGCCGCGCTCGCTCTCGAGCCATCTCGCGCCGCCGTCAAGCTTCTCCGCCGCGCCCTCGCTCCACTCTCCAATAATCGTAGAAGGACGCTCGAGCCACGCCGTCCACCGTCGTCGCAATAAACTCCAAGATCTCCCAGTAAGTTCCTTGTATTTGTTTAATTTAGCCTCGCAATTTCTCGATCCATCCCAGATTGAATCTAGGTCAACCTGTGGGCCGTTTTCTCCGTCACACCAAATTTAGACGGCTTAGATGCTCGCTAACAACCTGTTTGATGATCACACATCGCCCTCCTACCATTTATTAATCACCAATCTCTTCGAAAAATCGTTCGCAAGTTTTCCAATCTAGATCTATTTCACCTCAATCTTCCGCTCTTAATATTGACACCCGGAAAATCCTCCTTTTCCGGTTATTTTGCTTGCAGTAGATACATGGGCAACCATCCGTCTTCCCAAAACACTTTTCCATACGTAAGTGACCAATAACCTCCATGGTTATACTTAATACCCGGATACCCCGCAATCTCCACTTCATGGTGTGATACCCGGATAGTTCTTAGTTTTCACGCTTTCCTGATACCTCAATACTTCCGAGTCTTATTTCATGTACCTCTTTTTCTTGTGTTTTGCAGGTCGATCCCATGGCTCCCAAAAGGCAAGGGAAGCAGCCGGCCCAGGCGAGGACAACCCAATCCATATCCGCCAATTGGGGGCGATCTACCGTCACCAAGGCCAAACTGGAAGAATTGGCCGAGTTAGGGGTTCTTCCCCCTCAGAAGGACATTCACTGGAGAGCGCCGGGTGACGAGACCCGGCCTACTCCCACCGACGGCGAGGTAATCTGCTTTGTAGAGCACGTGACCCGGGTGAAGGGGAACGTAGCATGGAAAACAAAAATTTTCCTACGCGAGAGATACCCTAAAGGCCAAGATCTAATCTATGAGATGAAGTGCAACGGGCAACAAGAGGGTTAAGGAGAACACATACCCTCGAAGACTCAAAGTGGTACGAGATCAAATCTCGTTGTTGGCGTAGTCGTACTCACACCGATCCCGATAGCGAGAAGATGGGCACCGCAATCCGGCGGTGCATCCGTGATCGGTCACACGTACGGTTGATGACGACCTCCGTTCCCTCGTTCCAGCGGGGCGCGGTAGTAGAGGATCCCTCGGAACTCCAGCAGCACGACGGCGTGGTGTGGTGGAGAAAAACATTGCTCAGGGCTTCGCCAAGCGCACGAACAAGTGGTGGAGCAGCGGCAGGAGGGAGGAAGAGATGACACAAGTGTGTGTGTGGGGAGAGGGAGCTCTCACCCCTCCTTTTATAGGAGGGGATGGCAGCCACGAATTTTTGGCTGCCTCCACCTCTCCCTCATCATGTGAGTGGAGTCTCCACTCAACCCACTCATTCTTCCATGAATTCCCACTCAAAATCCCAAGGGTTTTCTTTAATAAATAAATAAAACAATTTTATTTCTTTATTTTAATATTTGTTAATTCCATTAACAAACATTAACATATAACCCCTTGAGTTAGTTGTTAAATCTATTAACAACCATTTGATAAGAATCCCCTTGAACTATTTCAAAATTACTCGAAACAATTTCGGTGACTATTTCAATATTCCCCGAAACAATTTCGGTGCTGTCCAAACTTTTCTCCGATATTCCGTATCCTCTCAAATGCGTCATCGAACCTTAAGTGTGTCACCCTACGGTTCGCGAATAAGATAGACATGATCGAGACTCCTCTCCGATCAATAATCAACAGCGGGATCTGGAGATCCGTGATGACTCCTATATATTCAACGATGACTCTCGTGATCGTGTGAACCAACAACGCCGTGAACTATTCCCTTTGTCTCGCGATATTTTACTTGTCCGAGATTCGATCATTGGTATCAACCATACCTTGTTCAATCTCGTTACCGACAAGTACTCTTTTCTCGTTCCCGTGATATAACATCCTTGTGATCATATCACGTGCTTGCAAGCGGTTTCGATGTGATATCACCGAGAGGGCCCAGAGTATATCTCTCCGTCATTTGGATGGACAAATCCCACTCTTGATCCATGATCCTCAACTAATACTTTCCGAATACTCAACGACACCTTTATAGTCACCCTGTTACGGTGTGACGTTTGATGCCATCAAAGCACTCTTCCGGTATCAGTGATTGACATGATCTCATGGTCTAAGGAATAAGTTACTTCGTGTGTTTGATATAACAATGTAAACTAAATGACTTGATCGCATTGCTATATTCTCTTTGGGTATATGTTCATCACATCATTCTTCTAATGATATGATCCCGTTATTAACAACATCCAATGTTCATGATCAGGAAACCTTGATCATCTATTAATCAACGAGCTAGTTAAAAGAGAGGCTTTACTAGGAACCATTGTTTGTTTATTAAGCACACATGTATCAACGTTTCCGGTTAATACAATTCTAGCATGAGAAATAAACATTCATCATAAACAAGGAATAAGATAATAACCATTTTATTATTGCCTCTCGGGCATATTCCCTTCAGTCTCCCACTTGCACTAGAGTCAATAATCTAGTCTGGAAGCACTTAACACATATGGCGTACCAGTGTTATTACCATGCTTCGCATGTGGTAAACATTATCAAAAAAATCTGAACTGTTCAGGCCCTATTGTATTTGCATGTTATTTGCGTCTACACGCATCACTCATTCTCTAATGAGATGGCTTTGTATATATATGGTCAATCGGTGAAAACTTAATTCCTCAGCTTAAACTGATGTCACTAACATTGTGAAAATGTAGCTTCATAGTGTTAGCATTCTTGGAAATTCACCAAGTTCCGGTGATACCTTAATTCCTCAGCTTAAACTGATGTTACTAACATTGTGAAAATGTAGCTTCAAAGTTTCAGCATTCTTGGAAATTCACCAAGTTCAATAAAGAACTCCTTGACACAAAATACGCTTATTATCAGTTATCAACACAACGATATACTTTAGCCTTTGTTGTAGTATCTGTCACAATATTTTGATTTTGAAACTCTTTCAAATCCAGCATGGAACTTTCTTCCATCCTATTGTGCTACCCTTCATCACATATTTTAATTGAGATAAAATTACTTGAATAAATGACAAGACTATTAGTGTAACATATTACAACTAATATTTTGTCATTACTATATAGGAAAACATATCCTTAGCATTTCTAAAATGACACAAGGATCTCTCCCACTGTTGTCTAATCATCATATGAATTATCCTACTATAACATTTTATAGCATAGGACTCATCTGGTTGTGTACATAGCATGGAAACATGACTTAGAAATCTCAATTTCAATGATGCTCATCATGTGTCAAAACACATGAATCTTGCTCAATCATTTTCTATGTGACAAGAACTCCTTCTTGTCATTTTTATATTGACTTACTTCAATATTTCATCTATGTAATTTGGCTTCAATCATATGAGGTGCGTCAATCCATCTTTTATAGATATCGATGCCCAATATCTTCTAAGCCTTTCATCAATATGAAATCGAAAATATTAACCGTGTTAATTTAAAATACATATCTTCCAATCAACCATATGTCAACTACATAAAGTATTGGAAATATGTCATAGCGCTCCCACTTAATTTCTTGTAACTCTACAAGCATCTTTATCATTCATAATGGAATCAAACTCTTTTGATAACTTCATTAAGCTAAAGATTTCAACTTCGCAATGCTTACTTCAACCATTGAAGTGTGCATGCCTTTATAGCAACCTTTTGAATTTTACAAAACTCTCAGACCGTGTCAAGTACACATCCTTGATCAAACTTCCTCGAGAGGAGAGTTGGTTTTGTTATTCAACTGCCATATCATAATATGTATCTTTTTGCTAGAACTATCCGCAAAGACTAAAGCATCACTACGGAAGATCGAAATCTTGTAGTAGTCAACTCTTTGAACTTCGTCGAAAACAACTTTTCGATAAGTATCCATGTCTTTGTTGCTATATAGACCCTTTTTGCTATCGTTAGGCATCATGCCTATCGAAAAGACTACCAAGTCACATACTTGATATTCATACAAGGATACTATGGCGGATATAATGACTCATAGTCAATTTTACGAAGTCAGGGCCCATCATTTGCTTCCTTTATAAGGTCCAGGTCCTTTTGTTGTCAAAACAACACTTTACACTTAAACCACAAGTTGTTCTAAGTACAAAGTTTTTGGACTTTTCTGGTACAGCTCGCAAACTCATTTGAAGTATCTACAACATTTGTAGTGTCTTCTACTTAGTCAAAATAGTAAACCCCGGAACAACTTCCAGTGCTGCGCTACTCTTGACATGATAACAAAGATTCTCTAACCTCGTTGAGTTTGTACTGTGCTCCGACTCACTTGTTTCGCAAGAACTACTTTCTCGAGAAATCAACCCTTTCTGACAAACAACATTTGTCTTTTGGTTCGGTGATAGGAGAGATACCCAATGTTTTATTTGGGATAACCTTATAAACATATATTTATCCTATTTTGGTTGTAAACATTTTACACATGCTATGCATACCAAAACTTAAGAAAGTGACAATTCGGGTCACTACCCAAACCATATCTTATATGTTGTCAATTTCAGCGGATCATGATGGTGCTCTTTTCAGTGGAAAAACGGTTGTCACTAATGTATAAACTACAAAATTATAATGGCAATTTTATTAATCTTACCATGTCAAACAGGGTTTGATTTTGTCTTTTGAATACTCCAATCTAATGTGGGGTATTCGAGAAGTATAAGTTGTAGAACAATTCTGCAACTTCTCAGATGTTTTGCTAAACTTGTAACTCAAACTTTATCCTTTATGATCCAATCATAAATACTTGATTATCTTGTTACATTGATTTTAACTTCATATTAACAACCTTTTGAACCAATTCAAAATGTCAAACTCTGTTCCCTTTAAATAGATATACTCGCATATCTACTTAAATCATCGACAGAATTTTATGAAGGAAAAATTAATCCACCATACATGACTACACATAATGGACTATATACATCAATATGTATAATCTCCACTAAATTAGTAGTCCATTCTACTTTGGCCTAAGAACGGAATTCTAGTCATCTTTTGGAAGAGGTCTCACAAGCGTCAATAAAATGACTCCGGAAGTCCATCAATATGGAGTTCCTTCATGTTTTCCTTTCCGATATGAACTAAAATGGTGGTGTCACAATTTAAGTGAAACTCTTCAACGTCTTGCAACGTTTAGCATTTAGTCTTATAGGTGTTTACTTTACCAACATGATTTATATTAACATATCCATCAATTATGGAATATGATCATAGTTTGAACAATCTCATTTGTTCTCACAAAAGACTAGAACAAAATAACAAATTATTAAGTTCTTCAAATAAATCTTGACTGGTTGGTTCGATACGACAATGAACACAATAACACTTTATTTATGTTCTTGTCATAATCGATTCCACATCTATTACTAGTTCCTTTTAGGCCCTTGTATTTTTTTCATTGCGTTGCTTTGTATGACAACTCATACCAACCAATGTGGTATCAAAATACCCAAAAATACTTTGTTAACTAGTAATACATCTATAACTTGTATATCAAGCATATACTCCTGAGCTGGACTTTCCAGTTATCTTCTTTTTCTGCCATATATCTTTTTGTAATTCTATTTTCAATATTCTCTTTCCTTTATAGAAGAATCATTCGACATCAAACAATGCTAGTCTTACTAGCTCATTTTCTTTGGCGTGTTAGTCATATACTATCACCCATTGAGTCATACTTTGAGTTTGATTGTTCTACTAATATCACCATATTAATAGCATTCTTCTAGATTCCACTCTTAACAATTTCCAAGTAAGGTAAACTACTTTACCCATACTTCTAATCCATCCCATCATAACAATTTTATGATTAAGCTACTATAGCTCGAAGGAAGGAATTTAGAGGATAATTTTTAGCATCCAATTTCTTGGAATATTCAAACGCCTAGCGTCTTCAATCATTGCATATATTCAGATAATATAAGCAAACATTGTCACGCTAAATTATACTCAGTCATGTTGCCACAAATAAGTTTCTAGATATCAATATATCTTTCACTTGATTGTTTCTGAAAACAATTCTTTTCGGTTCCTAAATCACCTTGATCAACAAAACATTCTTTTGAAGATAAAGTAATACGGAAGCAACCATGACTTTGGATTCTAAGTAGGAATTATTTGCTCTCTAGATTAATCAATCATTAACCACATGGAGCTAGGTAGGAAATACCAAAAATCTACAATAGGACTCAATTTTAAATTTCACTAATACGGTACCAATCTTAAATGGTATTTACCAGATCATAACAGTTATATCTCAATTAACAATCTAAGTGTAAGGTAATTATAGATGCCAATGAATACTACAATTTGTGCAAATTCACTTTGATTTGTTGTTCATGATAAATAAGTTCAAGTTAATTCAAATTAAGCCATGAACTCCCACTCAAAAACAACATCCCTCTTAGTCGTCTTTAGTGATTACACGAACCAAATTCACTACACCAAAACCGATCATCACATGAGATGATGTAGCTTCAAAGGCGAACATCGACATGTTCATCATATCATCCATATGACTCATGCTTTACCTTTCGGTTACGTGTTCCGAGGCCATGTCTGTACATGCTAGGCTCGCCAAGTAGAACCGTAGTATTGCGTGTGTTTCAAGGCCATGTCTGTACATGCTAGGCTTGAAAACACCCGTTGTATGCGAACGTTGAGTCTATCACACCCGATCATCACGTGGTGTCTCGAAACGACGAACTTTCTTAACGGTGCATACTTAAGGAAGAACACATTATTATCTTGATATTAAGTGAGAGGGATCATCTTATAATGCTACCATCGTTATCTAAGCAAAACAAGATGCATAAAAGGATTAACATCACAAACATCACATGTGAGGATTACGTGATATGATATGGTCCTCCTTGCACTTGATCTCCATCATGTGCATTATGGTATGATCTCAATCATTCCACCGGCGTGGTACCAAGTACCATGGCACCCCAATCTTGATTGTCCATCAATAAGAAGACAATCATATGGATACCTTCCGGTATATCAATAATTTACAAAATAGATCATCTCATAATCAAATTTGTAATATTGACCATGTCACATCACATGCCCAGCAAAAAACTAGTTAGACGCCTCTAATTTATTTTTGCATATTTTACGTGGCTTAGGGCTTTCGATGATAGAACCGTTCATACCTACGAACATCAACCACAACGTTGATAAACACATTTTTAACAACCCTTCATAGATTAGATCTTAACTATAGTAGGAGAAACAGACACCCGCAAGCCACTTATGCAATACAAGTTGCATGTCAGTTGTGGAACAAGTCTCATGTACGTGGACATGTAAGGTTAGTCCGGGCCGCTTCATCCCACTATGCCACTAAGATCATAAAATAATCAAGGAGGTAATAACATGATCATCAACGCCCACATACACCTATGTGTTCTACCCGTACAAAACATCTACGCATAGATCCGGCTCTGATACCACTGAAGGGGAACGTAGCATGGAAAACAAAAATTTTCCTACGCGAGAGATACCCTAAAGGCCAAGATCTAATCTATGAGATGAAGTGCAACGGGCAACAAGAGGGTTAAGGAGAACACATACCCTCGAAGACTCAAAGTGGTACGAGATCAAATCTCGTTGTTGGCGTAGTCGTACTCACACCGATCCCGATAGCGAGAAGATGGGCACCGCAATCCGGCGGTGCATCCGTGATCGGTCACACGTACGGTTGATGACGACCTCCGTTCCCTCGTTCCAGCGGGGCGCGGTAGTAGAGGATCCCTCGGAACTCCAGCAGCACGACGGCGTGGTGTGGTGGAGAAAAACATTGCTCAGGGCTTCGCCAAGCGCACGAACAAGTGGTGGAGCAGCGGCAGGAGGGAGGAAGAGATGACACAAGTGTGTGTGTGGGGAGAGGGAGCTCTCACCCCTCCTTTTATAGGAGGGGATGGCAGCCACGAATTTTTGGCTGCCTCCACCTCTCCCTCATCATGTGAGTGGAGTCTCCACTCAACCCACTCATTCTTCCATGAATTCCCACTCAAAATCCCAAGGGTTTTCTTTAATAAATAAATAAAACAATTTTATTTCTTTATTTTAATATTTGTTAATTCCATTAACAAACATTAACATATAACCCCTTGAGTTAGTTGTTAAATCTATTAACAACCATTTGATAAGAATCCCCTTGAACTATTTCAAAATTACTCGAAACAATTTCGGTGACTATTTCAATATTCCCCGAAACAATTTCGGTGCTGTCCAAACTTTTCTCCGATATTCCGTATCCTCTCAAATGCGTCATCGAACCTTAAGTGTGTCACCCTACGGTTCGCGAATAAGATAGACATGATCGAGACTCCTCTCCGATCAATAATCAACAGCGGGATCTGGAGATCCGTGATGACTCCTATATATTCAACGATGACTCTCGTGATCGTGTGAACCAACAACGCCGTGAACTATTCCCTTTGTCTCGCGATATTTTACTTGTCCGAGATTCGATCATTGGTATCAACCATACCTTGTTCAATCTCGTTACCGACAAGTACTCTTTTCTCGTTCCCGTGATATAACATCCTTGTGATCATATCACGTGCTTGCAAGCGGTTTCGATGTGATATCACCGAGAGGGACCAGAGTATATCTCTCCGTCATTTGGATGGACAAATCCCACTCTTGATCCATGATCCTCAACTAATACTTTCCGAATACTCAACGACACCTTTATAGTCACCCTGTTACGGTGTGACGTTTGATGCCATCAAAGCACTCTTCCGGTATCAGTGATTGACATGATCTCATGGTCTAAGGAATAAGTTACTTCGTGTGTTTGATATAACAATGTAAACTAAATGACTTGATCGCATTGCTATATTCTCTTTGGGTATATGTTCATCACATCATTCTTCTAATGATATGATCCCGTTATTAACAACATCCAATGTTCATGATCAGGAAACCTTGATCATCTATTAATCAACGAGCTAGTTAAAAGAGAGGCTTTACTAGGAACCATTGTTTGTTTATTAAGCACACATGTATCAACGTTTCCGGTTAATACAATTCTAGCATGAGAAATAAACATTCATCATAAACAAGGAATAAGATAATAACCATTTTATTATTGCCTCTCGGGCATATTCCCTTCACCGGGGATTCCGCCCTCCGGGTCACCCTTTCTTTCGCGAAGTCCTGAGCCACTACGGCCTCCGGGTGTTCGACATAGGGCCTAACTCTATGTTGAATATTACCCACTTCATTGTCCTATCCGAGTCATACTTGTGCACTCCGCCGAGTTTGACTCTCTTCATTGAACTGTTCCAGTGCAAGCCGTGCCGCGAAAGCGGCGACGGAGCACTTCTCACATGCGGTGGGGTATCCATCCAACGCCGTAAAAACTCCCCAATGCCAACCCTCAATCTGAACTCTCATGTCAAGCACTGGCAATTATCCTTCTTCTACTGCCATGACACTTCTCCACCTGGTGAGAAGAGACTGCCGGGTTACTCGGAGGGCCCCCTTGAGCCTTCCGAGTCTTTCAATGCCTTTGCCCCTGACTCAGACAGGGAGGTGATCCTTCCCTTGTTAGCCAAGATAGCCATCCTCTCAGCCCAAGGCCTCCTTGGGCTCAATTTAGTGAAAACATGGGTTGATTTTCGAATCCAACCCAATTCCATCCGCACCAAATTAATGTGCGAGTACTCGGGGCATACCACGGATGCACTCCGATATTCCACCAAGAGCTTCGCGACCGGCGACACCAACAAGACCATCAAGGGCTTCTTGACAGAGAAGCTAGAGGTGATAAATAACATCGCCGGGTTGCCCCATTTACCCGGCAAAAAACCCGGCCCCAGCGGTAATATCCGATATTCATAACTTATTTTCACACTTTGACTTGATACAGCTTCTAACCCTTAATTCCATCCTTTTGTCTTAGGCTGATGAGCCCTTCTGGAGAGTGGAACCCTCCCCCCTTCCAGAAACCCGGAAGAAGAGGACGAGTCGGCCGACGATAGTGAAGGTACTTACCCGGAACTTGTATTATTTTCACTTGCATCATTTTCCTCCCATTTAACTTTTTCCCACGGACGCACACTCGTTTCGCAGGGCTGGAGGACGAAGGTGAGAACAAGGAGGATGACCCGGAGGCTACCGACTCTGACCAAGAGGCAACAGTTGGAGCCAAGAGGAAGACCAGAGGGGCAGTGTCCAAGGTTCCTTTCTCCTCGTTATCCTCTAGACCTTACTCCTTTGACGTCATGCGACAACTGAACCATCAATTATCGAACTCGTCGTACTTGAAGGATTCTCTTCCAGCCAAGCGCAGAGTAACTCGGAGCTCCCCGGGTGAAGATCCCCTTAACCCGGGCATCTCTACCTCCTCCGTCCATCGTGCCAGTGCTCCTCCGTCTCGTCCTTACGACTCTCCTCGACGCCACCCTTCTCCTAACCATCCACGTGTCGGGCAATTCCGGGTTCCGTTAGTGGTCCCTGTGGCGACTTCGTCTGCTTCCAGCGGCGAGCTCCCGCCAGACTACACCGTGAATGCCGGGTAAGTTTTTGGCTATATGACTTCTTTTAATGCCTGACAATTTTCAATCACCACTGCTAACCGCCTCCTCTCATCTTTCTTTTAGCACTCAAGTCACCGTCAGTGACCCGGAGAATGTAGAGACGGATAACCATCGGACAGAGGGGCCGACTGAAAACGTAGATGCCGCGACTGGCGGTGACACTGAGAATAACCAGGAACAAGGTCCCTTGGGCGATCCACTTCACCGAGCCACCGGGTCCCCTTCCTCGTCAGAACCAGTGGACGAGGAGATCGAGGTTCTGGATACGAGGATGGGTTCTCCCAACCCGGATACTCAAACCGTCCGGGTCTCGACCCCACGGGCGGGGAGAGCTCCCCCACCAGGCGATCAGGCTACCGGTTCTTCCGGTGCCCAGCCCGAGGACCTGACGTTTACCCAGATGCTCGAAACCCTGCGCACCTTGAGGGCTAATGAAGAAAACATCTTGGGGGCTTTAATAGCCAAACACGAGGTAAATCCGACTAACGCTGCTTGTGTCCTTATCCAGTCCCCAAGTTCCGAGTGAATTGATTCATAATTTGCTTGGGACTTTATGATACAAGCGACTGATAACTTGCCCCTTTACCCGGCTAATCCTTCGTTGCGTCCATGCAGTCCTTCGTGACTCGATCTGAGGAGAAACTGGCAGATGCCACCAAGCTCATTGAAAAGGAGGTGGTTCTGCGTGAAGCAGCCGAGGCTGAGGCCAGGAGGAATAGGATGATAATGAGGAAGTACAGGAAAAGGGCTCACAAAGCAGAAGATGATTTAACAAGCCTTTCTGTCCAAATTGCTGACACGTATCGTGCTTTGCTTGGTACGTTTCTTCCTCCGGGTTATCCTTTTGATAAATATCCAGCATTTTCCCGACTCATGTTTCCATTCCTTCAGGCCCGGACGAATTGATGCCGGATGAGGATGACATTGCCAGGCTGAAAACTATCAAGAGCGTTATCCGGCAGCTATGCGCCGGAACCAAATGGATTCTTCAGGAATTACGGTGGCCGGGTAAGGGGCATGTCGATCTGAAGAGAATGCTGGATGCCTTCTCCACTATCCCCGAGTGGATTTGGCACTGGAAACGCTCGTCTTGCCGGGTTGGAGTAACCCGGGGGCTCGCGCTTGCTAAGGCTTATTTCCCTAAGCTCGAGGTAGTGAAGCTGATGGGCGGCTTTCCAGAGTTCAAGTTTGATGGATCCAAGTTCTCAGTGAAGGATTTTCAGGCTATCCAGAAGGAGGTCCGCTACCCGGCCAGCGTGATTGCTGACGATCTGGATGTTGATTCCCTCGTTCCTGCATATGATGTTGCTGGTGAAGCGGTTAAGTCGGATCTTTCCGAGCCGTATGATATGTTGGCTCGGTGGAAGGAGGAAGCTGCTAAGTTGAGGGCGGAGGCTGCCAACAAGCAAGCTGAAGCCGGTTCTGCACCTGCTACCTCAACACCAGTCGTTCCACCTCCTATGCGGGCTGGTACTACTGATCCGGGTGCTGCTGCTACCACCAATGATGGCAAGGGCAAGGCCAAGATGGACGCCGAGTGATATCTGATATTTAATGCCTCTTCTTATGCGTCAGTCGGCCAATGTGCTGTTTAAACAATTATATTTTGGGTGGTGCGCCTGTGCACCTTTGATATCTTTTCACCGGGATTTTGTAATGTACGCTAAGGTGTTGATATACTCTATGCCTCTTCTGGCCTTTTTAAATTTATCCATTTTTGAACTCATCTGCTCTTGATATCCGACTTTCTTTATTGCTCCTTTTATGAAACTCGGTTTCCGGGTCTCATGGGTGTTGACAAGCGGGCTTGCTGCTAAGTCCCCAAGCCCCCAAGACTCGGATTTCTGGATTTTTGAGCTTTAACAATCAAACATTTTTTCTCGTTTTCGAGATCCCGAGCCCCCAAGACCCGGATTCCGAGTCTAGGAAACGTGATCTTTCAAGGAGAACACATTTGTTTGCTGTTAGGTCCAAAAAGCCCAGAGCCGTTTCACATAGGTTTTGAAGTTATGCTTAATAATCGTTGATTTTCCGGCTATCAGCCCTGTACTCTGCATAACTTGTGGTTTAGATGACCCTTTTGACTCTCTGATACTATAAGCCGGCTTTCGCATGGATATCATGTTGTTACATCTGTACGAAACAGGGTCAACCAAGTCCCATTGGGCTTCATGGCTGATTGTAATCGTAAGCGAGCAAATCATGCCATTTTAGTGCGAGTCACATCGAGCTTAAGTAAGAAAAGTCAAGAAAATTTGGCTCCTTTGTCCGGTTATAAGATTGTAGCCGTACTCGTTTGCGAGTAACCGGCCCTTATAACTCATAGGCATCAAGGCCGTGTCTTTGAGTTTTCAACTGTGCTATTCAAGCAATCAGCCCCCAAGACCTATATACGTACGCGACGTGCTGAGAGTGAAGAACATGATAATAACCACCTCTTTACTTGATATGAAAAAGTTAGGTCAGCAAACCGCCTCATTAAAAACCCATCCAGTCCCCAAGGGTGCCCTGGATAGGAAAAGAGTACGTCTGAAACCTGCTGCCTGTTACACCGTGCAATTCCACTTGCCACTATAATCTTTACTAGGTATAATACGGACGTAGCTGCGCCACGTTCCATGGTCTGTCTCTTTCTTGCATAGATGAAGTGGTATGAGCGGTGTCATTAACTGTAGCCGACTCTTCCCTTGCATCTACCAAGTAATATGATCCGTTATGCAGATTCCGGCTTATGATAAACGGTCCTTCCCATGGCGGTGATAATTTGTGTTTTCCTTCGTTTGACTGTACCAGGCGCAGAACCAGGTCTCCTTCCTGGAAGACCCGGGTTTTCACACGCCGGCTATGATACCTCCGTAAACCTTGCTGATAAATGGCTGATCTTTCCAGGGCTTGTTCCCTTTGTTCTTCTAACATATCTACGGCATCCTGCCGGGTCTTTTCGTTCTCCACTTCGACGTAAGCTGATATTCGTGGTGAATCATGAATAATATCACTTGGTAGTACTGCCTCCGCGCCATAGACCATGAAGAAGGGTGTCATTTGAGTGGACCTGTTAGGTGTAGTGTTGATGCCCCAAACCACAGAAGGAAGTTCTTCGACCCATGCGCCAGCGGCCCTGATACAAGGGACTCGCAATCGTGGTTTTAATCCGCGAAGCAATTCTTGGTTTGCCCTCTGCACTTGTCCATTGGCCTGCGGATGAGCCACTGATGCAACATCAAGCCGGATTCCATTGTTGCCACAGAACTTCTCCATCTCACCAAGGGACATGTTGGTTCCATTGTCGGTAATTATGCTGTGGGGATACCCGAACCGGTAGATAATCTTTTTCAAGAACTTGACTGCTGTAGCTGCTTCACAATTAGTAACTGGCATAACCTCAACCCACTTGGTGAACTTATCAATAGCCACCAAAAGATGTGTCTTCTTGCATGGTGACATATGAAAGGGGCCAACCATATCCATCCCCCAGACAGCGAACGGCCAAGTTAACGGGATGGTCCGTAATTCCATAGCCGGCACATGGGTTTGGAGAGCGTACCTTTGACATCCGTCACACCTTGCTACTAATCTTTCCGCATCCGCTAGAGCCGTCATCCAGAAAAATCCGTGTCGGTAAGCCTTTGCCACAAGGGATCTTGTGGATGCATGATGCCCGCAATCGCCTTCATGGATTTCCTTGAGAATCTGTCAGCCTTCTTCTGGTGCTACGCAGCGCAAAAAGACACCTGCTGCACTTCTCTTGTACAACTCCCCCTTAATGATAGAATACCCCTTTGCTCTAGGCAAAATTTGCCTTGCTAACACCTCCTGTTGTGGTAACTCGCCTCGTGACAGGTAGGCCAAAAACGGTTCTGTCCACTCGGGAATAGTGCGTATAGTGGCCACGAGCTCCGTATCCGGGTCTTTACTTGCCAGTTCCTCCGCAGACTCGATTTTAACCGATGGTCGCCATAACTCGTCCAGGAACACGTTAGGTGGAACCGGCTCTCTGCGCGAGCCGAGTCTAGCAAGGGCGTCTGCTGCTTCATTCTTTCTTCTGTCTATATGCTCCACCTCATACCCGGAAAAGCATCCTGCAACCCTATCAACCTCCCTGCGGTATGCTGCCATGGTTGCATCCTTTCTATCCCAAGTTCCTGACACCTGCTGTACCACAAGGTCCGAATCTCCGAAGCATCGTATCCTCTTGATGTTCATCTCCTTGGCTACCTTCAAGCCATGCAATAGGGCCCCATACTCGGCCACGTTGTTGGAACAGTCAAAGTGGATTTGTAGTACGTAACTTAATTTATCTCCTTTGGGTGACGTTAGCACCACCCCAGCTCCTGATCCCTCGTACTGCTTAGATCCATCGAAGTGCATGGTCCATGACTCGGAGTTTGGAACCGTTGTAGTCATGCCTGTATGTGTCCAATCGTTAACGAAATCAATTAAAGCCTGAGATTTGATTGCTGACCTGGGCTCGTAACTGATGTGATAATCCCCCATTTCTATTGCCCATTTGGCTATTCTTCCAGTCGCATCCGAGTTCGTGATGATATCCGACATTGGTATTGAGCTAACCACCGTTATGGGGTGTTCCTGGAAATACGGCTTCAATTTCCGGCTGGCCATAAAGACCCCAAAAACCAGCTTTTGCCAATGCGGATAGCGCTGCTTTGCTTCCGACAATACTTCACTGACATAATAAACCGGCCTCTAAACTGGATAACCTTTCCCATCTTCTTTACGCTCCACGACCACTACTGCACTGACGGCTCGGGGGCCTGCTGCCACGTACAGCAACATAGGTTCTTTAGGACCCGGGGCCGCTAGTACTGGTGCTTCGGATAACTGCTTTTTTAGTGCCTCGAACGCCTCATCCGCCTCCTGATCCCATACGAATTTTTCTGACTTTCTCAAGAGCCGGTACAAGGGTATTGCCTTTTCTCCGAGTCTTGATATGAATCGGCTCAAGGCTGCCACGCAGCCCGTGAGTTTTTGAACGTGCTTCAAATTTTCCGGCTTTTTCAAATTTTGGATAGCTTTGATTTTATCCGGGTTTGCTTCAATTCCTCTCTCGGAGACGATAAAGCCGAGTAATTTCCCGGCTGGAACTCCAAACACGCACTTTGTCGGGTTAAGCTTCATCTGGTACCTTCTTAAATTCTTGAACGTTTCCTTTAGATGATCGATAAACGTCTCTGCCTTCCTAGTTTTGATAACCACATCATCCACATAAGCATGGACATTACGTCCGATTTGGTCCTCGAAGCACTTCTGAATACACCGTTGATAAGTTGCGCCAGCGTTCTTCAATCCAAACGTCATGGTTATATAGCAAAAGGCCCCAAAAGGGGTTATAAACGATGTTTTCTCCCAATCCTCCCTCTTGAGCTTAATCTGATGATATCCGGAATATGCGTCCAGAAAGCATAATAGGTCACTTCCAGCTACTGCGTCTATAATCTGATCTATCCTTGGTAGTGCGAACGGATCCTTTGGGCAATGTTTGTTGAGACTCGTAAAATCAATGCACATCCTCCACTCATTGGTCTTTTTCATCACTAGAACTGGGTTTGCTAACCAATCCGGGTGAAATACTTCCATGATAAAGCCGGCTGCCAATAGCCGAGCGATGTCTTCGCCTATAGCCTTCCTTCTTTCCTCATTCATTTTCCTCAAGCCCTGCTTCACGGGCCTGGACTTGGGATCTACATGTAAACTGTGCTCGGCCAGCTCTGTAGGGATACCCGGCATGTCGCTAGGTGTCCAGGCGAACACGTCTGCATTTGAACGAATAAACTCCACAAGTGCCTTCTCCTGCTCTTTTCCCAAATTAGACCCTATGGTAAATTGCTTAGTGGAATCACCTTCAACAAAATCTATCTTCTTGGTGTCTTGTGCTGCCTTGAATTTTGCTCTCTCATCCTCAGTATTCGGCTTTTTCATGGCTGTTCTATCATCCGGATTTACTTGAGACCGGTAATACTCGAGTTCTTCCTTTCTGCACGCTTGCTCGGCCATTACTGAATCTCCTTCGTCACACTCAGCCGCTATATCCCGGTTCCCGTGCACGGTGATGGTCCGTTTAGGACCCGGGATCTTTAGCTGCAAATATACATAACACGGCCTAGCCATGAATTTAGCATAAGCCGGTCTTCCGAACAGCGCGTGGTAAGGACTGCGCAATTTGACCACCTCGAACGTGAGCCACTCAACTCGATAATTATCCGTCGATTCTCAGAAAGCAACCTCCAAGGTGATCTTTCCCTCGGGGCTCGCCGAGTGACCCGGCATGATCCCATGAAAGACTGTCGAACTTTTCTGTAGCTGGGACTCTTTGAGACTCATGCGCAAGAAGGTTTCCCAATACAGGATGTTAATGCTACTTCCACCGTCCATCAGGACCCTTTTCAGTTCGTAACCATTGACCTGTGGCGCAACCACCAATGCCAAGACTCCTGGGCGCTCTATTCTTTCCGGGTGATCTCTTCTGCTCCACGTTACCTCTTGTTCCGCCCATCTCAGGTATCCCGGCACGGCCGAGGGAACCGAGTTTACCGCTTGCTTTAATGTCTCTTTGTTCCTGCTAGAAGTTCCTGTAGTATGGACATGATATTGTCCCTTTAAATCAGGCGTACGTACCATACCGATGAAGATGTTGATCTGGCCGATCGTCACAGTAGATCCGGACTCGAGGTGATCCGACTCTGGCCCCCAGCCGGAATCGTCCACCATCTTTTCTCCTTTGTGGCCGATGTAGATCTCGCCGACGACAAGATTCTCCATGTTCTTCCGAGCTTCTCCCGTGATGTAAACACCTTTGGACGCAGGCCCCACGGTGGGCGCCAACTGTCGTGGGATAATCACGGCAGACGTTACCGGGGGTAACTGATCTTGGGGCAAGACGACACAGGCGTTTGGGAGAGGGTTTAGCTCAGAGGAAAACATGGTGGAACTCGATCTGGTAGCCGGCAATCAAGTCGCCGAGTCTCCGATCTCAATATATCAACTCGATCTCTTGTATACACTGGATGCTCGATATCAAGCGGTACTACTAGGGTTCTTGGATCTCAATCAACTACTCCTAGGGGTCGGTTTATAAAGCACCCGTACCCCCTGGCTTACCCTCCAAGGCGCACCCTGGATCCTACCCGGACACGCCGCACAAACCCTAACTTTCCTTCACCGTAACCCACAATCCGGGTTACTGGGCCTACAAACTTGGGCCTTCCGAAAGTTTCTTTATCCTTAGCCGGATCCTGCACAGCGTCCTTCGGGCCGGGTTATTCCTTGGAGTTGGCCTACCGGGTTATTATCCCTCCATCACATAGTGCCTAGTACCCTCTGTTAGTGCTATTGACATTGTTGCAACTTGTTATGCTTAATGCTTGCCACTTTGGACCCGAGTGCCATGATCTCAGATCTGAACATGTTATTGAATCATGATGATAATTATTGTTTCTTGATCATACATGCAAGTTGTTTACACATATTGTTGTCCGGAACCCGAGGCCCCGAAGTAACAGAAATTGGGACAACATAAGGGGATGGCTGCGATGTGAGGATCACATGTGTTCACAGAGTGTTAATGCTTTGATCCGGTGTTCTATTAAAAGGAACACCTTAATTACCAGTAGTTCCCTTGAGGCCCCGCTGACACGGGCTGGTAGGACAATAGATGTTGTGCAAGTTCTCATTACGAGCACATACGACTATTTACAGAACACATGCCTATGATTACTTAGTATTTCGATGCTTTATCTTATTTATCTGCAATGCCCGTGACATGATCATTATTTGAACTTTCTTATCCATGCAACGCCCGTTCATCCATCCCTATGCGTACAGTATTTAATCCTGCCGTTTACTTCAATCACCACTGCTGCTGTTTTTATACTACTGTTGTTGTTATTTCACTACTGCTGCTGCTATAAAACTGTTACTACTGATAAACCACTGCGAACTAGTAAACTTTCAGGTGCAAGTGATTTGACAACTCACTTGTTAAGGCTCACAAATATTCTTTGGCTCCCCTTGTGTCGAATCAATAAAATTTTGGGTTTACTTCCCTCGAAGACTGTCGCGATCCCCTATACTTGTGGGTCATCAGAACACCACCCCACATTTCGCGGCAACCTGAGCCAAATGGTCCAAAGGGACCTCATCGAGAATAGAAAATCTAGGACCTGAAGGGTGCGAGGGAGGGGAGGGCCGAGGCGTACCTGGGGTATCTCGGCGGGCCGCGGTCAGCTGAATCGCCTACGCCTCCACAGTAGGCACGGCCCGTCCATACCTCCCCTGGCACGGGCCAGGCGGGCGCTGTAGCGGGACAACCGAGAGGGCTGCCTGGAACAGCGCGGCGTCGGCTTCTGCGTGGAGGCCACAAGAGTGTCGGGGAAGACTGTGACCTGCTCGCTAGAGCCCGACGCCGGGGTCGCCGGGACTATGGGAGGAGAACCTGCCGGAGAGGTGGGGGACGAACCCGGGGAGAGGGTATTGCAGAGTGCCCCTCCGGAGTGAGAGGAGGACGGCGGGGCCACCTCCAACCTCACGCTGGCGCAGTCCTCCTCCTGGTCCCTATCGCCCAGTCCTAGGGCGGCTGCGTCGAGGCCCGGAAGGCCGAAGTTGGAGCCGTACGGAGAGAACGAAACCTCGGATGTGGCGCCCACCCTGACCAGCGGCGCAGTGCTCCCAGTGGCCATAGCCGCACCCTGGGGTGGTGCGGCGGAGTGGGCCGTTGGGGCCACATGCGGGGAGCGCCAGTCGAGGGGTCAGGCTCCTGGGACTCCCTCGGTCCCGTCTCGTCGTCGTGGTGCTCCGATGAGTCCTGCCTCCGAAGAGTCACCATCCTGCTCGGAGGGACCCACATCAGGGCGACTGGGGGCGGGGAGGGGGCGGTCCTCGTCCAGCTCCACGCGCATAGTCGCCCCCTCGTTCCCGTTGCAACCACCAAAGTAGACTAGGGGTAGAAGGCCGGGGAGGAGGCTTGGGTCCGTGCAGAGGACGCGAAGGCGCACTGCACCAGATCCATCAAGAGAGGCCTCATCAATCTCAGCCACCCTGCCAAGCGCCTGAGAGAGCAGCTCGAGAACCGCGGGCGTCGTCAGGGAGACGGAACAAGCAAACCCAAGTGGAGTGAAGAACATTTGTCGAGGAAGCAGGAGTCGAGGCCTTGATGGACACCTGAATCTTGTTGAGAGGGAGAGTGAACGTCGAACCCATGGAACACAGTCGGAACATCTCATCCGACGGGAGGACCACATCAAACTCAGTGGCAGACACCTCGCGCACATTCCACTCGTGGCCGGGCATAATCTGCACCAGCTCGTCTCTCAGAATCTCCGCTGAGAGACCACCGGAGAGAGTCGGTAGCTAGTCAGGGAGGACGGAAACGCGCGCGAGGTTCTCGGGGACCACCATCGGGACACCGCTGAGATCGATGTAGTAGAAGATCGACTCCACCTGTGGCCAAGAAGCTCGAGGAGGTTTTCCGACGTGGGGTGATCTCTCCCATGGTGGAAGGGGGCTTAATTCCCTGGGTTTCGGACCCCTGACAGCCAAATTAGCCCGTAGTGGGACCGGAAGGGACGCGTGGCAGATGCACAAGGCGGAGGTTGGCGTGAGTCGGAGTCCCCGGCTGTTTCTCAGCGTTTTCCTTCCGATAGCACGCGGTTCCGTCAGAAACCCAAACACGGCAACCACCCGGATGTGTTCTTCTCCGAGTAGGAGACGAACTCCGATCCCGCAGTATAAGAAGGCGGCCTCCCAGACGCAAACCACACCGTTGTCTCCACCCGCACCCGCACCCGCACCCGCACCGCCATCACCATGAAACGCCCGTCGGACGCCATGGAGCCGAAGCCTGTATTCCTCTCTCGGGAAATTCGACAGCGCGTCGCCCTCGAGTGCCGGCAGATGGCCGCCTCTGAGCAGAGCCGCACCGCCCTTCAGTCGCTCGCGGGTCTCAGTTCACCACCTCCCCCGTCCATGCCCCCTCGCGAGTCCACATCCTCCCATAGAGGCACTTCCGACCGTCGACGCGACAGAGATCCGTACTCTTCGAGGGAGTTGGAGAGAGAAAGAGAGAAATATCGGATGGAAAAGATCGTGGAGAGGGAGCGGGAAAAATTACTGGAGGCAATTAAGGAGCAGTACCTGGGATCGTCGAAGAAGCCCAAGAGGGCCATCAAGCACTCGGAGAGATTCCGGTTCGACTGGGATACCACGGAGGACACCAGCCGCCACACGTACGCGCCTGACCGGTCTCCACACGAGGCGCTGCTACTCTATGGCCGCGGTTTCCTTGCTGGGATCGACCGGCGTGAGCAGAAGCAAGTGGCAGCTGGGAAGAAGAAGGAGGTCGCTGCTGCCGCGGCGATGTATGACGCCTTTGACATGCGCGTCGACAGGCACTGGAGTGACAAGGGGGTTGAAGAGATGTCTGAGCGGGATTGGCGTATTTTCCGTGAGGATTTTAGTATCTCTTATAAGGGATTACGTGTACCCCCGCCGATGCGGAGCTGGAAGGAGAGCAAGCTTGGGACTAAGCTGCTTCGTGCCATTGATAAGGTTGGGTTCAAGACACCATCGCCTATCCAGATGGCTGCCATTCCACTTGGTCTCCAGCAACGTGATGTTATCGGCATTGCCGAGACAGGTTCCGGCAAGACTGCAGCTTTTGTGCTCCCTATGCTGTCATACATTACCCGCATGCCGCCCATAAGCAAGCAGAATGAGGCTGAGGGTCCTTATGCTCTTGTCATGGCACCTACTCGTGAGCTTGCTCAACAGATTGAGAGAGAGACCGCGAAATTTGCGACCTTTCTAGGCATTGACGTTGTTTCCATCGTTGGTGGTCAGTCCATTGAGGAGCAGGCTTTTAAGATTAGGCGGGGCTGCGAGGTTGTAATTGCTACGCCTGGTCGCCTCCTTGATTGCTTGGAGAGAAGGTATATTGTGCTCAACCAGTGCAACTATGTTGTACTTGATGAGGCTGATAGGATGATTGACATGGGCTTTGAGCCACAGGTTGTAGCTGTTCTTAATGCCATGCCATCAAGTAATTTGAAACCAGAAAACGAGGAAGTGGAGCTGGATGAGAAGAAGATTTACAGAACTACATATATGTTCAGTGCCACCATGTCACCTGCTGTGACGCGCCTCGCTAGAAAGTACCTTCGGAATCCGGTTGTTGTCACAATTGGCACAGCTGGAGAGACCACAAGTCTCATAACCCAGAACGTGATCATGGTAAAGGACTCGGAGAAGATGCCACGACTCCACAAGATACTCATGAATCTTGGGGACAATACAGCCATCGTATTCTGCAATACGAAGAAGTCCGCGGACAACCTGGCCAAGGATATGGAGAAGACAGGGTTCCACGTCACAACTCTTCATGGAGGGAAGTCACAAGATCAGAGGGAGACCAGCCTTGATGGATTCAGAAAGCGCCGGTTCAATATTCTCGTGGCAACTGACATCGCCGGGCGTGGTATTGATATTCCTGATGTTGCCCATGTGATTAACTATGAGATGCCGAGTTCAGTCGATACATACACACATCGTATCGGAAGAACAGGACGTGCAGGAAAGAAGGGACTAGCAACTTCGTTTTTAACTCTAGAGAACAGCGATATATTCGTTGATCTTAAACATATGCTTATACAGAGCAATAGTCATGTGCCATCTGAACTATCAAGGCACGTGGTATCAAAATGTAAGTCTGGTCAGTTCTAGAAAGACGACCAACTGGCAAAGTATGACATGTACATCTCGTTGAAGCAATCCACCACTGATGGATCCGTTTTGGCTACGACGAGAGAACTTTTTTCCTGCTTGCAGGCAGCATATTTGTTTTGTTATAAACGTAGGTATTTTCTTACCCCACTTTGTATCTTAATTTGTATTGTATCGGATTGCTATAATTTACTCCAACGAGAGAGGTTTAAACCCCCGGACATTTTTATTTTCTTGGAAACCAGCCAAAAGACTTTTGACATTTTCATTAATTAACAAGAGAATGAGAGTTCTCCAATTAATTAAAAAAATCAAGTAGAAATCATCACATCACACACCGGCCGTCATGGACACGACGCGCAACACGGCTTTCACGCTCATCCTTTGCTTCAAAACTACTTTTAAAACACCGCGAGTCATCGCTAAAACTGTTTTGCCAACTAATCATGCCTTTCGATCAAGCAATCCTTCCGAGAAATCCAGGTACACCCGGACGACCTGGCACACAAGTGAAACCCCATACACAGTGTCGAGGTTGCACCAAAGCGCCATACTCCTCATCGGCCAGCGACTCCGACTTCACTGCAGATAACCACCGACCAAGCCATCACCACAACAGCGTCGTGAAGCCACACTAAGATCTGCCAAACAATCGTCGACACCATGGTTGCTCTGATTCAATAGGCGGGCTACAAAGACGAAATATGCAAGGTTGGCTTCACGGAGGCTCACCCATCCGGACCACCTGTTCTCTCTCGTCATCACGACCTGGATCACCGATGCGGATCTCGAGGCGAGCTATGAAGGTTGGGTGAATAAGCGACTACAAATTGTCTTCCTTTCATTACCAAGTTAGGGATTAACAAGAATATATGATCTGCAGATTTCGCAACAAGATGTGATCAACTTATATATGAATGAAATAGAATCTAGCTATAGAAGATAAACAAGGTAACAAGTGAAGGCACATCTTATGCTCTCCTAGGTGGGATTGGGTTGATAGACGTCAACATGGTTAATACAATCCCAGATGGTTATTTGGTTTAACCACAACCGTGTTGATCAATCGCTTTATAAGCACTATTCATACACATCAACTTAAGGATGAAGCATAATAACATTAAGATCCTAGGAGAATAAAACTCAATGTCGGCACTTTTTTTTTTAAGATTTACTCAACGTCGGCACTTAATCCCTCCAAATCCCTCCAAACTCTAAACAACCAAGAATCTCTGGGCTGTGGTGCGTCTGCATCCAAGGCCCACACCTGTCGTCCCGTGTGTCAGGCGGAATCAGTTTTGCTGCTTTGCGCTTTGAACTTTGGGATTTGTTTATTTCGAGAATGGTAGTGCAAACGTAAACGTAATGGATTTACACTGTAAACGGAATGGGCAAAAACTGAAATTTGTTTCGTAACTAACACAAATGTAACATGAGTTCGTGGTCTCATTTTTTTTTATAAAGAATGTATATAATATAGCAGAGATACAAATCACATCCAGCCTCTGCAACGACGCAACAACGAGAGTCATTACGGATGCACACGACCGAAAGACAGTAAAAAGAAGAAATAAAAAGAAAAGTCCAGCTATAGCGTTGCACTCCTTGCAGCGGCCGCGCAACCTCCACCAAAACAACACCTGATGTCCAGTTTTTCAAAACCAGCGTCTTCAAGAAGAACAGTGTCAGGAACAAATTAAGGCCAAACTTTGGGTTTTCACCCTGAAGATAATCCTTGCTCTGAAAACGATGTCTCCAACAAGATCACTTACAGGCACAACCAATTAAGGCCAGATCTTGGATTAACATGTTGTTGATTGAATTGAAACCCAACTATCGACTAAACAGGTGATATGACAAAGGGAAACAAGACTCGAGCGCAAACAACACTAAGCATGCAACTACGACATGAGGGCAACAAGGTAAACAAGCAACAGGTAATAGGAAGTGGAAGGAAGGCTATATCATGGTTGCAAGGTAAACATATGATAGGATCGAGACACAAGCATCGAATCATAAGGCTAGAATAAAGACAACGGGAAAAATCGGTAACAAGTGATGAATGGCAGCCATAGGTAGCAAGTGAGTATACTTGCATGAGATCCAGCAAGTAGAGGTACATCCGAAGAACTTGTCGCTGCTCACATCATCTCAACGTCCTATCCGCGAAGAAGCAACGAACTAGAACAAACACCGGATGCAACAATTACTACTACGGCAAAAGATCCAGCATGATCCTATTTTATATGCAGGACAAGTTTAAGGATGCATCAAAGATAAACTAGTTGACGTGGTAAACATATTTAAATGGGCCCATATGCAATTTGGATTGCATATGGAAAAGCCCATGAATTAATGTTGAATTAAATAATCTGCAAATAACCATCATGTGAAAGTTGATTAGAATGATGCATGGATGATGAAAACAATAAGAAAACAACAAAAGCTTCAGTTTGATATGTTGTTTACCAAGTTTGGAATTTTATTTATTAAGTTATGAACTTGGCATTTTAAATGATTTAAACAAACATTTGTTGTTTTCACCAATTTTAAATGTTCAAAACAGATAACAGAATTTATATTTGGAAAGAACACAAAATTTTAGATGGAATACGTATTTCATTTGTTGAATTTGGATTTAAAATGAGCAAGTTATGAATTTGGCAATTTAAAAGGTGTATTTAAAGTATTGAATTATTGTACCAATTTTATTTAGGAAAAACAGTAAACAAATTGTATTGAAAAGGTTGAAAACATGTATAAAATGTTTCAGTGAACAGTTTGAGCTATTAAACATAATTTTTGGATCATTATTGAATTTATTATGCATTTTTCCATAAGCATTTTTATTCTGCCCCTTTTAGTAAACAGAAGGAAACATGTTCAAATTTAATTCAATTGTGACCAAATAAAATACCACTGTGTAGAGTTTGTTAAGACAAAATTTTAGAGCCCAAGTTTGCTCAATTTGGGTGAACAGAACTCAAGTTATGAATTTCCAAAGTTTCAAATTTTAATAGCCATTTCTGTATTTAATTATTTAGTGCAAAATTTATTACAGAAACATGTTGCAACTTTGTTACTAACAGAAAGAGCACACGATTCTGAATCCATAGAAATTTGAATCATTGAAATTGGAGCATTTTTCAATTTGTTATTGATTTTACAAATAAAGATTTAGTTCTGTTTTCTGGATTTCCGAGAATAAAAGAAAATGGAGAAAAAAAGGGGTGGCTTTGCCACGGGTGGGATTCGAACTCGATCCTGCGGGGAAGCAGTGCGGGGCGCTAGCCACTGGGATGGTGCTCGGGTTGTGATTCGATACAGCCCTCACTGAATATGAGGTGGTAGTCGCGGTTTAACTGAATTTCCAGATCGGAAACACGTACAGATGCAGACTTCAGGGACACGGACGAGCTCGTCCATGGCAGCGGCCAGCATCGCACGATGGCGAGCGCACAGAGCAAGAGGGAGAAAAGGAGGACGGGGAGAGGGGCCCGAGGGCGGAGGCTCACCGGGGGGGGGGGGGGGGCTCGAGGAAGGCCAGGTGCAGGAGGGCGCCACGCCCTGACGGAGACGACGGTGGCGACGGTTGCACGCCGGGGAAGAAAACGGCGACGGCGCGGTGGAACTTGGGGCTCCCAGGCTCGGCCGAGGAAAGGGGGACGAAGAGGGTGCTGTGGGGATTCCATTCCCGCGACAAAGGAGGCTCGACGAGGTCCAGAGCGGCGGCGCCATTCTCTCCAAGGCCCGGCCATGGCAGCTCCGGTTCAGACAACAAAAATTCAGAGAAAGATACAGAGGGAGGACCAGAGGAAGTAGAAGGAGAGGGTGGCGGCTGTAGGAGAGGAAGGAGGGGGGAGGCCTAGGGTTAGGGTTTGGAGGGGAGGGGGGCTGCTTTAAGGTGGGGAGGAGCAGGTGGGGAGGGGACCATGGTGGGGGAGAGGACAGCGACAGGAGGTCCCTGTGCCTTCTCGGTCGTACGGAAAAGAAGGTGGGAGTGGGCTGGTGTTTTGGGCTGGGGTGGTAGGTGGGCCAATGGCCTGCCTCCCCCAGCTCTGTTTTTTATTGTTATTATTATTTTTTTGTAGAAAGAGAAAAGATGGAAAAGAAGGGGTTTTTTGGAGTTCAAAAATTACGGGGACAATTTTTATGGTTTCATTATTGCAAATACCCAGTTGCATGCTATTTTGTTTTCCAAAAATATTCAAGTTGCACAATTTGTTTGAGATTTGAATTTGAATGGGATTAGGGTTTTAATAAAAGGTGATTTATTTAACCAAGCAAATATTAATTCCAATTCAATTTTATTGAAAACAATTTGAGTTTGAAACTAAGGTGCATTGTTTGATTTTTAATAGGAATTTGATTTGGAAACAAGGGTGCAATGTAAAATGCATGATGCAATGCCATGAGAAAGGAAAAGCAAACAATTCTAGTTGGGGGAAATCCCCCGGGTGTTATAGACGACACCACTAACAAGTGATTGCGCCCTCGCAATCCACCCACTAACCCGGGAGGGGAAAGAAGTTCGACTATCGATTCTTCATGCTTCCAGTTGATCTCCTCGACACCACTAACAAGGGCTTCTCGACACCACTAACAAGAGATTCTTGCTCGGAGTGACGACGATGTAGTTCCGTCGAGAAATCTTCCGAAGATCGAACCTATTAGGTTAAAAGCTCAGAAAACGTCCACCCACGTAGATTCCTAGAACTTTGAAAGATAGATGAGAGAAGAGTCACCAAAACAAATAAGATCGGAGAAGAAATAGAATAGAGATGAGAAGAAAATCAGAATCCTAGTGAGATATTTCCAAAATTAGTTTTAGCACAAATATTTTTGACACTCTACAAACACGACCGTTAGCGAGGTTATCCTACAGGCTTTGCGGACCCGTTGCTTCGATAACCATTCGTATCGAAACAACTTTGGGAATCGGAAACCATGCTCTGATACCATTTGTGACGCCCCGAGATCGGGCACTATGCAGATTTCAGCATTTCCGCCAAAATCCACATAATAACCGATTCCAGGTGGCCACTTGTGATAACATTACAACAGTTCACGAATATTCCGCAACAACAACAGAAAAGATATATACAAGACGACTCAAACGAGTCAAGGATACAACTGATACAATACAAAGATCCAAATAACAGCGGAAGAAACAACATAGTGTCCGACTACGGACGAGATACAAATTGGACTAAGAGTCCTGAAGATAACCGATGGCGTCCAATCACTGCCCAGGCCAAGCCGGAGGGATTCCCAAGCTAACGTCGTCAGACTTCAAACCTGTTGACTGCAATGTGGAATATGCAGCCACGAATTGGATTCGTGGGTCAGTACTATTAAGTACTGGCAAGTGGATAAACCATACTCACAAGATACCAGCGTAACCAATCAACACAAGATACAAAAACTTTGGGTACAACGGAAAGGAAGGGATTATTGCAAAGAAGCGGCAGCGGGCTGCACTAACTAACTACAGAGACGCGCTACAACATCCGGCTAAAAGAAAGGGATAAGATAGCGCGACAAAACCAACTATAACTACTCACCAAACAATACCCATCCAGTGTTACCCCCTACTAAGGAAGCAACCCAAGGAAACTCACACTGTTGATTAAGGTGACATTCATTTTTATGGTAGAGGTAATCTATATTACTAGTCAAGTTATTATCATTAGGTGTAGGTTGTCTGAGTACTTGTTAGCCAACACTTTCACCAAGTCATCCATAACCGCGGACAACACGGCTTCTCGAGAAGATTTAACCCTGCAGGGATGCACCAATTTGGCCGTACACGTAAGAATGACCCGCCAGGGGGAGCAAACCCACCAAGCAGGCCACTCAACACAACCCAACTCTTCTTCGCATCAAGCCCAAAGAACCCCGTGCAATTGAGCGCACGGCTAATCAAGCCCCACGAAGAAAAGGGGATCCTCATAGCACTCTAAGAACGTGTCTCCCTAAATGCCGACTACAAAAGTTCCACCCTGGCGCCAAGGGTTTGCACCTGCATATGCATGCGGCAAATGGAAAACCCGAACTAAATGAGGCGATTTGGACGAGATGCGAATCGAATCAAAGTTGCGGGGGGCGCCCATACTCGCTTCCCACATGCGGTTAGCGCGCTCATCATGGATCGGAGGACAAGACCCTTTTCCTAATTAAGGTCGACACTAGCAGGCCTCAAAACCACGCCGGGCCTCCTGCCGGTGCCTTATCATCAAATTATTATTACCCAAAACATTAACATGTTGTTGATTGAATTGAAACCCAACTATCGACTAAACAGGTGATATGACAAAGGGCAACAAGACTCGAGCGCAAACAACACTAAGCATGCAACTACGACACGAGGGCCAACAAGGTAAACAAGCAACAGGTAATAGGAAGTGGAAGGAAGGCTATATCATGGTTGCAAGGTAAACATATGATAGGATCGAGACACAAGTATCGAATCATAAGGCTAGAATAAAGACAACGGGAAGAATCGGTAACAAGTGATGAATGGCAGCCATAGGTAGCAAGTGAGTATACTTGCCTGAGATCCAGCAAGTAGAGGTACATCCGAAGAACTTGTCGCTGCTCACATCATCTCAACGTCCTATCCGCGAAGAAGCAACGAACTAGAACAAACACCAGATGCAACAATTACTACTACGGCAAAAGATCCAGCATGATCCTATTTTATATGCAGGACAAGTTTAAGGATGCATCAAAGATAAACTAGTTGACGTGGTAAACATATTTAAATGGGCCCATATGCAATTTGGATTGCATATGGAAAAGCCCATGAATTAATGTTGAATTAAATAATCTACAAATAACCATCATGTGAAAGTTGATTAGAATGATGCATGGATGATGAAAACAATAAGAAAACAACAAAAGCTTCAGTTTGATATGTTGTTTACCAAGTTTGGAATTTTATTTATTAAGTTATGAACTTGGCATTTTAAATGATTTAAACAAACATTTGTTGTTTTCACCAATTTTAAATGTTCAAAACAGATAACAGAATTTATATTTGGAAAGAACACAAAATTTTAGATGGAATACGTATTTCATTTGTTGAATTTGGATTTAAAATGAGCAAGTTATGAATTTGGCAATTTAAAAGGTGTATTTAAAGTATTGAATTATTGTACCAATTTTATTTAGGAAAAACAGTAAACAAATTGTATTGAAAAGGTTGAAAACATGTATAAAATGTTTCAGTGAACAGTTTGAGCTATTAAACATAATTTTTGGATCATTATTGAATTTATTATGCATTTTTCCATAAGCATTTTTTTTCTGCCCCTTTTAGTAAACAGAAGGAAACATGTTCAAATTTAATTCAATTGTGACCAAATAAAATACCACTGTGTAGAGTTTGTTAAGACAAAATTTTAGAGCCCAAGTTTGCTCAATTTGGGTGAACAGAACTCAAGTTATGAATTTCCAAAGTTTCAAATTTTAATAGCCATTTCTGTATTTAATTATTTAGTGCAAAATTTATTACAGAAACATGTTGCAACTTTGTTACTAACAGAAAGAGCACACGATTCTGAATCCATAGAAATTTGAATCATAGAAATTGGAGCATTTTTCAATTTGTTATTGATTTTACAAATAAAGATTTAGTTCTGTTTTCTGGATTTTCGAGAATAAAAGAAAATGGAGAAAAAAAGGGGTGGCTTTGCCACGGGTGGGATTCGAACTCGAGCCTGCGGGGAAGCAGTGCGGGGCGCTAGCCACTGGGATGGTGCTCAGGTTGTGATACGATACAGCCCTCACTGAATATGAGGTGGTAGTCGCGGTTTAACTGAATTTCCAGATCGGAAACACGTACAGATGCAGACTTCAGGGACACGGACGAGCTCGTCCATGGCAGCGGCCAGCATCGCACGACGGCGAGCGCACAGAGCAAGAGGGAGAAAAGGAGGACGGGGAGAGGGGCCTGAGGGCGGAGGCTCACCGGGGGGCTCGAGGAAGGCCAGGTGCAGGAGGGCGCCACGCCCTGACGGAGACGACGGTGGCAACGGTTGCACGCCGGGGAAGAAAACGGCGACGACGCGGTGGAGCTTGGGGCTCCCAGGCTCGGCCGAGGAAAGGGGGACGAAGAGGGTGCTGTGGGGATTCCATTCCCGCGACAAAGGAGGCTCGACGAGGTCCAGAGCGGCGGCGCCATCCTCTCCAAGGCCCGGCCATGGCAGCTCCGGTTCAGACAACAAAAATTCAGAGAAAGATACAGAGGGAGGACCAGAGGAAGTAGAAGGAGAGGGTGGCGGCTGTAGGAGAGGAAGGAGGGGGGAGGCCTAGGGTTAGGGTTTGGAGGGGAGGGGGGCTGCTTTAAGGTGGGGAGGAGCAGGTGGGGAGGGGACCATGGTGGGGGAGAGGACAGCGACAGGAGGTCCCCGTGCCTCCTCGGTCGTACGGAGAAGAAGGTGGGGAGTGGGCTGGTGTTTTGGGCTGGGGTGGTAGGTGGGCCAATGGCCTGCCTCCCCATCTCTGTTTTTTATTGTTATTATTATTTTTTTGTAGAAAGAGAAAAGATGGAAAAGAAGGGGTTTTTTGGAGTTCAAAAATTATGGGGACAATTTTTATGGTTTCATTATTGCAAATGCCCAGTTGCATGCTATTTTTTTTTTCCAAAAATATTCAAGTTGCACAATTTGTTTGAGATTTGAATTTGAATGGGATTAGGGTTTTAATAAAAGGTGATTTATTTAACCAAGCAAATATTAATTCCAATTCAATTTTATTGAAAACAATTTGAGTTTGAAACTAAGGTGCATTGTTTGATTTTTAATAGGAATTTGATTTGGAAACAAGGGTGCAATGCAAAATGCATGATGCAATGCCATGAGAAAGGAAAAGCAAACAATTCTAGTTGGGGGAAATCCCCCGGGTGTTACAGGTCACTAACGGGTGGGGCATGTCTTCCCCGACAACGGCGGAGGCAGCAATGGTGTGACGGTGCAATGGTGCTCGCCGGAGTTATGGCGGCGGTGGAGCACATATCTGATGGTGTTGATGATGAGCAAGTGTCTGCGTGGGTGGCGATGGTGGAAGGGACTCAACGCCGGCGTGGTGTGGCGGAAGCAGTGAAAGCGGTGCGGTTCCTACATGTGCGTGGGCGGCCAACGACCACATCTTGCTAGAGCTCGTTGCGCGGCTGGGCGAGGAAGACATAGTCTATCGATAGGAAGCCAGAAAGATAGCGCTAAACGGGCTGCAATACTCTACATTGGCAGTTTTCTAAATCACTAGAAAAAGGCTTCCCTCTCGGAAGGGAACCCCGCGAGGGCTGCGCGAGTGACAAGTGTCGCGCTCTCGGCGCGCGGCCCCTGCCCCTGCTACCTTCCACGCTTGACACTTGTCGCGCTCTCGCGCGTTTGGGCGAGTCGGTTTTGGTATCGAATCCAGATTCTCCGCCCGAACCGTTATCCGAGAGAGAGAGTGTGTCGTGTTGTTTTTTCTCTCCCCATTTTTCCTTTTCCTTTCCTTCTCGTCTTCCTCCATCTTGGCTGCCCCTCTGACTTTTCCCTCGCCGCCGCCGCCGGTCTCTCTATCTTCGGCCTCGAACCTACGACAAATCCTTCCGAGTCTCAAACCGATTCGGAGTTTTTCCCTTGTTCCTTCTTTGTACGTTTTGCCTTGGCCCGTGACTTGCTAATGTTTACTCTCTCGCCGCTGGGAAGCCGGTTTCTTTTATCTTCGACGAGTATCCTCCGACAAAATCCTCCCGCGACAGTTCACTGTTTTCTTCAATTTATTCCTTATTTGTTATGCGATTGACGGTGATTAGGTTTTTAGATCTATTTTTTGTTTCTATTGTTGTTGTGTTCTTTCCTCATTTTTTGGATTTCGATCAACGTTCATTTTTCCCTTCTGAATCGTTTGAAATATGAAAGCAATTTTAGCCAAAATATGTTTTTCCCTTTGTCATTTTCGGGCAGGGAGTTTTCAGGGGAAGTAATGGGAAGGAGGTAGCAACTTTCAAATACCAGAATTCTGTTGAGGATGAACTGCCACCCTCTGTTATGGATGAACTTCCACCCTCTGTTGATATGTCAAACTCTGGTTTTGTTCTTGATGAACTTCCACCCTCTCTTGAGAACTTCATCTCCAATAATTTATATGTTGTAGAGTTTGGTGGGAGTTCACTGCTTAGTCTTAGGACATATACGCTGCTGAGTTTGGTGGTAGTTCATTGCTTAGTCTTATGACGTATATGCTGCACACTTTGGTGAACTTCCACCCTCTGTTGAGATGTCAAACTCCTGTTTTCTTCTCGATGGACTACCACCCTCTGTTGATAATTGCCTCTCCAAGAATTTATCTGTCGTACTGTGTTTGGTGGGAGTTCACAACTGAATCGTAGGACATACAAGATAAAGGAGTTATGTCGTACGCGGCTTCCTTTCTACAGAAGGTATATGCTACATAGTTTGGTTGTAGTTCACTGCTTAGTCTTAGGACGTACAAGCTAAGCCAGTTGTGTTGAACGTTTCCTGAGTGTACACCGTACTGTGTTCGCGTCAAAAGTATAGGCTATATACTTTGGTGGGAGTTTGCCTCTGAGTCATAGGACGTACAAGCTAAGGCAGTTCTGTCGTACGTTTCCCTATGTACATCGTAGTGTGTTTATTTCGTACACTTCTCCCTTTCTACAGAAAGTATATACTACAGAGTTTGGTGGGAGTTCACTGCTTAGTCTTGTGACGTACATGATACGGCGGTTGTGTTGAACATTTCCTGAATGTACACCGTACTGTGTTTACGTCGTACACTTCTTCAAATTTCAGAACTATAGGTTGTATACTTTGATGGGAGTTCACCTATGAATCGTAGGACGTATAAGCTAAGGCAGTTCTGTCGTACGTTTCCCTATGTACATCGTAGTGTGTTTACTTCGTACACTGCTCTGTTTCTACAGAAAGTATATGCTACAGAGTTTGGTGGGAGTTCAATTCTTAGTATTGGGACGTACATGATACGATAGTTGTGTGGAACATTTCCTGAATATACACCGTACTGTGTTTACGTCGTACACTTCTTCAAATTTCAGAAGTATAGGCTGTATAGTTTGATGGGAGTTCACCTCTGAATCGTAGGATGTACAAGCTAAGGAAGTTCTGTCGTATATTTCCATGCGTACATCGTAGTGTGTTTACTTCGTACACTGCTCCCTTTCTACAGAAAGTATATGCTACAGAGTTTGGTGGGAGTTCATTGCTTAGTCTTGGAACGTACATGATACGGCAGTTGTGTGGAACATTTCCTGAATGTGCACCGTACTGTGTTTACGTAGTACACTTCTTCAAATTTCAGAAGTATAGGATGTATACTTTGGTGGGAGTTCGCCTCTGACTCGTAGGACGTACAAGATAAGGCAGTTCTGCCGTACGTTTTCTTGTGTATATCGTAGTGTGTTTACTTCGTATGATGGTTCCTTTCTGCAGAAAGTATAATCGTATTGGTTGTGTGCACAATTTGATGTTAACACATGAGGAATCATGGATTCTTGGATCATTTAAGTTGTCGGATGAAAGTGAGGACATGCGTAAGTTTATGCTCTACTAGTAAATAAGAAAATCAAACATAAAGGTTGTTGTGTTTCATATCACATCCTCTAAGGTTTATTGTGTTTCATATCACATCCTCTAAGGAGTTTGAAAATAAAAAAAAACATTCACTGTGTCTGTTTCTTGTATGAAATCTTTTCTGTTCTCCGATGTGGCTGTTATGTTTCCTCATCTTCTAAAGTTCAACTTTTCTCTGGTGCTTCTTCCTTCGCTACGTTTTCCTCCTTTTGTGGATCCTGGTTTCGTTTTATCTCCCCTTCCTGTTGAAATTTTAGTACCAGTTAGTTATGAAAAAACAGATAAACGTTGGACTAGTCATGCCTTTTGCAGTTTTGTCCTATGTTTGAAATCATCTCAAAACTTTGAAGAAATTTGTACAATCATCATGGCTAAATCACCATGAAGTTGGACAAATCATCATGGCTAAACCACCATGAAGTTTGATAAATCGTCATGGCTAAACCACCATGAGATTTGACAATGGCATCATGGCTAAACCACCATGTTCCCTATAAGGGTTTTCTACCATATTTTATTTCATTCAGAAAAGATGAGGAGATCCTTCGGCACCAACTCTGTCTAGTAGCTCAAATTTCCCATAACTGGGTACACGGCTAAGATCTTAGTTTTTAACTCTGCAGAGGTTGTGCACTTTCACCTTGAGACTCATCCTCCCTGAGAGAAGAATGAGAGAAGATCTTTGGGAAGAGAGATTCACCCATACCAGCAAGACTCGACGCTCCTAAAATTCTACCACCCAATATCTTACAACAGGATGAACCCCAACAACTTACTCAATCTTGGTAGAGCCCATATTACCTCAAGGCTACACTGGAAGCTAACTAAAACAGTGAACACCTACAAATCTCTTTGTTCCTGGGTGGCAGTCTGCATTTCATTCATCCACCATGCAAGATTCATTCCACCCAGGTGTTTCATTGGGTTGTTAATTTTCAAGTTTCATAAGTACCACAACCAAGATGTAATAGCAGCGGTTGTGATAGTAGTCTAGTATAGCTAAACAAGTACATAGCAGGGTTCAGGATGGCTACACACTACTAGGTGTTCTAAGCATAGCATATACCTCGAAAATAATAAAATCACCTATGACGCATACTACTAAAAACACTAATGCAATTGGAAAACAAAAGTGCGAAATGAAGTATCACTTGCCTTGGTCACAACAACCAACACACACACATCAGTCACAAGAGTTGTATTGGTCCTCTCCAAAGTCTAGGCAAAAATAATAGCAACAAAATAAACATACCACCCAATATGATCAAGCATAGGCATGTATGCATGCATGAATGCATTCATGTCTTTTGCACATGGTAATTGGAGTAATGGGGGTGCATTTGGCATCATATAAGGTTTATTTAATTGGTGTATGGTTCTGGTTAAATTTTATTTTATTAAGTTATTTAGTTATTCTATTTCAGGAGCCCAATACTAGGTGTTTACTCTAATTGAAATCTTAAAACCACTTTTATGTTCTATAAAAAATAGGCCTTGGTGTCTCAGGACACAATTATCAAGCTAACCCAATTGGATTTATTCAAAAATACTTTTTATAAATTGAATTATAGCCAAAATACCGATTTGACCATTTTTAAAATAGCAAGTATGTGCATGATTCAACTTTGAATTTTATGGTTCCTGGGTGTTCTACATGTTCTAGGGAATCCACATACTACAAATTTACACAATTTGGACTTGTAGAAAACAATCTATGATTTATTTAGTGTATTTGAGCTCTTTTGGCAATTTAAATAATGTTCCAAAAATTCTACAAAACCCATGTTATATTTTTTTTATAAATGGATAGAGAACTCCTCTAGCTTTCCAGTGGTATAAAGTTTATTAGATTTGAATGTGTGGTTGATTTGTTATGGAGTTTTGAAGTGGGGTTTTAATCCTGTTCTAAAGAAACTATTTAATTTAAACATAAATCAAAATGGAGCGTTCTGATTGGCTGGTATCCCTTCGTGCGGATCGGCGGTGGTCTATTCGACCCTGCGCGAGCGGCGCCGGTACACCGGAAACACGCCGGTGACGGTGGCGCCATGGACGCGCAAGAGCGTCTGTTAAGGATGAACTGCCACCCTCTGTTATGGATGAACTTCCACCCTCTGTTGATATGTCAAACTCTGGTTTTGTTCTTGATGAACTTCCACCCTCTCTTGATAACTTCATCTCCAATAATTTATATGTTGTAGAGTTTGGTGGGAGTTCACTGCTTAGTCTTAGGACATATACGCTGCTGAGTTTGGTGGTAGTTCATTGCTTAGTCTTATGACGTATATGCTGCACACTTTGGTGAACTTCCACCCTCTGTTGAGATGTCAAACTTCTGTTTTCTTCTCGATGGACTACCACCCTCTGTTGATAATTGCCTCTCCAAGAATTTATCTGTCGTACTGTGTTTGGTGGGAGTTCACAACTGAATCGTAGGACATACAAGATAAAGGAGTTATGTCGTACGCGGCTTCCTTTCTACAGAAGGTATATGCTACATAGTTTGGTTGTAGTTCACTGCTTAGTCTTAGGACGTACAAGCTAAGCCAGTTGTGTTGAACGTTTCCTGAGTGTACACCGTACTGTGTTCGCGTCAAAAGTATAGGCTATATACTTTGGTGGGAGTTTGCCTCTGAGTCATAGGACGTACAAGCTAAGGCAGTTCTGTCGTACGTTTCCCTATGTACATCGTAGTGTGTTTATTTCGTACACTTCTCCCTTTCTACAGAAAGTATATACTACAGAGTTTGGTGGGAGTTCACTGCTTAGTCTTGTGACGTACATGATACGGCGGTTGTGTTGAACATTTCCTGAATGTACACCGTACTGTGTTTACGTCGTACACTTCTTCAAATTTCAGAACTATAGGTTGTATACTTTGATGGGAGTTCACCTATGAATCGTAGGACGTATAAGCTAAGGCAGTTCTGTCGTACATTTCCCTATGTACATCGTAGTGTGTTTACTTCGTACACTGCTCTCTTTCTACAGAAAGTATATGCTACAGAGTTTGGTGGGAGTTCAATTCTTAGTATTGGGACGTACATGATACGATAGTTGTGTGGAACATTTCCTGAATATACACCGTACTGTGTTTACGTCGTACACTTCTTCAAATTTCAGAAGTATAGGCTGTATAGTTTGATGGGAGTTCACCTCTGAATCGTAGGATGTACAAGCTAAGGAAGTTCTGTCGTATATTTCCATGCGTACATCGTAGTGTGTTTACTTCGTACACTGCTCCCTTTCTACAGAAAGTATATGCTACAGAGTTTGGTGGGAGTTCATTGCTTAGTCTTGGAACGTACATGATACGGCAGTTGTGTGGAACATTTCCTGAATGTGCACCGTACTGTGTTTACGTAGTACACTTCTTCAAATTTCAGAAGTATAGGATGTATACTTTGGTGGGAGTTCGCCTCTGACTCGTAGGACGTACAAGATAAGGCAGTTCTGCCGTACGTTTTCTTGTGTATATCGTAGTGTGTTTACTTCGTATGATGGTTCCTTTCTGCAGAAAGTATAATTGTATTGGTTGTGTGCACAATTTGATGTTAACACATGAGGAATCATGGATTCTTGGATCATTTAAATTGTCGGATGAAAGTGAGGACATGCGTAAGTTTATGCTCTACTAGTAAATAAGAAAATCAAACATAAAGGTTGTTGTGTTTCATATCACATCCTCTAAGGTTTATTGTGTTTCATATCACATCCTCTAAGGAGTTTGAAAATAAAAAAAAACATTCACTGTGTCTGTTTCTTGTATGAAATCTTTTCTGTTCTCCGATGTGGCTGTTATGTTTCCTCATCTTCTAAAGTTCAACTTTTCTCTGGTGCTTCTTCCTTCGCTACGTTTTCCTCCTTTTGTGGATCCTGGTTTCGTTTTATCTCCCCTTCCTGTTGAAATTTTAGTACCAGTTAGTTATGAAAAAACAGATAAACGTTGGACTAGTCATGCCTTTTGCAGTTTTGTCCTATGTTTGAAATCATCTCAAAACTTTGAAGAAATTTGTACAATCATCATGGCTAAATCACCATGAAGTTGGACAAATCATCATGGCTAAACCACCATGAAGTTTGATAAATCATCATGGCTAAACCACCATGAGATTTGACAATGGCATCATGGCTAAACCACCATGTTCCCTATAAGGGTTTTCTACCATATTTTATTTCATTCAGAAAAGATGAGGAGATCCTTCGGCACCAACTCTGTCTAG